>CM046878.1:88622348-89339848 GCA_025667525.1 Glebionis coronaria
CTGAAATGATCGATGCATGTGATTATATCCTTACATACATATTGTCAGTCACTTAATAATGACTCATTACTCCCTTTATTCATTTACCAGAACTGAAAAATGAGAATAAAAAATTATATAATTTTGTGAGACAACTCAATATAAGCCGTTCAAATTACCCTCAGCCCATTCCTTCCCTTCACCAAATAAACATCTGGCCGTTCATTGCATTGAAAATTTGGTTTCAGGGTATGGGGTTTGTGTGTGAGACACACACACTCTCTTTCAAACAGTTACATATCTCACTCTCTCTCACAAAAATATATATCACTCTCTATCTCTCTCTCAAATAATACAAAACGCTGATGGATGATCTACTGGAGATCTACTTTTGATTCTACTTTACACGGATCGATCCATTAGTGTTAAACACGGATCATAACACCCTTTGTTGCCCCGATCACTTCATTGCCGCCGTTTGGCGTGTGTGGTGTTGTTGATCGGCTGGTGATGATGGGTTTACTTTCTTACCTTCTATATAAATTTGGGGATCCAAAAAACAGAAGTTGATCAGGCCAGAACATAGGTATGGGTTCGTCCCTATGATTGGCCATACATATCTCCATTATCCATTATCCACAATCCCAAATCATATTCATAAGAAAACTTGCCACAAGATTTTCGTCTTCTAATTCCGGGCTAACAGATCTGATAATGGATTTCGGGCTAATAGATCTGATAATGGATCTCGATCCAACCTATTATATAGAAAAAAATCGATAGCTACTGTTTTGGTAAGTTTGTTTTTGATTTTGTTTAATTATTTTGTTTTTTAGTTCCTGATGTTCATGTAGTCTATATTTGGTGTTGTGAGTTTATGATACATATATTGGTTGGATATGATTATTCGTTTTATGGTTATATGCATAAGATGACAAATTATTTGTTTTAGTTTGTCTGGTTTTGGTCATTATTCATTTTCTCAATATTAAAATCACAAGATTATCAGTTAAGAATGAGCCAAATCGGACAACAACCATCATTCTAAGACTTATATACATCTATAGTACAATGGCTAAAACGGGACAAAACTATCATTCTAAGACTCAGATATAGTATACATCCTTTGCCAGATATGACCGACTATAAAATTTCTATTTCTTTCGCAGTCGGATTGGTGGTAACAGTCTTTCTGGGAAGATCCCAGAATTCATCGGGAATTGGAATAATCTCAGTAGCCTGTGAGACATTTTTCTACTGTTTAATTTTCCATTTATCATATATATACTGTATAGCAATTAGAGTTAATCAAAGTTTATGAATAACAGAAGGATTCAAGCAAGTGGATTGGAGGGACCAATACCCTCTAACATTACTCTTTTGCCTACTTTGACGGACTTGTAAGTAATTCCTCATATGTCATCTTTAGTTTTCCTACAATTTTGATCAAGTATTTACGCTGACTAAATCATGAAATGCAGGCGAATCAGCGACTTAAATGGACCAGACACACTTTGTCCACCCTTTATTAGTACAACATCTTTCAAGAATTTGTAAGTTGAATTGCTTCTTTTGGTTGCGTGTCACCAGTTTCTTCCGTTAATACAAGTTAAATATAATCTGGCCAGGATATTGAGGAGTTGCAACCTAATTAGAAATTTACCGGAATCTCTTTCAGGTAAATTGAAAGTTTTGTAAGTAATGTGTACATTCATTTTAACTAATCGTATTGTTATAAATAAAATTTTGTTATTATCAATCTTTACACAATGCTTGATTTCTTTAGCGTTTGAAACGGTAAATTTTTTTATCAATTTATATTTTGTTACAGAGACTTGAGCTTTAACAAGCTAAATGGATCCATTCCTGGCAGTTACAGAAATATTAGCCAAACAGACTACATGTAAGTAGAAGTATCTTATCCTGATTATTTGTTGCGTACTAGAACAGTATGTGATGATCACATATCATATTTTTTTGTTATTGGAATGTGTAGTTGTTCAACCTGTTGTTGGCGATGAACTCTTACGACGTTATTGGCGATGATGAAGTCTTTCTATGTATACTGTGTGGGTCAGCGTGCCTTGCCAGAGCCCGTATCTTGGCAGGGCGACATTTGGTTGCAGCCATGGCGGGTTCTCGGTACGCCTTCCATTCTAGACCTGAGCCTTTATATACTGTTACTTTTAAGGATTTGCCTATCTCGGCAATCAAGTTTTTTTTGTCGCCCGGTCTGTGTTAGGGTGTGAATATGAAATGAAGGAACAAACTCTTAGAGGTGCATTTCTTAAACTATTTCATGTTTTAACTTTTGAATCGATAGTTTACAAATCTCTCACACATGTTATTCAGGTTCGAGTAAAATTACTATATGAACCCGCTCACGAAATAGCTTACTTCAGTGCAGTCCTTAGAGAAGGCTCATCATATAGTATATCAGGCTTTGTGTGTGTTCCGACAATCGACTATCAGCAAATATGGAAATCAGCATGACATTGAAGCTTGGGAGGTACACGAAGTTCCGCCAATTGACTATTTGCATATTCCTGTTAGTGTTTGTATATTAGTTGAACATATGGTATTGGTAACCCTTGATGCAGTTATGTATGATGTATCCAAGACGTTCGACTAAACGCGTGAGGTAACTAAATTATTATATTTAGCTCAGTATTATAGTATTCACCTTTACGTATTGCTTCACACATGCTCACTTTAATTTTCATATTTATGTACATTAGGTTTATACGTTTATCTAGAGGTGTTTAGGAAGCCTGCACCCGAAACTGAACAAGTGGAAGAAGCAACACGAGTTGGAACCACTAGAGAACGTAAACAATGATATCGAGCAAGTTTGACCTGTAAGAATGGAAAGGTGGCCCATATGCCCATTCCTATAATAGTCACTGCTGGTAAGCTTATTTTTTTTTTATCATATTAGTATGTTGTGGGTTATGGAATAAAATATAATCATAACTTGATTACCATACAGATGTTAATAAAGGGTTGTTCCTTTTTTACATATAAACCAAGGTACTCTTTTTTTACATTTCGAATGACGTACTTTACGACCTATCGAGTTAAAGGACATAAATAAACTATTTTAGGGACAAACAAATCTGACTCCCAGTTGCATCTATCTATACTTGGTTGCTGTATGAATGAAGCCTTTCTATGCATGATTATCCTTTAGTAGATGTGTGTCACGAAAGATGGGACACTTATTTATGAATTTGGAATATCAGCATAGTAAAAGAAAATGTAATTATAATAGTCAAGTTTCCTGCTTTGTATTTTTATTGTTTAAGGGAATCTATTTGCAGACTTGGTCAATATCAAGTAATAATCTGCAGGTTTTTAAAAAGTTATTGCAATGGGGCTCGGAATAAAGTCCTTACAATTTTGATCTTCTTATCTATGTAAAGAGGGTTTCCTGACATGGGTTCATTAAAAAGAAAATGAAGAAAATTCATCTCATGAAGTTCATTCACATTAAGACTTTAGTAACCACGACACTTTTGAAGCCCGGTTGGAATAATGGTTTCGTTTTCTTATATAAATCACCTCTTGCTTTTTTAACATCAAGAATCATATAGAAAAAAGAATGTGTCTACGTGTATTTCATATTTTCGTATCTGATGTCGAATGCTAATAGCTATTTCAGTCAACTGAATACATTTTATTTTTATGTTGATGTAGGCAAGGGAAAGAGGTCACAGGACAGAAGCGGGATAAGCCTATGGTAAGATGCTCGAGAGAGCAAGTAAAAATAGAGTTTTTTCTGCTGTGTCTCAAAAAATGGCATCATAACAGCTTACTTTGTCCGTCTCTGATCTCCTGAATTGTACATGACCAAACAGGACTGTTGGTGAATATATCAGTTTTTGTTTCTATCATATATATAATCTTGATATTATTAAATATTATTGATGGACCACATTTTAGCTGTAGTCGTTTTTTTTCCTATATCTACTAACAGCGTAATCAAACACCCGCGGTGAAGCGCGGGCATCAATCCTAGTGAGAAAAAATGCACAAAAATGAAATACAGTAACTTGTTAAAATGTATACACGAAAATGAGATGAAATGAATAAACTTGCAAGCTTTTATTTTCATCACGCGTGATTTAATCGATTTTTTTGAAAAATCGTGCAGACTTTGATTAATACTATTCATTTGATGGTCAATATGTGGCCGTTTTAGGTCGCTGGGCTATTTGGTATTTTCTCTTAGCCCAAAATTGGCCCACCTATTTTTCTCATTTTTCATATACACTCAGCATATTTTTGGTTTATTGTTCATTTGTTTGCATAACACTTTTCCCTTTCTGCATGATTGTTTTCTCATCTACCTCATCACGATTTCATACCACTTCAGGTTCGCTGCGTATAACGAGCTGTTACCCGGAGTTGATGTGCCCACCGCTATACTCGCAGGTATTTATGATTGATATTAAGTTATTAACAAAAAAAATACATATACATAAGTATAACAAACGATTTTCTACTGTCAAATTACATTGGAATCATGCTAAAGATCAGCGGACCAATAATAAAAGGAGACGCTACCAGGAGCCGTACAAGAAAAAAAAGTTATCGACGATATCCAAAACTTGGAGTTAGGGCCGGACCTGGCTATGGGAAGCTCGGGCGACCGGGGCATCAAAAAGAGAGGGGCATCAAGTTTTACCGTTTGAATCGGTTTATGTAAATAAAGAACGATATCTTGAAAAGTATCACTAGCTTGGCTTCTCTTTGCCTCTAATTTGGTTACGAAAAAGTAAAAAACATAAAAAGTTGGTCGGACATGAACATCGGATTTATGGAGGAAAGAAGGAATCCAGCGTCACAGCTTGAGAGGAAGAAAGAAGTTTACTTTGTATTACTGTATTACTATTATTGTTTTTTTCCCATGTGGTTATTAAGACTATTTTTTTTAAAAGATACCTTAAACTTTTAACAAAATTATAATAAAAACCTCTTAGTTTTAATACATTCATTTTTTTCTATATACTCTAATATATTTTCTTATTATTATACTCTTATTTTCAAAAAATTACATCACAAAAAATTCCTTTAATACAATACCAATTTGAGTCAAGTTATTTTGGATACCATATCTATCATGGATACTAAGGGACTCATCCCCACCATCCATCCTCATCATATCTAATGGTTGAGATTAAAAGTATTTAATTATTTCACTTATTTTTAAAACTTAAATATCTTTTAAACCGTTAAGTGTTAAACGGAAAAAAATATACCATCGCGACGAGCATTTAATTAGCTTTCTACAGATATGCAATATGATATACTTTTGAAGAAAAAAAAATCGCTTTTTTTTTTAAATTTGCGTAAAATATCATATATGATAATAGTGTTTTATCATATATGATATTAGTGTTAAGTTACAAATTATTACAGAATCATATATGATATTGGTTTATATCATATGATATTGGTTTATATCATATGATATTGGTTTATATCATATATGATAAGTTATATCATATATGATACCAGTGTTACTATCATATATGATATTCAGTATCATATATGATAAATTACGGAAAAAACAAAAAAAAATAATTTGTCGAAAGTATATCATATAGCATATCTGTAGAAAGATAATTAAATGCCCGTCGTAATGGTATATTTTTTTTCGTATAACGATTGACGGTTTAAAAGATATTAATGTTTGAAAAAAAAGAGGAAATTGGTTTTATGTTTAATCTTATCCATTAGATTAAGATGGAGATGAGTGGTGGATATTAGTCCCTTAGTATCCAAATAAAGTTTGGTATCCAAATGAACTTAAATCTACCAATTTATGTAAATTATTTTGATTAGTTTTCTTAGTTTCATCACAAATAAAATAAGCTATTTTGCTAAAAAAAAATTAGACGTATTACTATCACTCAGCTCGTAACATTCTTTTGATCATATACAATATAATCCCAAATATGATACGAACATATTCTAACTTTTTAAAATATCTTTTTGTGATATAATATGCTTGTACCAATATATAAAGTAAATTAAACTGTTAAAGTTATTAGTTGTCTATTAAAGTTATTAGTTGACCGGAATTTGTTTTTATTTGTTTTTATGCCAAAACTTAAGGCATGGGGGCATAATTTTAATATCTCGCCCAGACAGAGACGAAGTCAGAATTTTGAGTTGAGAGGGCCTAAAAAAATTTTACCGATAAAAATAACAACTAACCACAAACGTCAATATATTTTGTAAACAAACTAAAAGTAAACAATTTGACTATTGACTTTGGTTGTTACCAAAGTAAACAATTTGACTATTGACTTTGGTTGTTACCAAAGTAAACAATAATACACATTAAATTTTGGTTACTTGTTTTTTACGTGTACAGAATTTCACTTTAGTATACGAATTTAAATATATGTTAATTTGTATTCCAAAGTTATTGTAATTTAAAGGAAATGATGGCAAAGAGCTAGTCAATCGTCTAGGTAGTTTACTAAGCTAAACCAACCCACTGGTTCTTTTGCCCATGGGCTTGCACCTCACGTATATATGAATAACTTATTATCTTTTTACAGATAGAGTCAACCAATAATCTACGTTAAAAATAAGTTCTAACGATGTACACAAACTCTCTAAATTAAGTAGGTTCAAACTTTATTGTTTTTTTTATGATTACCACGACAATAGAAACAAAAATAAAAATTATACGATTTGAATAATATATGTCTTATTTTTCAATACAATGTGACAAAAAATTGTGTAATACAAAAATAATATAGTAATTAAAAAAGATGCTAAATAGATAAGTTTCATTTGATTTAACATTAAAATTATGTAGTATGTTTAAAAAAAAAATTAAAATGAAAAGTAACAGTTAAAATTATGTAGTATGTTTACAAAACATAAATTAAAATGAAAAGTAACTGTTAATATGATAACCCTCTCTAAATTAAGTAGGTTCAAACTTTATTGTTTTTTTAAAAGATTACCACGACAATAGAAACAAAAATAAAAATTATACGATTTGAATAATATATGTGTCTTATTTTTCAATACAATGTGACAAAAAGTTGTGTAATACAAAAATAATACCGTGATTAAAAAAGTTGCTAAATAGACAAGTTTCATTTGATTTAACATTAATATTATGTAGTTTGTTTACAAAAAAATAAATTAAAATGAAAAGTAACAGTTAAAATTATGTATTATGTTTACAAAAAATAATTAAAATGAAAAGTAATTGTTAATATGATAACCCTCTCTAAATTAAGTAGGTTCAAACTTTATTGTTTTTTTAAAGATTACCACGACAATAGAAACAAAAATAAAAATTATACGATTTGAATAATATGTGTCTTATTTTTCAATATAATGTGACAAAAGGTTGTGTAATACAAAAATAATGCCGTAATTAAAAAAGATGCTAAATAGATAAGTTTCATTTGATTTAACAATAAAATTATGTAGTATGTTTACAAAAAATAAATTAAAATGAAAAGTAACTGTTAAAATGATAACCCTTGTAATCTAATATAAACCTTGGGGACTTATTGTGTAACTTGTGTAATTGCAAGGACTTAGACTGCCAACATGAAAACTCTCTTTGGGCATGGGCTTGCTACTAATGGGCTTTTGAAGATTGAAGGCCCAACTTGTTTTTGGGTTGTGACCGTTGCTAGTTGTATGTATATACCCTAACTCATTCAGAGTTAGGGTTAAGGGAGCGTGTTGTGTGTGTTTATCAGCCGTCAATGGCTACCATACTCTCTATTCATTTCTGGGTTGATTCATCTTGTTCTTTATTTTAATCTCTGTAAAACTATTATCAATCTAGATAATAAATCCATACCAGATCTTATATATGGTAGATTTTATTATTTTAAACTCTCTCTTGTTGTCAGTTGTTTTTTATTCTAATAAAAAGTGTTTTAAGATTTCATATCATATTTTTCTACATGGTATCGGAGACAGGTTCTCGAATCTTACTCTTTTATTGTGAAAAGTTTTAAAAAATATTTAAGTTTTTTGATACTTTTTTGAATATTGATTTTAAAGTTTCTTTTCTTTTGAATCCGCTATTGAAATAGCTTTATACGGCTTCGATTTATAAAACCCCCAATTCTTTGAAAAAAAATAGGGTTTGTCTTTTTTTGGGGATTTTTGATTTATGGACTCTGGTGGTTGATTGGTGTTACTATTGGCTCTTTATTGATACTCTTTTTGTCATATGTGGTGAATCCCTAATTTTTTACAAAATTAGGGTTTACTGTTTATGATTTGTTCTTGAAGTTACTTTGTCTTTATCTGGTTACCTTGGTGGCGGATCTGTTGGCATGGTTGATTTTCCCTAATTTTTCCCAAGAAGAAAAATTAGGGTTTGTCTTCTTGGAGGTTCTGATACATTCTAGACTGAAGTGAATCTTGAAGTATCAGTTCGATTGTGCTTGCTTGGGCTCACTATAACACCTCTTCATCTCTCTTTTTTTATTGCTAAGTGATTTTGTGCTTATTTTATCTGCTCTTTATTTGCGTTGGTTGTCTTTACTTTTTACCCTATTTTATTGGACCCTAACTCACTGCTTTTCCCTTGACCTACCACCTTGAGTGGTTTGAAAGCCTGGGAACTTAGTTGGCAGTGTAGTGAGTTTTTTTTTACCCTTGTGACTTTTTACCATGTCTGATCATAGGGACTCCGCACATGGTGATGATGATACTCAAAGTTTGACTAATCCAATCACACTTATCAGTAAGCTTGATCTGAGTGACCCTTTGTATTTGCAACCTAATGATACTATTGTTTTAATTTTTGTCACTATTAAATTAAAAGGGACTGAAAATTCTCAAGTTTAGCCTAATGTTATGTTACTTGCGTTAGAAGGAAAAAATAAAATTGGTTTTATTGATGGGACATGCAAAATATCCATAACAGATGAAATTTTGGGAAAACAATAGGATAGGGTAAATGTTGTTGTTCTTGGTTGGATTTTGAACTCTATTTCTAAGGAGTTGTTTCTTGGACAGATTTTTTCAAAAAAGGCTAAGCATGTTTGGAATGAACTAAAAGAAACTTACCATAAAGTTGGTGGGTCTGTTATTTTCAATCTTCATCATAAGATTAATACTCTTAAGTAAAATAGGTCTAACTTGTCTGATTATTATCATAAATTGAATGCTTATTAGAAACAATATGATGCTATGATTGAGTTGCCTAACTGTGTGTGTTCTGCTTCTAGTGAATTTAAGAAACATGATCAATTGTTAAAGCTGATGCAATTTTTAATGGGTCTTGATGACTCTTACATGAGTATTAGAAGTTATATTCTCTCTAGAGAGAGTTTTCCATATGTTAAGGGGGGCCTATGCTATAATCTCTAGTGAGGAATCTCACAGGGTAGCTTCTTATACTCTTGCTGGATCCTACCAAAGGACTCAGGCATATGCTTTTCTGTCTAATGGGCCTGCTAGAAATAATTTTCAAAGAAATCAGAATACTAACAGTGGTAACATTAGACCTAACAATGGTAACAATGGGACTTTAGACCTAGCTCTGTCACCACTGGATTTAGACCTAATGCTCCTACCAATACTCTGTTCAGACCTTATGGTAATTCTAATGCTGAAATTGTTTGGTGAGAATTGTGGTTATAATGGTCATACCCTAATAGATGCTTTAAATTTATTGGTTACCCTAATGACTTTGGCAAGAAAAAAAGGGAGCAAAGTTTCAAAGGCAAAAGTGTTTCCAACAATTATGTTGGGACATCCTCCTCATCTGGTTTCACTGATGAACAACTTGCCACTTTGCTCTCTATGATTAAGGACAACAAAGGTAGCACTAATGTTTCTGGAAAAAGTGTTCATGCCAATATGGCAAGTATTTATTTTAACAACAGTAGGATTTTTAATGATAACTTTGAAAAAAAAATTGTTCTAACACCAACATCAAATCAAAACTTGGGTATAATGGGAATGTTGTTGATTATGGGGAAAATCAACATATGACCAACAATTATATTGAATTAGAAAATATGTTTGATATTTTACACCTTAATATTAAGGTGGCTCATCCCAATGGGAATGAGGCCATCATTTCTAAAATTGGGAATATAAAGCTTTCAAATGGATTTCTTTTTTTATGTTCTTGTTATACCTGATTATTATGTCACTTTAATTTCTATTCACAAACTGGATAAGGATAATAAGATTTTGGTTGTTTTTTTATGAAAATAAATATTTTTTTGTGAATCAGGATTTGAATCTCTAAAATGTTTTGGGGACTGGTTGGCAATGTGGTGGTCTAACTATTAAGATATAGAAGGTACTAAATGTATGAATAATTCCAATGTGCTTATTTGATTGGCAGTATAGATTAGGTCACCCAACTAACCCTGCTCTAAATGTTCTAAAAAATTCTTTGAAAATTACATCTTCTGATCAAACTGACTTTTGTGAAATATGTTATTGGGATAAACAAACTAGAGAACCATTTCTCTAAAGTGATCATAAAACTAAGATGCTTGGTGAACTTGTTCATTTGAATTTATGGGGTCCTTATAGGGTGACCTATTATACTGGTCATAGATAGTTTTTTACTGTTGTGGATGATTTCACAAGAGCTGTGTGTGTGTGTACTTGATAAAAACCAAAGATGAAGTTGGTTCATATATTGAAACTTTTTATAATTTGTTAAAAAAATCAGTTCAAAAGTAATATTAAAATTTTCAGAAGTGACAATGAGACTGAGTTTGTGAATCTGAACTTCCAAAAATTTTGTCATGAAAAGGAAACTGTGCACCAAACTTCTTGTGCTTATACACCACAACAAAATGGGGTGGCTGAAAGGAAACATAGGCATCTCTTAAATGTTACTAGATGCCTTATGTTTCAGGGGGAATACCTTTGAGATTCTGGACCAAATGTGTTCTAACTGCTACTTATCTTATTAACATATTGCCTTCTTCTGTGCTAAATGGTATATCTCCTTATGAGATGATTTATAATTCATCCCCTAATCTATCTCATATTAGAACTTTTGGTTGTCTTTGTTTTGCCACTATTTTAAATGATAATCTCACGAGTAGGTCTGAAAAATGTTTTATGATGGGTTGTTCTAATTCTCAAAAGGGTTATAGACTTTATAGTCTTGAGAGGCTTTAGTTTTTTGTATCTAGAGATTTTAAGTTTTTTGAATCTATATTTCCTTTCAAAGATTTTGTTTCAAATAAAAAGAAGAATAATAACAAAAATCTTGATGTTTTTCAACATGATAAAGTTTTGACCTTTTTTGACTTAGAAACCCTGAACTTCCTAATGATGAAGAGAGAGTAGTAAATAAATATAATGGTGACCATATGTCACCAAGTGCTAGTAGCCCACCATCTAGTCTAGGTGATGCTGGAAACATTGTTTCAAACAATGATACCAGTGATGCCAGCCTTAATGGTAATGAGGCTGCCACACTTGATGATAATCATAATTCTGATGGAAATGTAGTTTTTAATCTCCCCTCCATGGTCAAAAAATAGGAGAAAATTTGGTTGATAATTCTACCACTCATGTTCAAGGTATTCAAGTCTTAAGAAGATCTTCAAGACCTTCTGTGTTTCCTAAAAATTACAATGATTTTGTTGTTAACTCACAAGTTAAGTATGGGATTGAAAAGTTTGTTGGGTATTCAAAGCTCAATGGGGATGTTTTATGTTTTGTGACCCATTTGAATAAAAGTAGTGAACCTAGGAGTTTTTTGAAGCATCTCAAAGCCAACATTGGGTTGATGATATGAATTTAGAGTTTGTTTCTTTACTTGAGAATGATGCTTGGGACTTAGTTGAATTACCTGTTGGTAGGACTGCCTTAAATTCTAAACAGGTTTGGAAACTTAAGTTTAAATCCAGTGGTGAAACAGAAAGGTATAAGGCTAGACTTGTTGCTACGGGATGTGGCCAAAAGGAGGGTATTGATTATGAGGAAAAATTTTCCCCTGTTGTGAAAATGGTCACTGTTAGGTGTCTTGTTAATTTAGTTGTTAATCAGTCTTGGCCTATTTATCAGATTGACATCAATAATGCTTTTCTATATGGTGAGTTGGATGAAACTGTTTACATGAAACCCCCTCAAGGGTTTTATACTGATAACTCTAAACTTGTTTGTAGACTAAAAAAGTCCATCTATAGACTTAAACAGCCTCCTAGACAATGGAACTCCATACTCAATTCTGTCCTTATTGAGAATGGTTTTGTTCAAAGCAAATCTGATTATTCTCTCTATACTAGGTCTAGTGATAAGGTTTTTATTGTTGTGCTTGTTTATGTGGATGATATCATTGTGACTGGGAACAATGAAAAGGAAATTGACAGCTTTAAAAAAATTTGAACAGAAAATTCAAAATCAATGATTTGGAAAAATTACAATATTTTTTGGGGATTGAGGTTGTTAACACAAATTCAGGTGTTTGCTTGAACCAAAGAAAATATGTTTTAGACCTTTTGTCTGAGTATGGAATACTTGCATGCAAACTATCTAAGACACCCTTAATGTCTAAGCTGTCAATTTCTAATGAGGCTTTCTGAGACTGATCTGTTGATCCCAAACTTAGATCGATTTAGCTTTATGTTATCGAGATTGAATCAACTATAATATGTAGAGAAACTTTGTGTTAATGACTATCTAAGAGTTATGCGGAGTTAACACTTAAAATGAAGAACAAAGCAAAACACAATGTTTACCAAACTTTCACTTGTATTGATTATCAATGAGGTACGCTGAAAGTATTAAGAACGTATATCAAACATAAACCTAAAGGCCTCCCTTTATAGAACAAGGAGCCTTGTACAATAATCAAACTTGTCAACTATTCTAGGAAGATATATCAAGATAACTATAGAAAATACAATATACAATGCATATCTTCCTAACATATCAAAACGTGTTGACTAAGTATTCTGTTGTAGCAGGGACTTCTCTTGCCAGCACTTGAATTTCTCTTTTCAGTGTTCATTCTGTCAGCGCTTGATTTACTCTTGTCAACGGTTGAAATCCCTTTGTCAACGGCATAGTGATGTTGCTAATGTTATTCCAACAATCCTCCCCTAAACTTGATACTTATACTAATGTTCAAGTTTTTGAATAAAACAAAATACAAAGAGGATTCTTACAAACAAAAACCCACTCGAGAATCTGAGAATATATGAACCTCATAAAGTCCATGCTAACATCACTAGTGTAGTCAACTTCAAGTCTGGTGGTGGTCAATTTCTTCAATAAGTCTTGTGAAAATGGATACTTCACATCTATCAGCAAGAACTCTGCAAATTTTGTTGTACTCAAATAAAACACCCCGTCAGCAGAATACAAATGCCACTTCAAACTGCTCAAATCATCCAGATCCAACCAAATTGGATAAGCATCATCATGGGCAACTTCTGAATGTTGTCCAGATCTTTATTCCATTCAAGGAGGAAAGAGCTTCTGCCTCATACTTCTCCTTTAGTAAACTCCAAAGAGTTTCTACATCCTCCCTATCCAGGCTGACAAACAAAGAAATAAATGAAGTAAAAGTATGAACCTTTCCTCCAGCCCTGGTAATCATCCAAAAACCAACATAATCCTCCTAATACTTGATGATGGGATTCTTGAAGTCAAGTGGCACAACAACAACCATATCTGATGCCTCCAAAAGAGAAATCACCATGTTCCTCTTCAAAAACAACCTGATGTGGATTCACCCGATCAAGATTTCCAAATTTAAGCTTGAATCGCTTCTTCATTGGTCTTGGCACAATAGAAGCTTTCTTCAACTTCAATTCCTCCTCAATTTCCTCTTTCCTCTCAACAGACAACAACCTATAAGTGTTTGCGTTACACACAGGATCCCATATAGGATAAGCAAAACACTCCAACTGATCAAATGACAGCTTCTTCAACTTTGCATATGTCCATCCTGTTTGATGACATCTCAGAAGCATGTTATACAACTCCCTTCTTGCAGTTTTGTTTTCTCTCAACACATTAACTGCCCTATGCTTCAAAATAACCTGACAATCACCTTGTACCCTCATTATTATTGTCACACCCCACCATGACAGAATATGGGGCGCGACGTATAGATATCATCACAACAATAGCGTGTCTATAGAGATAACTAAATGAATTGGAAATATCATAAATGATGACATAATGTCATGAAGATATCACAAATAATGCAGGCGTCTACGTAAGTAGGTAACAGGTCTACCTCTTGCCAAAGACATACAATTAACAAATAACAAACATATAGGTGTCTACAAAGTATCACTTATTCAAACATTAGTAAAGACTAAGAGGAAAGGGGGTTCCTCCAATGCAATCCTAAGCCTCCCAGCTAGCCACTCCTATTCTCACGCTTAACCACATTATCACCTGAAAGAGACACTAAAACACGTCAACATAAAGTTGGTGAGAGTCATAGGTTTAGACTCCAACCCCAAAATAGTTATAAGCTGTGAATAACAACCATCAATAAAATAACATATGGACAATGTGTTACAATTATGCATTAACAACTACCATTCAAGATTTACCATTCAAGATTAACCATACAATCACAATTCCAAGGCACCAAGCCTTACCAATAACCACAATTTCCAAGGCTCCCAGCCTTACCAATAACCATGGTCCCATAGGCGCCCATACACCTATGAACCAATCCCAAGGCCCCGCCTTGTCAACATCCCCTTGGTACCAAGTCAAAACACAATAACAATCAAGAATCGCATAGCAGTTAATCACATAAGTGTACACACAAGTCCATCACAAACCATAAAAACATTCACAACATTATTTACAAAACCATACAGTGTCTATTCCATCCCATCCGGAAGTCAAATCATAAAAAGACATGGGACTATGAAACTCACCTGAACAAGCTTCTCCAAGTACCCGCACTCTAGCAAAAATCTAAACACAAAAATGTATACAATCAAGACATGAACCACATACCAAAATGGCTCATCAATCTATGATGGATATCTAACCTTGTCCTACAACTTAACCCCTTTTATATGCCATATGCATCTCATGACACCCCTCTATAAAGCCCTTAACTTAGTTTAGTTCATAACTCGCCCCATTAACATTTACCCAAAACAGTCCCGTTTTTCATACCTTAAACTATGGGTCGAACACCCCCTTAACCAAATCAACTTCCTCTGTAAACGAAACCCTATTCCCTTACATGCTAGCTAACTGACCCTTTTGGCCACAACCTTGAAGACACTGTTAAGGCCTCCATATATATATATATATATATATATATATATACTCTTTTACCTATCTAGAATTTACTGATTTTGAACATATGAAAAGTTTGTTATGATCAAAGGGTCTTACCCTAACCCATTTCTTTAGACCTCCTCCAGATCTTTTATTTAATATATAATCTAAGTCTCATGTTTGTTTGAAGGTTCCAATATAACCCTAAGTACCCCAAACAATTCAAAACATAAAAAGAAAACAGGCTGATCCAAAAACTGTTTTGACACCCGACTGATGTAACCTGTTTTTGACCCACTTCCAGACCTTCAATTTAGTTCTCGTTTCTTGCATTTTAAAGCCAAATCAATTATATTTCCAGGGACATAAAATTAAAAAATTAAAAGTTTTTAAAACTCTAGATATGATCAAAACAATGACCCAAAAATTCTGCCCAGTTTTTAAAAACGAATTTAACATAATTAACCAAATTAATTACCCTCATCATGTTTAATCATTAACCCTAATTATTCTAATCATTTCTATATCATTGTGATAACATTAAATTACAGATTTTCTTATAAACACTAACCTAGATCCATCATATAATGATTAAGAAAGAATTAAAAACAATTTAATTAAAAAGAGATTGGAGATTTTTACCTTAGAATTAATGGAAGACAAGAAAAATATGAAAACCCTAAATAGACTCCATGGATTTCGAATTAAGCTTGATCTCCAGGGATTTTATGGATGTTTTTGGTTAATAAAAAGTTTTTATATAATTTCTTAACAAGTCCTTGGCCCATTACAAAAGCCCGGTTCCCCTTTTTCCTGTTTTTCCCTTTTCTTTTTCTTTCTTGCATCCTAAAACCGACTATTATATGGATTTTTATATTTTTTTTCTTTTTATTACTTACTAATATATTATTAATAATACCTTAATTTACGTTAATTTATTTTAGCTCCTAAAGCCTCGGAAACCTCAAAACCGTAAAACTAGTCAGTTTTTACGCGTATACCGTAAAAAACGTAAAAATATACATTTTTATAAAAACTCTTAGAATATGAAATAAACTATATAAATAAGTCCTAAATGACTTAAAACCATCCCGTAAATTATTCTCGTGAATAATTACCTCATCCGAGACACCTAAATGCAAACCCAGAATCATAAAAGTAGGATTTTCTAATAATACATATACGTATACGTATAGCCACGAAATAACACCATCTCATTTCATAGTCACTACCTTGTGAGCTCATGAACATGAAATAAACGTTCCTCGATTTACTTATGAGTACCATATACCCATAAACGATATCCAAACCTCACTCCAAACACACAAAATAAACACATAAGCACATAAAAGCACATATTTGCACAAAACACCTTAAACTATAGTCTAAGTGACGAACCCCAAAAACCATGGTTGTCACATCACTCCCTCCTAATAGAAATCTCGTCACGAGATTTACTCCTTAGCATCAAACACACAAACAACAAATCACATGAGGATACTTGTTCTAAATAAACTCCTCTCATTTCCATGTGTACTTTAGTTCAAGTCTCAAAATACCACATATACAAACCAACAATATTTAAATTCATTCCTAAACTCTTGACCTCACAGCCAATAAATCACACAAATGACTCTTTTTAACACAAATCCCTAGTAACCGCACATGCAAATATGCATTCTCAAACCACATTTCCCAAATTTCAATACATGAAATATATCATGTACACCACTCAATTCCCTAGGTAATTATATACCCATAAACTATTGGTCCAATCTTTCAAAAGATCATAAATAGACCTACAAAACTCGACATCAACTTTTCCCTTTTTCCTAAACATGGCACCCATTACTATGGGTGAAACTTCATACATAACTTTGTCACTAAACTATAGTAGTTTCCTCCTTTTCAACATAGCATATCTTGTTGCTCTCATCCTTTCCCACAAACACCATTTCCACATTAGTAGTCTCTTTCACGGATTTTAGTCCACCATATGGAAAACTCACCCTATCCTTCCATATAGTGCCTCAAATGGCATTCATCGACTTCTAGTATGAAAACTATCATTATATGAAAACTCAGACATCGTTAACGAGTTTCCCACATCCCTCTAAATCAGTCACCCAAGCTCTCAACACGACTCCTATACTTGTAGCAATTTCTCACTTCGTCCATCCTTTTCCAAGTAGCTTGATATACTCATATCCAATCATGTTCATCAACTCCCTTTAGTCCATACCACCAAACTACTTAAAAATTCCAATTTCCTTACAAAAGTGACCTGTGGCGGTGTTTCACATATTCATTATGTAACACCCCCAAATTTACTCAATTCAATACAGCGAAAGACTCGTTGGTGTTACGGGATGGCACATTACTCACATCATAGACAACGCTTAAAAATCGCGTCGTTTAATAATAAAGCATTTCCATTCATAAATATCAGATTTACATAGGTCCCAAGTCATATTATTTCATACAGGTTTTACAAAGCATTTGAATGGAAGTTATTATTTAAGTGCGGGACAAGAATTCTAGTTGTCTTCCCGAGAATTACCTTCAAGTACCTGAGACAAAACATGTTAAAAGAAAAGGTCAGCGATAACGCCGAGTGAATTCATAGAGTTTAATGAAAACCATTAATATATCATCGGTATATATTTATAACCGAAAATCATTTTGTACAAATCTTTGTAATAGGCCATAAAATAGCAATAATCATTTTATACAAATCCTTATCAAAAATCATAATATAGGCTTTTTGCCTTCAAAATCATTATACGAACCATTGTCGTAAAAACATCATACAATACGTTTTATAACGTTATATAGATTAAATAAAAACCGTTACATGGATATGGTTATATAAAACTAAAACACAACCATAACATCAGTAATGAGACCCCATATTGCTAGTCAGGCAATACATCATAATTCAATGCGTATATCAGTAATTTCGTTATTTGGATTATTACAAGCCGCATGACATTGTTACCTTACTACAACAAACAACGGGTAGCTAGCCCGAAACTCAATTTTCCCATCTAAATTAGTGTGTCGTCACAAAGATCACGCTATGGAAATATTCTCATACATAAATTCGCTTACCAATCAATGTGGCACGACGGGGATCAACCGTCAAGGCGCGAAGTGGGGTGATCGTCCCCAAATAGTACTATTATATGCACAAGCGTCTACCAAATCCCGGTAGTTCACAATTCATGCTAATGGGACTTTTAGTGACATAACCTAACTTTAATAATCCATTTCATTTCATCTATCGGGTCATATAATCATTCATCGGGTCATACAATCATTCGGGTCCAAATCAATAAACAAACAATCGGGACAAATGATGTCCTATTTTATCAAAACTAACATGTTATCTCCCTCGCGGGTTTATAAAACATTTCATAAAAACATTTTAAAAGAGTGTGAGGCTATGAACTCACGTTGATGTGGGAAAGCGGATTATCGGCAATTCGGATGTACGGTACGTGCTTCAATCACGGAAACCTAGACAAATAATTCTTGTCTTAGACTTTTGTCTAATGACTTTATCAAAATAACAATTATGTATATATATGATGACTTTATACATATGATGATGATCAAGTGGGTTTATATATTCTCATTCACTCATATTTGTGTTTTGTGTTGACAACTTTTATATTAGTTTACTAGTTTTACCTATTTACATGTTTTAGGTCCAATAAGCCTTTTATAAGTCCATTAACTTGTATTAATCTATTTTATACTTTTGTTATCAGTATTATACTTTACATGTTGGGCCCAAGTGGGTTAAGCCCAATAAGTAAATTTATAAGTGTTTAGCCCATTTAGTTGGATTAATAATCCAATAATGCTAACTTAGCCTGTTAATGTCCGTATGTTATATAGTTAGGGTTTTATCGGTTTTTACTTGTATTAGGTACTTATATATCAGTATATGACTTTTAAAAAGTTTACATTAGACGGGTCCAACCGTCTAAGTTTTATTTGACAAAAACGTTAATCTTTCGGTTTTAGCCGAAAAGACGTAAAACTTAGTATATACTTTTTATAACTTATAAAACTTACCAAACTACCATTTTTATATAATGTCCATTTATTTATCCTTATGCATATTTATATAAATGAAATATATAAGTTAGTGGATTTTAATTCACATTTTAAACTATATTTATTTGAGTGCTTATATAATAATATTAAACTTTAATTTCACAAAATCAGTCCTAAATTTTAAATTCACTAAAATGTCCATATCTAGAGTTCTATATGGAGATAGGACCTCAAATGTTTATCACAGAAACTACATGATATGTGCTTCATTTTATTACTTTATAGCTACTGATGAATCAACCTCTAAATATTTTAATAAATTCGTCCAAAACAGTGTAGGCAGATTTGCACTCTAAACTTGTTTTGATCATATCTCACTCATTTTTATGATTCCATTGCATAGCCAACTCTCACATGTGTATAAAACCTAATACTTACTGTATATTGATTCCACTTTAACATTTTATCAGTTTAACATTTGGTTACTTACTGTTTTTATACAGTCATCATATATAGCAAGATTTAACCATTTTACATGTGGTTTTCCATCTTTTTACCCATGTTTATCAACACTTGATCCCCACACAAAATTTTTATCATCATATATTCATCATATACATATACAATAAGAAATAA
Organism: Glebionis coronaria; assembly: GCA_025667525.1. Taxonomy (NCBI): domain Eukaryota; kingdom Viridiplantae; phylum Streptophyta; class Magnoliopsida; order Asterales; family Asteraceae; genus Glebionis; species Glebionis coronaria. Next base: position 88,642,275 of record CM046878.1, read on the forward strand.
AATACATGATTACATAATCAAAATAATAAGAGGATGGGAAGAACAATCTTTATACCACCAAGGTTGTGTAGTTTATGATCAAGGCTTGGATTTTGATGGAAGAACTTGTGATAGATCAACACCAATCTTCATGGCCTCCAATACTTGTAAATTTCATGTAGAAATCAGCCCTTTAACATCACCAAATCACCTCCTTGGATGTTAGAATCACCTCCAATCTTCAAGGCTTCAAAGGTTCTTTATCTTATCTATGAATAACATAGGATTTGTGGTGTAAATTTTGATCAATATGGTGGTGGTGCTGGTGGAAGTGGACGGAAATGGTGGGTAAGTAGAGAGAAAATGTGTGGTTTGCATGTTGCAAATGAAGTAAATGGTTTTGAGATGTGTAGTTTTGAGGTGTAGTTGTGAGTTTAGCTTAAGTGTTAAGCTAGTTACAAGTGTATAAGCTTCCTTGTGAAGCTTTGACACCTCATGGGTGTTGGTAGCTAGTTTTTCCGTCCCATATTGGGGGTGGGGCAAAAGTGGTTTTGTCTCATCCCTAATTATTTACGGGTACTCCTCGATTCTAGTTTCCTCGATTTGCGTCCCCTCGGGCCGTTTTACGAAAAACGTTTTTATAAATTATGAACCAAGGGCACATAACGAATCTAATAAAAATTGTCTCATCAAAAACGGAGTTCGAAAACGTAAATACGTAATCCTAAGGTTTCCGGTTTAGTCGTAAAGGACGTTAAATTATTCACGTAAGTCCTAATCTCTTCTCGTAAATTTGTGAGTTTATGAACCAACTCAAAATTAAAATCCCAAAATAATATTTACGGATAAATTTACTTTCTGAAATGTCGGACTGTCACCAAAGACGGTGTATGTAAACGTAAGCACGTAACGTAGAATCCTCCGGTTTAGACGTAGTTGATGCTACTTCAAGATATAAATCCAAATTTCTTCCCAAAAATAAGTGAGTTCATAATATAACATTAAAATAATGTTTTTAAATAATATTTGAGAATAAAATATAAACCATAAATTGACGGATTGTCACAGCATTTACCCCTAAACAAGATCTTTGTCCTCGAAGATCATTTTATCTTACAACTCGCTTCTTATAGAGTTAAAGCGATGTGGGTATTTCCTCCACATTCGGTCTTTTCTCACAAGTGTAATTCATTACAATACGCGAGTTTCATCAAACATAACTACGAGAATAAGATCAGGCTTAATGTTGACTTACTTTCTCTATCTATGATGTTCACGGGTTTTTGATGAATGCAACTTTTCGCCGATCTAAACTTCATCAAGAAGTGATCAGATTCTCACTTGATAGACATTTTATCAAGTTCGATATACGAAACATGATTCACGCATCTCTTGAAGTCCTAGGGTAGATCCAGCTTATATGCCTTTCTAACCAATTTTTTACATCATCTCAATGGTCCCATACTACGGGGACTTATTTCCCATGATCTTTCAGATCATCTATTCGTTTTTCCAAAGTAAATTTTTTTGGCATAACTTCGCTACCCATCCGGCACTTCAAGATCTACATTTCATATTCACATAACCTCCTGCCTACTACCGGCAGTCAATAATCAGATTCTAACTTCAACAATCATTTCAGGTCTCGCGGGTCGGGTATTTTGTAAGGTTAGGTTCGTCATCATAGGCAACCTTAAACCTAAAAGACATGTTCAACTCACAATGGGTATATGTCGGATGTCTTCATCCCAACTCCTGCTTACAGATGCTCTTATATTTAGATCCTAACAAGATTCGATATCGATCCTAACACGATAATTATCAATGATAATATCTCCAAAGGAAAGCGATTATACGGTTTATTACCAAAGGTCAATCATTCAAGCATAAAACAGCACTTCTAGTATTTAGTATCGTTACTTTACCTCGTCCCTTCGATTGGGGTGGTAAACAGTACTCTCATCAAGGTTCGTTCCCAATGACCTCTGAGCAAATCTCTAGAAATTCGATGCGAAGCGAGGATCTTGATAGATATGATCGATACAGGCACACCATGCTTATATAACTCCTTTAAATACAAAAGAGTCAATTTCTTCATCGAGAATCTATCATTAACAGGAATGATATTAGCAGATTTGGTCAGTCTGTCGACGATTACCCAAATCGAATCAAATTCAGATGACGACCTTTGCAATAGTTTAGACGTTTACTAATGTATGAGGCGATGTCTGCCTTCATAATTTGCCATCAGTACAACTTCTTCAGGTAGAGATACATTTAATCAGAAATGGCATGAATAGAATACTTAATCTTATGAGATTCCAATATGACTAAATCTTTAAATCTCCATATTTAGGCAACCACAAACGGCCTTTAAAACATTTAACGCCATCGGCTTCTCAATTCTAACGGTTTACATTAGCCGTGAACCCCTTTTTATTATCTATATTATCCTTTTTACAAACATCTTTTATTTTTATATTGTTCGACAATTTACTTTTCACAGTCAATACTAAGGAACACATCCTAATTGGTTCTTTATCCTTTCTATATAATGTGCCAGTATCTACATTCATCTTCCCTGATGAAATAATTATCATGACCGTATTCATTCGAAAATTCTTTCTTCATATTTTCTAAGTTTTATTTTCATCTCAACTATTATTTTTATCAGTTTTGCTCAATCCGACGTTTAAAGCGTCGATAAATATTACTAGTAATTAAATAATAAATATTTAATTTTTATGAAATTGTAAACGTAAAAAGTTTTAAATTTCTTAGTTCGACCAATTATATAAAAATGTTCAAAATAAATTTGAATTTAATTAACACGATTTTTGTTTATTTATCGAAAATAATTAATAAGATTCGCAAATGTTCGAAAAATCCTTGTTTATACTTTGGTCAAAATTTTCTTAGTTAAAAAGCAAAAATTGTCGTTTCAAATTTCAAGTTATGGTTTAAATGGTTTCCTCAATCCCTCTTAGGTTGTCTTGAGGTATACACAAACATTTACCCCTAAACAGGAGTTTAGTTAAATGATTTGTGTATAAGGGAATAATCCTTAAAAATCCTTTGTTAAAACATTTGTCTAAACATATTTCCATTTTCTTTTTGGTAAAACCCAAAGCCTTAATAGTTCTAATTTTTGAAGAGTCAATATATTCCATTTTCTATTAATCACACGGTCAAATAATGTAAAGGATTAAGTCTTAAATCACATGTTAATTATTCAAGGTACAGGTTTTCGTTGTTCGGCCAATTTAGGAGAGTCTATAACTAACTATTAACTTATTCTTATTCTTATAAACAAACAAATGGTTCTTAGTGATCACGAGCATGATTTTATCAAATTAAAGCCTACACATGTGATTCACCAAATTTATGGATGCTACATGTGTATTGGTCAATCCACACGACATCACATGAAACTCATAATGTTCATTACAAGTTCTGGATGTAGCGATTGGAATAGATAATCTTTTTCGCAGATGCGAGGTTGATGATAACCATGCCATGAATCAAATTTTTAAAACATACGATAGAACCTCGTAAATTATCGAACAATCTATCATCTTGGGTAGTGGATACAGATTTTAATCGTCAATTCACTTAGTTCACGGTAATTAATAAATATAAGGAATGATAATACCATAGCTCTTCATAATGACGAGCTTGGTAGAATAAAATCATTCTCCGACAACTCTCTCAGTTGTACGGTAATTCCTTTAATTCAGATGGTGCTGACGTACAGTGCACATGCCACAGATGTAGCACCTGGAATATAATCAATACCAAATTCAACTTTCCTTAATGGTGAAAGTCTAGGTAATTCACCAACAAATACCTCCTAAAGTTTCAGATAACGGAAACACTTTTAATAAATTTTCTTTAAGTTCTTTCTAGATTATAATATCTATGACTAATTCACAACCATTCACGGTATAATTTCAAGTCTAAATGCAGGATATAGTCATCCATCAAGAATTATTTAGATCACTTTTGATAATCAACATCTTATCTTTTAAGGGAATTCTACTCGAGTTCCCATCAATTAAGACAATGTCGTCATGTCATATTTAATCAATCCATTCTACTGGCACTATCAATTTTCCAGTTTCATTACCGTTGATAAGATGTGAACTTCTCAAAAGACTAATAATAACTCATAATCCTTCACAAATTTAAGGATATCAAGAGACATAACTAACCTTAAAAGAGTAAGGTTAACGCATAATCTATGCGAGAGAATTTCAAATCAGATACAGACAAAAACATTTAACGAATATAAATATATCCCATGTTTTCATAATTTGAGTACGCATTCGAAAGCTCCTCGGATCGTTACCCAGGTCATTCAAATGAAATCAAATCAAAAGAAATGATAGGAACGTCGATACATCCAGTCGGGTATCAACACTCGGTAATCAGATACTTTTCCAAAGAATCTCACTACGGGAGAATTGGACAAGAAAGAATTGTCAATTGTCAAATAAGACAATTTCTACAGATGAGTAAATTCGACTCAGAAGAATAAATAGTACGGGCACATATGTAGGTATCCTTAACAATATGTCCCTAATTTGCACTTCTTGCAGATCTCATAAAATTTAATGTTTCACAACTTCAAAGAAAATTTAGTGTTTATTAATAATTTCATGGTGACTACTAATCAGCCTTGCATGGTCCCTTCCAAATTGTATGTAGGCGCGCAACTATATACAATTTCAAGATTAACGATGCAATACTCAGTTCGTCAAAATTTTATCATCATGTTTATAATAAAAACATTTTCATGCTTAATTCTTAAATAAGAATCAAAAATAAATTTACAAAGATTTTCTTTGTTATGAAAACAATTAAGTTTTCCAAGGTATTTCATAATCAATTTTATTTCAATAATGATTATTTATAAGTCTCACTTTAAATAATCCATATTGTGATGAAAATTAAATTTTCTCAAAGGATACTATTTTATCTTATAAAAACAATGAGTGATCTGCAAAAGAGTGATGAAAAGTTGTTCACCAAGCACTAACTACAATATGCTAGGAAATGAGCTTTAGCCAAATAATCATGAGGTTCATGACGTCGATGGCACTCAGGAATACAAAGAGAATAATCCACAACGTAACTCAATTCGAGATGAGTACTTGTTCAATGGTTGCATCACTAATGCGAACATGAGGATGAAGCAATAAAGGATAGATAACATCGATACATGTAGAATTTAGCAATCAAAGGTAGTCTTTTCATTAATCACAAACAAGTCAAAATTGTACCGTAACACATTACGTGTCACTATGTCATACAATTCCATGACTCATCCTACCAACTGATGTCTCAGTTAAGTTACGGATTTTTAAAACATACCACAATAAATACTAATCTACATGGGTCATTAGGTGTTCCACATGTCCTGAAAGATCCATCGGTCCCAATTGAGAAGAAGATTTCTTCAATTTATTTCCTGGACACTGGGCATCCTCATCATTGGACAATGGCCTAGGAACAACACTTAACACGAATCAACAATCAATTAAAACCTTATAATTCAATCACAGAACTTAATGACTTCCTCTTAACAATTTCTTATTCCATACGAGTTAAATTTTACTTCATTCAAGTTTCAACCAACTTATACTCAATTCGACATCCTACCTCATTTACCAATAATTTCAACCTTATTCTTAGACCTTAATAGGGCAATAAAATCTCGATATGAATCAACACTTAATTTCCAATCCTATAGATCCTTCATCAATAGTTATCAAATGAGTCACTAGTATGAAATGACTCACACATTCCATTAGACTTATTGGAAAGGTACAAGTGGCATGAGGCTTTTGGGTAATGGTTCCAATGACAGCCTCAAGTGCAACATTCACCCTTTCAATTTCAAATTTAAGAATTGGGTGACAACGGATCAGATGACACCTTTCCAGGTGGTAACGTTTTGTCAAACTCCACTCTATAAGTAAAGATCGTCATGACATCGATATCAGATTTAATCTCGCCAATTCTTCTTTAATATCACAATCAACTAATATCAACATTTCTACGAATATCAACCATTTGTTGGGATCATAAATATCCGCAACTTGGTTTAGATCTAGGATAGCTAGAATTCCTACGAGAATAGCTTCGATTAATTTACTAGGGGATTTAGGGTTCCTTGTGACAATCTACGTCGTATAAATACCTCGTATAAATATCAAAATAATCATCAAACAATCATGTAATCAAATTACATTATATGTATATATATAATCCAAGTTATATATATATATTAAAATAACACTTCTCATTCTGGCCTTGTCGGTAACTCGGGAATTCTTCGGCACCGTTATAGTCAAAAGATTTTTAGACTTTTTTTTGAAAAATGTTTATAGTTAAAAGATTTTGAAATGTTTTATTCAAAACCTTGGTTTTAAAAATCTTTCGTTCTATTTAACGAGAGCTCTGGTACTAAACTGTAACACCCCCAAATTTACTCAATTCAATACAGCGTAAGACTCGTTGGTGTTACAGGATAGCACATTACTCACATCATAGACAACGCTTAAAAATCGCGTCGTTTAATAATAAAGCATTTCCATTCATAAATATCAGATTTACATAGGTCCCAGGTCATATTATTTCATACAGGTTTTACAAAGCATTTGAATGGAAATTGTTATTTAATTGCGGGCCATGAATTCTTGTTGTCTTCCCGAGAATTACCTTCAAGTACCTGAGACAAAACATGTTAAAAGAAAAGGTCAGCGATAACGCCGAGTGAATTCATAGAGTTTAATGAAAACCATTAATATATCATCGGTATATATTTATTACCGAAAATCATTTTGTACAAATCTTTGTAATAGGCCATAAAATAGCCAAAATCATTTTATACAAATCCTTATCAAAAATCATAATATAGGCTTTTTGCCTTCAAAATCATTATACGAACCATTGTCGTAAAAACATCATACAATACGTTTTATAACGTTATATAGATTAAATAAAAACCGTTACATGAATATGGTTATATAAAACCAAAACACAAACATAACATCAGTAATAAGACCCCGTATTGCTAGTCAGGCAATACATCGTAATTCAATGCGTATATCAGTAATTTCGTTATTTGGATTATTACAAGCCGCATGACATTGTTACCTTACTACAACAACCAACGGGTAGCTAGCCCGAAACTCAATTTGCCCATCTAAATTAGCGTGTCGTCACAAAGATCACGCTATGGAAATCTTCTCATACATAAATTCGCTTACCAATCAATGTGGCACGACGGGGATCAACCGTCAAGGCGTGAACTGGGGTGATCGTCCCTAAATAGTACTATTATATGTACAAGCGTCTACCAAATCCCGGTAGTTCACAATTCATGCTAATGGGACTTTTAGTGACATAACCTAACTTTAATAATCCATTTCGTTTCATCTATCGGGTCATATAATCATTCATCAGGTCATACAATCATTCGGGTCCAAATCAATAAACAAACAATCGGGACAAATGATGTCCTATTTTATCAAAACTAACATGTTATCTCCCTCGCGGGTTTATAAAACGTTTCATAAAAACATTTTAAAAGTGTGCGAGGCTATGAACTCACGTTGATGTGGGAAAGCGGGTTATCGGCAATTCGGATGTACGGTACGTGCTTCAATCACGGAAACCTAGACAAATAATTCTTGTCTTAGACTTTTGTCCAATGACTTTATCAAAATAACAATTATGTATATATATGATGACTTTATACATATGATGATGATCAAGTGGATTTATATATTCTCATTCACTCATTTTTGTGTTATGTGTTGACAACTTTTATATTAGTTACTAGTTTTACATACATGTTTTAGGTCCAATAAGCCTTTTATAAGTCCATTAACTTGTATTAATCCATTTTATACTTTTGTTATCAGTATTATACTTTACATGTTGGGCCCAAGTGGGTTAAGCCCAATAAGTAAATTTATAAGTGTTTAGCCCATTTAGTTGGATTAATAGTCCAATAATGCTAACTTAGCCCGTTAATGTCCGTATGTTATATAGTTCGGGTTTTATCGGTTTTTACTTGTATTAGGTACTTATATATCAGTATATGACTTTATAAAAAGTTTACATTAGACGGGTCCGACCGTCTAAGTTTTATTTGACAAAAACGTTAATCTTTCGGTTTTAGCCGAAAAGACGTAAAACTTAGTATATAGTTTTTATAACTTATAAAACTTACCAAACTATCATTTTTATATAATTCCCATTTATTTATCCTTATACATATTTATATAAATGAAATATATAAGTTAGTGGGTTTTAATTCATATTTTATACTATATTTATTTGAGTGCTTATATAATAATATTAAACATTAATTTCACAAAATCAGTCCTAAATTTTAAGTTCACTAAAATGTCCATATCTAGAGTTCTATATGGAGATAGGACCTCAAATTTTTATCACAGAAACTACATGATATGTGCTTCATTTTATTCCTGTATAGCTACTGATGAATCAACATTTAAATATTTTAATAAATTCGTCCAAAACAGTGTAGGCAGATTTGCACTCTAAACTTGTTTTGATCATATCTCACTCATTTTTATGATTCCATTGCATGACCAACTCTCACATGTGTATAACACCTAATACTTACTGTATATTGATTACACTTTACCATTTTATCAGTTTAACATTTGGTTACTTACTGTTTTTATACAGCCATCATATTTAGCAAGATTTTAACCATTTTACATGTGGTTTTCCATCTTTTTACCTATGTTTATCAACACTTGATCCCCACACAACATTTTTATCATCATATATTCATCATATACATATACAATAAGAAAGAAAATACATGATTACATAATCAAATAACAAGAGGATGGGAAGAACAATCTTTATACCACCAAGGTTGTGTAGTTTATGATCAAGGCTTGGATTTTGATGGAAGAACTTGTGATAGATCAACACCAATCTTCATGGCCTCCAATACTTGTAAATTTCATGTAGAAATCAACCCTTGAACATCACCAAATCACCTCCTTGGATGTTAGAATCACCTCCAATCTTCAAGGCTTCAAAGGTTCTTTATCTTATGTATGAATAACATAGGATTTGTGGTGTTAATTTTGATCAATATGGTGGTGGTGGTGGTGGAAGTGGACGGCAATGGGTGGGAAGTAGAGAGAAAATGTGTGGTTTGCATGTTGCAAATGAAGTAAATGGTTTTGAGATGTGTAGTTTTGAGGTGTAGTTGTGAGTTTAGCTTAAGTGTTAAGCTAGTTACAAGTGTATAAGCTTCCTTGTGAAGCTTTGACACCTCATGGGTGTTGGTAGCTAGTTTTGCCGTCCCATATTGGGGGTGGGGCAAAAGTGGTTTTGTCTCATCCCCAATTATTTACGGGTACTCCTTGATTCTAGTTTCCTCGATTTGCGTGCCCTCGGGTCGTTTTACGAAAAACGTTTTTATAAATTATGAATCAACGACACAAAACGAATCTAATAAAAATTGTCTCATCAAAAACGGAGTTCGAAAACGTAAGTACGTAATCCTAAGGTTTCCGGTTTAGTCGTAAAGAACGTTAAATTATTCACGTAAGTCCTAATCTCTTCTCGTAAATTTGTGAGTTTATGAACCAACTCAAAATTAAAATCCCAAAATAATATTTACGGATAAATTTATTTTCTGAAATGTCGGACTGTCACCAAAGACGGTGTATGTAAACGTAAGCACGTAACGTAGAATCCTCCGGTTTAGACGTAGTCGATGCTACTTCAAGATGTAAATCCAAATTTCTTCCCAAAAATAAGTGAGTTCATAATATAACATTAAAATAATGTTTTTAAATAATATTTGAGAATAAAATATAAACCTTAAATTGACGGATTGTCACACATTAGTTCATCATAACAAGGCTCTTCCAATCCAAATCAGTTTATGATCTATACATATCACCAAAAGGACAGTTATCTAAGTTAGTCTATCAAATGTCATCTAAATCCATGCTACAACTACTTCCATTAAATTTGGATAGCTCATTAGTAGCACCTATACACTTCCTTCTCACTTTTCTCCATGAAAGATTTTTTTTTTTGATACTCAACACTTTCTTTATACTTACACAATGTCTTACCTCCAAGGTCATAGTGCTCCTCATCTTGTCTCAGTTAGTCCAAGCCCTTCGTCCCTCATGACACATCACATCTATAACTCCTCATCCATTCGATTATCGATACTAAGCCTTCCAATCAAACATTATCGGTCTGTGCCATTTCCTTTCCACACTACAGCAATATTAGCAGGCTTAGTGCCTTAGTCTACTCATTAGGCTATACCAAAATTTTACCTTCGGTTCATATCTCGACCTATTTCATTTATGATCCGCATCTATCCAGACTTCCTTCTTTTTCCTCAGCTCATGGCATACATCACGATGCTATGATTCCCGTCTTTCAAGTCATCTATACGTCAAAATTATCCAAGTAGCTTCACTTGTTTTCCCCGCGACCAGTTCTCCTACTCCATCCTAATAAGGACAGACTAGAGTTTTATGTGATTCCATGCGGATCACACTCTCATCTTATACCCATATTAGTTTCTATATGTATAAACTAAGCCATATTCTAAATTCTTACTCAAGTCTCATACTTCTATTACGACCTTGGACCTAACATGAGGTACTTTTAATCATCATCTTCTAGGAATACTTGGTTCTCTCCTTCCATGGTTCTCCCTAATTCCTTCACTATCATGTCCAACCAAAATTTCTCACTCAATTCATCAACTCTATGGAAATTGTTATTACATTGGATAATGCATAAGTCTCTCTTCCAAAGATCCTTCATAAACACCTTCACTAAAATGACCCTATAATCACTTCTCCACGAACTTATTCCGCTCAGCTTCACTACTCATCCCTCGATATTGATTGCCACGAAGTTCTATCTTTGTATAGTCACTCGACTCCCCTTGTTACTTCCACGAGTTCTTAATCTCCCATGTTATGTAGTCACTCAATCACGATCCATTGGTTCAGCTCTTTGTAGCTCCACTCCGGTACTCGATCTGTCCTTCTTTGTTACGAACCATACGGAGATTCCCATCATAGTGCTTGTCACCTTTCCAGTCCTTACAACTTCTGTGGCTCCTTCAAAATCTCTTGCATCCTTCTAGCAGCCGGCACGTAGTCCTTTCGGCTCCTTGCTTCACGATGTAGCTCTTCACGCACTCCTTCTCGTCTCCATGATGTTACCTAGGAACTTTACACTACGCAGTAGCTTCTAACTTCAACTCATCAACCACAATATTTCTAAAGGTACTTCAACCCCTCAATGGCTCACTCTTCCTTACTTGTTGTACTTCACCATTAATCAGCCTCCTACCAATCATTCTTTCACATCTATGTTTTCCTTCACGTGTCTACTACTACCTTGCCTCCATAACTATACCAATTCCCTTGCGTGTTATTTGCCCCATCTTTCCATTAGTAGAAACTTTCTACTATACCCTCACATCCGCTAGTACTTTCATCAATCTCCTAATGGTACTTCAACCAACTTCTCATGGCATGACATCTCGTTCCCACGACCAGTCAACTAACTTTACTTACTCCCTTATTCCAGTAACCAATCTAAATTTCAAAACTCCACAAATCTTAGTCATTCCTTCAACACAACCTTTAAACCAAAATACATATGTCCATTCTAATATCTAACCATAAGTAATAGTACCCAACTCTATCCTCTCATCCTAACGTTCCCACAACCGCATAACTAAATCAACCATGACGTGTACCAAAAGAATTCCAAACAATCGTGTCCTAAAATAAAATATAGGGTAAAACAAACCCTATCCAAAACAACTGAAAACAAAACAATGTAATTCGAAAGATCAATGGAGTGTGCCAACAACAAAGATAGACTCATGATGATTTGTATTACCAAATTTCAATATCTTAGAAAATTTTAAATTTTCATCTCAATTAGTTACTTCACATTAGGACCATATTTTAACACAAATAAATGAAATCATAGTCATATTTTACCATCTCCGTTACTATCAAAGGGCACAACTCAGTTAGTGTACTAAAACTCACTTTATCCATCATCTCATTTAACAATAAACTCATCTTTTATCTTCATTATTTTATCAAAGGTATTCACTAGTTAGTATAGTATAATGTTATTCTAACCATTATCTTGTTTACTCACATTAAACTCATTTCACTTGTTATTACGAAACCAATACGTGTTTATAAATTATGGTGTTTTTATTCTTTTTATTCTATATTATAATTATTTTATATAATCCATTTAGGCTTGTTATAACTAACTATTACACGTTTACAAGGTGTTGTGTTATTATTATCGTTATTAAAATAAAATCTATCTTTTTACTCTTTCAGTCCATTTAAATACTTCTAAAATTTTAACTCCACTTAAGAAAATTATTGTAAAATTTCTTTACCCTTTAAAATGTATTATCACATGTTACCTAGAAAACTAATCCAATTATTTTCAAGACAATTTTTTAATAACTTACAACCACAAACTTAATAAAAAGATATGTAAGTCACGATATCTTACCATACACTTACAAATTATTTTCAAAATCATTTTCCTATAATTAGCCAGACTTATTTGCAAGAAAATTTAGTAGTTCTCATTAATTAAAATACATACCCGAATGTAGACACACATCAAAAAGACTCAAAACGTCGTTGGAACTCCATCAAACTCCAGCACTAATAAACTGTTTAAACACGAGAGAACACTAGGTACGTTCAAGTTATAATAACTATTGAACGACCATATATCATAACATAACATCTACTAGTATATATACATCCGCATATATATACCTATTAAATCTCTCAAAACATACTCGTTATCATACATGTCAAGTCAATCGATCGCGTCATACACTCGTTTTTCCATACGAGTAATCACCATCTCACCAGGCCACAACAAGGCATAAAACCCATCACCAAAACCAAACCATATCGTGTGACCCCATAATCACACAACACGACTATAACCCAAAACATATAACAGAAAAAAACCATAGCCATAACATAGGCAACCATTACATAAACCACTATTGTACAAATACCCAAAATACAGATCTCATCATATACAAGCATGTACTAAACCTTTTTCATGCAACCATACTTGGAAGTCCATTGGTGTTGTGGCACATAATAATTACGTAGGCCTCCATAATTATAGATGTCCCCTTTCACCCATGTACTCCCTCCTATGACGACACTTATAAGAAATTAGTACTACACGGAACACATAAGTCTACCACATATATACCACATAAAATACACTCTATATATATACCGTATAGGTAAAATAAGAACATCTCATACGTCAACCCTAACTTCATTCATAACTCGAGGCTCAAACGCCAAAAAAATCAATAACAACAAAATATCCAACATTAAAAAAATTATCATAACCATTTAAGCGGAAATTCGAATCTACTACTAGTCGTAGACTCAACATCAGTACTATCCTATTATTACCTAGCGCACCTCTTCTTCTACGCGACATGGGTAACACTAAATAGATTCTTACACTTCCGGTTCATACGTCGCATCAATAGAAAATAAATGAATGTACTTACATGAATTATATCTCAATAAGTAAGTATGAAGGTAAATAAATATCCGAAACGAAATTAACACTTAAGCACTCCATATATTATAATGCACACATACCCCTATGACACCTACATGCATGGATCCTTAAGCTATAGACTAGGCTACTAGACTAGGCAACCTAATTCTCTGTAACCATTGTCTCTAATACCATTCTGTCACACCCCACCATGACGGAATATGGGGCGCGACGTATGGATATCATCACAACAATAGCGTGTCTATAGAGATAACTAAATGAATTGGAAATATCATAAATGATGACATGACACAATGTCATGAAGATATCACAAACAATGCAGGCGTCTAGGTAAGTAGGTAACATGTCTACCTCTTACCAAAGACATACAATTAACAAATAACAAACATATAGGTGTCTACAAAGTATCACTTATTCAAACATAAGTAAAGACTAAGAGGAAAGGGGGTTCCTCCAATGCAATCCTAAGCCTCCCAGCTAGCCTGTAACACCCCACTTGGATAAGTGGTCCGTTACGTGTATTTATGGCGTGTCATCAAAGCATAAGGTAAATGTCCTAAAACATTAACTGACCATAAAGGAAATACCGGAATCAAACATCAGCAATCCAAACATAAGCCCAAAACATGAAAAATAAAATACTGAATGGAAGGACTAAACAATGTCCAAATAAGCAGAATTATGTAAGAAATGCATAAAGTAAGAAGTCTGGATAGCTTCCATCCAAATGCACATGCTCTTAGAATCCTAAAAGCGTCCTGGTGTACCTGCCGTTAGAACATGAAAGAACTACGGCTGAGCATAACGCTCAGTGAACGGATATGAAACATGATAAGGAATTTCTAAAATAAACAAATGATGAAATACTGAAGCTGTAAGACTGATAAGTAAAGTTTCAGCAGAATCTGTGTATAATCTGTAAAGTCTGATTTGTAAATAATAAAGCTGAATTGTTATCTGATAAATCTGAAAACATGCATTTACTGTATTTTAATTGCCAAGAGCTTATATAGGTCATGTGCTGTAACAATTGCTGCATGAATACATAGAGGGGTGACCTCGTCATACTGTAGAGGGGTGACCTCTAAAATACTGTGCTGGGTGGAGGGATCAGCTCCAATGTGAAGGATGTAGAGCACACACCACATTCACCTGCTAAACTGTAAACTGTAGCCTAGGATGCATCCATACGCCCCACTAATAATACTGATAAAATGGCCAAGCTGAGCTGAGTGGGACGATGCAGGATATCACTCTCCTGCATGTGAGTCACGACACCGGTGCCTCTAGTGTCGTGGTTACGGTACCTCCGTAACTAGTACATAAACTAATCATGCTTGTATATAATGCTCAGGCAATTTATTTTATTATTAACATGATTACTGATAAGCTTAAACATATACTGAGGAAAACATTTGGCTGCAGACGGGGAATCCTAATCATGCATAGGAAAGGAAGTCCTTACTGAAAGGACGGAAATCCGTACCTCGTATCCAATAATGAAATAAGATTGAAAGCTGAAACATCTATTCCGACTTCACGGTTACTACATAAATAACGGACACGAATGAGTTAACTGATTATTGTTTACTATTACTGATTCTCATATGTTCTTAATTTAATTTATTTTATTCTAGTATTGGTGTTTATGTATAATCTGATTAATCTGATTGTCTGGTGTATCTCAGATAAGCCCGACTGTTCTTAAATATTCACTGGATAGCGTACATCAAGTATTTCTGATTACTGTATTAAACTGTATTCTTATATTATTACTGATTTCTTGAAATATTGTAATTCTGACTATTTTTCATTAGTTACTGATTTATGTAATACTTATTCTGATATTTACGATATTTCTATAAGTAGTAACCTGCTATAAATAGAAAGCCTCTAAAACTAATAGGTTTCCAAAATAGTTCCTTTAGATTAAATCCTTAATAAATCCGATGTTTTAAAATAATTAACATGATAAAACGATATCGATATAATTTCATTAATAAAATAATAAAATCAACAATTAAATTTATTTATTTATAAACTCCTTTTTAAATGATTTAAAGAATTTAAAAAAATCCCGTGTAATAATTATTATTAGCGATTCCGAAAACTCGTGCTAAAACCGTCCCGAAACATTCACGTCTCGGTCAAATCGAACCGGCCCTACTTGTTACCGATGTCACCCCGGTTCCCACTGTTTTTATATTTTTCCCACTGTTTTGGCTTTTAAAGTTCCCCCTGTTAGTTTGTGGTTAGAGTTCCCACTGCTAGTGCAGTGGTTACCACTGCTAATGCAGTGGTTCCCACTGCTTGCTATATACTCCCACTGTTAGTTTACAAGGTTCCCACTGCTTTTGTTTCTGCAGACCCAAACGCACCCTTATTCTTCTGCAGACCCAAACGCACCCTTATTTGATTTGGTTCGTGACTGAGCCCGAGAGAAAGGATCACCGAGACCCTAAGGTCTTGGTTTCCTTAACCAAGCAAAACCCGACACACTTACACTTGCATTACACCCTTGTTTGGGGTTGTTTGATGATCGGGGCTGGGCAACAGAAACACCACCGAGAGCTTAATGCTCTCGGTTTCCATGAATCAACAATCACACGACACCCCCCCTTAAATCAGTTCTTGATTACTCTTTTAATTTCTAATGCTCTTGATTGGAAGAATAATTGTTCGTGATTAACAAAAGAAAAGAAAACAAAAAAAAAGGATTTACTAATACGTCGTGATCAGAAATCAAAACCCACACCTGAAATCGAATGATAATCAACACTGGTCTTCTCTTGTTTCTTGTTCTCAGCCGGCGGCTATCAACAGGCAGAAACCCTTATTTTCTCTTTTTTTTTTGTTCGTGTGCGTGTAAAGGGGAAACCCCCCGTTTTATTTTTTGTAATCAAATGGGCTTAGCCCAATTTCTTTTCTTCTTTTCCTTTCTTTCACAAACCGGCCCAAAGAGTAAAAATACTCTTTTTTTTTTAATTCGCGATTTAATTATTTACGTAAAGCTCGTACTTAAAATCTCGTTCTGAAACGTAAATATATTTCTCGTGTTTTATAAAATCTCGCCATGTATTTATTTATTTTTCTTAAATAAATATGTACGTCATGCTGAATAAAATTTTCTGAATTATTTCCTGAATAATTAACTACGTAATATTTTTAATAAAACTGAGGCTGCGTGAAATTTATATTAATCCTCGTGGTATATTCTGATATGGATTATTTTCTTCTTGAATAATTAATATTCGCGTAATATCTGAATATATACTGTTATTTTATTATCTGCATAAACTGTAATATTTATAGTATTTAAATAAACTGGGATTGCGTATTTAATTTCTGCGTTTATATCTCTGTCTATCAATTAATACTTATATAGTTTATTAAAATAAAACTGCGTATTTAAATATTCTGATTTTTAAATACGGGTTTTACAATTCTTCCCCTCTAAAAAAACAATAATTCGTCCCCGAATTAAAGATACGACCATACTGGGTTTTACAATTCTTCCCCTCTAAAAAGGAGAAATTCATCCTCGAATTAAAGGTAATAAGCTGATGAAGTTATAAGAACTGAAAGAACACGTAGACTGAAAGACAATTAAGCTGAAGGATGAGTTGTCTTCTAATCAAGACAAAATGCTGCTGATAGGTATAAACCTGACATGACTGACATGATCATGTAACGTGACATGACTAAAAGAACTTAACTGGATTTATTGAAGGAAAGGGATGAGAGGTCCGGATGGACTCCTCCGTTTCGAGTAGCTTCCCGCTCGAAACAATTCCTTCAAGGGTCTAAACATAATGAAAATCTTGGTCCTGATGACCCTGTCCTAACGATGATGAATAGTTTCTGGGTCCATACTTAAGATGGATTTTCTGAATCTGATAGAATGAACAAGCTATAGCATGTAGTATACATGATACGGTACGTACCATTATCCTGAAAGGATAACATTTATATCTCTGAGCAAGCTGTTGAGAATAAGTGAGCAATTGTGAACGTGGTTCAAAATTATATGAGGAGCGCTGGCATGGAATTAGAATATGATAAGTGAATCATACTGTGAACGTGATACTAGAACATATCATGAACGTATGCTGACTAAGGAATGAATGCCAAACGATACGGCCTGAGATGTGAAACGTCTGCCTGGTTATGGAATAGTTGTGCTAAACTTGAGTCTGGTCTCTCAAGCTTTCTGTAACCGTATTCGGTAATAAACTGAGAAACGTGTATCGTGAAATGGCACACGAACTTAAACGTGAACAATGTTATGAACACAAACGTGAGCTTAAATTATAAGATAACATAAGAGATGAACTGAAACAGCATCATGCTGTGAATGAGACGTAAACGTGAAAGTGAAAATAAACATGAACTTAAAGTGGGCGTAAACATACACTTGATCGTGAACATGAATTCTGTCTGATATGATGGTCGATGGAATGCCTTGAACTCGTATGATTTACTGCTGAAATTCAAAATTTTCTGCTACGGCGTGATCCTTTCGGATGAAAGAAACGCGTAGGCTGATTACATGGTTGATGATAACTTAGATAGTATCATACTTTCTCTGAGCCTGTGGTAGCTGATAACAATTTCATGGAATTTCGTCTCATTTCTGTTCAGAAATTTCTAAGGGTTGTAGTAACTCACTAACATGGCGGCGTTCCATCTTGAACCCGCAGTAGGTCAGGCATCTAGATATGAACATAGCTGCATTAATGTGTGATGCGGATTCTATCAAAGTTTTGTCTGGGATTATGGAACATTCTGGTGAAAATCTGGTCGAATAGTCATAAAACATTTTTAGTGAGAACTATCGGCAATTTCTGCGGTAGTAGTCAATTGAGTTCTAGAGAATTGTACTTCGTTCACAGTCGTCAGTCGGGACCATCAGGTGATGGCCTTCACCTTCGCAACATTGTTTGAAATTTCTTTCTGTTAAGGTACAATGGCTCAGAAATGCCACTTTGTTCAATTGGAATTCATGTCTGGAAAACTGTATATAAAATTTTCTCCTATCGAAGATTCTGTACAACTGTGAGGAGATGATTCTCGTGTATTTCTCTAGAATTTAGCAGATCAGAAAGTGATCAAAGAATATACTGACGATTTTGTCTGCGAAGTCGAGAAAAAATTTATTCATAAATTTTCATACTATAGCTGGAGCATTAGGAAGCTCAGAAGTACAATTTAAAATTTTTAGAGTGGCTATAATATGTGCAACAACGGTCTGAAGAACATCATGTTCTTCCCTCACCACTGATGGTGGCATGATCTTGAATTTTTCTGGAAGAATGTTTAAAACATCTCGTAGTAGGTTAATTAAACTTTCTATTCGTGGAATGAATATCGATTAAGAATGGTGATCTGATAAATTTTTTGATGGTGCGCTAGGGCGAATAAAGCCTAGTTTTGGTAACTCTTGCAGCAATTGCTGCAACTCTTTTAACGTAGCTAAAGCCCTGCAAATAAGAGTTTTGAAAACAGGTTCTGTTCTTGAGACAAGCTCGATGTTAAATTATGTCTCGTGGGTAGGAAGGAATTTCTGGAACACCTTCTGGCATGACATCTGGAAATTTTTAGGATAATCTATTGATCATGGACTCGAGGAATTTTAGAAGTGAATTTATAACTGGTAGCTAAAAGTCTTCGTAACTATGGACTGATAAGTCACGCACATGTAAGGAAGAAACAACTTGTACTGATTTTTCTGGCAGAAATATATAATGAATATATTTGGGGATTTAGTAAGACGGATCTCGTCGTTAACACCAAATAAGACTTTAATAAATATGGTGATACTGTTGAGTCCTTTATGGCTGAGAGGCAGGTAACTACCTGATTTGAGATAAAGCTGACATAGGAACACATGAAGTAAACATGGTGACTTTTTACTGAATGTGTTTGTTTGTAAGCTCACAGAGTGAATACTGTTTGTTTAATCTGATAAATTTTCTAGTGGTGGTGGCTGAATTTTTTAAAAGATTTGGTTCATGTGTTGCATAATAGAACGGGTATACCCCTTTCTTAAGGGTACCCTGAATTACTGTGGGTCTCGCTTGGAAACATACTAGAGTTAGGAGTTCTGACTCGTACTCTGAGAAGATATTCGTATGACGTGTATAATGACTGGTGTTCTAGTGTCTTCTGAAACGATACTTGAGAACTGTGTCTTGACTGTTGTCTGGACATGTATTTTAATGGATGAACCTGGACAAGGCGGAAAATATTTGGTAACTGCTAGGATTGGCGGACCGGTTAGACTACTGACCTCTTGTATTCCTGGTCATGTCCGTGCCGGAGTTCCGATGGTTACTAACTGATTAATTATAAGTATGATGGTTGTCACTACTACTTTGTCTGTCAGTTTCCTGACGATCGTTATCATGACCGTGATTCATGTAATTATTCTGCTGAGTGGCCGGCTGGTTACCGGTTCCCACTCTTCTGACAGAAAGATTAGCTTAGTGAAGTGTGACATCTAACTGGGAAAGAAAAAAAAATGGAATAGGATGGTAGTGTCTGATGGTTGAAATTTATTCTTGTCAGAAATTTCAAAATTATGCTTTTCGTCCTTATTCTGCAGAGTCTTCATAGTATGAACGGCATCAGCATCTTGAGAGATCTCCAAGTATCAGCAGCATCAGCATTTGTGAGGTCTTCAAGTGTTAGCAGCATCAGCATCTGGCAAAATCTTCAACTCACGAGCAGCATCAGCACCTGGTAGAATATCGACAAGTGGAAACGCCTGAGATGATTAAGGATCGATTAGCAATATCCATGGAGTGGGGTACCTGGAGTACACCTGGACCATTGTACATGAAGTAAAAAATGAATACTGCACATGGAGCATATCTGAGACGCTGTACCTGGAGTACACGTGAAATATTGTTCATGGAGTATAACTGAGACACTGTACATGGGGTATATATGGAATACTGTACATGGAGATGGTGGAAATTTTATGGGATGATCGATACTGGTGTCGCTTGTCTGACATGATCAAGGAAATAAATTGATTTAAGCGGTAGTAAACTGATCTGAATTGAATAACATGATAGGCTGACAATTCCTGCGTCGACTTACTGCTGGTTGTTTCGAGGCTGAAAAGTATGATATAATCGAAGTCCCAACAGTGGTCAGCATGAAGCATGATTAATGAGGTCAATCATGATTTATCATGTAAACGGGTTTTACTGAAGTTCTAGTGTATTTTAACATGAAAACATCATTACCTTGTTGAAAACATAATTCTCGTAAAGAGACTTGAAACTGAATCATCATGTAGATGACATCAACGTGAGGGTATGAAAATTTGACTGTTACAAGGAACATAAAAAGTCAAATCAACTGAGGTGTAATATCAACTGATGTGGACGGCTATGGTTCAATCTACATAATTCAAAGAATAAAACATGAGACTATGTATGGGCTATTTTGGTTCGATCCATACTAGTCAAAAGTTTCTGAGAACTGTCATGTATAGAAATTTATAATCTCGGACTAAATATGGATGGCTGTAGTCCAATCCATACTTGTCAAAATTTATGAAATGTCCTGATATGACAAAGGTGAACAACTGTGGACCGGTTCACAAAACATCATTTGACTGAAAAGCATGAAATTTGACTTGAGCAACGGTGAACGTTTATGGTTGGTTCACCAAGTACTATTTGACTGAAAACATGAATCTGTCATGAGTAAGGGTAAACGCCTATGGTCGGTTTACCAATACAAAATCTGAACGGGCAAGGGTGAGCGCCTAGGGTCAGCTCACCAAAACGAAAATTCGCTAAAAGCACATGCGACTAAATATGGCTAGCTATGTACCAACCTTTTATTTAATCAAAACTTTAAGAAAACTGACTGATAAATGAAGAAAACTGACTGAATAATCCATGAGAAACATGAAAGATAACAACACCAAATCTGGGAAGTTGTTGGTGACTACCCACTAGTCACAGGTCAAGTTTTAGAGCCTACAGGTCGAACCTTGCGCTCTGATACCATAATTGTAACACCCCACTTGGATAAGTGGTCCGTTACGTGTATTTATGGCGTGTCATCAAAGCATAAGGTAAATGTCCTAAAACATTAACTGACCATAAAGGAAATACCGGAATCAAACATCGGCAATCCAAACATAAGCCCAAAACATGAAAAATAAAATACTGAATGGAAGGACTAAACAATGTCCAAATAAGCAGAATTATGTAAGAAATGCATAAAGTAAGAAGTCTGGATAGCTTCCATCCAAATGCACATGCTCTTAGAATCCTAAAAGCGTCCTGGTGTACCTGCCGTTAGAACATGAAAGAACTACGGCTGAGCATAACGCTCAGTGAACGGATATGAAACATAATAAGGAATTTCTGAAATAAACAGATGATGAAATACTGAAGCTGTAAGACTGATAAGTAAAGTTACAGCAGAATCTGTGTATAATCTGTAAAGTCTGATTTGTAAATAATAAAGCTGAATCGTTATCTGATAAATCTTAAAACATGCATTTACTGTATTTTAATTGCCAAGAGCTTATATAGGTCATGTGCTGTAACAATTGCTGCATGAATACATAGAGGGGTGACCTCGTCATGCTGTAGAGGGGTGACCTCTAAAATACTGTGCTGGGTGGAGGGATCAGCTCCAATGTGAAGGATGTAGAGCACACACCACATTCACCTGCTAAACTGTAAACTGTAGCCTAGGATGCATCCATACGCCCCACTAATAATACTGATTAAATGGCCAAGCTGAGCTGAGTGGGACGATGCAGGATATCACTCTCCTGCATGTGAGTCACGACACCGGTGCCTCTAGTGTCGTGGTTACGGTACCTCCGTAACTAGTACATAAACTAATCATGCTTGTATATAATGCTCAGGCAATTTATTTTATTATTAACATGATTACTGATAAGCTTAAACATATACTGGGGAAAACATTTGGCTGTAGACGGGGAATCCTAATCATGCATAGGAAAGGAAGTCCTTACTGAAAGGACGGAAATCCGTACCTCGTATCCAATAATGAAATAAGATTGAAAGCTGAAACATCTATTCCAACTTCACGGTTACTACATAAATAACGGACACGAATGAGTTAACTGATTATTGTTTACTATTACTGATTCTCATATGTTCTTAATTTAATTTATTTTATTCTAGTATTGGTGTTTATGTATAATCTGATTAATCTGATTGTCTGGTGTATCTCAGATAAGCCCGACTGTTCTTAAATATTCACTGGATAGCGTACATCAAGTATTTCTGATTACTGTATTAAACTGTATTCTTATATTATTACTGATTTCTTGAAATATTGTAATTCTGACTATTTTTCATTAGTTACTGATTTATGTAATACTTATTCTGATATTTACGATATTTCTATAAGTAGTAACCTGCTATAAATAGAAAGCCTCTAAAACTAATAGGTTTCCAAAATAGTTCCTTTAGATTAAATCCTTAATAAATCTGATGTTTTAAAATAATTAACATGATAAAACGATATCGATATAATTTCATTAATAAAATAATAAAATCAACAATTAAATTTATTTATTTATAAACTCCTTTTTAAATGATTTAAAGAATTTAAAAAAATCCCGTGTAATAATTATTATTAGCGATTCCGAAAACTCGTGCTAAAACCGTCCCGAAACATTCATGTCTCGGTCAAATCGAACCGGCCCCACTTGTTACCGATGTCACCCCGGTTCCCACTGTTTTTATATTTTTCCCACTGTTTTGGCTTTTAAAGTTCCCCCTGTTAGTTTATGGTTAGAGTTCCCACTGCTAGTGCAGTGGTTACCACTGCTAATGCAGTGGTTCCCAATGCTTGCTATATACTCCCACTGTTAGTTTACAAGGTTCCCACTGCTTTTGTTTCTGCAGACCCAAACGCACCCTTATTCTTCTGCAGACCCAAACGCACCCTTATTTGATTTGGTTCGTGACTGAGCCCGAGAGAAAGGATCACCGAGACCCTAAGGTCTTGGTTTCCTTAACCAAGCAAAACCCGACACACTTACACTTGCATTACACCCTTGTTTGGGGTTGTTTGATGATCTGGGTTGGGCAACAGAAACACCACCGAGAGCTTAATGCTCTCGGTTTCCATGAATCAACAACCACACGACACCCCCCCTTAAATCAGTTCTTGATTACTCTTTTAATTTCTAATGCTCTTGATTGGAAGAATAATTGTTCGTGATTAACAAAAGAAAAGAAAAAAAAGGATTTACTAATACGTCGTGATCAGAAATCAAAACCCACACCTGAAATCGAATGATAATCAACACTGGTCTTCTCTTGTTTCTTGTTCTCAGCCGGCGGCTATCAACAGGCAGAAACCCTTCTTTTCTCTTTTTTTTTGTTCGTGTGTGTGTAAAGGGGAAACCCCCCGTTTTATTTTTTTTGTAATCAAATGGGCTTAGCCCAATTTCTTTTCTTCTTTTCCTTTCTTTCACAAACCGGCCCAAAGAGTAAAAATACTCTTTCTTTCATTTTTTTTTAATTCGCGATTTAATTATTTACGTAAAGCTCGTACTTAAAATCTCGTTCTGAAACGTAAATATATTTCTCGTGTTTTATAAAATCTCGCCATGTATTTATTTATTTTTCTTAAATAAATATGTACGTCATGCTGAATAAAATTTTCTGAATTATTTCCTGAATAATTAACTACGTAATATTTTTAATAAAACTGAGGCTGCGTGAAATTTATATTAATCCTCGTGGTATATTCTGATATGGATTATTTTCTTCTTGAATAATTAATATTCGCGTAATATCTGAATTTATACTGTTATTTTATTATCTGCATAAACTGTAATATTTATAGTATTTAAATAAACTGGGATTGCGTATTTAATTTCTGCGTTTATATCTCTGTCTATCAATTAATACTTATATAGTTTATTAAAATAAAACTGCGTATTTAAATATTCTGATTTTTAAATACGGGTTTTACATAGCCACTCATATTCTCACGCTTAACCACATTATCACCTGAAAGAGACACTAAAACACGTCAACATAAAGTTGGTGAGAGTCATAAGTTTAGACTCCAACCCCAAAATAGTAATAAGCTGTGAATAACAACCATCAATAAAATAACATATGGACAATGTGTTACAGTTATGCATTAACAACTACCATTCAAGATTAACCATACAATCACAATTCCAAGGCACAAAGCCTTACCAATAACCACAATTTCCAAGGCTCCCAGCCTTACCAATAACCATGGTCCCATAGGCGCCCATACACCTATGAACCAATCCCAAGGCCCCGCCTTGTCAACATCCCCTTGGTACCAAGTCAAACCACAATAACAATCAAGAATCGCATAGCAGTTAATCACATAAGTGTACACACAAGTCCATCACAAACCATAAAAACATTCACAGCATTATTTACAAAACCATACAGTGTCTCTTCCATCCCATCTGGAAGTCAAATCATAAAAAGACATGGGACTATGAAACTCACCCGAACAAGCTTCTCCAAGTACCCACACTCTAGCAAAAATCTAAACACACAAACGTATACAATCAAGACATGAACCACATACCAAAATGGCTCATCAATCTATGATGGATATCTAACCTTGTCCTACAACTTAACCCCTTTTATATGCCATATGCATCTCATGACACCCCTCTATAAAGCCCTTAACTTAGTTTAGTTCATAACTCGCCCCGTTAACATTTAACCCAAAACAGTCCCCTTTTTCATACCTTAAACTATGGGTCGAACACCCCCTTAACCAAATCAACTTCCTCTGTAAAAAACCCTATGCCCTTACATGTGTTAGCTAACTCTCCCCTTTGGCCGCAACCTTGAAGACACTGTTAAGGCCTCCATATATATATATATATATATATATATATATATATATATATATATATATATATATATATATATATATATATATATATATATATATATATATATATATATATATATATATACTTTTACCTATCCAGAATTTATTGATTTTGAACATATGAAAAGTTTGTTATGATCAGAGGGTCTTACCCTAACCCATTTCTTTAGACCTCCTCCAGATCTTTTATTTAATATATAATCTAAGTCTCATGTTCGTTTGAAGGTTCCAATATAACCCTAAGTACCCCAAACAATTCAAAACATAAAAAGAAAGCAAGCTGATCCAAAAACTATTTTGACACCCGACTGATGTAACCTCTTTTTGACCCACTTCCATACCTTCAATTTAGTTCTCGTTTCTTGCATTTGAAAGCCAACTCAATTACCTTTCCAGGGACATAAAATTCAAAAATTAAAAGTTTGTAAAACTCTTGATATGATCAAAATAATGACCCAAAAATTCTGCCCAGTTTTTAAAAACGAATTTAACATAATTAACCAAATTGATTACCCTCATCATGTTTAATTAACCCTAATTATTCTAATCATGTCTATATCATTGTGATAACATTAAATTACAGATTTTCTAATAAACACTAACCTAGATCCATCATATAATGATTAAGCAAGAATTAAAAACAATTTAACTAAAAAGAGATTGAAGATTTTTACCTTAGAATTAATGGAAGACAAGAAAAATATGAAAACCCTAAATAGACTCCATGGATTTCGACTTAAGCTTGATCTCCAGCGATTTTATGAATGTTTTTGGTTAATAAAAAGTTTTTATATAATTTTCTAACAAGTTCTTGGCCCATTACAAAATCCCGGTTCCCCTTTTTCCTTTTTTTCCCTTTTCTTTTTCTTTCTTGCATCCCAAAACCGACTATTATATGTATTTTTATATTTTTTTTCTTTTTATTACTTATTAATATATTATTAATAATACCTTAATTTACCTTAATTTATTTTAGCTCCTAAAGCCTCGGAAACCTCAAAACCGTAAAACTAGTCAGTTTTTACGCGTATACCGTAAAAAACGTAAAAATATACATTTTTATAAAAACTCTTAGAATATGAAATAAACTATATAACTAAGTCCTAAATGACTTAAAACCATCTCGTAAATTATTCTCCTGACTAAATACCTCATCCGAGATACCTAAATGCAAACCCTGAATCGTAAAAATACGATTTTCTAATAATACATATACGTATACGTAAAGCCACGAAATAACACCATCTCATTTCATAGTCACTACCTTGTGAGCTCATGAACATGAAATAAACGTTCCTCGATTTACTTATGAATACCATATACCCATAAACGATATCCAAACCTCACTCCAAAGACACAAAATAAACACATAAGCACATAAAAGCACATATTTGCACAAAACACCTTAAACTATAGTCTAAGTGACGAACCCCAAAACCCATGGTTGTCACAATTGTTTCCATACCCCAAATTTTGTTAGATAGAGAAACATTAGGATCTTCCAACATCTCTTTTTCATACCTAAAATACACATCATAGATGGCAGGTATCTCAAAATAAACCCTCTTCTTTAATTCATTGAGCCTTTCTTTTGCCAGCTCATTCTCACCATACTCTAATCTTTATGGTTCCTCTAACATCTGATTAGAACCATGATCACTTTCTTCCTCTTCATCACCAGATTCATTCTTCTCATCACCTTCAGATTCTGATGAGAGAATATGTGCTTCAATACTACCCTTCTTTAGCCCCTTCTTTTCTTTCTCTTGCAGTTGATGAGCAATCATTTCATCAAATTGTTTCTGGGCTGCATCTTTTGGGACATCTTCTATAACTAACACATCTTTACCCTTATCTAATGGATCAATCAAGGGCAAAGTAGAAGACAAGACCTGAGTAGAAGGCTCCTGAATCATGAGTGGTGGTTGGGATACACCAATCTTTGGAATTCTATCAGCGGTTGAACTAGGCGTGTCAGCGTCTAAATTACCTTTATCAGCGGCTGACAATCCACTAGCTTGAATCATCCTCTCTATGAAAGTCTGCTTCATAGAAGCGATCAAAAAGGTAGAGGGAGTAGCTTGTTTCTTCATACCAGACAATGTTTCAGCTATCTCCTTAGTCCCATACGAACCTTGGACCCCTTATCACTCAAATTAGGTTCATCCTCCACTTTGTAAGAATCATCTTCAGAGGACAAAACCATGGCTCTCCTTCTCCTTGAGCCAGCAGCTTCCAAAACACCTATCCTCTCCCTCAATTGCTTGAGTTCAAGGTCTTGATCTGTGACCTTCTGTACAAATCCTGCATTAGACTTTTGCAAGCCCAAGCAGATAGCCGTCAGTTCCAAAATACTTAATGGTTGTAGACTGCCCTCCTCCATAATTAGGATTTGACTACCAAAGATGGATTCATCAGGCATAGTTCTCTCAGCTGTATGGCTAGGACCACTAGATAAAACTCCAGCAGTCCTTTGTCTTTTCTCCATTCTATAATCACCAGGTTTAGAAGATGAAGTGGATTGGTGAATATGTGTTGGTGGTAGTGAGGTGACAGCGGGTAAAATGGGTGTGTCAGCGGCTGAAACACGAGTGTTAGCGGCTAAGGGGTCACGGTTCATAGGATCATCTTGGTGAGGGGAAGGTGGTTTTTTTTCTTGGGCAGGCTCAGGTTCTGGGTGAGGTTGAGGGTTGTTGACTGCCTCAATAACAGCTAACATAGAAGGTGTCAAAGGTAAAGGTCTGAAAGGTGTAATATTCATGGACAGAAAATTTTTTCCTTTCTGAGTAGGGATCTTATAAAAACCATCATGATCCCTACGACAATAACATTGGTGCTCAAAAACCATTTGTAAAAATCTAGGTTAAGCAAGAGTCATCTTGTTACCCTTGTTTTTAATATGCCCTCAAAAATCATATGGGAAAATTATATTTTTGCCCAGTGGACAAACAAACAAGAATACAACCAAAAGAATGATTGATTTCATTGAAAGAAGTACACTTGGGACTAAGAAATTGCAAGAGGACATGTATCAAGAACTTCCAGGATGGGGGAAATTATTGTTTTGAATATTTATTAATTTTGCCCTCAGGGGGGAAATTCATAACCTAACCCTCGAAGTCCATTCTTGTAACTGTTCTTAGGGAAGGGTAGTCACACCATCAGCCTCATCAAGCCTTAAGGATTGACGAATGAGTGCTTCAGTGATCACCCATTTTACCCCATGTACAGTCCCTGACAATGTAATCACTCCATCAACTGTTTCAGAACTGGCAGTGTTCCAAAACTGTTTGATCTGTGTGATAGGAATGAGTGGAGCATGAGTCAAAGCGTACCTTAAGTTAGAATCCAAGAGATACTCAATCAATATGTGTATTGAGGATGATGTGTGTTGTCAGCCTCAAGATAGGCGATCATGTTATGTTGATCCCTAAAGCCCAAAGTAGCACCAACAGGTTTAAATAAAGGAGCCATGAAAACTTGTTTGTGAAAGGTTAGAAAGTATGAAGGTGATAATGAAATATTTTGGAGAAAATAGAAGACAATGAAGTAAGTTACCCTGTTCAAAATAGCATGAGCTATATTTATAGGATTGATACTAGGACACTATTGGTTGAAATAACAGGTAAGTTATTCAAAATATAATGATGAAAATCTTGAAAGATAATAACTTATCTCTTAGCAATTAAAGAATTTACCAAATCCCATAAAATTCCGGCCCAAAATATCGCAAAAGAAACAACTAGGTGGGATCCAGTGTTCTTCAACGGTCAAAATGGTAGTGTCAGCGGGTAACGGCTATATTTTGTCAGCGTTAAAATTGGTCATGACAGCGTTTGAAAATGTACTTGTCAGCGGGTGAACCAGTATGTATCAACGGCTAAAAATAAAAAGTAATAAAATAAAAAGACCTTAACAAAGAGGTTTACCCTAATAAAGATAACTCATACTCTAAAAACAAATGAAGTTTGGCAAGCACTGTCCAATCATGCACACTTTCATAAGCAAGATAGACATGATTGTCCTCAAGTGTCCCTTGCTAGCCAAAGTCCTTAAGAGTGAAGAAATCTCATATAAACCCTTTGTAACTCCTAGGTAAACCCATTTTTATTTACACCAAGTCTACCATCCAACCAATCCCAATTCTAGGCCAAAAGTCTTGGCAACATGCACAATATATCAACTTTGCATGCTACAGTGCCTCAAGAATCATAAATTCCTACAATTCTTAATAAGAAAAACCTTCATTATTTCTAACTCCTACTCACCAGTGGACACAATCTAGAATGGTGATAAGAGCACTCTATGAGTACCCAAATACCTAAAGGTTTCCTAAACATCCCCTTAAACTTACACAGATTGCAAATAAATAATGATGATACATTTTTATTTCAAGATATGAATATAAATATTCCAACCATTATAAATAAAAATTCTTCAAGATATGAAGTCCATAAGCAACTCTGTATCCTATTGCACAATGCTCATAAATGCCTGCATGATTAGATCAAAAACCACAAAAACTAACATGGTCTGTCAGCGGCCAAAATCCTCTTGTCAGCGGATAAAATGCCTTTGTCGGCGTTAGAAAATATAGTGGAAAATCTAATACTTTTACATGAGATAATAACTATGCACATCTTGTACATATTATACAATAATCTCAAAAACGCATAATTTCTGGATTGATCATTCCAATACTTATTACCAAGTACTGAAACCTCCCAACATCAAAAGGTTTAGTTAATAAATCAACCACATTTTCTTCTGTGTCCACTCTATCTAGATGTATTAAACCCTTTTCAAAACAATCCCATATAAAATGATGCCTTATTTCTATATGTTTAGTTTTAGAATGATGTACATGATTTTTAATAATGCATAAAGTACTGTTATTATCTACAAAAATCTTAGTATGCATAAAATTGTACCCATACTCCAAAAGTTGATTTTGAATCCATAGCACTTGTGCAAAACATGCAGCAGCTGCTACATACTCAGCCTCAGTTGTTGAATTGGCTACCACAGTCTGCTTCTTACATTTCCGGATATAAGCTTGCTCCCAAGAAATTGTCATCCACCAGTTGTGGATCTCCTATCATTGTTGTCTCCTCCATAGTCAATGTCTGAATAGCCTACAAGCTCCAATAGAGAATCTTTAGGGTATCATAATCCCAAAGTAGGATAGCACCTAAGATACCTAAAGATCCTTTTGACAGCATGAAGATGACACTCTTTGGGAGTCACTTGATGACGTGCACATGCACATATAGCAAACATGATATCAGGTCTAGAAGCAGTAAGATACATCAATGATCCAATCATTGACCTATAGTGCCTGACATCAACATCCTTTC
Organism: Glebionis coronaria; assembly: GCA_025667525.1. Taxonomy (NCBI): domain Eukaryota; kingdom Viridiplantae; phylum Streptophyta; class Magnoliopsida; order Asterales; family Asteraceae; genus Glebionis; species Glebionis coronaria. The sequence goes on from CM046878.1 coordinate 88,673,177, forward strand.
CATATCCAATCTTTCCCCCGGGATGTTCCCTATCCATGGGTGTGCTAGCCCGTTTTTCATGAGGGGAAAATCCAAATTTCTTCAAAATTTCAGCTACATATTTGTGTTGTGATATGAAGATACCTATTTCTTTCTGTTGAACTTGAAGACCTAGAAAGAAATTCATCTCTCCCATAGCACTCATTTGAAATTTATCAGTCATTAGCTTGGAGAAGTTATCACTCATCCTTTGGTTGGAAGAACCAAAGATAATATCATCAACATAGACCTACACAAGAAGAAAATCCTTCCCTTCCTGTTTTGTGAATAATGTTTGATCTATGGTGCCCCTTTTGAAACCATTTTCCACTAAGTATGTGGAAAGTGTACCATACCAAACTCTAGGGGCCTAATGAAGACCATACATAGCCTTCTTAACTCTATAAACCTTGTCTGTATGCTCTGAATCTTCAAAACCAGGAGGCTGTATAACATACACTTCCTCTTGAATTGTGCCATACAAGAAAGCACTCTTGACATCCATCTGGTAGACTGTGAAACCTATGCAAGAAGCATAGGCTAGAAAAATCCTTATTGCTTCAATTCTGGAAACAGGTGCAAAAACCTCTTCATAGTTAATGCCTTCTTCTTGTTTATAACCTTGAGCAACCAATCTTGCCTTGTTTCTAATCACAATACCTCTCTCATCTCTCTTGTTTCTTAGAACCCCACGTGCTCCAATAGGTCTCACATGCTTGGGACAGTCCACAAGCTCCCAAACATCCTGAATTGCAAATTGGTGTAGCTCATCCTGCATTGCTTCAACCCAACTTGGTTCTTTGAGATCATCAAAAAATTTCTTAAGCTCACTCTATGATAGAAAGCAAGCAAACAAACACTCTTGTACTAAAGGGGTATCATCCTTTTTGTGATTGTTTGTAATGAATCTTCCTTTAGGATTCCTTGTTCTTCTTGTTTGAACTGGTGAATTGATGGGGCCAATGATTTGTGTAGGAGGGTGAGCTTTGGACACCTTTGTAAGAAATCCTCCCCCAAATAATGTGTTGTCATGTACTATAGATTCCAAAGTACCATGATCCTCACCATCATTAGTTTCATACTCACTTGAACTATGAACCACATTGTCAGCGTTTAAATTAATGACGTTGTCATCTTTATTGAGTGTGGAACTTTCACCAAGTTCAGACACATTTTTGTTAGCGGATGAAAGCAATGTGTCAGCGTTTGAATTTGGTGTGTCAACGGCTGAACTACTTTTCTCAGCGGATGAAACACTTTTACTGACTTTTTCTTCTTGTTGCTTTTTCTCCACTTCCCTTTCAGCAGTAGATGCCTGAATGAACTCTTCACTCCAAATGGGGAATTCCACAAAAGAAAGTGTGTGAGTGACCTCATTTGCTTGTGATCCTTGCACCTTTGAATCCTGTATACTTGCATTATCAACAACATTTTCTTCCATAATATTTGAAGAAGTCTCCAAGACATCTGGATTAGTAACAGGTAAATAATTTATGGACCTAGTTAGTGGCTCTAAATCAAAAAGCCAGTCTGGTCTATTAACAGGATCACTAGGTTTACTCTCCAAAACTTCAACATGTATCTTTTCTGTTATGACTTTATCTCTCTTATGGTAAACCTTATACCCTTTGCTATTCATATAATAACCCACAAAATAACCCTCATCGCCTTTTGAATTAAACTTTCCTAGGTTTTCACTAGTATTCAAAATCACTACATGACATCCAAAGGGTCTAAGAAAATCTATATTAGGTTTTCTATTCCATAAGAGCTCACAGGGGGTCTTATTGTGAATCTTGTTGACCAAGGCCCTATTCTGAACTTAACAAGCAGTATTCACAGCCTTAGCCAAAATGCAATGGGTAATTTTACATATGCTAACATGGTCCTAGCTGTCTCAATAAGAGTTCTATTTCTCCTTTCAGCTACACCATTCTGCTGTGGAGTTCTAGCTATGCTAAACTCCCTAGTAATTCCCTTATCCATACAAAAGGCATCTAATAGGTCATTCTTAAATTCTCCACCATTATCACTTCTAAGAAAGTTACCTGTAAACCCTTATTTCTTTTCCATTTGATTAATAAAATTAATTAGGGTTTTGGCAGTATCACTCTTTTTAACTAAGAAGAAAGTCCATGTAAACCTAGAGTGGTCATCAGTGACCACAAAGCAATAAGACTTGCCATTAAAACTTTCTATATTAGTGGGTCCAAATAGGTCCATGTGAAGCAGGTGTAGAGGTTGAGAACTAGATTAAACACTCTTAGACTTAAATGAGGACTTGTGTTGTTTGACTTTAAGACATGCAACACAATTATGATCATTGTGGAATGCTTTTGAGGGCAGTCCTCTCACAAGATCATGCCTCACAAGTCTGTACATGTTCTTAAAATTAATGTGCCCTAACCTTCTGTGCCATAAGTTACTTTCATCTGCTGAAGCTTTATCATATAGACATGACAAGTTATTATTCATCTTAATCCCTTATAAGTTGACATTGTAAATATCCTTATATCTAGGTGTTCTAAACTCTATGAACTTATCAGCAGGTATCTCAAAGTCTTTGCTTAAAATTAAACATTCTGTATCAGTAAAAAGAACTTCATTTTTGTTGTCATAAACTTGTGACACACTGAACAAGTTATAGTCAAGTTCCTTTACCAAAAAGACTTCATTAAGATGCAGGTTGTTGGTGATAAGAGTGCCTTTGCCTGATATTATGCCATATCCTCCTCTAAAATATACTTTATCACCATCTGGAATAGGAGTAAAATTTGTTAAGTAGTATTCCTTTCCAGTCATGTGCCTTGCATCCAGAATCCCAATATCCATAATCATTAACCTGCTTTGGAATGCCCTGCACATAAAGAAAACAAATCAGTTTTCTTTGGGAATGCAAGCCTGAGTAGACTTGGATCCATTTGATTGTTCAACAAGAGTAGACTTGTTTCTTGTGACAACCCCTTGTTCATCCCTCTTAACATTAAAAACCTATTTTGTCCCAACATATTTTTCAAGATGTTTAAACCTATTGCATGTCATTGAGACACCATTAGAAGTTGATGATTGGTCTTGTTTAGGTATCCAAGTTAAGTTGGATGATGACCTAGATCCCTTTCCCTTAGGCTGTAAATACTTGTTATTACTGGGTCTAACATTGGGTCTGACAGCTGCTAATTGTGACATTTTCATACCAAACCTAATTCTGTCAGCGGTTGATTTTGCCCTGTCAATGGATGGATTATTCCTGTCAGCGTTTGAATTAGGGTTTGCTACAAGAACCCATTGTTTGTTAGACCAAGTATTTTTCTTTTGGAAAGGTCTTTGTCCTTGGGTGTTAGCTGCCTTAGTGAAATAAGGAGCTGGTCTAATGGCATGTGGTCTAGTATGAACATAAGGCTTTGGGTTGACAATGTTTGACTTATTGTCAGCGGCTAGTTTGAATACGTTGACACATCTATAAGCCAAATGAGAGAAGCCCCCACATGTATAACAAGCCTTTCTAGACATAACCTTAGGTCTAGGTTCATAAAATCCAGTTCCATTAACACTAGCTTGACTTTTTGGTGATCTAGGTTGTCTAAACATCTCTGCATACTTAACACTAGATTTGCTTTTAGGTTTTGAGCTGTTGGAAATATGTTTTTACGTATTAGAAAGGATCGGTCACTCCAACAATAGTCCATGTCATAGCTCGTAGTTTAGTTATTTACATTTATTAAACAAAGCCCAAAACCGAGCCCATGAAATGTATGGGCCGGTGGCCTAATGTAAACCCAAGCCCATCTCATGGGCTTGGGTATAGAAACCCTCTCCTTTGATGGAGAGGGTGTGTGGTTTCATAATTTACACATAGTTCTTCTCATTTTCTCTCTCTAGCTTTGTGTGAAATCCACCATCTCTCTATCTCTTTCTCTCTCTAAAAACATAAGCAAGATTTACATTTCTACAAATGGTATCAAGAGCCATGGGATGATTGTTTAGTTCTTGTGTTTGTGTTCTTGATTCTCGCCATTTTTGATCCATTTTCATACGAACCAATTTTTTTTTTGTGTTTTTTATGGGTTAATCTTGATTTACTTCATCCTATTACTTGTTATAGTGATTTGGTATTGTTATTTGGGTTAAAAACACAAAATTTTTGGTTGTTTGATTCATATTTTGGCTTTGAATCTTCATTTGATTGTGTTATTGTAATGTCCGAGAAATAAGGTAAGCTGGAATCCATAGTACGATCTGACTTTGTGTTTGCATAAACCCTGGGGGTTTCTACTTGCGATCCATAGTTACGATCTGTTGTTACGATCTAACTGCGATCATTAGTACGATCCAAGTTACGATCTTGACTTTGATAGCTCACTACGATCCATCACTACGACTGTAGAGTACGATCCCTCAATCTGATTGCTTAGTACGATCACTTGTTACTATCTGGGAGTACGATCTAAGTGCGATCACTTGTTGCGATAAGGGAGTGCGATCAGGGTACGATCGTTGGGTACGATCTGGGAGTCCGATCTGAGTGCGATCACTTGTTGCGATAAGGGAGTGCGATCAGGGTACGATCGTTGGGTACGATCTGGGAGTCCGATCTGAGTGCGATCATAGGGAGTGCGATCACATCTACGATCTGAGTACGATCATAGGGAGTACGATCACCACTGCGATCTAAGTACGATCCAACATTTTTTTCAAAAACGTGTTTTGAAAATTTTCGTGTGTAATTTTAACTTGGATTTTTTGGTTTATCGAGGACATAATTTAGGGGATTTTAACATTATTTCTCAGTTTTAACACACTACAACAAACACATTTACTTTCTTTCATTGATCGATCAACTTTGTAAATCTTCACTTATTGAAATGGAGTACACATCTCTTACGGATAAGTCCATCCTCTCGGGTACGGATAATCGTCCACCAATGTTGGTGAAGACTATGTATGAGGAATGGGCTTCCCGAATGGAACTTTATATGTTGAACAAGGAGAATGGACATCTGATTTGGGCATCGGTGCTCAATGGACCATTAGATTATGGTACAGTGACGGAAGGTACGACTACTCGTCCTCGCACAACGGGTGAGTTGACTGGAGATATGAAGATTCAAGATAAATGTGATAAGTATGCTACAAACATCATTCTCCAAGCCCTTCCTCCAGATGTCTACAAACTCGTCAGCAAACATAAAGTTGCCAAAGAGTTATGGGATAGAATTCGTGTTCTCATGCAAGGCACCTCGTTAACTAAACAAGAACGAGAGTGTAAGCTTTATGATACTTTTGATAAGTCTGCCTATGTGCCAGGGGAGACTCTCAATGATTACTATCTAAGATTTACCCTATTGTTGAATGAGCTTAATATCTATGGCAAGGCAATTCCTACCTTTCAATTGAACACCAAGTATTTGAACACTCTTCCTCCAGAATGGAAAAAATACGTGACGGATGTTAAATTAGCTAAGGACTTGCATAATACCAATGTGGATCAACTTCAAGCTTTTCTTCAACAACACGAATGCCATGTGATCGAGGCTCGGTTGTCTACACCTCAAGTTCATGATCCACTTGCAATGTATGCTTCTCAACAAAACATGGCTTATACTTATCAACAACCATCATACTTGCAGCAGCTACCACCACACATCTATCAGCAACAATCTTATCAACCACCAATGATGCCACAGCAAGAATATCAACAAAGTGTTCATCAACAATCTTTTCCACAGCAACCACAATATCAGACATCACCATCACAAGCCAACACTTCTACATTGGGCTATACTCCTCAGCAAGGATATTTTCCAATAGAAGCACAACCAGCACAAGCTTTCTACTCTAATGAACTTCCTCCAATCCAAGCACCAGTCTTTACTCCAAATGATACGCCAGCTGATGTACTAAACCATCTCACCGCCTACTTGTCAAAACTTGTTGCAACTAGAGGATTTCCACAACAAACAATCAGCTCCGCACCTCTTCAAATCCTCGACAACAAGCTACTGTTCAAGATGGTCAAGTAACAGTGCAACCTATTCAGGGAAGGCAAAATTCATATGGACCTCCTACAAGGACTGTGAACAATCAAGCTGTGAATTCTCAAGCTAGTGGAAATGGAAGTCCTATTGGTCCTAAAAAGGTTGTGACTTGCTACAATTGCCGAGGACAAGTTCATATGGCTAAGGAATGCACTCAGTCGAAAAGGAGGAGGGATGATGCATGGTTTCGTGAGAAGATGTATTTGGTTGATGCTCAGTCTAAGGGGAAGATTTTGGATTCAGAGGAGTTAGAATTTCTTGCAGACCTAGGGCAGCAGATACTGACGGCATTGCAGTTGTTTCCACTTCTAATGTAGCTTATCAAGCGGACGATCTTGATGCATACGATTCGGATTGTGATGACATTCACTCTGCCCAAGCTGCTCTCGTTGCTAATCTCTCTCACTAAGGTTCTGATGTCATTAGTGAGGTACCAACCACATCTAACAATATTGATGATAAGCAACATCAAGTTGGGCATGAAAATGACAACCTCGAACAGCATTCGGGAACTAGTAACTCAAATGATGTGGTACCCAATCCTACACATTTGAGTGAACCTCAACCAAATGCTACGACGGGTATGGAATCTTATGCTCAACATGATTTGGTCATGGTGCCTAAACATATTATTGATCAAATGCATATGGCCCTCAGACAATCCGTAGATACCAATTCCACCCTAACTACTGAGCTTGCGTTGCATAAAGAAAAGGTCAAAACTTTTTAAATGGTCCCTCAAGAAGAGAAAATAACATGTTCTGAATTTGACCAATTTCGTTTTGAAAAGATTGAACACTTGAAAGAAATAGAATCATTAAAAGCTAATCTTTCCAATGAATTAAAAGCAAAGGAGTCGGTTGTCAATGATTTTCAGAAACTTAAAATGGATTTCGAAACTCTCGAGTCTAAAAAGGTTGAATCAGAAATTAATGCTACCAAACTTCTTAAATTCAAGGAACAACAGCTTTTAAAACAATACGCTTCCACAGAAAAGGTTCATCTTTTAACTAAATCATTTAAAGAACTCAAACTTAAACGTCTTCAAGATTTACCACCTAATCCCGGTTATGCAAAACAAGCTCAGGAATATATTCCCGGTCTTTATGATATGAATATAATTGGCAAATCGAAAGAAGCACCTTATGTTCGTAGTACTGAGAAGACACAATCACTTGCGGATGAAACTCATTCTAAAATGATTTCAAAATTCCATACAATTGATTATGATCAACATAACAAAGATCAATTTTCGAAAAAGACACGCATTCGCTTACAAAAGGAATTAGCAGAATTAACAGTTCTTGTGCCCCAAAGTTTGTCAAATGAAAACCTTCCTAGTACGTCTTCTACACTTGTCAAAAAGGATTTAACGAAGTGAATTCCACCGGTAAGTAAGGCGTCCGTTAACTTAAATACGGTTCACCAACACTTAGCCGATTTTAACAAGGTCATTTTGGAACGTACGACGGCCACGGCCATAACGGAAGGTGAATGGAACTTTGAGCACACTAGAGCTGCGTTTCGAGATGAAATTGTTCCGTTTGTAAAGAATGTTAAAGCTTGTCTTCGTAATATTGATCAAGATTTGTTTTTGGAAATAGAAGAAGTTAGACGTGTTTTCAGTGAAATGGAAGATACTTATGAAAACAGTTTACTTGAAATAGAACGGGTTTCACGCCAAAATGATCTGCTTCTGAAGTAAGTGATGTCTCATGATATAGTTTTTGTCTGTGTGAATACAAGTGTTGATAATGATTCTATTGTGCATAATGTTGAATCTTTGGATATTGTGGTAGATAGTACTTGTCACGAATCTGACGCTGAATTTTTAAAGCTTCAAGATTCATATTCTTCGCTTTCAAAACGTTTTGATGAGATTCAAACACATTGTATTTCGCTTGAATGCAAGCAACAATTTATTCAAGAAATCTTTGAAACGTCATTCGAAGGTGTTAATATCGATGATGCAAACTTTGAAAAGAATTTTTGATTGAATTTACAATCAAAACAGCGTCAGCCAAGTGACAAGGTTGCTCAATCTTTGCCGATAGACATAGAGAAATCTAAGGAGCTTAACTGTGTGAACGTACTTGAGGCTGCTGAGAATCTTAAACTTGATCTAGATAATCGAGTTTCCAAGATTTTGTCCAAAGTTGATAACTTAAAACAGAAAAATACACGACTCTTCGATTCAGTAAAGCCCGCATGTGCTAATACCATTGCACAGAATCAATCATTGATTGAACAATTGAATCGAACGTCGGTGGAAATATCTGATTTGAGGGAACAAATTTGTGATAAAAATCTGGTCTTGGCTGAGTTAAAGGAAACACTTCGTACTCTAAAAGGTAAGAATGTTGTGGATAACGCAGCCACTGTCTCAGCATCGTCCTCTAGTGCAATCAAAAGGAACCTAATAGTCGTCACACCACTTAACAAGGGCCCTAGGACTAAACCATCTCAAACTTTGGTCACTAAAGATAGGTAGAATCAAAACCAGCTTCTAATATTCCCGTGTTGCCTTCTACAGGAGTAAGCACCACTACTAAGGCTCAAAGATCTAAGCTTAAGAGAACAAGAAGAATGATACGATCTTGACCACATCTAGTAGTCAAGTGAAGAAGAAAGTAGAAGCCCATCCTAGGAATGTTATTTCTGTTTTGAATAAAAAGAATCATGTAGCTAAACCTAAAGGCTTTGCGGTTGTGTAGCGTTCTAAGCCTATTGTGAATTCTAATTTGAAATGTTGGAATTGCAATGAATGTATGTTTTATAGTCGTCATGATTCTTGCCATATTGACCATGTGAATGAGATGTATGCCCGTAAAAATGGATTAGAATGGAAACCGACTGGGAAAGTGTTAACCCAAGTTGGCTGGATGTGGCGCCCCACTGGTAGAACTTTCACTATAGTAGAAAATACGTGCCCTTTAACTAGGATCACTCCCACTAAAGCGAAGAAAGTGTGCCCTTTAACTAGGAGTACCAAGGATACCAAAACACAAGCGTGTCCTTTAACTAGGAACACTGACACTACTGAAGGAACTAAGTGCCCTTTAAATAGGTCTACTCCCACTATAGTGCCCGCGAATAATCCAAAACCTAAGAAAGATGGAACAGTAAAACCTGTTAGTGCTAAAACTATCATTAGAAAACGCAGGAAATATAAGGGTCTCAAAAATGTTAGCAATTCTGATAATTCTATATCTGTATCTGCTAAAACTCCGGAACCAATAGTTTCCAATGCATTGTCTACTGTTGTTGTTGAAAACAGGTGGTCCAAATTGTTCTCTGGTATTTGGACTCTGGTTGCTCCAAGCATATGACCGGAGATCGCTCTCAGCTCAGAAATTTCGTCAGCAAGTTTCTTGGTACGGTTCGATTTGGAAATGATCATATTGCTAAGATAATGGGTTACGGTGAATATCATATTGGGAATGCTATAATTTCGAGAGTGTACTATGTGGAATGTCTTGGTCACAACTTATTTTCTGTGGGACAATTTTGTGATGCAAACCTAGAAGTTGCTTTTCGAGAGCATACCTGCTTCATTCGTAATTTGGAAGGGGTTGATTTTTTGAAAGGTACTCGAGGGGATAATTTGTATACTTTGTGTCTACAAGACATGATGGCCGCTTCTCCAGTATGTCTTCTCTCCAAAGCATCAAAGACTAAGCCATGGTTATGGCATCGACGGTTATCTCATCTTAACTTTGACGCTATTAATCACTTGGCGAAAAACGAACTTGTTCGTGGTCTTCCTAAACTATCATTTCACAAGGATCATTTGTGCTCCGCGTGTACAATGGGGAAAAGCACTAAGAATCATACAAACCCAAGACAGAAGACACCAACCAAGAGAAACTTTATCTGTTGCATATGGATCTTTGTGGACCAATGCGTGTTGAAAGTCTTAGTGGCAAAAAGTACATCCTCGTCATTGTCGATGATTACTCTCGGTTTACATGGGTGAAATTTCTTAAAGCAAAAAATGAGGCACCTAAATTCATCATCGGATTTCTCAAGATGATTCAAGTGCGTCTTAACACTGTTGTCCGACGCATTCGTACAGATAATGGAACCGAATTTGTGAATCAAATCTTGCGTGATTATTATGAAGAAGTTGGCATATCTCATGAAACATCCGTTGCACGCACTCCGCAACAAAACGGTGTCGTTGAAAGGCGAAATCGCACACTTATGGAAGCTGCTCGAACGATGTTAATTTACGCAAAGGCTCCATTGTTTTTATGGGCAGAAGCAGTATCTACAGCAGTGTACACCCAAAACCGGTCACTAATTCGTAAACGCCATGGTAAAACACCTTATGAGCTTCTCCATGGAAAAGTACCAGATTTATCATATCTTCATGTATTTGGTTCTCTATGCTATCCAAATAATGATGGTGACAATTTGGGAAAACTTCAACCAAAGGCTGATATTGGTATTTTCATTGGTTACGCCCCCGCAAAGAAGGCATACCAAATCTACAACCGTAACTCTCGCAAGATCCTCGAAACTATGAATGTTGATTTTGATGAGCTGACAGCAATGGATTTTGAGCAAAGCAGCTCTGAACCCGCACTTCATGAAATGGGACCCAGTAATATTAGTTCTGGTCTTGTCCCAAATAACCCTACTTCATCATCATTTACACCACCTACTAGGAATGAATGGGATACGTTGTTTCAACCGTTCTTTGATGAATTCTTTACTCCTCCAACCATTGTTGCTCCAGAACCTGAGGTAATAGCTCCGGTAACTGAAGTTGTCACTCCAGCAACCGAAGCACAATCAGACACATCTGAACCTACTATTGGTCAAGATATACCTTCAACACGTAATTCTCAACCAACACATGTTTCAACTACCCATATCATGCCTATTGATGATGAAGAGGATGATGATGATCACGATTTGGAATTCGCTCAAATGCGTGAACTTCCATTCTTTTGTGTACCCATTCCCGACCCTAATCAAGCCTGGTCGTCCACCTCAGAGGAAGCTCCTTCTACAGTTTACTCCAATCCATGGATTCGTGAACATGACAGCAAGTGGACAAAGGATCATCCTATAGATTCTATTATTGGTGACCCTAATCGTCCGGTATCCACACGAAGTCAGCTACAAGAAAATGCAATGTTTTGCCATTTTGATGCTTTTCTCACTGAAGTTGAACCTAGGACATGGCAAGAAGCTTTTACTCAATCCTGTTGGATAGAAGCTATGCAAGAAGAACTTAATGAATTTATACGTCTTGAAGTATGGGAACTTGTCCCATGCCCGGATCAAGTGCAGTTACTCACTTTGAAATTGGTTTACAAGGTGAAACTTGATGAGTTAGGCGGAATATTGAAAAACAAAGCTCGACTAGTAGCTCGTGGATACAAGCAATTACTGGGCATCGACTTTATGGAATCTTTTGCACCTGTTGCCCGTTTGGAAGCTATTAGACTATTCCTCGCTTATGCAGCCCATATGAATATGATTGTCTATCAGATGGATGTGAAGACGGCATTTCTTAATGGTGAAATCAAGGAAGAAGTCTATGTTCAACAGCTAGATGGTTTTGTGAATCCTAATTATCCTAATCATGTGTACAAGCTTAAGAAGGCTCTCTATGGGTTGAAGCAATCTCCACGCGCATGGTATGATCTATTGTCACAATTCCTCATTACGCAAGGCTTCGCTAAAGGCAAGGTGGATCCCACGCTGTTCATTCAGAAACGAGGTAAAGATATGATTATGGTACAAATATATGTTGATGATATTATATTTGCAGCCTCGACCCAAACCTTATCGGATGAGTTTGGGACACTCATGTCTTCCAAGTTTAAGATGTCAATGATGGGCAAGGTATCATTCTTCTTAGGTCTTCAGATATCTCAGAGTCCCAGAGGCATCTTTATCAATCAATCCAAGTATGCCCTTGAATCGCTTAAGAAATATAAGATGGACTCTTGTGACCCCGTGGACACTCCAATGGTGGAAAAATCTAAGCTTGATGCAGATCCACATGGAGTTGCCGTTGATCCGACACTTTATCGTGGAATGATCGGTACTCTTCTGTATATCACAGCCAGTCGACCTGATCTTCAGTTTGCTATATGTATGTGTGCCAGGTATCAAACTAGGCCTACTGAGTTACACTTAGCTATTGTTAAAAGGATCTTTCGATATCTTAAAGGAACCATTAATCAGGGACTTTGGTATTCGAAGGACTCTTCTATTGCACTAATGGCATATGCAGATGTGGATCACGCAGGTTGTCAAGATACAAGGCGTAGCACGAGTGGATCTTTGCAACTACTAGGAGATCGACTAATCAGTTGGGCATCGAAAAGGCAGAAAAGCGCTGCAATTTCAAGTACGGAAGCAGAATACATAGCTATGTCCGGTTGTTGTGCTCAAAATCTTTGGATGAGATCGCAATTAACCGACTATGGTCTAGGTTTCAACAAAATTCCGATGTACTGCGACAACAAAAGTGCAATTGCCTTATGCTGCAACAATGTTCAATTCTCCCGGTCAAAGCATATTGACATTCGCTACCACTTCATCAAGGAGCAAGTGGAAAATGGAGTAATAGAGCTTTACTTTGTCCGATCTGAGTATCAATTGGCGGATATTTTCACGAAGGCTTTAGATCGCGCTCGAATTGAATTTTTGGCCGACAAGCTAGGAATGAGAACCTTCTCGCCTGAGACTCTAAAGGAACTAGCAGATGAAGCGAAAGAATAGTCTTGGTAAAACTATTCTCCGTATCCTTGGTGATCATTTGTATATATTGTTTATATTTTTATCCACAAAAGCAAAATACAAAAATATAAAACCATATAAAAACCATAAAAATTGAAAAATTCATAAAAATCCAAAAATATTTTTACTTTATTTTTCAAAGGCATGTCTTTTGGTACGATAATATTTACGGCCTTAGAAATGTTGATTAATATCGACACAGCGCCATAAATAGAGTTCGTACAAAAGTTGTAAATATTTCATAAAACATGCCCTAATGGCTTGTAGTTATTTCAGACTACAACCCGGTTTTCATATTAAAGTCAAGTATTTCTTATGAAAGCTTTGGCTCACAACGGGAATTAATTTTCTCGGGCAAGGTTTACTTTAAAACCTTGTAAGGGATCAAGTTTACTTTATAACTTGGTCTAACACAAATCAATGTACGTTTCAGTGCATTTATTTGTTAAAACAAGAGAAGTCTTGTTTTTATGAAGCTATCATCTCTACAACCATAGAAATCTACAATTGGTGTCTACATACTCGACGATGCGACTACTCAAACGACGACTACAACTCTTTCAATAGAAAACGGGTCAACAATTGAGGGGGAGCAATTGTCAAGCATTCAGAATCTTTGATGCCGAACGTGCCAAGTTCACAAATTGGTGTCAAGACAACAAAACCAATCATACACGTGGTGTCAAGAGATGACTTCAGACGTGACGAGGTGACCAACATATGCTGACAAGAACCATTTGATCTTATCATATGATGTTCTCATCTATCAGGTCCAACCTTGTCAATTCTTTTCTAATATGGTGAATATGTGATCATGCTACAAATCGGTATCATATCTCATGCGTTTGATATCATGAAGATAAAACGGACTTGCATTTTTCTTCCCAAAACCTTTGTTAAAACTTCATTAAATCAATTGATATTAAAAACATCGATTGGGTTAACATTTTTAATATGGGGGAGAAAATGTGATTTAATATGGGATATTATCACAAATGGTTTGACTTAATGTGCTGGCTCATCCCGACATGTGCGAAATGTTTTTGAATATCGTGGCATATGTTAAGGGGGAGCAAAATGGATTTGCATATCAAAATGGATTTTCATGGTGACATATACTTACCCGAAACCCATTTATTTCACGACAATGAAGATTGTGGTGACATAAGGATGGTAGGATAGGTTAAGTCCTATGATTCTTCCAGAACCGGAGGAATCTTCCCAAGGACATTCCATAGCTAGAAATAGTAGTCCTTAGGAAAGTTGGAGAAAGATTGTGAACGTAGCTGAATGCCGACCAAGTACTTAAGTTAGCACTAGAACAATCACAACCATGTGCTAGTTATGACGTATTGGTAAGCATTGAAGGGGTTGAAGAATGAAAAAGAATTGTAAAGATAAAGGGTGTAAAGAAAGAATCCCTCCTTACAACTTAGGCAGAAACCGGGTCAACACATATGCTATTGAGATCATTAATGATGCTCGATATTGAAGATAGACATCATGGACCCAGTGATGCATTGTACAACCCATCCCAGCTAACTCAAATATCTCTTAAAAGGTATTTGTTTTAATCACACGGAGACAACACATTATCTATTGATTTATTCACTCCGAATAAATTGGTATTGAAAAGGTGGCACTCCTCTCCAGCCTCCGATCACTAAAATCCAAAATGCACGATCGATTCTAGAGCCATTTGAGATCATCAAATATCTCATTAGGACACACTTTCATATTTCCTTGCTTCTTCACACACTGTGAAAAGTAAGAAAGATTTTAAGAGTCCTACGCAAAATCTTCATGATCTTGCCTGAACATCCGAGTAATACGAAAGTATTTACAATGAAGATTGAAATCCTTCTTGAGCGAATATCAAAAAGCTCATGGTAGGTGACTTGTGCAATTCTTTATGAATCAAACTTGTGATAACTGGAAAGCAACAGTTGTTTAATTCTTAACTGAATTTAAACACGTTCCAGGCCTCTACGCAATATTTTAGTGATCTTGCCAGAACACTCAGAGTGATACCTTAGTGTTCAAAGTGATGAGTGGAAATCCTTCTAGTGTTAACCTCAAACAGCACTTAGTAGGTAACTTGCAAGATTCTATACGAATCAAGCTCGTGACAACTGGAAAGCAACGATGGTGCGGTTCTTAATTGAATTTCACTTGTTCCAGGAACATGAATTGACGGCTTCAAATCATAAGGATATTATTATCCAAATGAATCACTCTTTATGTTCGCAGTCAGCTTTGGACGGTCGAATAAAGAGAACGGGTTTACCCGCGAAATCCTGTCAGGAAGTTACTTAATTGAAACTATCCGTCACGGGTACGATATCTAATATCGTCCAACGGTCTTCACCGACCGGAGGTAAAATGATACCGATTTAGAATGAAATGTTCAAAGCCATTTCGTTCGTGTCTACTTATGTTGCGGCATTTGAAGACGGTGGCGTTGCGGAATCCGAGAAGAAGTCGTCCCCGCATGCTTATACTTTATGCACTAAATACCTCATCTAATTCAAGAAAGCCTAAAAGTTAAGTCTTCTGCTGTATCGAACTCTGAAGCTTTCAAGAATTACTAAGGTATAAGTATGTGGGACATGGCGTCACGAAGAGGCGAAGATCACAAGTGATGGATGCATGAGATCAAGGCAAGAGATTAATGCTCAAGATTGATATCAAAGATCACATCAGCATGTTCACCAGAAAAGAAAAATAAAAAGAAATACGAAGACTACGAGCTCAAGACAAGCATAGTATGCTAGGTTTATTTTATTATTGTAACTAGGGTAACACCCTTGTTTGGAGTGACCTCCCTTAGGGGGAGATTGTTGGAAATACGTTTTTACGTATTAGAAAGGATCGTTCACTCCAACAATAGTCCATGTTATAGCTCGTAGTTTAGTTATTTACATTTATTAAACAAAGCCCAAAACCGAGCCCATGAAATGTATGGGTTGGCGGCCTAATGTAAACCCAAGCCCATCTCATGGGCTTGGGTATATAAACCCTCTCCTTTGATGGAGAGGGTGTGTGGTTTCATAATTTACAAATATTTCTTCTCATTTTCTCTCTCTAGCTTTGTGTGAAATCCACCATCTCTCTATCTCTTTCTCTCTCTAAAAACATAAGCAAGATTTACATTTCTACATGAGCTTAGGTCAACAAGTTTGCCAGTAGTAGGGTTGGTCACAACAATAGGTTTAGGGTCAACAGATTCACTATCAAGAAGTCCACCCTTAACAAAGAGAAAAGGATTGGCCTTCTTCCATTGTTCCAGGTCAGTCACCATTTGCTTGTATTCTTCAACTGGTGTAAGAACACGTGTGGAGGAGTAAATTCCTCCACTTGGAACTCTGAAATACCAGTCCAAGACAAGTCTTTCTTAAGAACTCCATAAAAGTCACCTGTTGGAGGTGGAACTGTAGCATATTCTTTAGAGTTCATCCCAACCCCAGACACGTCTTTAGGGTTTCTCTGTTCACTTAAGACCTTATATGGGGTATGACTAGATTTTTTAAACTTTTCAATTTTAAACCCTACATTCTCTCTAGCTTGAATGGCCTCATCTAGCTTTAGTTTTAAATCATTATTAGCTTCTATGTAACAAGCCTTTGCTTTAGAACTAAGTGCTAGATCCCTTTTAAGAACAGTTATTTGATCTTTAAGGTCAAATTCCATTTTCTTGTAATCCTCAACCATCCCATCAGATTGAGCAAGCCCCCTTTTGTAGTTTGAAATAGTGATGTTCAACCCAAGAATATCAGATTGTAGCTTTAAAATTTCTTTGTTAAGTTTATCAGTATTAAGTCTACAACCCTTACTATAAAAGGCATCATCATATACCTAACTGTCTAATGAAGATGAAGATCTGGCCATTAGAGCATATTGAACATGCTCTTCATCCTTTTCAGCAACCAATGCTTGATTCTCTACTTCATCCTTTTCCAGATAGCTCCAATCAAATCCAACGCCATCAATTCCTTGCACTGCTACCATGGCTTTAGGCTTTGGCATCTTCAACCTTGATGATCTGTCTAGAATTCTGTTCACCATGATTCCTTTAGGGAGATCTACATTCTCTAGCAAAGTGTCCCATTCTATGACAATGGTAACATTCCACATTGAATTTATCAAATCCAGCAGTCTCTTTGCTCTTGAAAGTCATCTTTATTCCAAATCTTTTGTTCCACCTACTGGCTCTTATACTGCTAAGAACCATGTTCCACTTGATATCCATCTCCTCAAGATCAACATCACTAATTTGCTGAAGATCTTCAAAAGAAATTGATGATCCATTGGGCAAAGAAGCAATATAGGCACATACAATATCCAAATCTATTCCTGCTGGTTTGAGATTTGATGAAACATGATTGTATGTGTCAGCGTCTAATGAGCCACTGTCAAGAGAAGTTTGTCCACTGACAAAGCAAGAGTTGTCAGCGTCTGAAGTGTCATGGTGGGAAATAAAAGCCAGGCTTCCAGAAGGTGTTTTATTTCCTTGTTTAAGCAGAACTTTAGGTTCCATGACCTTCAATTGATTGTAGATATCATCAAAGGTCATATTCTTGTAAGCTTGTGTGGCCAATATTGCATTGGCATAGATTTCCCAACCATCTCCAAGATCTCTAAGGAATGCAGCATTAACATCATCATCTTCAAACTCAGTTTCCATGAAAGCTAGTTTGCTAGTAATGTCTTAAAGAGGACTTCTCACTTCACTCAACTTTTCATTAGGTCGAGCTTTAAAAACAGCGAACTCCATTACCAGCTTCTTCTTTCTCTGTTTGAGAGTGTCCTCATTACCACCATAGGTGATCTCAAGGGCTTCCCAAAGCTCTTTGGCATATTCATACTTTCTGAATTTGTGCTGGTTTTTGCTTCCAAGAGCCAGTTTAAGAATGATAAATGCCTTCATGTCAAGCCTTCTATCTGCTACCTCTGCAGCAGAGGTGGCTCTTCCATCTTTAGGTCTAAGAACCAAATCTTCAGGTTTAGCATTGGTTGTCCTCCTATTATTAACAGAGTCTACAATCTTTTGAGCCTGGTTGAACTTGTTTCCAAGCTCAACAAACTCCTAGAGAACATAGTTGTCCACTTGGAGATACTACTCAAAATTAAACTTCCAGATCTCGAAGTTATCAGGGTCAAGCATAGGAATTTTGAGGTTGTGGTTTAAGCAACCAGAACTTTGGTTTTCTATTGTCGACATGATGATTTTAGGGTTTTTGAAAAATTAGGGTTTTGATGTTCTTCTGATCAAAAGTTTCTCAACAAGCTCTGATACCACTTGTTGATCCTAAACTTAGATCGATTTAGCTTTATGTTACCGAGATTGAATCAAGTATAACACGTTGAGAAACTTTTTATTTATGACTATCTAAGAGTTATGCGAAATTAACACTTAGAATGAAGAACAAAGCAAAACACAATGTTTACCAAACTTTCACCTGTATCGATTATCAATGAGGTACGATGAAAGTATTAAGAACGTATATCAAACATAAACCTAAAGGCCTCCCTTTATAGAACAAGGAGCCTTGTACAATAATCAAACTTGTCAACTATTCTAGGAAGATATATCAAGATAACTATAGAAAATACAATATATAATGCATATCTTCCTAACATATCAAAATGTGTTGACTAAGTATTCTGTTGTAGCAGGGACTTCTCTTGTGAGCACTTGAATTTATCTTGTCAGTTTTCATTCTGTCAGCGCTTGATTTACTCTTGTCAGCGGTTGAAATCCCTTTGTCAGTGTCATAGTGATATAGCTAATTTTATTCCCAACATGATCCTCTGCTTAAGAACATTGTTGATTATAAAAAACTTAGGGGAAACTTATTTACTTGACTAACACTAGGCCTGATATTTCATATGTTGTGCATTGTTTAAGTCAGTTTATGCATTCTCCTCTTATGTCTCATCTGAGAATTGCCTTTAAGATTTTGAGATGCTTGAAAGGTTCCCCAGGTCTTGGTATTCATGTTGCAAAGAACTCTGGTATGTATCTTAAAGCCTTCTCAGATGTTAACTGGGCTAAATGTGTTGTCACAAGGAATTCTGGGACTGGTTATTGTGTTTTTTTAATAATAATTTGGTATCTGATACAAGATTTTACTCAGGTTAAAAAGATTCGTTCTAAGTATGTCTAATCGAATTGATCTTAGCTCTCTATGTGACTCTATTGTTTTTGGTGGAACAAAGATGCGTCGTTGTAGTGTTTAAAATTAAAAGGTGCACAACAATTAAAGCAAAGGTGCACTTAAAGTAAATCTAAGTCTAATTAAAGTAAGGGTGCAAGTATTTAAAAACGTGACTTAAATTAAAGGGCACTAAGTAAATGACGTAAACTTAAATCTATCTAAGGCAAACTTAAAGTGCGACTAAAACTAAGGCAAGTCTAAAATAAAACTAAGGCAAATAATCTTAAAGTGCAATTAAATAAAAGGCAAGAAAAATAAAGCTTGAAAATAAAAATCAAAGACAAAAGCTAATAAGAACCTGAATACAGCTCATTCGGAATAAACCTTCGTTTGGAATAATCACTCATCCTAAATGTCACCTTGGGTTGAAATGATTCTTCTTCACTTGGAGTATTACCAAAATCCTTGATCCGGAACAAATTGGTCTGAATATGTCACTTATCCAAAACAATGCTTCGTTCGGAACTTACTGATTCGGAACTTGTAAATTCTGCCTTGATTCGGAAGTATTAGGTCACCCATTGATTCGGAAGTTTCCGAATGAAGTCCTTTGATTCGGAAGTTTAGAACTTCCAAATGAACCTTTCTTGAGTCAGAAGATGACCCTTGATCCGGAACTTTGGAAGTTCCGAATGAAGCCTTGACTCGGAAGTTTATGACTTCCGAATGAAAAGTCCTGATTCGGAACTTGGTCCTTGATTCGGAACTTTGAGTTGATTCGGAACTTTTGAGAAGTTCCGAATGAAACCCTTGGTTCGGAACTTTGGAGTTCCGAATGAATTCCTTTGGTTCGGAAGTTTTCACTTCGTCCGGAACTTTGAAAGTTCCGGATGAACAAGCTTGGTTCGGAACTTTTGAGAAGTTCCGGATGAAACCTTGATTCGGAACTTTGGGAGTTTCGAATGAGCTCTTCCCTCCTTCTTGGTTCGGAACTATTCCTGGAAAGATCAGAAACAAGCAAACACCCCCGAAGAACAAGGAGAACAGTAGCAGCAGAAATAATCACAAAATAACCAAAATCAAACACACGGATAAATATAAATAGTAACGAATCAACAAATAAGCATCAACAAACGATTAAAAACATGAAATCAAACAACTTTAACCACAATAATCAAAAACCACTTGGATCAAAATAAAAACATAAACATGAACATAACATAAACACATGAATCAAGGAATAAGAAAGGTAGATAAGAGATTGACAAGATAAAATAAAGATTTGACAAGAATTAAAATGAAAACTTACTTGGAATTAAATGGTAATTAAGGTGCATAACATGAATTAAAATTGACAAGTAATGTAAATGACAAGTATTTAAATGGTGGAAGGTCTAATTGTCACCATTAGCCAACAAGAGTGACATGTAAACATCCTAAACTATATATAGGGGAGGATTAAGGAAGCTTCCTCCCCTCTTTCCTTTTCTCTTAATTGCAAGCTTAAGTCCCTTCTTTTATTAATCTTCATTAATTGTGTCATTAGTCCTTTTCTTCTAATCTTCTTTAAACTTGGACTTAAGGGACTTTTGGCTTCGGGATTTCTTCGAACTCGTCTTTTAATTCTTCAATAAAATAGACTTGAATTCTTCGGCTTTTGATAAACTTCCGTCTTTTGACTTTTTCTTCGATAAATCTTCAGAATTGGTCGTGGACTTCCGTTCTTTTTGCACTCATGACTTCTTAACTTCGTCTTTCATCCTTTTCTTCAATAAAAGTCCGTAAATGCCCGTGAATGTCCGTGTTTTCTCCACTTTTCACCTTTTCATCCTAAATCACAACAAAAACACAAACCACGCATAATTCCGACATAAAAGACATAAAATACACGTTTTGGTCCGGTTATTATTGTAATTAAGTGGTAGAAAAGATGGGTGTTTACACACCTATCAAATCCCCTACACTTGACCATTGCAATGTTCTCATGCAATGCATTAGTTACAAAGCAAGATTTCACTTTTCATCATAATTAATCCACGTTGGCCTTTATTAAAGAGATAGAAAATTAAAATCATACAAAATAAAGAAACCAATTGCATACCTTGGGTTTTGAAAATGTCATGAATAATCATCATCCTCAATTTTTCACTTTATCCAAACCAAGCTTAAAAACGAGATCATTGTTATTATAAGTTAGTAAACTAACACGAACTCATGTGGGCCAATTACTCACTTAGACTCCCTTATTCCTAGGTGTATCTCTTATATTTTATTATTGTCTTGAATGATCACGAGGATGCATTGTTTGACTTATTTCGATAGTTATTTAGTCTGAAAATAAAGTGAACGATTTAATCAATAGTTAGCTAAAGGACCAAATCTTTTAAAACTGCTTCTCGGAACCTCATAAAGTTCATATCTTGGCATAACTCGCTTCGCGATTTGAGACCTTTCTCGGACCGATATTTGGCAGCGACTTCATACTTCAAATCTTGAGAGACGTTCATGAAATAATGGTCTTCTCTTCATAATAGGAATTCTTCACTTTGAAGTTTTGAAAGATTCATACTTGGACCACGACTTCTTCATTTTTCTCCAATCTTTATTTTGGACTTTGATATACAACGATCCGCCTCCTTTTATGACTTGGATCTATTTATCCTCATACCTTGTTAGGGTCTTTTCGGATACATTTCTCCATGACTTTTGGGGAGTATTGCTTTACGTCGTGTGTCTCGATCCTTCATATTGATTTTCGATAAATGATTCTTCACATCACTTTGGATCTTTAGCAACAAAAGATAGCCCTCATGCCTTGTTAGGGCCTTTTCGGACTCGCCAATCTTCGCGTCCCGCTTCAATAAGTTATGCCTTGGCTATGAACTCTAATCCATACCGAGCAACTTTTAAACGATCTGGGGCTAGAAGCTAAGTAACTTTTCAAATCGTACAACCTTATTTATTAGCAGATAAATTTATTAGCAAGCGATGGGAGAATAGGCTTATAATTAACCCACATAAATTCACGAAAGAATACCGAACTTATAATTGGCTCTATCATCTCTCGTTCTCCACAGTTTAAAATCTCAAGTAATGAGACTCGTGGATACTTAGCCTATTAAATCAAAGTTTTGGGTTTTCGAGTCGCCTATAGGATCTTGCAAATTCTTAGACTTTTTCAAGTTTTAGAAATCGCATTTTAAAGTTCCCTTGATAAACGACTCTCTAGGATCAATTATAGGAACTTGCGAAAAGTTCTTGTTCTTAACCCGTGAGAGTTAAGACTTTCGCGTTTTATAGCTCCCTATATAAAAGCCTAGCAAAACTTGACTTAAACACGTTAAGGATACTAGCTAGAGTAAACTCAGGTTGAGTCAAAAGATTCACAACGCTTGAAAACTAAAACCACTTATTCAAAGATTTATTCTAGCAAAGGAAGAAAATAACTATACAAAGATAACAACTAATAGGCCAAAATAGATCAAAAATTTTGAAAATTGTCGAAAAATTGATTTTCCGGTTAAAATGAGGACAAATGCAAGGAAAAGACCACTTAACTTCGATAGAAGTCCCCCCTACACTTAAGATAAACATTGTCCTCAATGTTTAAGCATGCGGGAGTAAACTCCCCTACACTTAGGACATTGTGCACGTTGTTTAAATCTCGTTAAGGAAGAGACAACTAAAGAGATTCCTATTTTAATATTGAGAAAATATAAAATAGTGAATCGAAAAGAGTTTAGGATAGAACCGGGAAGAAGTAGAACATGGAATCACGGGTCGTCAAGAATCATCAAGAGTGGATCGTTGAAGCTTGAATCCATAATTAAGAAGTGAGGAGAGGAAATAGCAAACCAAAGGGTCCCCCCTACACTTATGGTAAAGAAAGCAGAAAGATAGATACATGGGTTGCCTCCCAAGAAGCGCTTGATTTTTCTTAACCGAGTCATTAGCCTGACTCGACCTTGATCATCAATGGAAGAAGCATGAGACATATCCACCCGGATCAAAGACATAGTTTTCATCCATCAAATAACAAGAACTTAAGGCGAACAAGGCAAGCCAAAAGAGAAGTGGCAAGGTTCCCTTAAGCAGTGATGGATCACGGTAGAAGCAAGGATGAAGTGGTGCAAGCATGTCGTCAATGGGTCCAAAGATTTTTCCTTTTATTTCATCAGGTGGATACTGAGATGGCTTAAAGACTTCAATACCGGGGTCGAACACCTTTTCCTTTAAGGGAAAATAGCACTCAGGCTCAGCCGAGTGAGAGGAAGATCCGCAAAGAAGCACAACCTCGTCCTCAGAAGGAAGACAAAGAGGTGTCAAATCATAAGTGCAACGGATTTCGGTGTCGACCAGTTTCTTCTCCTTGGACAAAATGCTCTTCAAATCCAAAGTAGGATCAAGACGATAATCTTCAAAGTCCAAAGGAGGAGCATCACTCTCATGAGGGAAGTACGTGTTGAGAAATTCAGAGAAATCTTCCTCAAATGAATAATCGTCCAAAGTAGGATCGAGTGATGGCGGAGGATCTTCAGCATGTGAAGAATCGATCGAGAGAGTATCGGCCTCATCGAAATCATCGAAAGTGGGCAGCTCGGGATACTCAGAAGTACAATCAAAATCGTCCGAGTCTGAGCTAGAATCATCATCATCATAAGCATCGAAGACCGGTGGAGAATCAAAAATGGGAGAAGGTTCCAAAGTAGGGAGAGAATTATCCACATTATCTTCAAAGAGTGGATTATCAGTGGAAGACTCGAATAGAGGATTGTCATAGATGGTAAAGTCATCGAGCACATTAATCATATTCACTGATTCTCATCCTCCAAAGGATTTGCCTGTAAGCTTCCCCATTTTAAAAACTTTTGAATCATCCCCGACTCGTAAGATTAACTCACCTTCGGCCACATCTACTAAAGCACGTCCGGTTCTCAAGAATGGCCGACCAAGTATTAAAGGAATACGAGGGTCCATTTCATAATCAACTACGACAAAATCGACCGGGAAAGTAAATGTGCCAACTTTGATAAACACGTCTTCGGCTATACCAACGGGGTAAGCGAGAGTGCGGTTTGCAAGTTCAAGAGTCATCTTTGTAGGAATGAGATCGGGCAATGATAGTGTTTTCCAAACACTCAGTGGCATCAAATTAATACTAGCCCCGAGATCAGCGAGGGCAGTAAATTCTTCAGTTTTGTTGAACACGCAAGGCAACACAAAACGACCGGGATCTCCAAGTTTTTCCAGAAGTTCTCTAAGAAGGACTGCAGAGCAGTTTTCATTTAATCGTGTGTTGGCGAGTTCAATCAGCTTCTCTTTCTTGCTAAGCAATTCCTTGAATGCTTTGACAAATTTCGGCATGTGGCAAAGTGCTTCAACAAGGCTAATGTTGATGGTCATTTTAGATAGCATATCCACATATTTCGATACTTGACAGTCATTCTTGGTTAGCTCGTTGGTCTTGCCTATGCGAGAAGGGTATGGGATTCTAGGTTGATAAGGGTTAGGTGAAGGTGTAGGCGGTGAAGGTTGTGATGTTGAAGGGTCCTTCCGAGATACATCGTCATGACGAGGCGGAGACGGTAATGTTGTACTAACACTAGGGGTAGGAGGAGTAGGGATATATGGTGGTGGAGGAGGTGTAGATGATGGTGGTGGGATAGGTGGATCGACAATGGTAATTCCACTACGCGTAGTTATAGCACTCACATTAGCTCGCGGATTAGTGACAGTGTTTGAAGGTAGAGAACCCGAGGAAGAAGAAGGTTGAGCTTCGGGCAAGAATCTAGCCAACAGATTCTTTAATTCAGTTGTTTGGGTGATGAAGGAGGATTGAAGATTATCACGAACCTCGGTTCTGATGTCATTACCTTGCTTCAAGATATCTCCTTTCAAATTGATTATTTGGCTTTGTAGATTCTTGATTTGCTCACCTTGAGTTCTCATGATGGTGTCAACATCGGGATTAATGGGTGGGTGTTGTTGGGTGGGTGGTTGATAAGGGTTAGAAGCACGAGGTGGGATTTGGTTGCTTTTATTGTAGTTGTTGGCGGGATTTTGGTTTTGAGGAGAAAAACCGGGTGAAAGGTAGTTGTTGGAACGGTAGCTCAGCAGATTTCTATCCCCTTGTTGTCTAGCTTGGTAATTTTCCGGTGAATAATTACCATAAGCTGCATACACATTTTTCGGATTTCCTTGTGTCGAAGGACAATCGGTGTATGAGTGAGGACCGCCACATGTTTCACAAGGATTAGCAACCGCTTTAACTTGTTGTTGTTGTTGGTTTGAAGCGAGAAGCGTAATACTTTTGCTCATTTCAGCCATCATGCGGGTGAGGTCGGTCATCTCAGGGTTTGCTGAGGTAGAAGAAACATTGACTCTCGGGTTGTTCCTTGAAGAAGCAGAGGAATCCCAGTTCTTGTGGTGAGTAGTCATGTTCTCAATTAACTCTCTACACTCCTCGGGTCTCCTTTTCATGAATGTGCCACCGGCGGCTGCATTGATCGTATCACGATCTCGAAAAGTCAATCCGTTGTAGAAAGTACCGATTAAGGTCACAGGGAGCATGTTGTAGTTTGGACATCTATCGATCAAGACATTATATCGCTCCCAAGCGTCAAAAAGAGATTCATCAGGGTCTTGCATGAAACCGCTGATCTGATTGCGAAGGCTTGTGACCATGGATGGTGGAAAGTAGCGCGATAGAAAGCGTTGAGTCATATCATCCCAAGTGTGAATAGAATTCTTCGGGAGACGATCAAACCATTTCTCGGCATGATGCGATAAAGTATGTGGGAAGAGTTGTAGGCGAAGTACATCCATTGTGGCCCCAGGCAACTTCATGCTTTGGGTGATTGTAATGAACTTGTCGAGGTGTTTGTTGGCATCATCATCAGGCAATCCTCTAAATGGGTTTGTTTGTACTTGCTGAATCATGTGGTGCTTCAACGAAAACTCAGGAGCGTTGATTTGCATCGGCGCAATCGGTCCTCCTCGTCCAAACATGGTTGGTTGACAAAGTTCCTCCATGGTCCGAAGATCGGGCTGTGGAAGAGCATTGTTGTTATTATTATTATTCAGGTTCGGTGGAATGTTGTTGTTGTTAACACCTGCCATATCTAAATCTTCTTGAGGCTCGGGCTCTTGATAATTAGAAGATCTAGTACGCATACACCTGAAAATGCAAAAGAAAACAAAACCAAACACAAAGACAATATATATACACAATAAAAATAAAATCTTTTTGGATTTTTGAAATTTTTAATTTTTATGGATTTTTATCAATTTTTAATTTTTATGAGTTTTTGGAATTTTTTATGCAAGAAAAGTAACGTTCACAAGTGAACGGATCCCAAAAAGCAACGTGTCTCTCACAGAAAACTGTTGATCTTAACGAAAAGAGCCGGCAGCGGCGCCATTTGATAACTAGGTTTTACTCAGGTTAAAAATATTCGTTGTACCAATCTCTTCGAATTGAAAAACTTATGTTTAATGTGTGACTCTATTGTTTTTGGTGGAACAAAGATGCGTCGTTGTAGTGTTTAAAATTAAAAGGTGCACAACAATTAAAGCAAAGGTGCACTTAAAGTAAATCTAAGTCTAATTAAAGTAAGGGTGCAAGTATTTAAAAACGTGACTTAAATTAAAGGGCACTAAGTAAATGACGTAAACTTAAATCTATCTAAGGCAAACTTAAAGTGCGACTAAAACTAAGGCAAGTCTAAAATAAAACTAAGGCAAATAATCTTAAAGTGCAATTAAATAAAAGGCAAGAAAAATAAAGCTTGAAAATAAAAATCAAAGACAAAAGCTAATAAGAACCTGAATACAGCTCATTCGGAATAAACCTTCGTTTGGAATAATCACTCATCCTAAATGTCACCTTGGGTTGAAATGATTCTTCTTCACTTGGAGTATTACCAAAATCCTTGATCCGGAAAAAATTGGTCTGAATATGTCACTTATCCAAAACAATGCTTCGTTCGGAACTTACTGATTCGGAACTTGAAAATTCTGCCTTGATTCGGAAGTATTAGGTCACCCCTTGATTCGGAAGTTTCCGAATGAAGTCCTTTGATTCGGAAGTTTAGAACTTCCAAATGAACCTTTCTTGAGTCGGAAGATGACCCTTGATCCGGAACTTTGGAAGTTCCGAATGAAGCCTTGACTCGGAAGTTTATGACTTCCGAATGAAAAGTCCTGATTCGGAACTTGGTCCTTGATTCGGAACTTTGAGTTGATTCGGAACTTTTGAGAAGTTCCGAATGAAACCCTTGGTTCGGAACTTTTGAGTTCCGAATGAATTCCTTTGGTTCGGAAGTTTTCACTTCGTCCGGAACTTTGAAAGTTCCGGATGAACAAGCTTGGTTCGGAACTTTTGAGAAGTTCCGGATGAAACCTTGATTCGGAACTTTGGGAGTTCCGAATGAGCTCTTCCCTCCTTCTTGGTTCGGAACTATTCCTGGAAAGATCAGAAACAAGCAAACACCCCCGAAGAACAAGGAGAACAGTAGCAGCAGAAATAATCACAAAATAACCAAAATCAAACACACGGATAAATATAAATAGTAACGAATCAACAAATAAGCATCAACAAACAATTAAAAACATGAAATCAAACAACTTTAACCACAATAATCAAAAACCACTTGGATCAAAATAAAAACATAAACATGAACATAACATAAACACATGAATCAAGGAATAAGAAAGGTAGATAAGAGATTGACAAGATAAAATAAAGATTTGACAAGAATTAAAATGAAAACTTACTTGGAATTAAATGGTAATTAAGGTGCATAACATGAATTAAAATTGACAAGTAATGTAAATGACAAGTATTTAAATGGTGGAAGGTCTAATTGTCATCATTAGCCAACAAGAGTGAAATGTAAACATCCTAAACTATATATAGGGGAGGATTAAGGAAGCTTCCTCCCCTCTTTCCTTTTCTCTTAATTGCAAGCTTAAGTCCCTTCTTTTATTAATCTTCATTAATTGTGTCATTAGTCCTTTTCTTCTAATCTTCTTTAAACTTGGACTTAAGGGACTTTTGGCTTCTGGATTTCTTCGAACTCGTCTTTTAATTCTTCAATAAAATAGACTTGAATTCTTCGGCTTTTGATAAACTTCCGTCTTTTGACTTTTTCTTCGATAAATCTTCAGAATTGGTCGTGGACTTCCGTTCTTTTTGCACTCATGACTTCTTAACTTCGTCTTTCATCCTTTTCTTCAATAAAAGTCCGTAAATGCCCGTGAATGTCCGTGTTTTCTCCACTTTTCACCTTTTCATCCTAAATCACAACAAAAACACAAACTACGCATAATTCCGACATAAAAGACATAAAATACACGTTTTGGTCCGGTTATTATTGTAATTAAGTGGTAGAAAAGATGGGTGTTTACACACCTATCAGTATCCTAGAAAACTAAGAAACAAAACACTCTCTCTAAGTCCTCCGCAGAAGCAGAGTATATGGCTCTTGCTTTTGTGACTAGTGAAGTCATATGGATCCTAAACAGGATCTTTCCTGGATTTTCCAATTGGAGAATAATTAAACGAAAAATAAGTTATTTCATCGTCGCTTAAATACTTGTCGCTAAGATCACGATCCTTATCAAGACTATGCATTTTATCCTGGTGTTTTAATTGAAGGGGGAATTATGTTTATTGAACACAGTAACATATTGTTAAACCATAATAAGATATAAGATATACCTTTTGCAAAAGTGTAAAATCCTTATCCATATCTGTATTGCCTTTTTTTCTATGAGTTAGGACCTGCAAAATTAAGAAACATTAGTTCACAGTAAAATTACATGAAAATGTCTTGACATTAAGTAATATGACCGTTATAAAACTTACATTAATGATGGTCTCGAGCTTGTAACCACGTGCTTTCAAACTCTTTGTCTCTTTAGGTATAATCATTAAACTAGTGGCAAATTTCTTTAAATCCTGAAGACGGTTCTCAACGGAAGGCTCTTTGCTTAGTAAACCTTTTGATGACTCTGCCTTTTCCTCCTGAGCTTTGCGTGCTTTCATCAATTTTTTTAGATAATCACCAAAAAGACCTCCGTATTCAACAGGAGGGGCTCTAGGTGTATACCACTTAAAACAATTGTTACTTCTTTTATACCAACCAGTTCGAAACTCAGCTTTGTTTGGATAAATGTCACAAACCGCAACTACCCACTAAATTTTTAAAAATACAAGAAGTAGAGTAAATATTAATAAAAAAGAACTTAAATTCTAAAGATTTTGAGTTTATGACTCATTTATAGGGAGACAAACTATGAATGCAATCACCTAGGGGAAAAGTTCATCGTATCACATTATATTCATATGCTTAGACCAGGATATTCCTCTAGGGATCATATCAGGCACTTGGGTCCACAAAGAAGCACTCACACCTAAAGACTCTAACATCCAAATCTACACTTGGCAAATGTAAAAGTTGTTAGAAAGACCATGGGATGAAAATAAAAATTGATAAATTAGTACATACTCACTTTGAAAGCTAATACAAATTCAGATAACAAATATGAGGGAACAAAGTCAGGATTTATTTCCAATGATTTATAGTGAGTATCCATATGTCTTGACGTAACGTTCCTAATGGCATAGTATAAATCACGCCAAATGTATTCACCCCAATAAAATTCATTCCAAGCTTCAATGTTCTCCACCATCCGCAGAAATACATCATCAACTACAACTCCCAACTCATGGCCCATAAAAATAACTTCCAAAGCTAAAAGGAGACAAACTCTTATTGAGTCTTTGTCTGACAAGTTGCTAAACCGTTCATAATCCTCAATGATACATAGAAGATCATTGTTTTTCACATATTCACCTATCTTCTCAGGTAAAACTCAATCACAAAAAGTTACTTCACCAGCCCTAAACTTACTAAAGCTTTGATGGCCAAATTCAAAAGCAGTAATGATACAAATTCACGAAGACCAAAGTGTAATGTAGTACCATTAACGTGATAAATTAAGGGCAAATCATAGTGATCACTATCTGAAAGTTTCTGCTTATGAAGCATATAATGTATGGGACCATCTTCATTATCAACATACTCTAAATCCAACCAACGACCAAAGCATGTGGACCTAAACAATTCACTCCTTGTTAAACCTAATCCATCTTTCATCATACGAAAGTAATGGACTTTGCTTTTCATGTGAATCTTCACATCATATTCCTATAAACAGAAATACAATTACTACAACACATTAGTTGTTTGTTAGTTCATGCCCAACCTAATCATAACATAAGTAACTAGAGCACAAAATAACACAATTAATGTAGTTTTCTAAACCAATAGACGATGAACTTATCTAAAAATTAATACATTGTACAACAATCAGGGTTTACTATTTTCTGTTTCATTACTGTAGAAACTAGAAGGGGGGGTTGAATAGTTTCTTAAAATTTACTTGTCAAAAGATGGTTTTTAAAAATCCTTTTCAAAAACATAGACTTAAGAGATTATGTAAAACCTTCTTATACACAATATGAACAAGGTATAGTGGTACTAAACTAACAATCACAAGTATAAAGAATAATGAATGTAAAGAGATAAGGGAAAGAAAGGTCAAACTGTGACACCCCGGGTAGGGTCATAATATGCGGAAATATCAACGGAGATGTCACAAGGGTGGATCGATAGTATATAGTCCGTAGAGCATAAGATAAAGAGTTATTCAAATCTGATTACATGATTGATAAACAAATAAAAAAAAAGTTGTATTAAACATGATAAAAGATGATTGTTTATGTTTCCCAAATAGAACCCCTAACGAGTCCTACGATGCAGATTACATAGATGCTTGAGTCCATGCACATATCTCGTTCTAACTTCATTTCCCTAAGATAAACATGCTTAGAGGGTCAACATAAAGTTGTGAATTTACAGGTTTTAACAATTAATTAATTTGGACATACATTAATCATAGAAGTAACAATGCACAAAGCATTCTTACTACAAATTAGATTACATTTGCTATTACTCGAAACTGAAGCTTAACCTTCCATAGTCCTCAACAGATGAGGACGTAGTGTCTTACAAAAAGACACCCAACCCAGTTCTAACATGGTATACATCTGTTGTCCCGGCCAAGGCACAGTGAGCATGACTCACCCAGATGGGGATGGTCAATCCCTAATAGATCTATGTATAACATTCGGGCGATTTACAACAATTTAACAGTTTCAATAATAGTTAATCATAGTCAAGTTTATACAATTCAGTTATGTCCAATTTAAAACAGTTGCATGTTTTCTCCCCCGTAGAGGAAAAGTTTATCAATAGTTTATATGGGGCTGTAAGCTCACCTGGGGTTGGCAAAATCTGTATAACACAGATATCCAAATAATGCTCACGCCAAAAGTTATGCCTAATAAAATAGTACAGTCTTAATAGA
This sequence comes from Glebionis coronaria, assembly GCA_025667525.1. Lineage (NCBI taxonomy): Eukaryota > Viridiplantae > Streptophyta > Magnoliopsida > Asterales > Asteraceae > Glebionis > Glebionis coronaria. Next base: position 88,704,585 of record CM046878.1, read on the forward strand.
TAGTACAAAGAACATAAGTGTATGCTAATACAGATTTTAAGTCATTTCGTTTATGCTACGGTATTTATCTAAATAACCGTAGTTCAAGTATCAACAATATTCATTTAAACTTATCTATATAAGTTTAATTTCTAAGTAAACATAAAATGTTTAACTTTTAATATCAGTTAGCATACATGTATTAATAATAATCATTCAACTTACAATTAAGTTTCTTATTTAAGTAGACATAAAATGTCCTACTTAAAATATTAGTTTACATTCTCCGTTCATGCATTATAATCACTCATTTACTATTAAGTTTCATTATTAAGTAAACATAAAGAGTTCTACTTAATATTAGTTTGCGTTCGTAGTTCATATATTATAATCATTATTTAAACTTACTATTAGGTTTCTTATTTTAAGTAGATGTAAGGTGTTCTACTTAAATCTTAGTATTCAATTTATCCAACGTTCATATAAATTTTATTTTCTAAAAGTATATGAGTTCATGCATTAATAATACATATTCATAATTGTTTATACAATTTATTCCCTAAAGCAAATATAAATATTTTATTTTGAAAAATAAAAAATAATATTTTATTTAACTTTAAAGTTTCCATAAATTATGTTAACATTTATAAAATAATTTATATATTACAAGTTTAAGAATTTATATTATAAACTCTTATAGTTTAGGGTTTGTTTAAGTTTTACTAGGTTTAAAATAGAATTAGGGTTAGGGTTTGTTAAAGTTTCGGAACATGGCAAAACTAGTCCCTCCATATTTTTAAACAAAGTAAACTTTCAGATTATTACACATTTGGTACTTAGGGCTTGTTTAAGTTTCGACTTATGGCAGATTTAGTCCTTTAGTTAAATCTAGGTTTTGCCACTTTCATAAAATGACCAAAACAGCCCCTAGGGCTTCTTTAAGTTTTGGATTAATACAACAATGGTCCCTAGGGTTTTAAAATGACAAAATAACTTTTAGAAACTTCCCAAAATGGTCCCTAGGGTTTAGTATGCCACGGATGGTATCTATTAAACCCTAGACTTTTGGATAATTACATTTTCAGTCCTTGTGTTTACTAGTTCATCAAGACAAGTTTCATAAGTCACGGTTTTAGTCCTTAAGTTTTACAAATTGTCATTTTACTCCAAAAGTTTTTATAAGTTACATTTTATTATAAAAACTTTTATTTAAGATTCAATAACATTATATGGCTCATTAAACGGGCTAAACATCTAATGGGTCATTTAGTGGGCCTAAATACATTTTTAGGTTTATTAACTTGTTAAATGGGCCTTTAACACATTTATTGGGCTTAAATATATTTTTAGTCCATTAATCATTTTAAGTGGGTTTAAGTATAAACTTAAGTCCTTTAGGTTACTAAGATTTATTAATGGGCTTATTAGGTCTGTAGAAACTAGAAAGAGGGGTTGAATAGTTTCTCTTCGATTGGTGACCAAATTAAAATTACTTTCAATTTGGTTTGTATCAAAACTATCTTTTACTTGAGACTAAGTTGCATAATGATTAGGTTCAATTCAAATTCACTAGCAAAGATAATAGGCAAGTATAATGATAATGGAATAAGTAAAGACTAAGGAAAGAGACAACCTAGTGGGAAGACACCAAGATTTATAGTGGTTCGACAACGAGGCTCTATCCTCGTTTCTACTCCACTCCTCGAGTATACCTACTCGAGATTTCCACTATATCCACAAGCTCCCTTCTCGGCGGAGAAAACCTTACATCGTTGCTTACATTATTTTCCGACACTAAGCTAAATGTCGAGACCTAATCTTTAGCTAGGACCAATCTACACGACGTTGCCTACTTCACAATTTAACGACACAAGGCTAGATGTCGGGTTCTAATCTTAAGGTAGAACCAATCTTCACGACGTTTCCTACTTCACCATTTTACGACACAAGGCTAAATGTCGAGTTCTAATCGAAAGCTAGAACCAATCTTCATGACTCTTCACTTTGAAGCTAAGTGAGAACTCCACACAACACAACTAATAATCACTTTTAAGTTTAGTGAGAACTCATAAGACACAACCACATCACTTTATAGTTTAGTGAGAACTCCTAATCAAATCTATTACAACTCAACTAGACTTATCCAAGTACACACATGTAGCTTGGATTTACACAACACAAATCCAAGCAAACACATATACAATGGATGTACACAACAAATCCAAGTATCCACAAATAACTTGGATGAACTCAACTAGTCCAAGTATTCATAAATACATTGGATTGACCTAAAACAAAAAGGGTATCACGATGAATATGACTAGCTCATAGATTCATCTTTATCACAACACTAGTGAGTGAGTGATCTTCTCATTGGACAAGGTAAAGGAGGGGATCAAGAGGATAATCATATGTAAACATCCTTAACAATTTAAGTGATCATTTACTAATGATTATGCTATAGAAAATAGAAAGAGGGCTGAGAAAAACGTCCAAGAGGCTTGCTGGAAAATGAGATTTGACCCACTATTTAAAGGAGACAAAGTATAACGGATCTATAACGTCTACTGTGCGCGGTACCTTATCTCACCCCGTGGTACCATATCGCTAAGGTACCGCGTAGGTACTTAAGGTACCGCCACTAGACTCCGCTCCGTTTTTTGTCTTTTAGTAGGGTGGGAATATCTGAGGTATTTGAACCCTTCAAAGGATATTCTAACAGCATTTAGAATATGCCATTTTCAAATTTTCATTTTCCATTTTAATAAAACATTTTCTAAAAAATAAAGTTTAATAAAAACTTGTCACTTTTAATAAAAAGTGAGTTTTAAGAAAAGATTAAATCACTTGATCACTTGATTAAGGTTAGTACTTTTTTATCCATACCTTAAGTGAAATGGGTAAAATGAAAAATACTTGAACTCAAGAATTCGTTTTTCGTTGTTTTCGTAAATGCTTGTTTTTACATATTGTCGTAATCAAAACTAAGCGAGACCGAAAAATGCAAGTAACGTTTTTAGTCATTATTGCATTAACAATCTCCCTCTTTTTTATTCTGACAATACATAAACTCAATCACGCAAAAAACAAGATTTTCGAAGACGAGTTTATTCATTTCTCCCCCTTTGTCGAAGCAAAAAGGTTGCGTAAGCCGGTGTTCAAGAAACGGACTTTGCAAAGACTCCCCCTTGGTGCTTACTCCCCCTAGCTTGGGGCACCAAGTTTGTGAGCTAAGGTGACATGCTACACAAAGGTTAGTAGAAAGGAAAGAAACACCAATGTATATATGATCACTACCTACTAAGTAACTTGAGAGGGAGAAAGAGAAGAAATCTCAAATTAGAAGCAAGTATTTTGCTAAGTATGTCCAAAGAGGTAATTGACAAAATCAAACTTCAATCCAATGAAGATGATAAGCTTGTCAATGGGTTAAATCTTAGAATTGATGGAATCACCCATAAGAAATTGTAAAAATTAACCAAGATCAACTCAAAATAGAACAAATGAAAAAGCACACAAACAACACAAAGGTTACATAAGAAAAAAAAGATACAACAAAGAAGATAGTCATATACACAATATGAGTATCTAAAAGCAATAAATATGGAAAGTAAACCACTAAGCATAAGCTAGTCTAATACTGATATTTTCCAAGATTGCCAAAAAATAAAAGACTAAAAAGACGACGATGCATCATTCGAATTTTTGTCCACCGGAACGAAAACTTGAATAGGAGGCCGAGTGAGGAGGAATTCAAGAAAATTTAACTTCTCATACACATGAGCAAGTTCAATTTGTTGAAATCGGCAACAATCACACGAGGATCCATGATGCAACACAAAATCGTTTGATGGGGGTATGGCATCAAACTTAGGGGTTGGTGGTGGTGGGGTAATGGGTTTGGGAATGTTTTCACAATGCCTTGTGAGGTTTGGGAAGGTTGAAAGGTCATTGAGTTGAGGGTATTGAAGGATTGTGGTGGTGGTGGAACATTTTCTTTAGCTCCGGTGATGGGGTTTATGGTATAAGTCTCATTCCAATACTTGATTGGAGAGAAGGTAGGGTTTTTGGGTGGTTTGGACGAAGATGGTTCATACTTCTTAACCCAAATAGGTCGAACCGAGATTTTCGGTTTCTTTGGAAGCTTGGATGAGGAAGCTTTGGGTGAGTAGGGTTGTGACAAAGAGATGTCAAGGTTAGGAATGTAGGAGTTAGGCATTGTGAGAGTGTGAGAATGATATCTCAAGGTTATGTGAGAATAAATTCTCAAGGTTTGGGAAGGTGTGAGAATGAAATCTCAAGGTTGTGTGAGAATGAATTCTCAAGGTTGGGAAGGTGTGAGAATGAAATCTCAAGGTTGGGGTATAAGTGTCAAGGAATGTTTAGTCAATTTGAGTAAGAATTTGAATACAAAATGTGTAGTGTCAAGGAATGTTTAGTCAATTTGAGTAAACAAGGAATCTTGACAGGGAATAGGGTTTTAAAGGTTTTGACCAAAAATTCGTCAAAAGTCACTTACTGTCCGCGGTACCTTATAGGGACCGGCGGTTCCATATCGCTAAGGAACCGCGGGACTTTAAGGAACCGCGTCCAGTGGACTTGAAACCATGTTTTTCCTCGGTTTTGGGAAAAACTAAGACTTTTTCAAAAAGTTGCAAATCTTGGAATTTTACCTCTATTAGCACAAAAATATGCTAGGGTTGCATAAAGCAACACATTCACAAAGAATGTCTTGACAAAGGGTGACAAAATAATTTAGATATCATTTTGAACCAATTTTAGTCAAGTTTAGGGGTTGTGATAGATTTAGGTTCAATTTTAATTTCAAATTAAAGTTGATTAGTGTGCACAAAAGGATAGAAACACGCAAAGCTAAATCCATAAGTCAACAACATGAAACATTCATTAAGGAGGCAAGTACAAAGACAAATAAAACTAACTAATACATAGCTAGCTTAACATTAAATCTAGATAAGTAGTTTTCTTTGGCTTGGTTTTGTTGAAACTCTTATTAAGAAAACTCCATCATTCATCTCCTAGGAGGATGCATGGAGAACAAGGCAAGCAAGAATTCTTGTAACCTCCTATGTAGTCCATACATATACATCCTTAGGTTATGGATGATGTAGTGGTTGTAGAGACAACATGGACAACTAGGACCATGAGTTTGTTGAAACCCATAGTATGGATCACCCAAAAGGAGGGAAAGTGGAACACCCAAAATTGGGATGTTTGAGTTGGGTGGAGGTGGAGGAGGCATGTTCTCCAAGGGTGATGTGGGTGAAAGTGGAGGCATGTTCCCTAAAGGGGAAATGGGTGAGTAGTGAGGGGTAAATGGTGAAGTCACCAAAGTGTCATCAAAGTCATTCACAAAAGGAATGCTTTGGATTGGTTGGGGTTGTGTGGTCACTTCCAAGGGTGCACTTGGAGTGAAGGGTAAAGAGAGCTCATTCATTCTTGAGTTGAATGAAGAGGAGGTAGAACCAATGGAGTGGTTAGTACCATGGGTGGATGATGTCTTGCATGGTGCAAGAGGTGGGGAAGGTGATGAAGAAATGAGAATAGGAGCCATCTCACGTGGTGAGGAGTTAGTCTTAGCTACCTTAACCCTTATTTTAAGTGTTTTCCTTGGGGTGGAGGTCTTGGAAGTGTTTGAGGTTTTGGTACACACCATGGTTGATTAGGGTGGTTTAAGGTTTAGAGAAGTATGTTTGATGTGTGAAGAACATGGCAAACAAGGTGGGTTTAAATGGGTGAGGGGATGATCCAAACTAGTAATGGGTTAAAATCATTTTAGGTGAATAATGAATTTAGGTAACCTAGTTTAGGAAATGTGCAGTTTATTACTGAAAATCATGCAAGGTTTACACAGATTTAAGAAAACAGTGTAAAGCAAAGATGCTGTCGTGCACAGTGACCGGCGGTTCCTTATCTAGGACCGGCGGTACCTTATCGATAAGGAACCGTGGGTCGATATGGAACCGCGACCATAAGGTTTTCAAAAATTTCCCATCCCAGTTTTTGATAAACCTAGATTTTTCCCAAAAGTTTCACAAGCCAAAGTTAACTACATATCATAATCTAATAAGCTAACTATCAAAGGCATGCACAAAGCTATGTAAAACACAATCATGATGTCATAATTAACATTAAGGATCAAGATAAATGATAATTCAAACATGCAATCATAAGTTAATACACATCCAAGATAAAATAAAATGTTCAACATTACATGTTTACCAACATGTATTCTTTGAAAAGCTTCAAAGCTTTCACCTTCTCTTCTTCCCCAATCCCTTGATCATATTCCCCAAGAACTTAAAACCTTTTCTTGATTCAACCCGGTGTTCGTGCAATTCCCCTCGAGTTCTAAGGTTTTCACGGTAAAGATGCTCCATATTGAGATCTTCCGGTACTTCACTAGAATGATGAGGAGGAGCTAAGTCTTCAAATTCATCCTCGAATGGGTTTGAGGATGGATGGGAATTACTCGAAGAGTGGAAATGAGAACTAGTACCTATGCCATCACCATCACTTGTTGGCATGTCCATGTCCTCATCATCCATCTCTTGATGATCAGATTTTCTCGATCCTCGATCACTTCTTGTCTTTCTTGCATATGCCTCTTGAATAAACAACATAACCCGATGAACTGGGTAGAAGCGAGAAAGATCAAGGTGGGGAAAATAATGAGCAACCCTTTTGAAAAGGCGAGTTAGAAGCATAGCATAGGGAAGGTTTGTCTTGGGCTTCGAAAGGGCATAATTGATTCATCGAGCGATGTAGAATGCCAAGTTGTACTTGGTGGATGTAAAGATGCAACTCAACATATGCACCATACGCGCCGGGATATGATCTCGGTTTCCACCAAGACAAAAGACATTCTCCCTAAGGATATTGGCCCATTGGACCATAAAATCCTTAAGGTCGCTAGAGAGCACTTCATATCGATTCACATTTCGTACATTTAAATGAAGGCTTCTCACAACGTTTCCATCACGCTCTTTCGAGATGATGTCAAGGATGAACTCTAGATCAATCTCGGTGAGGTCATTTGGAGGTTTATCGAAGGATTCCGAGAGAGCATCAAGTCTCCATTTATCCGTAAAACGACAAGTGCCTTCATATGGCACACCGAGAATTTGACCAAAATTTTCGAGGGAGTATTGAATCAATTGATCATTCAACACGAAACGAATGAAGATTTCTCCATTGTATTCAAGCATGGAGTAGGTGCTAAAGAATTCAAGAAGGAATAAGGGGTAAATATCTTCTTCTATGTTGAGCAAGCAATCAAACCTCGAAAGCTCAAACATAGATTGGATATAGTCATAACCCGTTATTTCCTTGTCAATGACTCTACCCTCATGGAAACAACGAGTGGAAAGGGATGGAAAAGCGTTTTGAAGTTGGGGGAAGCATAGGTTTGGGAGAGGTTTGGCATGTATTGTCTAGTGTATTGATGATCTTTTTGATATTGAGAAGGCATGATTAAGTACCTAAATACAAACAAAGACAACATTTCTCCAATCACTCATATGAAAATCAAAAAGGAAAACGAAAAACGAAAATGTGTTATATCAATTTCTTGACAAACATAGGATTGAATCCATATCATTTTCATGTTCACAATGTGTCTATTCCATCATTAACCAAGAACACATGATCTATGTTAGATCAACAATGGATTAGAACATTGGTTTTTCAAAACAAGGTTTTTAGGTAAGCATTAACAATGTCATTACCTACTTGTTCATGGGTTCATCTCAAGTCCATCATTCAACCAAAATCATTTAGCCTAAATTCGGATTTGTTCTACAAGTGGGTTTTAGTGAAATCTTAATGAATATCAACCTAAGGAATCATAGTAAAATAACCATGTCAACCCACATTCCTATTTAGGTTTTAATTCAATTTCAATTTTAAAAATCCCCAATTATGAAAGAATGAACCCTAGAACAAAATAGATGAAATTGAAAGAAAATACTTACAATTAATTGATGTTAGATGAAGGATGAGTGAAACCCACAACTTGGAATCAATTCATTTGAGTGATTGAAGGTTTTGGAAGCTTCAACAATGGTGGAAAAGGTAAAACCCGTCGGCTGTGTGTTTTTGGGAGAGAGAGAGTTTGGTTTGAAAAAGAATAAAAAACTCAAACTGGCGCTCTGACAAAACTTACTGCCCGCGGTATCTTATCGATAAGGAACCGCGGGTTTGAGCCGCGTAGATAAGGAACCGCCTATAGAGGCAGGTTTTTATCTATGAAAAACGCCAAATTTTGAAAATCCAGTTTCTAGAATACTTAAGATTAAATCATGAGCCTTTTAGAATATCATTGGATCATCATAACACTAAGCAATATGCCTTAACGAAGGATTACGAGTTAAATCAAGATCGAAAAGAACCGAAACGGACAAACGACTACTCGTAGCAAAACGACTAAGTGGAGAGAAGTCAAGGGAAGTGAATCAAGACTAGGACCAATGCTCAAGGGATTAATGACAATCTTCAAATAGTTGTAACGAAGAGCTTGTGTCATATATAGTGGTTTAAGACGTGCCTTTCTGGCGAAACGTTAAACGGCTTTGGTAATGAATAAGCACAAAGCAATTATTCAAGTATAGACTAAGATCACTTTCAATAATAGTCTTAGTCTAAACCAAAATATGAGCAAGGTATTAATTCACTTTCTCTCCCACAAAGGGCCTACTAACTGTATGGGTGCAAACCATGGAAATCATGCTTGATACTTTAAGCTTCTACTAACTCACTCTACATCACCATAGTGAGTCAAGTATCCAAGCAATGAAGGTTTGAGAGGATAAAAGAAAAGAAACACAAACCATAAATAAATGTCAAGGCAAGGATGCCGAGAACAAGCACATAGTCAAGTAATGATCAAAAGAATGATCAAAGGGCGTGTGGAAGAACGAAAGCGTACCTTGGCCACAAAGAGCAATCCATGAAGGAATAAGTGCTATGCCCAATCAATGACTATGATGAGTACTAAGTCTTCAAGGACTAGTATCATTCCCAATCATCTTGGTATCATCATTCAAAGATGTTAAAGATCAATGAAGATGATTCTTCTATAAGTGCAAGTAACTCAATCCATAACCAATTAATTGATTGATCTTCATGAGTACCTACACAAAGCAAGATGCAAACTAGTAGATGCATTTCAAGAGTATATCTAAAATGCATAAAGGCTACTAATCTTAAGTGGGATGCATTATTATCAATTAAAAGACCTATTTTCAAAGAAAACATAGTTTTGACCAAAGAGAAACTTTAGTACAACTAGACCTTCTAATTTGAGGAGACAATGGATCGATCCAAGTTTCAAAGTACAATATACTTCAAAGATCTTGAGTGACCATCGCTCTGATACCAATTGTAGAAACTAGAAGGGGGTTGAATAGTTTCTCTTCGATTGGTGACCAAATTAAAATTACTTTCAATTTGGTTTGTATCAAAACTATCTTTTACTTGAGACTAAGTTGCATAATGATTAGGTTCAATTCAAATTCACTAGCAAAGATAATAGGCAAGTATAATGATAATGGAATATGTAAAGAGTAAGGAAAGAGACAACCTAGTGGGAGACACCAAGATTTATAGTGGTTCGACAACGAGGCTCTATCCTCGTTTCTACTACACTCCTCGTGTACACCTACTCGAGATTTCCACTATATCCACAAGCTCCCTTCTCGGCGGAGAAAACCTTACATCGTTGCTTACATTATTTTCCGACACTAAGCTAAATGTCGAGACCTAATCTTTAGCTAGGACCAATCTACACGACGTTGCCTACTTCACAATTTAACGACATGGTTGTAATGTTTTACTACTCTTTAGGAAAAGAGCGTAAATAGGGAAAGTATCGAGTGATGATTTAGGAAAATCAACACTAATGTCCCTTAATGAAGTTCGTTTCCCAAGGAGGTATATGTGTGTGAAAAACTTGTTAAATGTTTGTGATTAATGATTGGTTTAGAAGGGGATGAGAAAAGAAGATGACGAAGACGTAAAAATAAAAATTAACACTACTAGAAAGTTAAAACGTAGAACCTTAAAAACCACAAAAATAAAAATTAAATCTAAAAATTACCAAAAATTCACGAAAAATCAAAATAAATAAACTAAGAGTTTACCAATGATCAAAACTTTTTCAAACCTTTTAAATAATTAAATATTTAATTTTTAAATGCCAATTAAAGCCCTAAAAATCAAATAAATTATCAAAAAGCCCAAATAAAGATTTTTCAATTGGTAAACCTCTAAAATGACCTAAAAAGATTAAAAACTATTTTTAGAAATTTTTAAGCTAATAAAAACTATTTAAAATGATTTAAAAATTATTAAAACTTAAAATAATTATAAAAATTAATCTAAAAGTGATAAAATTATTCTAAAAGTTGCTAAATTCCTATTTTAATGTATTTAACCTAAGAAAAATGTAAAAAGTTGGAAAATGTGAAATTTGAAAAATAATAATAAAATAATAATAAAATAATATTAAAATAATATTAAAAATCCAAAAATTACAAAAAATTCTAAAAACTTGCAAACTAGTTTATTTTAACCTAAATAATCAGAAAATCAAAGTGAAATTACCAGAATACCCCTATTGGGCCCTCAAATGGGCCAAAACCAAAAACAGTCAACACAAATGGGCTTTTGGGCCCAAAAAGTCAAACTTGGCCCAATTGACTTGGAAAAGCCCTATCTGACTCAAAATTCAATTCTAAGAACAAAACTCTAAAGGCCCAAAAGCTGAATATGAGCTTATCACAGCTTATTAAGCACAAAGCTTATTCTTATTGGGCTTTTCAGCCCATTAAGCCATAAGCTCTAATTTAACACACAACCTTCTTTTGGGATGCTTATGAGATCTGTAAAAAGAAATTTTGAAAAAGCTCACTCAATAAGCCAGAAATAAGCAAAGTATTATTTCACAAAACGACAAAATAGTCGGGTTTGAGAAATAAGGCACCTCAGAAGCTCTAGTTTGTTGCAAAAGCTCACAAATAGCTTAATTAAGAATAATCAATCAAGAAAATCACAAAAAGCCAAGTATAATAAGCTATATGAGCAAATAAGCTGGCTGAAAAAGCCAAATAAGCTAGTTTTCTAGCAAAAGCTTCACCAAAAGACTTGTAATCTTCCAGACTTGATATTAAGCTGAGAAAAATGAGTTCTATTACAAAAACTAAGTTTTTGCATGTACCAATAAGCAAAACAGATTCAATAAGCCTTGAAACCAAGTTTGACCAAAAGTCAAACGCTGATAAGTTGAAATCAAACGCTGACAGGACCAAAGTGGACGTTGACAGACTTAATGAAGTGTATGGACTTGCTTTTCACCCTGCTGGTCAAGGTTTGAGTGTAAACCTTGTGAATCAAAGCTTACCAATTGGATAAACTTGATGTGTTTTGGCACAAATAAGCCAATAAGCCAGTGGGCTTATAAGCTATGAACAAAACAATCCAAATAGCCAAATACTCTCACAAGCAGCACACAAATGGGATTCAAGCAACAAAACAGCAATCCTTAAACTAGAATTCAAAATGCAACACCAAATGAGGTGGTCACTTTGTTGATGCAAATGACCACTTCAGCAACTTTTGATAAGCTATAAAAACCACAATAAGCCACCAAATTCAACAAGCAGATAACCAATAGATAGCTTATCACCCAAACTATTCCCAAACCAGATTTCAGACCTTAGATCCAACAAACAAAGAAGTTATTGGATCTGATGTGTTTGACCAATTTCAAAACCACTTTTATCAGATTTTTGCAAAACTTAGAATCCCTTATCCAAACTTTCAGAGAGTAAACCAATGACTAAAACTTGTGTATTAGGACTTGTTTAGACCTTCCAAACCCTAAGAACCAAGGGCACAAGGCCACAAGGCCTTATGAACCAGTAATCCCAAACAACCCTTAATCAACCACTTTTCAAACAAACTTCTGATTTTTACACACAACCTATTGATTTTAATGATCAAATAGCTACACTAGGTGACAACTAACAGATACCAAAAATAAACACAAAGCACAAACACAAGAACACCAAATGATATACCAAAGTACAAAATAAGCAGAAACATGAAATTTTGAGAGGAATCTTAACAAGGGGTTATACATGCCTTCCACAACATCCTAGGAAGGCCAGCTATGCTCCTTGGACCTTGTTCAACAACTAGAACAAGACCAAGGTACTTCAACAAGAAAGATGATGAATGCCTTGGTTGATGTTTCAAAGCAGAAACTCAAGGACTTGATGTCTTCAACACAAACAGCAAACAACTCAACCAAGGGCTCTAATCCCTTAACAAGCTTGGTGTCAACAAGCTTGCAAGAGCTTATAGCTTATGGTTAAGGGGTAGTACACAAAAATAAGCAAAATCAGAACCTCTTTTCAAGCTTTTTCAAACTTGAAAAACCTTACCAAACATAAACGTCCTTGATCCAAAAGGTTCAAGCACACTTATAACAATCAATGGAACTCAGAATCACCCTTTAAACAACACCAACTTTCAAAAACATAAAAAGGAATTACAATTTTCTCAAAATACCAACTTTTATAAATTTTAAAAAGGAATTACAATGTTTAAAGAGTAAAACTGGAACAAAACTCTCTCACAGGTTGAGGAGTCTTTATATAGGCAAATGCCAAGGCTACACTATTCACAAAACCCTAGAAGTGAAATTCCCTAAATGCCCTAAGTCCTTGAGTGCGTTTGTTGTTGATGAGCTGTCCAAAGTGATCCTAAACGTTCATTTTAGCTTTGTGATCAAGCAAAGACTCTCAACTGTTGATCTTGACACGTGGCATGACTTAGAGGGCAAGTAGTCATGTGATGGGTGAAACGGTTTGAATGGTGGGGTCCTTTGGGTGAGTGGGAGTGTGAGTTTAGGCATGGGATAGATTCGTGTGAAGGTTAATTATGTTTTGGTGTAGGTAATTGTAAAAACCCCCTTGTTGGTAAAAAGTTAAATCTGGGTTCATACGTGTGAATAGTGACACGTTTGATCCGATTTTAGTGGGGAAATTGTGTTTGGCGCGTGTTTGTTTAGTTTAAACTTACAAACTTGGCAGTTTTGGCCCTTTTTCTTCTTTTCTTTTGTCATTTGTGTTTAAAAGTCTGTCAGCGTCCAAATCCTTTGTAACAACTTTCATAACTTGGCAATTTTGGCACAAAACTTTCTAAAAAGTGTTTCAAGGGTTGTTTTTGACACTTTTGCATATTTCAAGGGCTGATTTTGGACAATGTTGATCTTCAAAGGTCTTCAATGTATCTTTGGCTTGGGATCCTATTTGACAATTTGAAATTGTTGAGGGACTAATCTTGCCATTTCTTCAAAGTTGAAGGACCTTTTGTGTAATTTTGACAAACTTAAGGGGCCAAACTTGTAATTATCAATATACAAGGGTTTTAAGTGTCATTTCTCCAATAAATTAGGATCAATCTTGTTTGTCTTCAAGTCTTCAAGGGTATTTGTTGAGTATTCCATGATTAGGGCCCGGTTCTTTGTACGGCTTTGTTTCTTGTGTCCTTGTATCTTGTGATCTTTTGTCTTTTTCACGATATCCATACCTAAAATACACAAGTAAACAAACACAAGCATATATATGGTATATTATGACATTTTTATGCATTTAAAGCCCGAAAAGAACGATGAGATCATGTATAAATGCCATCTCATCACTCCCCCATACTAAGCCATTGTCGTGCCCTCACGCAATGCTAGAATAAAGTATCTAAGCATCACCAAAGTTCAATTTTATTAACCTTTATTGAAAAGTACAAGACTATCAACATACTACGAAGATGTGTAAAGACATAATGTATGATTTTCATCACGAAAGTGACTTTTAGGGTCAAAGAATAGAAACAAGTGAATGTCCCTTAGAGTAAACTTCGTCATCCTTGATTGTCATACATTCCATGCTAAGTGCAAAAACGAGATCATTGTTGGTACAAGTCACAATGCTAACACTAATCATACGTCCAAATTGTGTAATACTTTTTCTCCCCGCAATCCTAGTTATTATAAAAGGAAATGGGTTACTAGCATTTTTTAACTATTTGTCATGGATCACAAGTGATTCATATTGACTTATTTGGGTAGTTATTAGTCCGAAAGCAAAGTAGCACGATTTGATTGATAGTTAGCCGAAGGACAAAATCTTTTAAAACGGCTTCTCGTGTATCTCCTTAAGTTCATATCTTGGCATAACTTGTTTCACGATTTGAGACCTTTCTCGGACCGATATTTGGCATGTACTTCATACTTCAAATCTTGGGAAGACGTTCTTGAAATTATGGTCTTCTCTTCATATATTTGGAATTTCTTCACTTGACGTTTTTGAGAGATTCTTCATATTGGACCACGACTTCATCATTTTTCTTCAATCTTTACTTTGGATTTTGATATACAACGATCCGCCTCCTTTTCGGACTTGGATATATTTATCCTCATACCTTGTAAGGGTCTTTTTGGATAGACTTTCTCCATGATCTTTAGGGGAGTAATTGCTTTTCGTCGTGTGTCTCGATCCTTCATATAGATTTAGGAATAATGATACTTCACATCATCTTTGGATCTTTAGCAAAAATAGAGCTCATCATGCCTTGTTAGGGCCTTTTTGGATGATCGCCAATCTTCGCGTCTCGCTTCAATAAGTTATGCCTTGGCTATGAACTCTAGTCAACCCCGAGCAACTTTTAAACGATCTTGCGCTAGAGGCTAAGTAACCTTTCAAATCGTACGACCTTACTTATTGCAATTATGATTTATTCCTAATGCATTGATCTTATGGGAAGAAAAAGCCACAATTAAAAACATATGAGTTTTTGAAAGAACATTTTCATGTTCTACGTTTAGCATGATCACTTGTCTAACTCTATCATCTCTCGTTCTTCACTATATAAGGACCTCTAATTAAAGAGACTCGTGAATACTTAGCCATGCAAGTCAAAATTAGGCCAAATTTGGATTAGCTTTCATTAAGACTATATCAAATCAAAGTTTTGGGTTTTCAAGCCACCTATAGGATCTTGCACTTTCTTGGACTTTTTCAAGTTTAGAGAATGCATTTTAAAGTTCCCTTGATAAGTAACTTTCTAGGATCAATTATAGGAACTTGCGAAAAGTTCTTATTCTTAGCCCGTATGAATTAAGACTTTCGCATTTTAAAGCTCCCTATATAAAAGTCTAGCAAAACTTGAGTTGAGCGGGTTAAGGAATGTAAATGGCTCCAAATGCCCATCAAGTCAAAAATTAACTCTTATTCTACCCATCGGAAAATATACATTCGTGTCTTCAAACACTTATAAAACATGAGAAAATTTTAAAATTTGGCCATTTTTAGCTTTATTAGCAAAACAAAACATTGAAAGTCGGAAAGCGTGAGGGCGTAGCAAAGCAAGTACCTATTCACCCCCCATACTAAAAGTAAACATTGTCCTCAATGTTTCGAGTCTAAGGGTGGAGCACCCCCATACTAGAGACGAAGAGTCGAATGCTTAGGGTCTAGCATGGAAAGGGTGATCAACAATATATCTAAAGCCGTTTATTAAGTATGCTAAAAGATAATTGTTAGAACAATAAAGGATATGTCATGGATTCGTGAAAAACTTCTTCAAGCAAACGATGGAGGCTCACGTAAACGAACACGAGAGTCTTCAATCGTAGATGATGATAATGATCTAGATAACACAATCACAAACAACCACGAGACAGCGAGTTGAAAGGGTACAAGTCCCCTTATTAGTGAATAGTAAGCATAAAGGATAAGCATGGGATCTCCCCCACGAGGCATCTCGTTTTTGATTACCGAGTCATGATCTCGACTCGATCCCCTCAAAATGTGATCATTTAGGAAAATCATGGTATGGTCAATTTTTGGTGGGGCTTACATGATAAACAAGGCCCAAAAAGCAACCGGTATTAAGGACTAAGTCCTTTGATGGTGCAAAATACCGGGATCGAAGATGGCGTTCTCGTTTTTATTGAAAAAACAAATCAACTCCACTTCATCATGTGCCATAAACTCAAAGAGTTTGAAGAAAAGAGATGAGAAGTAGAAGGGTGGGACAATTGGTAAGACAAACTTTTGAGCTACTCGAGGTAGACTCGCACCAATCAAATAGAAAGATTTTCCATTTATTGCATCGGTGGAAGACCGAGATTTCCCTTTACATGAAATTCCGGGATCGAATATCTCGTCCTCGGTGGACAAGGATGAGGGAACATAAGGGGCTTCCCCCATACTAAAACCACACAAAGCATCGTCAAAAGGAGTAGACGAGCTTGTAGCACTCAAAACACGTGGTGATGACGGAGTTAGATTTGTAGAAAAATCAATTAAATCACATTTAAAATCCTTTCCTTTTTTATCTTTTAAACTCTCCTTATGAAAACCCTTTTTGATTATGTCGAAAATATTTGGTGTTTCTAAGACGATGTTAGTCACACTAAAAATTCTCACATTTGAAAACCGTTTTGGTTTTGGTGGTGGCAAGTTCTCAAAACGTTTATCGACGAAGAAAACCTCCCCATCGGGGTCTACATATTCATCATCCGAAAGATCTTCCGTAGAAACCGAAAACTTATCAACATTTTTCAAGAATGAATGTTCGAGGTGAGGCAAAGGATTTTTCGATTCAAGTATCGACGGTTTCTTCTTTGTAGGCTTTACACTCATAACCTCCACCGGCGGAGGAAATGGTAAATTGTTTTTGGCGACATTTCCTAAAACTCTTGGTGAAAATTCATTGCAAACGACTTTGGTTGAATTACCATGGTTTAAAGTTGCAATAGAATACACATGAGAAAGATTGGAGTTTTGTGTTGCATTGATGACAAGTTCTTCCTCATTGAAACGAAGGGTGATTTTTCGAGCATGAACATCGATAAGTGCTCTTGATTATCCAAAAATGAACGACCCAAAATGAGAGGAACT
Organism: Glebionis coronaria; assembly: GCA_025667525.1. Classification (NCBI taxonomy): domain Eukaryota; kingdom Viridiplantae; phylum Streptophyta; class Magnoliopsida; order Asterales; family Asteraceae; genus Glebionis; species Glebionis coronaria. Next base: position 88,721,546 of record CM046878.1, read on the forward strand.
TTTCGATCGATAGGAATGTCTACAACGATAAAGTCAACGGGATAGTAGAACTTTCCGACTTTAACGAAAACGTCCTCGGCTACTCCACATGCTAAAATCGTAGAATGATCGGCCATCTCGATAGACATGTTCGAAGGAGTAAGAGCCGGAAGCGAAAGCGATTTGAAAATCTCAAGTGGCATTAAATTAATACTAGCACCAAGATCGGCCAAGGCGTAGCATTCCTCCATATCTTGAATTGCACACGGAATCAAAAATTTACCGGGATCATCGACTTTTTGTGGGATACGGCTAAGAAAAACCGATGAACAACTAGACGATTGTTGCAACTTCTCTTTGTTGTTTAGCATACTTTTGAAGTTTGCGGCGAATCGAGGCATCATGATAAGAGCATCGGCAAAACTTATGTTAAAATGTAGATCACGAAACATTTTCATAAATAGCTCAAATTGATAATTGTTCCGCTCTTGTGCTTTCTCTTTGTTTCGTCTCGAAGGGTAGGGTAAAGGTGGTGTGGGTTGGTCATTAGGCAATGGCCTTGGAAACTCAGGTTCCACAATTGGTATTGGTTCAACCGTAGGTGTGGTTTGAGCGGTACTTCGTGGGATTGTAATGTGCTCCTTTTCGACCATCACCTCGGGTTCTTTCTCGATTTACTTCTCCGTAGAAGTACTTGGACGAGAGATTGGTTCCTTGAAAGTTTTACCACTTCGTGTAGTAATAACCTTCATTTCTCCCTTCGGGTTTGCAATGGTATCACTAGGAAGACCACCCGAGGACGAGGGTTTACACATGATTGCTTCAAACATCTTAGCCATTCGGTCCTCAAATTTTGATTGCCTAGCATCCGCTTTTAATAACTCTTGCTTAATCTCATGTTGTCCTAATTCCATATTTTGTTGATTTTGTTGAAGACGTTGGACGTTTCCTTCCATTTTGTTTGCATGAGTTTTAAGTTCATTAGCAAGTTCATTTTTAAGCTTGTTTTTCAACTCGGATCTTAAGCTAATCATCTCACGTTGCATGTTGTCAAATTTAGCATCATTTGCTTTAGCATAATCCAAAAATTCTCCTTGCAAATTTTTAGTGTGAGCATTTTGAAAACCTTGTGTAGTGTTTTGAAAATCACGGTTTTGGTTTTGATTAGAAATTTGTCCATTCCCATTTTGATAATTCCCTTTGTCGTAGTTGCGTGAATTGCCTTGGTAATTACCTTGGTTGTTGTTTCGATAATTATTAACATTTTGATTTTGTGGAGCTTGATTTTGGCGGGAACCTTGGCCGTTTTGGTTGTAAGTTCCCGTTGCTACATAAGCATTCGAAGTGTTACCATCCGCGGTAATGCACTCGGAAAGATCATGAGCTCCCCCACAAGACAAACAACTCTTAGCAACCGCTTTAACCGAAGCGGAATTTGAAGCTTCTTGAGCTTTTCAATGGGACATAAGATTAGCAAATCTATCAAAAACCGATTTTCTTCATTAGCTTCATCATGTAAGGCATTAATGCTACGAGACGATTGTGACGATGATGACGAACCCAAATTGGCAACACTCGGTGTGTTACGAGGGTTATAAACCTTAGATCTATTCTCGATGATTTGTAAAGCCTCATTTGTCGTCTTGCACAAAAAATTACCACCCGCGGCGGCATTCAAATAATCTCGTTCATGATCATTAAGCCCATTATAAAAAGTATCAACTTGATGCAATTCAGTAAAATCATGGTGTGGACATTCATGTAACATTTCTTTAAAGCGTTCCCATGCCATTGAAAAACTTTCATTATTTCTTTGCACAAATCGTGAAATCTCATTTTTCAAATGTGTTGTTTTAGATGGTGGAAAAAACTTGTTCACAAACTTAGAAACGAGATCGGCCCATGTCAAAATTGAATTTGGCGGTTCTTTCTCAAGCCAAATTTTTGCGGGTCCATCTAACGAATATGGAAACAACATCATCTTAATGGCGTCATGTGGAACATCCTTAAACTTGCTAGTGGCGGTGAGACGGTTAAAATTCCTTATATGGTAATGCGGGTTGTCTTTCTCGTGACCTCTAAACTTATTTGCTTGCAACATCGACATTAAACCCGTCTTAATTTCGAAATTCTCCACAAGGATGGCGGGAATCACAATAGCCTCTCCAAAACCCTCGGTGGGTGCTTGTAGCAACTCCATCATAGTACGATTAGCCATGACGACTTCTTGTTCTACAATAGGTTCAACAATTGGAGGTTGTTCCTCAATTTACGACTCTTGATTGGCTTGCTTTTGAAGACGTTTACGAGCTCATTTTGCTTGATTACGAGTGATCATAAACTTCACGAAGAATGGGAGGTGAGCAAAGAAGATTCTTTTTTGGTGTTTTGTGGATTTTTAATTTTTTTGTGTTTTTGATGATATTTAATTTTTTTGGATTTTGGTGTATCTTCGTAGACAACAATCTACAAAATCTCTCCTCGAATCAAACTCTTCATTAAAGAAGCCTCAAAGGAATGAAAACGATCACGTGGAGTGAACGCCTTCGAATGACTTTAGAACTTTGGTAAAAACCAAATTGCTCAAGAGGTTTTAATCACAAAGAAACCAAGCAAATAGATTATACGTAATAATACTTTGGGCGGCAAAACCCTCGATTAGCCTTCAATCTCAAAAGACTCACAAGCAAGCGGGGAAACGAGGCGGCGCGAAGCACTTAAGAGCCTTTTTCCTTAGGGTATATTTTATAATACCCGCCTTATGCCCACCTTATAGTTTGTATTCTTCAAAATTAAGCTTCACGAAAGTATTTATCTATTTTTGCCTTTTTCTTTTTGTTTGAGATTCGAATACAATAATTGAGTGATGAAATCCCAATTAAGGTTGTGTTTTCACACTTTTGGAGATATTGTGAATTTATTGTGATACTTAATACAATATAGTAATACTATTTTCACAAGAAAAACCAAGAAAACCGATAATACGTATTAGTAGAGTTCTACTAATACAAATACTATTTGGTTAATATTAAAAATAACAATTTAAATTAATCACGACACACCTCCCCGGCAGCGGCGCCAAAATGGTTGTAATGTTTTACTACTCTTTAGGAAAAGAGCGTAAATAGGGAAAGTATCGAGTGATGATTTAGGAAAATCAACACTAATGTCCCTTAATGAAGTTCGTTTCCCAAGGAGGTATATGTGTGTGAAAAACTTGTTAAATGTTTGTGATTAATGATTGGTTTAGAAGGGGATGAGAAAAGAAGATGACGAAGACGTAAAAATAAAAATTAACACTACTAGAAAGTTAAAACGTAGAACCTTAAAAACCACAAAAATAAAAATTAATTCTAAAAATTACCAAAAATTCACCAAAAATCAAAATAAATAAACTAAGAGTTTACCAATGATCAAAACTTTTTCAAACCTTTTAAATAATTAAATATTTAATTTTTAAATGCTAATTAAAGCCCTAAAAATCAAATAAATTATCAAAAAGCCCAAATAAAGATTTTTCAATTGGTAAACCTCTAAAATGACCTAAAAAGATTAAAAACTATTTTTAGAAATTTTTAAGCTAATAAAAACTATTTAAAATGATTTAAAAATTATTAAAACTTAAAATAATTATAAAAATTAATCTAAAAGTGATAAAATTATTCTAAAAGTTGCTAAATTCCTATTTTAATGTATTTAACCTAAGAAAAATGTAAAAAGTTGGAAAATGTGAAATTTGAAAAATAATAATAAAATAATAATAAAATAATAATAAAATAATATTAAAATAATATTAAAAATCCAAAAATTACAAAAAATTCTAAAAACTTGCAAACTAGTTTATTTTAACCTAAATAATCAGAAAATCAAAGTGAAATTACCAGAATACCCCTATTGGGCCCTCAAATGGGCCAAAACCAAAAACAGTCAAAACAAATGGGCTTTTGGGCCCAAAAATTCAAACTTGGCCCAGTTGACTTGGAAAAGTCCTATCTGACTCAAAATTCAATTCTAAGAACAAAACTCTAAAGGCCCAAAAGCTGAATATGAGCTTATCACAGCTTATTAAGCACAAAGCTTATTCTTATTGGGCTTTTCAGCCCATTAAGCCATAAGCTAATGCCATAAGCTCTAATTTAACACACAACCTTCTTTTGGGATGCTTATGAGATCTGTAAAAAGAAATTTTGAAAAAGCTCACTCAATAAGCCAGAAATAAGCAAAGTATTATTTCTCAAAACGACAAAATAGTCGGGTTTGAGAAATAAGGCACCTCAGAAGCTCTAGTTTGTTGCAAAAGCTCACAAATAGCTTAATTAAGAATAATCAATCAAGAAAATCACAAAAAGCCAAGTATAATAAGCTATATGAGCAAATAAGCTGGCTGAAAAAGCCAAATAAGCTAGTTTTCTAGCAAAAGCTTCACCAAAAGACTTGTAATCTTCCAGACTTGATATTAAGCTGAGAAAAATGAGTTCTATTACAAAAACTAAGTTTTTGCATGTACCAATAAGCAAAACAGATTCAATAAGCCTTGAAACCAAGTTTGACCAAAAGTCAAACGCTGATAAGTTGAAATCAAACGCTGACAGGACCAAAGTGGACGTTGACAGACTTAATGAAGTGTATGGACTTGCTTTTCACCCTGCTGGTCAAGGTTTGAGTGAAAACCTTGTGAATCAAAGCTTACCAATTGGATAAACTTGATGTGTTTTGGCACAAATAAGCCAATAAGCCAGTGGGCTTATAAGCTATGAACAAAACAATCCAAATAGCCAAATACTCTCACAAGCAGCACACAAATGGGATTCAAGCAACAAAACAGCAATCCTTAAACTAGAATTCAAAATGCAACACCAAATGAGGTGGTCACTTTGCTGATGCAAATGACCACTTCAGCAACTTTTAATAAGCTATAAAAACCACAATAAGCCACCAAATTCAACAAGCAGATAACCAATAGATAGCTTATCACCCAAACTATTCCCAAACCAGATTTCAGACCTTAGATCCAACAAACAAAGAAGTTATTGGATCTGATGTGTTTGACCAATTTCAAAACCACTTTTATCAGATTTTTGCAAAACTTAGAATCCCTTATCCAAACTTTCAGAGAGTAAACCAATGACTAAAACTTGTGTATTAGGACTTGTTTAGACCTTCCAAACCCTAAGAACCAAGGGCACAAGGCCACAAGGCCTTATGAACCAGCAATCCCAAACAATCCTTAATCAACCACTTTTCAAACAAACTTCTGATTTTTACACACAACCTATTGATTTTAATGATCAAATAGCTACACTAGGTGACAACTAACAGATACCAATAAATAAACACAAAGCACAAACACAAGAACACCAAATGATATACCAAAGTACAAAATAAGCAGAAACATGAAATTTTGAGAGGAATCTTAACAAGGGGTTATACCTGCCTTCCACAACATCCTAGGAAGGCCAGCTATGCTCCTTGGACCTTGTTCAACAACTAGAACAAGACCAAGGTACTTCAACAAGAAAGATGATGAATGCCTTGGTTGATGTTTCAAAGCAGAAACTCAAGGACTTGATGTCTTCAACACAAACAGCAAACAACTCAACCAAGGGCTCTAATCCCTTAACAAGCTTGGTGTCAACAAGCTTGCAAGAGCTTATAGCTTATGGTTAAGGGTTAGTACACAAAAATAAGCAAAATCAGAACCTCCTTTCAAGCTTTTTCAAACTTGAAAACCTTACCAAACATAAACGTCCTTGATCCAAAAGGTTCAAGCACACTTATAACAATCAATGGAACTCAGAATCACCCTTTAAACAACACCAACTTTCAAAAACATAAAAAGGAATTACAATTTTCTCAAAATACCAACTTTTATAAATTTTAAAAAGGGATTACAATGTTTAAAGAGTAAAACTGGAACAAAACTCTCTCACAGGTTGAGGAGTCTTTATATAGGCAAATGCCAAGGATACACTATTCACAAAACCCTAGAAGTGAAATTCCCTAAATGCCCTAAGTCCTTGAGTGCGTTTGTTGTTGATGAGCTGTCCAAAGTGATCCCAAACGTTCATTTTAGCTTTGTGATCAAGCAAAGACTCTCAGCTGTTGATCTTGACACGTGGCATGACTTGGAGGGCAAGTAGTCATGTGATGGGTGAAACGGTTTGAATGGTGGGGTCCTTTGGGTGAGTGGGAGTGTGAGTTTAGGCATGGGATAGATTCGTGTGAAGGTTAATTGTGTTTTGTTGTAGGTAATTGTAAAAACCCCCTTGTTGGTAAAAAGTTAAATATGGGTTCATACGTTTGAATAGTGACACGTTTGATCCGATTTTAGTGGGGAAATTGTGTTTGGCGCGTGTTTGTTTAGTTTAAACTTACAAACTTGCAGTTTTGGCCCTTTTTCTTCTTTTCTTTTGTCATTTGTGTTTAAAAGTCTGTCAGCGTCCAAATCCTTTGTAACAACTTTCACAACTTGGCAATTTTGGCACAAAACTTTCTAAAAAGTGTTTCAAGGGTTGTTTTTGACACTTTTGCATATTTCAAGGGCTGATTTTGGATAATGTTGATCTTCAAAGGTCTTCAATGTATCTTTGGCTTGATGAGGGACCATATTTGACAATTTAAAATTTTTGAGGGACTAATCTTGCCATTTCTTCAAAGTTGAAGGACCTTTTGTGTAATTTTGACAAACTTAAGGGGCCAAACTTGTAATTATCAATATACAAGGATTTTAAGTGTCATTTCTCCAATAAATGAGGATCAATCTTGTTTGTCTTCAAGTCTTCAAGGGTATTTGTTGAGTATTCCATGATTAGGGCCCGGTTCTTTGTACGGCTTTGTTTCTCGTGTCCTTGTATCTTGTGATCTTTTGTCTTTTTCACGATATCCATACCTAAAATACACAAGTAAACAAATACAAGCATATATATGGTATATTATGACATTTTTATGCATTTAAAGCCCGAAAAGAACGATGAGATCATGTATAAATGCCATCTCATCACGACACAAGGCTAGATGTCGGGTTCTAATCTTAAGGTAGAACCAATCTTCACGACGTTGCCTACTTCACCATTTTATGACACAAGGCTAGATGTCGAGTTCTAATCGAAAGCTAGAACCAATCTTAACGACTCTTTACTTTGAAGCTAAGTGAGAACTTCACACAACACAACTACTAATCACTTTTAAGTTTAGTGAGAACTCACAAGACACAACCACATCACTTTATAGTTTAGTGAGAACTCCTAATCAAATCTATTACAACTCAACTAGACTTATCCAAGTACACACATGTAGCTTGGATTTACACAACACAAATCCAAGCAAACACATATGCAATGGATGTACACAACAAATCCAAGTATCCACAAATAACTTGGATGAATACAACTAGTCCAAGTATTCATAAATACATTGGATTGACCTAAAACAACAAGGGTATCATGATGAATATGACTAGCTCATAGATTCATCTTTATCACAACACTAGTGAGTGAGTGATCTTCTCATTGGACAAGGTAAAGGAGGGGATCAAGAGGATAATCATATGTAAACATCCTTAACAATTTAAGTGATCATTTACTAATGATTATGCTATAGAAAATAGAAAGAGGGTTGAGAAAAACGTCCAAGAGGCTTGCTGGAAAATGAGATTTGACCCACTATTTAAAGGAGACAAAGTACAACGGATCTATAACGGCTACTGTGCGCGGTACCTTATCTCACCCCGCGGTACCATATCGCTAAGGTACCGGGTAGGTACTTAAGGTACCGCCACTAGACTCCGCTCCGTTTTTTGTCTTTTAGTGGGGTGGGAATATCTGAGGTATTTGAACCCTTCAAAGGATATTCTAACAGCATTTGGAATATGCCATTTTCAAATTTTCATTTTCCATTTTAATAAAACATTTTCTAAAAAATAAAGTTTAATAAAAACTTGTCACTTTTAATAAAAAGTGAGTTTTAAGAAAAGATTAAATCACTTGATCACTCGATTAAGGTTAGTACTTGTTTATCCATACCTTAAGTGAAAATGGGTAAAATGAAAAATACTTGAACTCAAGAATTCGTTTTTCGTTGTTTTCGTAAATGCTTGTTTTTACATATTGTCGTAATCAAAACTAAGTGAGACCGAAAAATGCAAGTAACGTTTTTAGTCATTATTGCATTAACAAGGTCCATTAAGTCTTGGACTAACATTTCAAGGGCTTAAATAGTCCATTAACACTACTTTACATTTCATGTAAGTATTAACTTAGGATTTTCTTATAAGCTTATTATTAGCTTATTCATATTTAGTTTTAAATCTTAATTAAAGAATAAACTAATAGTTGGTTTTATGTGATGATCCAAATTAGATCTAGGTGTGTTACAAGGTTTCATGCAAGTCATAAGCCCTAATAGGAGCTTATAACTCACGGCTTATAATTTGTTATAGCTTATTAAGATGAGTTAAACTTGTTTTAAGGTTGCATGTCTTATATGTGTCCAAATTAAGATCTAGCTATGTACAAGTCAAGAAAACAAGTCACAAGTCCAAAATGAGATCTAAACTATGTCTAGACCTAAAAATCAATCATAGATCCATGTACACTCATATATAACCCACAGCTATATTTCTAAATCTTGGTGTTTCCAAGATGAACACTTTAGCTAGTTTGTGTGTCTCGTAAATATTTACAAAAATACATTATGATTATCTAGGTTACATGCATGTTCCCAATGTTACCATTATTCCAAGAAGACTACATATAGCCCACGGCTATATTGTCTTCTCCCAAGGTTCCCATAAGATTTTTATAAGTTTGTTTTATGTTTATTATGCTCAAGTTAACTCTATCATTAGATCTATGGTTTATATAAGCATGCATGTACATCTAACCCATTTTAGGTCATGTGTAACCTACGGCTACATATATACACATAAGTTATATTTTGTGATTTTTAGTATTCCATTTCACATGTAATAATATGTTTCCCATTATTAAAACTTGGTACATAACTCCTAGTTAATCCACTTAATATGTCATGACCTTCTAGGTCATGGTTTTCATGGTTTTTGAGTTACACATGTTTACTCATGAGATCTATGATTATTAGTTAACCAATATCCCAAAAGTAAGATTTGTAACCCATACAACATTTTAAACTCATAAAATGGTTCATATGATTTTTAATCAATGTTAAAAACATAGAGTACAAGCCTTAGGTTTCTTTATTAAAAAGTTTTAACCATAACTATGGTGATCTAAAATATGGCGTGACCTAGGATGGCCATTGCTTTACCAAATCTTGATTTTAACAAGTTATTTACATGTGTTTATAGATGTATGATGATGCATGCAAGTGAAGAAATGAAAGAGCATAAGGAGTATACCTTTCTTGCTTAAAAGTACCAAAGATGATCTAGATGAACAAGGAGATTAGAGATCTAATCTAGTTGATGAAGAAAACCCTAATATAAACCAAGTCGTGGCCTTATAGATTCGGCTAGGGCTTGTTTATAGTGATTCCAAAAAGAGATGATGCTATAAAATGATTTGTAATCAAGATGGGACAAAGATTTAGTTGATTTAATGAACAACTTTGGATTTTTGTGGCTTTTAGCCGAAATGTTGTGAGAGAAAGATGAAGAGAGAAGTGAGATTGCATGTATGTGAAATGGGAATGTGTGTTTCGACTTAAAGAAGAGAGAAGGAAATGGAATGCAAAAGGCATGATTACCTTGGTAAGAACACTTATGCCAAGTGTAGGCTTTTATGTTTTCCCATGCATCTCTTCTCCTTCCACCTACACCTTGGTGTCGTGTAACATTCACCAAAGAGGGAAAGATGGGCTTTGGTCATGGGCTTATGTTGGGCTTAATATAGTAGACAAGATCTTGGGCTAGTCCAAGAAAGGTTAAGCAAGCCCATAGTGTGTATACACATATACATAGCTACATATGTGCAATGTAGTATATTTCCAAATTTTATTAAGTGTTGTATATTTCAAATATTAAGTATACCTTTTACTCCTTGTTATCCCTAATTTTAAGTACAAGGTTTAAGCTATGTAACTTATTTACAACCAATATGGATGTAAAGGTATAAGTACATAATGGACAAGTTCACACACAACTTATAGAAGTATAGTGCATGAGTATGTGTTCTAGGATTAATGGGTGAAACTTTATTTCATAAAATCATGGTAAAATAATATTTTTACAACACCACCCCGTTATTTTAGCTTTGTCCTCAAAGCTACTAAAAACGTAGTTGTCTTTTAAATGCAAGATGTTCTAAGTATATGGTTCATGTCGAACACTCTTTCTCAGAAACGAATTGTGACATTGATACGAAATGGTCTATATCTAGGTTACCTTTATACGTCTGGTTGAGCAGTAATGGAGGCTGCTGCTATGGATGGATAAAAGGGAATACAAAGAGATCTTTATCCGGGTCGCGATATACATCCGATTGAGCAGTAAAGGAGACTGTTGCGGTGGATGGATTGGAAGGGAATGCAAAGAGATCTTTATCCGGGTCGCACTATTCATCCGATTGAGCAGTAAAGGAGACTGCTGCTGTGGATGGATAGGAAAAGGGAATGCAAAGAGATCTTTATCCGGGTCGCACTATTCATCCGATTGAGCAGTAAAGGAGACTGCTACTGGGGATGGATAGGAAGGGAATGCAAAGAGATCTTTATCCGGGTCGTACTATTCATCCGATTGAGCAGTAAAGGAGACTGCTGTTGTGGATGGATAGGAAAAGGGAATGCAAACATATCTTTATCCGAGTCACACTATTCATCCGATTGAGCAGTAAAGGAGACTGCTGCTGGGGATGGATAGGAAGGGAATGCAAAGAGATCTTTATCCGGGTCGAACTATTCATTCGATTGAGCAGTAAAGGAGACTGCTGCGGTGGATGGATAGGCGCGGGCCTTTTAACGGGGGTTGCAGTTATGTACTTTCAAGAGCTGGGAAAGGACCAATTGTGTTGTGGATTTAGTTAGGAGGACAAATCCATTACAAATGATTTCTGGTATGAGGAGGACACGCCAACATGTTTTATATGTTGGGGAAGTTGGGGATGCACTATACCCGCATCCTTTTTACGGGTGAGATATAGGTTATATCTCCATACCCGATGATGAGAATTGGGGGTTGAAAGTAAAATAAAATATTTTAACTATAGTCCCCACCTATGTCAACAACTTTATGAAAAATCTTACAATTATACCTCAAGCTTATGGGATACAAACATCAGTTAATAGTACTAAAGTTTCTACCCAATAGAGAGGTTAAGATTATTGTTGATGGCGATTAGGTAGGATGTTGCAAAGAATCTGCTTCATTTGTCGCGGGGCTGAGCGAGAGGGGCGCAGAAAAGAAGTACCTCGATTGGTGGAAATAAAAGAAGATACCAAGAATAAAGAAGTGCGCGCCTTGCGGGGTTCCGCAACAAGGGTCATGCATCCACTATTACTGGTTCAAAATTTGCACAAATTTTGACTTCTAAAGAGAGGAAATTACACCTCTCAGAGTCTGGTGGATGATGGTATTGTCGAACTAATTGGACCCAAAGAGGAAAAAGGTATGTCCAAAAACATGGGACATTCAACACCTCTTTACGAGGGATGTCGAACTTAGCCCTACAAAATACACCCATTGTGAGTTGGATGTGCCTTTCAGGTTTAGGGTTGCCTAAGTGGGGGATATAACCCTACAAAATACACCCATTGTGAGTTGGATGTGTCCTTCAGGTTTAGGGTTGCCAAAGTGGAGGATATAACCCTACAAAATACACCCATTGTGAGTTGGATGTGTCCTTCAGGTTTAGGCGAGGAGAAACAGGTTAAAGAAATGGGGCATCCCTTGACCAAGTATTCCCTGGCTTGCTTGGTGCTAGAAATGACACTATGTCTAGTGTTAGTTATATCGAGGTTACCGTCCCCTAGTATAATCAAGGTTTCATTTCCCCAAGGTATACGAACCAATTTTTGATCGCATAGGATATCTGTATGATATTTGTTAGTCAATTCGTGCTAATGATGGCATCAAAGCTACCAAGACTTATTGGAATCTTATTGACGTAAAACAGGTGATTGGGAAGTTTTAAGGAACAATATCGAATGATGGTGTTAACCATCATAACTTTTCCGTCGACAATTCTACAGCATAAAAGGAGTCTAGAACTAACGGATGGATTTCCAATACCTTACTAAATTTAGCAAATATAATGCTTTGGTCTACCCATGTTTCAAACCAGACAGATGTATATCATTGGGTTAGTAAGAACGTACCAAGGACGACGTTGGAGTCTGGATTAGCTTAGGCATTGCCGGCCATGTACACTTGCGAAGAAGTTCCATTATTGTCCTTCTTCTGGTGGGCTAACTTGGGATAGTCAGGTCTCACATGCCCAGGGGTTCCACACTCGTAACATATCACAGCTTTCTTTGGTCAACTACTGCTTCCACCTATGAGGTTTTGGTTTCCCTGCTGCCCACTACCACTCCCACGTGCATTGGACTTGCCCTTGTTGCTGTTTCCGGGATTGGTATTGGGTCGACCCGGGGTAGCAACATTTGTTTGACAATCACAAGCAAAATGGCCTTGTTGGCCGCACTTGTAACACCCTTGGCATTGTCCTCCAACAATATGATGATAGTTGCACTTTGGACACTTAGGCTTGGATCCCGAGTAGTTCTTGGTGCGGGTTGTGGGAGTAGTGTCATCAGCTTGCCCAACGTTTTGCCTTTTGGAAGGCTGCTGGTGCTGGCTACGAGAGCTTTCATCGGATTTTCTCTTATTGTCTGTTTGCCTTTTGGACAGATTGCGAGCTCGCTTGTTGATCAGCTCAGTCGCAAATTCCATAGCACCTTCAACGGTAGTGGGTCGTGAAGCTAGCACACTGTCATGGATGTTGTCAGGGAGTCCGCTGACATACTTCTCAATCTTGTCACTCCTTAGAGGGAACATTCAGGTGCACATCAAGCTTAAATCTTGAAATCTTTGGTTGTACCAAAGGATATCATTGTTCTTACACTTTAGATCCCACAGCTCTATCTCCAACTTCTTCATTTCTCCTCTAGGACAGTACTTCTCAGTCATTCTCTCTTTGAGGTTGGCCCAAGTGAGAGTGTAAGCAATGTCATGTCCAAGGGTAACAACCACAGAGTTCCACCAGGTGAGGGCGTTCTCAAGTAGTGTGCATGTGGAAAACTTAACTCTGTTCTCGTCAGCACAACCGCTGATGCGGAAAACTCTCTCTAGTCTTTCAAACCACTGCATCAATTCAACAACTCCTTCTTTTCCTCGGTAGTATGAGGGTTTGCACTTTAAGAAGTCGGGGTAAGAGCAACCCCTCTTGGCGTTGTTTCTGCGCATATCGTGGTTTGGATCATTGTTCACATTAGCTTCTCTGGCTGCCATAGCTGCCGTAATGCCTTCACCAATCATCTCCCTGAGTTGAGCAGCAGTGACATTATGAGTAGCTTCAGGGGATTCAACATTATCGGTATTGGAAGTGGTTGCATTATTGGGATTTGATCTCGTAATCACCATTTGTCTATAATCATACACAAAATGAGATTATTAGTTCAAACGTTAGTACAATTTTTATATTATTTGCACGGGAAATATTCATGCACTGATTTCATAACAAACTTGGATAACCTGTCAAGATCTCATAATATAATACATTACACAGCAAATATAATAAAGAAAGTGATTACATGTTATTTCCATAAGAAATTTAACATTCATCTAGCATAACAAAATCTAAGTCATAGGTCGGTCGGGCCTTCTCCAAGGTAATGATACACACAGTCTTTAAAACATTACATCCCAAAGTTATATGTCCAAAAGAAAAGAAAAGATAAAGTACAGGATTACATCACCAAAAGCTGAAAAGAAATAAAAGTACAAAGGCCCTATATCATGATAGCCGGGATGCAACCCGTAAGCTTATCATGACGTACAAGAAGTCTAGTACGTCTATACTAATCATGCCTAGATGGTCCACTAGATGAGGCCGGTGCTGATGGTGCTGATGGAGCTGGTGGAGCTGCAGAATTCCTCATGGTGTTCCATAAATTCCGAACTGTCGTTCGGGTCTCATTAAGCGTACGGAGTGCTGATAGTAGCTGGTTCCGGAGTCTATCGACGACCCCTCGGAGATAATTCATCTCCCCATTAACCCCATCATGCCGGACAGTTGCGAGATCAAAGAAAATAGATAATGATTGCTCCTTAGCAGAAAAAGCAGCATGTGTCTGATGCTGCAGACCCTCCATGACCTGAATGCGCTGGTGGAGACGGTAGTTCTCCTCCAATAACCACTTCAATGCCTCGTTTGTCCTAGCCTGGATGCCTTTAGCGGTCTAGGATTCTCCTCTAATAGTGCGAAAAAGAGAGTCGATACGATCGTAGATGACGGCGTGGCCTTGTTGACTGGCTGTCAACTGGCTACGGAGGTCGGATATCTCCCGCTCCTAGCGTGCGGCCAGTGTGGCGATCTGGGCCTGGACGGAATCGACACGTCCTGCCCCGGAGCCTTCCCCGGTCTCATAAGTGGAGACGGGTACGAACCCGGAAAAATAGCCCGATGATAAAGATGGAGGCACAGAAGATGGTATGCTAGGAAGAACCTGGTCCTCCTCCATAGAGGTTGGGGACAGTATGGCTGATGCTGAGATAGAAAAAGGGTCCTCTGGGAGTACAGCTTCGATAATTGGGTCATCCTCTGAATCCAAGGTTGATAACCATCCACACTACGTCGATCGTGGAGATGAACAAACAACTGGAGTAGGAGTTACTACGGGTAGAAGAGTCGAAGGTGCAGTAGGTAGAGTCACGATGCTCTGAAATAGTATTATTTTAAGTTTGAAGTAAGTATAAGCTTACAAACAAAGAACAATATTATTTTAAATTACATGTTTTATGAAATATATCCCTTTTAAACAATTATCATAATGTTTCAAGGTTACATATATTAATACTTATATATATATGTGTTATCATTTACGTAGTTCATCTAACAATTTGTAAGTGTAAGGTTTGGTTTAGTATTACCTATATTTTCATTTCAGTATTTTACTAAGCAGTGTAAAATTTTCAAGTTTAGCATATCTAGCATTTTCCATAACAATATTTCACTAAACAGTATTAATAACCAAATTTAGTAACAATATATATACTTAGTTCACACAGCATATAATGCCCTAAGATCTATATGCTTAACTAATACGGTCCCAAAAAAAATCCCAAAAAGATTTTTATAAGTTATAGTCCAGTTTTAAATAAAAGAAAATTTTACTTTATCTTTATTTCATTTAAAATTTTATCTGGTTCTCTATAAATAATGCTCTGATACCATTCTCTGTGACACCCCGAGTAGGGTCATAATATGCGGAAAATATCAACGGAGATGTCACAAGGGTGGATCGATAGCATATAGTCCGTAGAGCATAAGATAAAGAGTTATTCAAATCAGATTACATGTTTGATAAACAAATAAATAAAAAACGTCTTAAACATGATAAAAGATGATTGTTTATGTTTCCCAAATAGAACCCCTGACGAGTCCTACGATGCAGATTACATAGATGCTTGAGTCCATGCACATATCTTGTTCTAACTTCATTTCCCTGAGATAAACATGCTTAAAGGGTCAACATAAAGTTGGTGAATTTATAGGTTTTAACAATTAATTAGTTTGGACATACATTAATCATAGAAGTAACAATGCACAAAGCATTCTTACTACAAATTAGATTACATTTGCTATCGAAACTGAAGCTTAACCTTCCATAGTCCTTAACAGATAAGGACGTAGTGTCTTACAAGAAGACACCCAACCCAGTTCCAACATGGTATACATCTGTTGTCCCGACCAAGGCATAGTGAGCATGACTCGCCCAGATGGGGATGGTCAATCCCTAATAGATCTATTTATAACATTCGGGCGATTTACAACAATTTAACAGTTTCAATAATAGTCAATCATAGTCAAGTTTATACAATTCAGTTATGTGCAATTTAAAACGGTTGCATGTTTTCTCCCCCGTAGAGGAAAAGTTTATCAATAGTTTATATGGGGCTGTAAACTCACCTGGGAGTTGGCAAAAGCTGTATAACACGAATATCCAAATAATGCTCACGCCAAAAGTTATGCCTAATCAAATAGTACAGTCTTAATAGATAGTACAAAGAACATATGTCTATACTTATACAGATTTTTAGTCAGTTCGTTTATGCTACGGTATTTATCTAAATAACCATAGTTCAAGTATCAACAATATTCATTTAAACTTATCTATATAAGTTTCATTTCTAAGTAAATATAAAATGTTTAAATTTTAATATCAGTTACCATACATGTATTAATAATAATCATTCAACTTACAATTAAGTTTCTTATTTAAGTAGACATAAAATGTCCTACTTAAAGTATTAGTTTACATTCTCCGTTCATGCATTATAATCACTCATTTACTATTAAGTTTCATTATTAACTAAACATAAAGAGTTCTACTTAATATTAGGTTGCGTTCGTAGTTCATATATTATAATCATAATTTAAACTTACTATTAGGTTTCATATTTTAAGTAGACGTAAGGTGTTCTACTTAAATATTAGTAATCAATTTATTCAACGTTCATATAAATTTTTATTTTCTAAAAGTATATGAGTTCATGCATTAATAATACATATTCATAATTGTTTATACAATTTATTCCCTAAAGCAAATATAAATATTTTATTTTGAAAAATAAAATAAAATATTTTATTTAACTTTAAAGTTTCCATAAATTATTTTAACATTTATAAAATAATTTATATATTACAAGTTTAAGAATTTATATTATAAACTCTTATAGTTTAGGGTTTGTTTAAGTTTTACTAGGTTTAAAATAGAATTAGGGTTAGGGTTTGTTAAAGTTTCAGAACATGGCAAAACTAGTCCCTCCATATTTTTAAACAAAGTAAACTTTCGGATTATTACATATTTGGTACTTAGGGCTTGTTTAAGTTTTGGCTTATGGAAGATTTAGTCCCCTTAGTTAAATCTAGGTTTTGCCACTTTCATAAAATGACCAAACAGCCCCTATGGCTTCTTTAAGTTTCGGATTAATACAACAATGGTCCCTAGGGTTTTAAAATGACAAAATAACTTTTAGAAACTTCCCAAAATGGTCCCTAGGGTTTAATATGCCACGGATGGTATCTATTAAACCCTAGACTTTTGGATAATTACATTTTCAGTCCTTGTGTTTACTAATTCATCAAGACAAGTTTCATAACTCATGGTTTTAGTCCTTAAGTTTCATAAATTGTCATTTTACTCCAAAAGTTTTTATAAGTTACATTTTATTATAAAAACTTTTATTTAACATTCAATAACATTATATGGCTCATTAAACGGGCTAAACATCTAACGGGTCATTTAGTGGGCCTAGATACATTTTTAGGTTTATTAACTTGTTAAATGGCCTTTAACACATTTATTGGGCTTAAATATATTTTTAGTCCATTAATCATTTTAAGTGGGTTTAAGCATAAACTTAAGTCCTTTATGTTACTAAGATTTATTAATGGGCTTATTAGGTCCATTAAGTCTTGGACTAACATTGCATGGGCTTAAATAGTCCATTAACACTACTTTACATTTCATGTAAGTATTAAATTAGGATTTTCTTATAAGCTTATTATTAGCTTATTCATATTTAGTTTTAAATCTTAATTAAAGAATAAAACTAATAGTTGGTATTATGTGATGATCCAAATTAGATCTAGGTGTGTTACAAGGTTGCCTGCAAGTCATAAGCCCTAATAGGAGCTTATAACTCACGGCTTATAATTTGTTATAGCTTATTAAGATGAGTTAAACTTGTTTTAAGGTTGCATGTACTTATATGTGTCCAAATTAAGATCTAGCTATGTACAAGTCAAAAAAACAAGTCACAAGTCCAAAATGAGATCTAAACTATGTCTAGACCTAAAAAATAATCATAGATCCATGTACACTCATATATAGCCCACGGCTATGTTTCTAAATCTTGGTGTTTCCAAGATGAACACGTTAGCTAGTTTGTGTGTCTCGTGAATATTTACAAAAATACATTATGATTATCTAGGTTACATGCATGTTCCCAATGTTACTATTATTCCAAGAAGACTACATATAGCCCACGGCTATATTGTCTTCTCCCAAGGTTCCCATAAGATTTTTATAAGTTTGTTTTATGTTTATTATGCTCAAGTTAACTCTATCATTAGATTTATGGTTTATATAAGCATGCATGTACATCTAACCCATTTTAGGTCATGTGTAACCCACGGCTACATATATACACATAAGTTATATTTTGTGATTTTTAGTATCCCATTTCACATGTATTAATATGTTTCCCATTATCAAAACTTGGTACATAACTCCTAGTTAATCCACTTAATATGTCGTGACCTTCTAGGTCATCGTTTTCATGGTTTTTGAGTTACACATGTTTACTCATGAGATCTATGATTATTAGTTAACCAATATCCCAAAAGTAAGATTTGTAACCCATGCAACATTTTAAACTCATAAAATGGTTCATATGATTTTTAATCAATGTTAAAAACATAGAGTACAAGCCTTAGGTTTCTCTATTAAAAAGTTTTAACCATAACTATGGTGATCTAAAATATGTCGTGACCTTGGATGGCCATTGCTTTACCAAATCTTGATTTTAACAAGTTATTTACATGTGTTTATAGATGTATGATGATGCATGCAAGTGAAGAAATAAAAGAGCATAAGGAGTATACCTTTCTTGCTTAAAAGTACCAAAGATGATCTAGATGAACAAGGAGATTAGAGATCTAATCTAGTTGATGAAGAAAATCCTAATATAAACCAAGCAGTGGCCTTATAGATTCGGCTAGGGCTTGTTTATAGTGATTCCAAAAAAAGACGATGCTATCAAATGATTTGTAATCAAGATGGGACAAAGATTTAGTTAATTTAATGAACAACTTTGGATTTTTGTGGCTTATAGCCGAAATGTTGAGAGAGAAAGATGAAGAGAGAAGTGAGATTACATGTATGTGAAATGGGAATGTGTGTTTCGGCTTAGAGAAGAGAGAAGGAAAGGGAATGCAAAATGCATGATTGCCTTGGTAAGAACACTTATGCCAAGTGTAGGCTTTTGTGTTTTCCCATGCATCTCTTCTCCTTCCACCTACACCTTGGTGCCGTGTAACATTCACCAAAGGGGGAAAGATGGGATTTGGTCATGGGCTTATGTTGGGCTTAATATAGTAGACAAGATCTTGGGCTAGTCCAAGAAAGGTTAAGCAAGCCCATAGTATGTATACACATATACATAGCTACATATGTGCAATGTAGTATATTTCCAAATTTTGTTAAGTGTTATATATTTCAAATATTAAGTATACCTTTTACTACTTGTTATCCCTAGTTTTAAGTACGAGGTTTAGGCTATATAACTTATTTACAACCAATATGCATCTAAAGGTACAAGTACATAATGGACAAGTTCACACACAACTTATAGAAGTATAGCACATGAGTATGTGTTCTAGGATTAATGGGTGAAACTTTATTTCATAAAATCATGGTAAAATCATGGATTTTACACAAACCAAACACCAAGGATTTATAGTGGTTCGGCAACGAAGCTCACTCCTCGTCCCTACTCCACTCCTCGAGTACTCCTTATTCGAGAGCTCACTAATCAACAAGCTCCTTAAGGTGGAGAAACCGTACACAACGTTGCTTATCCAATTTCCGACTCTAAGCTAGAAGTCGAGCCCTAATCTTAGCTAGGACCAATCTACACTAGTATACTTTAAGGACCAAGTATAAACCTTAGTACATACACAACTTTCAAATAGACACAACTACTTGGATCTTCACAACTATGACACAATAATTACTAAATAAGATTTGATCCTCAATAGATCTTTGATGTAGACACAACACTTCAAGGATGAAAGTGTTCTTCTCTTTGCACTTGAAGAGGAGTGATTCACTTCTAAACAAGTAGTAAACAACCAAATGACCAAGGATTTGAGTGATTTTAGAAGTATGAAAGAATCTGGAATTATATGTGCAAAAGAGGTGAAGAGAAAATCTTAGAATGGTCCACTATTTATAAGACAAGGCTCCAACGGCTATATCTACCCGTGGTTCTTTATTGCAACCCGCGGTTCCTTATCGATAAGGAACCGCATAGCCACTTAAGGAACCGCCAGAGTAGACTCCGCTCATCTTTGTCTTTTAGCGGTATGGTTCAAATCTAGTGATTAAAATATCCTGAAAGGATATTCCAAACCAAGATAAAATATGTTATTTTCAAATTTTCAAATTTTTAAATAAGTAATTTAATAAAACATTTTCTTAAAAAGAAAGTTTAATAAAAACTTGTCACACTTAATAAAAAGTGAGTTTAAAGAAAATACTAAATCCTTGATCACTTAATTAGGATGAGTACTTGTGTGTACATACCTTAAGTGATAATGGTAGAAATGAAAAATACTTGAACTCAAGAATTCGTTTTTTGTTGTTTTCGTAAATGCTTGTTTTTACATATTGTCGTAATCAAAACAAAGTGAGACAGAAAAATGCAAGTGACGTTTTTAGGCATCATTGCATTAACAATCTCCCTATTTTTATTTCGACAATACATAAACTCAACCACAAGAAAGACAAGATTTTCGAAAACGAGTTTATTTCACTTCTCCCCCTTTGTCGAAGCAAATATGTTGCAAAAGTCTTTGTAGAAAAGAAGAATCGGACTTTGCAAATGCTCCCCCTTGGTCCCCGTTGCTTGGGGCACCAAAGAATCGAGATATGGTGACAAGCTACATAGAAGGGTTAGTAGAAGAGAAGAAACACCCAACAAGATATAGCAAAGGTCACAAAAAAGAGACCAAGATCCAAGATAAGTCATGTTAAAAGGAAAACATGAATAAAAGATACAAGGAAACAAAACATACAAAGATGTATGTAAAATAAAACAAGCCAAAAGCATAAATCTAATACTAGTTAAACTAGAACTCTAAGATTTGCTTGAACTAGATGTCTTGAAGATAAGTAACCAATGCTTAGATAAAAGAAAAGATAGTGGCTGAAGGAGGTGGTGGTGGCTTGGTAGTAATCTCATAGTCATAGTGAAGAGAAGATTTGACTAAGAGACTTTTGATGTAATTCAACTCCTCATAGATATGAGCCATAGCAAGATGTTGATATTGACAACAATGACAATATCATGATGCATGACATTATCATGTGAAGGAGGAAGAACACTAAAGGGTATAAGTGAAAGAAAAGAAGTTCCACAATCAACATTCTTAGAAGGAGAAGAAATGTGATTTTGAGTGTTCTTGGGTGAATTGGGATTGAAAGCAATTGGAGAAAATGGAGGAGAATCAAGGCTTTCATTTGGATAATAAGACATTTTGATTTAAGAGAGGATACAAAATGCTTAGGGTTAAATATAGAAAGCTCAAGTTATTTTGAGGGTGGTCAAAGGGTTGAAACAAAGATTCCAAAAAGTATTGGAACAAATTTGGAGTTTAAGAAATACCCGAAATAGGAAGCACTATACGCGGTTCCTTTTCTCCACCGGCGGTTCCATATCGATATGGAGCCGCGGTTTCTATAAAGAACCGCCCACAGAGGGTTGATTTTGGTGATGAGGGAGGATTTTATAATTCAGAAAGTCCTATTTTTCTAGTTTAACTAATCATAGAGATATGCTAAAAAGCAAAGATAGACAAAGAAAACACACAAGAACTCACCAAACAAGGTTTTGACCAAAATACATGGATTTTAAAGAAAATCGATGTTG
Source organism: Glebionis coronaria (assembly GCA_025667525.1). NCBI lineage: Eukaryota > Viridiplantae > Streptophyta > Magnoliopsida > Asterales > Asteraceae > Glebionis > Glebionis coronaria. The sequence goes on from CM046878.1 coordinate 88,743,372, forward strand.
GAGGTGTGTAGAGCTAGACAATAAGTCATGACACAATGATCCTCCATAGTTCTCTTTTGTTCTTGCTATATTTGAGAGACACATACATATGAATTATGTAAGCTCATGATTAATAGCAAGAAGCTATGAAAAACTTTTTTAGATTGAATTAACAATGCAAAAACATTTCTCGACCATTTTTGAAAGAACTTTGAGAATTTTGAAAAAGAGGAGAGAGGTTTTCCAAAAAGAGTTCACAAGACTCAATGACTCAAAGAAAGAAGAGACTCAAAAGAGAAAAAGACTCGATTAATAAAATGCGCAATTAAAGAATATGTTCCATTAAACCTCGACCTAGACGCAAATAATTTAAAGGTTCCCTCTTAAGTGGCTTAGTGAAGATATCGGCTAAGTTTCTACCGAGGGCACATTCTCAATCGTAATGTTCCCCTTTTGAACATTATCCCGAAGGAAATGGTGGCGAATATCTATGTGCTTGGTTCGCGAATATTGCACGGGATTCTTTCTAAGGTCTATTGCACCCTTATTGTCGCACATGATAGGAACATCATCAAGAGAAATCCCGTAATCAACAAGCGCTTGCTTCATCCATAGAGCTTGTTGACAAGTTTTACCGGCACTCACATACTCGGATTATGTGGTGGATATAGCAAGAGCGGTTTGTTTCTTAGAGAACCAAGAAGTTAAACAACAACCCATGAAGGTACAAACTCCACTAGTGCTTTTCCGGTCCACATAGTCTCCCGCATGATCCGAGTCCGTGTAGACAATGGTTTCTACGCCGGTCCCTTTAGGATACCACAATCCTAAATGTATAGTGCCCTTAATGTATCAGAAGATACGCTTAACCGCTTCAAGATGAGAGGTTTTGGGAGCCTCTTGGAAGCGAGCACAAAGGCAAACACTAAACATGATATCCGGTCGACTTGTCGTTAGGTATAACAAACTACCAATCATACTTCTATATTTGGTGTTGTCTACCGACTCACAATTATCATCTACGGTGATTTTAGTATCCGAGGCCATATGGGTCTTCATTGGTCTAGAGTCTTCTAATCCAAATTTCTTTCGCATTTCTTTAACATACTTGGATTGATTAAAGAGAATACCATCGTCCATTTGTTTAATTTGGAGTCCTAAAAAGAAGTTAAGTTCTCCCATCATACTCATTTCAAACTCATCATGCATGATTTTGGCAAAGTTATCACACAATGATTGACAAGTTGAACCAAATACAATGTCATCAACATATATTTGTACGATAATGAGGTGAGAACCTTTCTTCTTTGTAAAGAGTGTATTGTCTACCATTCCATGGTATACTCATGTTTTACAAGAAACGCTTTAAGTCTATCATACCAAGCTTTGGGTGCTTGTTTGAGACCGTAAAGAGCTTTCTTAAGCTTGTAAACATGATCCGGTTTCTCAAAATCAATAAAGCCGGGAGGTTGAGCCACATATACCTCCTCATTGATCAAACCGTTAAGAAATGCACTCTTTACATTCATTTGTTGAAGCTTAAATTCTAAGGCACAAGCATAGGCTAAAAGGATTCTAATGGATTCTAGTCTTGCTACGGGTGCGTATGTCTCGTCATAATCAATACCTTCTTGTTGATTATAGCATTGAGCTACAAGTCTAGCCTTGTTATGAGACACAACACCATTTTCGTCTAACTTATTCCTATATAACCATTTGGTTCCTATGATGGTCGAACTTCTAGGTAGAGGAACAAGTTCCCAAACGTCATTAGCAATGAATTGATTCAATTCTTCTTGCATGGCGATGACCTAACTCTCGTCCATCAAAGCTTCTTTAACATTCTTTGGTTCAATCAAGGAGACGAAACAAAAGAAGTTACTTTGATTTTGTACTTGAGATCTTAGGATCCTTTGATTTAATTCGTCTATGACGTTGTCGAGAGCATGATCCTTTGACTCCTTAATGTTTACTCCCTTTTCAATATTAAGGTCTTCGACTCCTATTTTTCTAACATCTTTGGCTTTGACTATGTCTATTTCATCCAAGTCATTATCTACCAAAGGTGATGTCTTAGATGAAGGAGGGGTTTCATCGAATGTCACGTTAAATGATTCTTCAATTACACTTGAGGTTCTATTGAGGACTATGTAGGCTTTGCTAGTTTGGGAATAACCTAAAAAGATACCTTTGTACGACTTTGGGTCGAACTTAGTAAGGTAATCTTTGGTGTTGAGAATGAAGCACTTGCTTCCAAACACCCTAAAGTAATCCAATGAGGGCTTCTTACCTTTAAGAATCTCATAGGGGGTCATTCCTAGGAAAGGTCGAATAAGAATTCGGTTGAGAATATAGGTCGATGTGTTCACGACATTGCACCAAAAATTTTGAGGAAAAAATTGCTCATTTAACATCGTCCTACTCATCTCTTGGAGGGTCCTATTCTTCCTTTCAACTACCCCATTTGATTGAGGAGTGCGAGGAGCCGAGAAGTTATAGGTAATACCATGAGCTTCACAAAAGGCACCGAATTACACTTCATTATCAAATTCCCTACCATGATCCATCCTAATAGAGACAATTGAACATCCTAGTTAATTTTGGATTCTTTGAGCAAAGATTTCAAAGTGATCGAAAGCCTCATTCTTAGACGCCAAAAATCTAGTCCAAGTGAATCTAGAATAGTCGTCAATTATGACTAGGGTATAAAGGTTACCTCCATAACTCCGTATGACGGAAGGTCTAAAGAGATCCATATGTAGGAGCTCTAAGCATCGAGAGGTCGAAACCAAATTCTTGGCTTTGTGACTTGAGTGAACTTGCTTCCCAACTTTGCAAGCATCACAAAAGTGACTATCAAACTTCATCTTGGGAAGATGTCTTACCAACTCCTTAGAGACTAAAGATTGAATTAAACGCATATTAGCGTGACCTAATCTCCTATGCCAAAGAGTAGAACTATCATCTAAATTCGCTAGACATAAGTTGTCCTTTGGCTTCCTATTGACCTTCATGACGTAAAGCCATGCTTTCTAACACCTTTTCCAATGACCTTTCCATCTTTTACGATTTCACTGTCATATTCCGAAAAGATGACCTTACACTTATTGTCACAAATTTGACCTATACTTAGAAGGTTAAAACCTAAGTTATCTACGTGCTCTACGTTTTCTATGGTCTTAGAGTCAAGAGAGACTGTACCTTTGCCAATGATATTACCACGTCGATTACTTGCGAATGTAACGTTACCTCCATCATATGCTTTGTAGTGCGAGAATAAACTTCGATTATCCGTCATGTGTTTAGAACATCCACTATCCTTAATCCACTCGTCGGGCTCTAAATCGATTCCCAAGCATATCTAGGTAACAACACACAAGATCAAAAATTTGGTCCCCAATATATCATGGGTCCAAAGTTGTTAGTTCCAAACATCCCTTACATTTGGTTGGGATGCATGAATGGAGGAGACATTCCCCATGGGGAAAAGTATTGTTGTTGAAAATTATTCCAATTCATATGGCCATTTTGTTGTCCATTGTTTCTCCTAGGTGTCTTTGATCTTGATCTAGCATTATTGTTATTTCTTCTAGGTGTTGGAGTATTACTTCTAGTTCGTGACTTAGCTTGATCGTCCCTTTTTGGTGTAGGTGTTCTACTTCTAGGTCTTGATTCATTTCGTACTCTTGGAGGAGTAGATGTTTGTCTAGATAAGTTTCTAGTTCCCATTAGAGATTTACTCAAGGGCTTGTAGAATTTATCGAGAGTAGGCTTTTCAATTATAGGTACTTTGACCTTGTTAATAAGAATATGTTTTAGCCCTTCACCTAAAATAGACTTTTCAGAAAGTTTAGGATTTTCACAAAAACTATCCTCTGTTTGCGGTTCGTTATCAGTACCCACGGTTCCATAGCAATAGGGAACCGCGCCATATACTGGCGTGCCACGTACAGTGGTTCGTTTTTTATGAAAACCTAACTTGTTTACGTTCACTAGTAGATGCTTCATTAGTGTTATAACCCAACCCAAGTCTTCCCTTAGAATGAATTTGTTTGTTTAACATATTATCAAGAGCACTAGTACCTTTCATGAAATTTTCCAATTTAATGGAGGTACTCTTGAGATCTTCATTCTCTTGTCTAAGGTTTTCATATTTTAGACAACCTAAATCAACTTATTTGTTTTTCTCAAGCTTAGCTAATTTCTCTCTTAGCTCACTAATCTCATTTCAAGCTTAGTTCTAGTTGATTTTAGCACTTTGTTCTTTTCAATGAATTTAAGGCTAAGTTTGTGTAAACTATTGTATTGGCCTTCTAATTCTATATCATCTTGAGAAGAACTATTATTACCATAGTAATCGGTTTCGGAATGTACCTCTTTAGAAGTGTGAGCCATGAGACATTTCTCATCTTTGGACTTGTCATCAACATCTTCACCGCTATCGCTCCATGAACCTCTAATGAATGTCGTGTAGTTCTTGTCGCGTGAAGGCTTAGGACAATCACCGATGAACTGATTCGGATAACCACATCTAAAGCATTTCCTATCACCTTTGTTTTCCTTGGTAAAACGAATTTTGGAGAAGGATTTCTTTTTGTTGCTTGGTTGCCTCACGTGTTGACCTCGTCTTTTGAAGAACTTCTTGAAATCTCTAACCGCCATGGCATATTCCTCATCATCACTATCTGAGGAGCTTTCATGGTCACTTTGTGCCTTCTTGGCTTTAAGTGCTAGAGACTTTCTTTCACTCTTGGATTTCACCAATTCCGAGTCCTTCAAAATTATCATCTCATGAACTTTCAAGTAGCCAATTAGTTCATCAAGTGATAATGTGGTGAGATCCTTTGATTCTTCAATCGCCGTGACTTTGGCTCTCCACTTTGGATGCAACGCCCTAAGAAACTTCCTAACATTGTTCTTGCTAGAAAAACCTTCATCAAGTGCTTTTAGACTAGTAATAATAGTGTTAAATCTAGAAAATGCACTATCAATAGTTTCATCTTCTAAGACGACAAATTGTTCATATTGTTGAACAAGACGATCGATTTTGCTTTCTTTGACTTGGCTATTACCTTGGTGGGTTACTAAAAGAGTGTTCCAAGTATCTTTAGCGGTTTCACACATAAAATCCTTTCATACTCTTTCTTTAGTAAAGCATGATAAATCATCATTTAAGCCTCATTATTTTTAGCAAGTTTCCTTTTAGTGTCATCATTAATTTTGTCAAAAGTGACTATCTCTTTGCTTTTAGAAACTTTATTATATTGATAAGACAAAAAATCACCATGGGTAATAACCTGCCAAAGATCTAAATCTTTTGATTTCACATAAGTCTTAAATCTATTTTTCCAATAAATAAAACTATCAGTTTCAAAAAAAGGTGGTCTTTGCATAGATTGACCTTCTAGGTACTTGTTAGAATCCATAGATCGATTCAAGTTTTAAAATACAATATAATTAAAAAAGGCTTGAGCAACCACGCTCTGATACCAATTGTAGAAACTAGAGGGGGGGGGGGGGGGGGGGGGGAAGTTGAATAGTTTCTTAAAATTTACTTGTCAAAAGATGGTTTTTAAAAATCCTTTTCAAAAAATTAGACTTAAGAGATTATGTGAAACATTCTTATACACAATATGAACAAGGTATAGTGCAACTAAACTAATAATCACAAGTATAAAGAATAATGAATGTAAAGAGATAAGGGAAAGAAAGATCAAACCAAACACCAAGGATTTATAGTGGGTCGGCAACGAAGCTCACTCCTCGTCCCTACTCCACTCCTCGAGTACTCCTTACTCGAGAGTTCACTAATCAACAAGATCCTTAAGGTGGAGAAACCGTACACAACGTTGCTTATCCAATTTTCGACTCTAAGCTAGAAGTCGAGCCCTAAACTTAGCTAGGACCAATCTACACTAGTATACTTTAAGGACCAAGTATAAACCTTAGTACATACACAACTTCCAAATAGACACAACTACTTGGATCTTCACAACTATGACACAATAATGACTAAATAAGATTTGATCTTCAATGGATCTTTGATGTAGACACAACACTTCAAGGATGAAAGTGTTCTTCTCTTTGCACTTCAAGAGGAAGAGATGTGAGAAGAAAGATTCACTTCTAAACAAGTAGTAATCAACCAAATGACCAAGGATTTGAGTGATTTTAGAAGTATGAAAGAATCTGGAATTATATGTGCAAAAGAGGTGAAGATAAAATCTAAGAATGGTCCACTATTTATAAGACAAGGCTCCAACGGCTATATCTGCCCGCGGTTCTTTATTGCAGCCCGCGGTTCCTTATCGATAAGGAACCATAGCCACTTAAGGAACCGCCGGAGTAGACTCCGCTCCTTTTTGTCTTTTAGTGGTATGGTTCGAATCTGGTGATTAAAATATCCTGAGTGATATTCCAAACAAGATAGAATATGTTATTTTCAAATTTTCAAATTTTCAAATAATTAATTTAATAAAACATTTTCTTAAAAAGAAAGTTTAATAAAAACTTGTCACACTTAATAAAAAGTGAGTTTTAAGAAAAGATTAAATTTTTGATCACTTAATTAGGATAGGTACTTGTTTGTACATACCTTAAGTGATAATGGTAAAAATGAAAAATACTGGAACTCAAGAATTCGTTTTTCATTGTTTTCGTAAATGCTTGCTTTTACATATTGTCGTAATTAAAACAAAGCGAGACCGAAAAATACAAGTGACGTTTTTAGGCATCATTGCATTAACAATTACAATTAATTACAATTCAAAAAAATTAAATCACTAGTCGATTCATCGAGCCCTTGGTAAAAGGATGATGCAAACATGAAAAAAGGAAGAAAAAAAATATCGTACCAGTCGATTCATGAAGCCTAGGTAACAAGATGATGCAAAAATTAAAATGTAAATGGATGAAAATTAATACTTATACTAGTAAAACAACGGGGAATTTGAAAATATAATTTCTAGTACATAAGGTTCATTACTTTATAATTTTTAGTATCACTAGTTGCAATATGTTAAACTTACTACATTACTTATATTTATTTTTAGAAGGGGGTATAATTTTGGGACTTTCCGAAATAGTATATATGAATATAAATTTGGGACAGAGGTATAGTATAAGCCACTAAAACTGGTTATTATCATCAACTATTAGAGCATCTACAATGCAAAAAGATTTCAAAGACTATTTGCATTCAATGTCATTATTGCAAATCAAGATTTATAACAAGAGCTTTTATCAAAAACTTGTTATTTCACAAGTCATTTTAAAAAGCTATGTAAAAAACTTTTGTTACAATTTTGAAAAATTATTGTTTGTTTGTGATGCAATTAGTTATATGTGAAAAGATACATTTTACAACTCACGAGGTGTTTGGGATAAGATATTTTTGAATCAAATGACGAAAATGCCCCTAAGTAAAAGTGACACACATTTTGTTGATCTAATTATTGTTTTGATCGGACGGTTGATAATACTTTTACCCTTTTTACAGATCGCCGCTTTCTAATAGATCGCATTTCAGGAAACAATATCACACACACAAAAACACACACAGAGAGAAATCAAAACACTCCCAAAGATGAACACACACCAACAAAAACAAACAAAGATGAATAACATAAGATACTGGTCCGATGTTATCAATATTGGTACCATTCTTTCTTCTTCTTCTTTCATTTTACTACTCAGCCTGAAAATGGGTGGTGCACAAAAACTCAACACAGCTTTGGCTTTCATGAGTAGCATAGGGCTGTTTAGCTATCCCACCGCTATGCTCTTTCCTCTGGGTTCGATTCCGAATGTAGTCCTTGCTTCGGTTGGGTCTTGTTCAAACATGATGGTGATAACTTTCATGTTTAGGAGTGTTTCGTGGCCTAAAGATGAGTTGAATCTCTGGGTAGAGATCTTGGTTGGTGTTTATACTCTTTCGCTGATAATTTTTGCATCATGGGCTTCTTTTATGGCGGTTCTTGATGATATTTTGGCGCGTGCTAGGGGTTATTTTCGTGGTTTAGTGGGTGCTGTTAACCCAACTAGTGCTGAAGAGAAGGTGGGATTAGCTGATGCTTAAATATTTGGTTTATGTTAACTTAGTACTGGTTGTTTTGTTAAGGTATGGAAGGTGGTAACTTGAGAATTTACTAATAGGTTGGTGTTTTGTTAAGGTATGGGGTAATAGGTGGTAGTTTAAGTGTAGAAAATGATTAGTAACTTATGTATGGGGTAATAGGTTGAGAGTTTTAGATTTGATAAATTAACTTATGTATGGGGTAATAGGTTGAGAGTTTTAGATTTGATAAATTAACTTATGTATGGGGTAATAGGTGGTAGTTTATGAAAGATGTTCTATTTTATCTAATTTTCATTTATGACAATCTATTAGTCTCTTTGTTGTGAGTTGTTAACTCAATGATGTTTATTTATTAGCCAAAAGAACATAAAGTAGAAGGCAAAAGTTATTTTGCAAACTTGTTTTTTCCTAGAAACAAAGGGACACATCTGGACCTTCTATTTGATTTTCATCTAATGGCTTAAATTAATCTAAGATTTAAATCTCTAAACATATTTTCCTGTCTAAATATTTAATTATCATTTTCTTTTAAATCATAACACACATCCATGAACTTCTCTTACACAAGCACTACTAAACCGGCAGCACAACCACCACAACAGTGCCTGATCACCGGCGTTTAAACTGCCATCATTCACCGGCGTTTAAACGGCCACTACACCGCTAGAACCACCGTTGCACTAATTTTAGAGGTTATTATGATAAAATTGGCTCTGAAAAAGGTTAAATTTGATCACTTTCATCATTCACATATCTGTGTAATTGGTGATCAGTTTGACGATTGCTTCTAATATGTATTCAGTTAACACTTTTATTACTCTAATTGTAGATTCAGTGTTATTATGCATATAAACTATTTGATGAATTGCCTGAACGAATTTGAATTGGTGATTAGTTGATCTTTTAAAGGTATATAGATTCTATATTGAGGATTTTGTTGGTATGTGAATCTTAGTTAGTGCTAAAGGGTGTTAATCTTAAGTTTAGTGTAATTTGTTTAAAATATTGTGATGTTCGTTTTACTTGATAATGCAAATTGTGATACTTATATGATGATTTACTGATATCGAGCTATTATAGAGGAGTGCCAAGAATCCATTTCCAGATCTGGTCAACTTTAGAGTTGCAAAACTGAACGAATTTCAGCGTGTTTTCGCTCATGTTGCTCCAATTTTCTTCGAGCGTGCAATCACTAAGCCTGAAACCAAGGTATTATATGCTAATTTGCAATAAATGATTTTAAAACACAAACTCATATGCGTGAATAATCTTTTTATAAGCCCATTTTAGTTCAACCCCTGTTAACCTGTTACATGAACCCCAATATTACCACTTCTGATGTGCGGACATTATTGATTTCGGCTTATTGCTAATATGAGGCTGCAAAGTTATCTGTTCGTGCATTTTTTTGTTATTTTTTTCATCCTAAATTCATGGAAGAATCGGTTTCAAGCATCAGTTGTATTTATACTGAATTTGTTCTTTTGGTACACTTTTCCTCTTCTGTAGTTTGTGTCGGATGATCCGGTGGACTACATGGACCAGCCTCCTGCTGGCCTTGCTCTTCAAGGTATCCTATCTAGTTATTCTTATCTACTTCTAGAGGTTTGTAATCTGCCACTAAGTTCTGCTATCAGAGGTTGTAAATCATCAATTTAATAACTTTAACAACTATGTCCTGAAACACCGCCAGATAGGATACAGTTTAGTAGGCGCTTAAGATCAGGTGTCAATGTGATGCACGGACCTATGTGCTCAAGATCGGGTGTCATTTATGTGATTGTGTGTTAGTTATAATGAGCCTGTTACTGCCACTATAAACCATTCAGATAGAACCAAGAAACATACAGTTGTATATTGTATGCAAGAGGCGACCTCAAACAAGCTACGAAGACCACCTAGGAAGAGGAAATGGGGTGGAGGCTAAAAGACACTTTTTCGTATACTGTAACTTTTTCTCGATCTAATGCACGAGCTATGCAGTTTCTAAAGAAATCCTGTGTTATTAATCAAGCAAACTGAACGCATCAAAAGGAGAGATCAGAACTATATTGGAAAGTTTTTTATACATACCTGGCATCGCTTTCGTCATAATGGTTGAATTTCTTTTATATTATCAGCAATTAAGAATTAATCAACTGAGCTTACTGATACAATATTATCTACCATGTTGTAGGTTTAGTTTCGTGCTTTGGATGGCTTGATGAAGTATAGAACACAATGTGCTCCGAATGGGTACTACTTCATTCCAGTTTATGTGTGATAAGGTACATTTCTATATACTATTTTCCTACTCAATCATTGTTTTCTCATTTCATTGTCTAAATCATTTAGTTAATACCCAATGTTGCCCTGATATGCAATCTTTAAAAAAATATAAGTTTGAACTGATTTTGTCTATGATATCTGCAGGTGTTCTCTTGATATTGAGCATCCCACATACACCAATCTTAATGGTCTTGTTTCTCAGGTACGAAAACAATTGCTTACTGTAAAGAGTACATAAGTCTTGAGTCTTATGTGATTCATATCTAATAAGATCATTAAAATTATGTGCAGGTCATTTTTTCATTGACTACTTCTTTGAGATTTGATGGAGCTTTGAATGTGGATGTTACTGAGTTCTAGACCAATCTTGTACCATACCCAAGGACCTACCTTCATGCTTTCGTCGTATGCTCCTGTTATCTCTGCCGAGAAGGCATACCATGAGCATCTCTCGGTTGCTGAGATCACCAACTTAAAATCTCAGTCGTGTCTATCACTTTATATTTGTTCACCACGCCCTCTTATTTGTTCCCTTTTGTAATCGTGGTGGTTATTTTTATCTTCAGTGCTTAAAGCCTCCATATGGAGTACTTTTCGTTGCCACAAGAAAACATTATGTTGGATTCAACAGTGCAGCACGACAGTAAACTACACTTGGGGTTCCTAGATGACATATCAATATTTTTTTTACTTTTTTTTTCGTTTGTCTTGCCAACACAAGTTTACCTTCTTTGACTTTAATTCGTGATTGATTGAATAGTTCCTTGTCTTATTTTTTGTTTAATTCGTGATTTTTACAGTCGGTTGTGTTGACTTTTTATATATGCTATCAATATACTTTTTAAATTCAACCTCTCACTTTTTGTATTATATCAAGATATAAAAGCTTACTGATTTTTTTTTAGCTTTGTTTTCTTTTCTTTTGCCACAACAAGTTTACCTTATTTTGCGTTTGCTTGTTTTCGCATTACAACTTCACGAGGAAGGTAAACCTGTCATGTTGAAACAAAAAAAAAATATATGGTAAACATGTTGTTGTGCAAAATTTTGATCTCTTTGTTTCATATCCAGATATAAACAGATTATTAATACTATTTGCAAATCCAACCTCTCACTCTCTTTGTATTTATATTTAGATATAGATGCCTATAAATATTTTTTAGCATGCAATACTTATTTATATCTAGATATAAAAATAGTATATCTAGATATAGAGAAAATATATCTAGATATAAAACAAGTATACTTAGATATAAAACAATTATGTCTAGATATAAAAATACCTTAATTGTATAGGAGAGTCTAATTAAACAAGTAACAGTGTAACATTGTTTTATATCTAGATATAACCAGGATGTTTATATCTCGATATAAAACAAGAATACCTTACTTGTTTATATCCAAATATAAAATAAATAAGTTTTTATGTCTTTAGGTTATTTATATCTAGATATAAACAAGTATATCTAGATATACAACAAGTATATCTAGATATAAAACAAGTATATTTAGATATAAAACAAGAATATCTTACTTGTATGGGGGAGTGTAATTAAACAAGTAACAGTGTAACAGTGTTTTATATCTAGATATAACCAGGATGTTTATATCTAGATACTCCCTCCGTCCCAAAATTATAGTCCACCTTTCTATTTCGTTTTGTCCCAATTTAATTGTCCACTTCTAAAACTTCTAAAAATAGGTAGAAATTTTAGATCGAGATTACTAGATTACCCTTAGTTGAAATCATAATTACAAACTTTCAAAATGTTTTAAATTAATTAATTAAGGGTAAAATTGTCTTTCTGCAAAATATAAAAGAGAGAAAACTAAAAAGGTGGTACTTTTCTTAAACTATGTGTTTTTTGTCGGTGGACAATAATTTTGGGACGGAGGGAGTATAAAACAAAAATACCTTACTTGTTTATATCCAAATATAAAACAAATAGATTTTTTATATCTTGATATAAAACAAATAGGTTGTTTATATCAAGATATAAACAAGTATATCTAGACATAAAAAAGCATATCCAGATATAAAACAAGTATATCTAGATATAAAACAAGAATACCTTACTTGTATAGGAGAGTGTCACTAAACAAGTGACAGTGTAACAGTGTTTTATATCTAGATATAACCAGGATATAAAATACATAGGTTTTTTATATCTTGATATAAAACAAATAGGTTGTTTATATCTAGATATAAACAAGTATATCTAGATATAAAAAAGAATATCCAGATATAAAACTAGTATATCTAGATATAAAATAAGAATACCTTAATTGTATAGGAGAGTGTAATTAAACAAGTGACAGTGTAACAGTGTTTTATATCTATATATAACCAGGATGTTTATACTAGATATAAAACAAGAATACTTTACTTGTTTATATTCAAATATAAAACAAATAGGTTTTTTATATCTTGATATAAAACAAATAAGCTGTTTATATCTAAATATAAAAGAAGTATATCAAGATATAAAACACGTATATCTAGATATAAAACAAGTATATCTAGATATAAAACAAGAATACCTTACTTGTATAGGAGAGTGTAATTAAACAAGTAACAGTGTAACCGTGTTTTATATCTATATATAACCAGGATGTTTATATCTATATATAAAACAAGAATACCTTACTTGTTTATATCCAAATATAAAGCAAATTGGTTTTTTATATCTTGATATAAATAAAATAGGTTGTTTATATCCAGATATAAAACAAATAAGTTTTTTTATATCTTGATATAAATCAAAAAAGTTGTTTATATCTAGATATAAACAAGTATATCTAGATATAAAAAAACGTATCCAGATATAAAATAAGTATATTTAGATATAAAACAAGAATACCTAACTTGTATAGGAGATTGTAATTAAACAAGTAACAGTGTAACAATGTTTTATATCTAGATATAACCAAGATGTTTATATCTAGATACAAAACCAGAATTTCTTACTTGTTTATATCTAAATATAAAACAAATAGGTTTTTTATATCTTGATATAAAATAAATAGGCGGTTTATATCTAGATATAAAACAAGTATATCTAGATATAAAACAAATATTATGTTTATATCTAGGTATAAAATAAGGAGGTTTAGATTTTATAAAAAAACAAGTTTACCTTACTTGTTTATATCTTGATATAAAAAATAAGCTTTTTTATCTAGATATAAAACTAGTAGATTTAGAGTTTGGAAAAGAACAAGTTTACTTGTTTATATCTAGATATTAAACAAGGAAATTTAGATTTTAATAAACACAAAGTTTACATTACTTGTTTATATCTAGATATAAACAAGTATATCTAGACTTAAAAAAGCATATCCATATAAAAAACAAGTATATCCGGATATAAAATAAGAATACCTTACTTGTATAGGAGAGTGTAATTAAAAAAGTAACAGTGTAATAGTGTTTTATATCTAGATATAACCAGGATATAAAACACATAAGTTTTTTATATCTTGATATAAAACAAATAGGTTGTTTATATCTAGATATAAACAAGTATATCTAGATATAAAAAGCATATCCAGATATAAAACAAGTATATCTAGATATAAAACAAGAATACCTTACTTGTATAGGAGAGTGTAAATAAACAAGTGACATTGTAACAGTGTTTTATATCTAGATATGACCAGGATATAAAACACATAGGTTTTTCATATCTAGATATAAACAAGTATATCTAGATATAAGAAAAGAATATCCAGATATAAAACAAGTATATCTAGATATAAAACAAGAATACCTTAATTGTATAGGAGAGTGTAATTAAACAAGTGACAGTGTAACAACATTTTATATCTTGATATAACCGGGATGTTTATATCTAGATATAAAATACTTTACTTGTTTATGTCCAAATATAAAACAAATAGGTTTTTTATATCTTGATATAAAACAAATAATCTGTTTATATCTAGATATAAAACAAGTATATCAAGATATAAAACAAGTATATCTAGATATAAAACAAGTATATCTAGATATAAAACAAGAGATATATTAAAAAAAAACTTCAATATGAATATAAGTACACATATAAAAAAACAAATTTGCAATACATGAGTGTTAACCCAGTTTGAACATACAATCATCAGAAACGTATGGAAAAAAGTTACCAAAAAAAAATCACACTTGGATTGGAGCAGATCCACGGTCAGCTGAATTAGATCCCCCAGTACCTTGTCCCGACACACCGCCTATTTGATCAAAATCAGTATTATTCTTCTTTGTTGCACCCCAGGAAGCAAGACTTGCAGCATACACAAAATCAGCATTGTCCTTCTTTGGACATTTAGCCCTGGTGTGTTCCAAATTGAATGGTGTGTTCCAAATTGAAGTAAATAGTACATCCCGTTTTCTGTCTATTTTAATTTATAACCTACGAGTTTTTATTATCTTAGCATTGTCCTTCTGTGACCCTTCTATGACCCTAAAAGGCCACAACTTCAAGTCATCTTGCACTTCGGGATCACTAAACCTTCTTTTGATCAACCTTCTAGCATCTAAAGATAAACAGTTAGTTGAGTAATAACCAAGTAATAAGTGCAAAATATATTGATGCAATAAATATGTTGCAGAATATACAAATATCCATATGATGTATTAGTATTATTAATGAGCTTAATCTTTAATGTACTGGTAAAAGATATTCCAACAATTGAACTTAGTAGCTACTAGGTATCAAACAAGGACAACGCAGATTGCAAGTCTCTAGTATTGACATGCCACACAGAATATCAGGTCTTATGTATTCCAGACTTATAAAAACAATTTTGTGGCCGTATAGGTCACACCATGCAATTTTGGAGAACATTTCAATAGAACCTTTATAGGCTTATGTTAACAAAACTAATATAAATTCTTCATTGAAAAATTAATGAAGTGTAACCAACTTAATCATTGTTATTCATCATTCCAGTAACAATCAATGTATGAAATGTAAAAAAAATCTATGGACTAAAGGAAACCTACATGATTTGCAAATATATTGAATGATTACTTGTAGATGTATAAAACACATTAACTTTTTTTTACTTTCTTTATGTTTCTTAGAATTTTTCGGTTCCGATCGGGTAGAACCCAAATACCCGAACCGAACCCGAGAACCGAAGCGGAACCAAAACATGCTCTTCAGTCCGGTTCTCAGTTCCTAAGATATATATATTTTCCGGTTCTCAGTTCTCTTGGTTCCGTGCGGTTCCGGAATCGAGCTTACCCCTACTACTTAAATGGTCACTTTACACATGTCTTCATATTTACACAACTTAAATTAGAACTAATAAAAACAAGCACCAACTTTGCTACTTTTTCTGGTGTGACATATAACAGCTTGTAACTATAATGGCCTGAGCAAAGCTCTATGAGAATATTTTTGTGTTCACTCCACTCCATATTTGCACTTAAGTAAGCACCCGATATATTTGCCTATATTGTGTCCAAAAACAAAATTCAGTGTGTTTTGCTAAAAATTAAAGAACCCAATGCAAATTAACCTAAACATCTTATTAAGTAATAGTCAGCAATGCACACCTGCTATAATGTTCATAACCATTTTATTTTTTAACACATTTTTTTGCCTAAAAAAACCCTTTTCAACTAAGTTTAATTTTAACTTGTAATCCAATTCACTATAAAACTGCCAACTTCTTTTTGAACATTCTATTAAAACCATGTTACCACATATCAAGGACAATGGGGAACATGTAATGGCTAACTTATGCACCCTCTCTTATGCATTTCGTCAAACATCTTCTATGCATCAAGATTCCATCACTTCACCATCCCCAAAATGAAATCATACCATAAATATAATCAAAAGCTACTTAAAGATCATCAAAACCTAAATAAATAGAAAATTAAGCACAAAATGACAAGTGATATTTAAATACCGTCTCACTAAAAGATAAGAACAGTCGTACCACGGTTCACTTTCCACCTTTTTCCCCAAATAAAAGCTTCAGTATTCTTCACTTGATCTATTTCGATGTTTTTGATGATGGTTATCTGTTGATTTTACATATTGTAATGGTTTATTTGTTTTTTGAGAGAAAAAACTAGTGTTTAAAAAATTAAAAAGAGTGAGAGAATGGTTTCTGAGACGAAAAATGGTGGCTCGTTCAAAGTTTCGTGATATTATCACTTTTAGTCCCTCTTACAACTTTAGTATATTGTCACTTTCACCCCTTCCGTGTTTTTTATTATAAGATCTGATCTTAGGTTTTCAATGGCCCAGATCAGTCCCTTAGTTTCTAGGTAAATACAAGTTTTCACAATAAACCAACTCAAAGTAGAAAAGGTAACATTTGTATGAATATAAAATATAAGTTGTTGTTGTGGTGACATATAAAACAATATATAAGACTAAGGTACTCTAGCAAAGCGGGCGGAGCAGAAGGTGTTCTAGTAATGTGCGCTAAACAATCAGATTTGGTGATATATCTGTAATGTATATCCGTATAGGAAAAAGTTGATTGTGATCAATCTTCTTTTATGTTCCCGACTTCCCGTACTTCTTATAGAGGAAGATCTCAGAAAGAACTTAAAACATGTATGAGACTAAATGTGATTAACTGGCCTAGGCCTGAAAACATAACGAGGTATTATATTATGCCATTGCATAAGGGCATCGAATTAGTCCATCAAATTACAGGACATGCCTAACAAGGTGTTCGCTACCCTGGCTTACTCCATACATTTGAAGTTGCTGGTAGATTCGAATCTCATCTCTAAGGATTTAACAGAAAGATTTACCACAGATGGAAGTATCACATACCTTCCTTAAAATGTATTCTCAATAAAGACGCATGCTCTTTTGGATAGTGTGCGCAAATGTGGCCGCCCCTAAATCTACACACTTGACGAAGTTTGAACCCTTGACTTGCTCGAGAGTTAAGGACATTACCACCATATCCCTAACGCCTCAAGGAAATAATAAGTGTAAATTTATCCAGCAGTCATATACTAGCACATAGGAAAGAAAAGAGAATTCCTCTTGGAGCTTAAAAAGATTTCCCAAAACTATGAACATCATGGAGTTAGCATCATAAACAATCTTATCAGCCTAATTCTTATTTATATAAAAGATATCACTCGACATAAAAATTTAAAAAGATGCACAAAGAAACAAAAGATAAACACAGATCAGGTAACTGCGGGTGAAAATAAGAAAACAGATTGGGTAGAACCCTTATGAAAGCAGCCTGTAATCAGATAATGAATACTGCTGTAGTGCTGTGATCAGATTTTCATCTTACAAACTACAAAGTACTGCAGTGTAGAAGAAACGAGCAGCCATGAGTTTTCACAGATTTGAAGGTGTTTAAGCATTGACAATGAAAAAACTGATGTATAGTTTGATGGTTTAATGATTAGAAAATAGACTTATCAATTAAGTAGCAAACAAACATCTAAACATATGGATGACTGAACAAGTCTTCGATACTTCAGGCCAATAAGTTCTAAACTAATATCAACTGAAGTGCAGTAACTATAGGCCATTTGGTTATAATCTGTAGATTTAACTTTCTGTTTAATAGATATTGGGAAAAATTTAATCAGAAACAAAAACAAATCCGAAGATATCAGTTCGTAATCGTTAACCAACGAAAACTAAACCAAACCCGAAAATAACCAAAACTGATTTTTGTAACTTTCAAAAGCTGAATACCAAACCGAATGAAATCATGTTCACCCTTAAAACAAATAACACTGAAATAAGATGTTGGATTTAGTTTTGAGACATATATAAAGGACTCCAAAAAGTATACAAGATTGCATCCCACATCGGATGGGAAGCAAAACAAAGACATGCATATAAGAGTAGTGTGAAATCATGTGTTCGTCAGGAAGCGAGACGGTTTCCATCTCCCCCTGACGGGGACGGGACAGCTTTTGAGCTTTACTTGTACACATCTGGTTAAGGCTTTCCACTTCTGTGGATCTTATAACCCAATTTTCTTTTACACATCCGGTTAAGGCTTCGGTGGATCTTATAACCCAATTTTCTTTTACACATCCGGTTAAGGCTTTTCACTTTGGTGGCTCTTATTACCCAATTTTTTTTTTCACATTCTCAAGAAAACATTAATTAGGTTTTGAGTGTTTATGTTCTCGATTGAGCTCAACTCTAAGGTGCTCTTAACTACAAATGTGTTTGGTGTCCTTCCTGACGGGAGTTGGACGTATCATGACCTTTTTTTTTCCATCCTTCAGAACTCCATACACAAATCTAAGTTATAAACATAAGTTGATTAACTTACACGAGTTACATGAATTTTCAAAAGATACTTAGCGGGTTTCTAATAAAGATTCATCTTTACTTACCTGAGCGGTTGAGCGTCAGCACCAGATGAGACTAGTACATTTAGCGCATGAGAAATGCAAGACCCGTGATACTTTTTGAGTGCCCTTTAAGCTTGCTTTTGACCTGTATACTTAAATTTGGTATTTTCATTGTAATATAAATTGACAAAAATGTGGAACCGTGGAACCTAATTGAGGTGAAAAGGGGTAGTTTCATTGTAACATAAATTGGAAAAAATGTGTAACGTTATATATCTGTATTGTTGAGTCATCCATAGGCAATAGCTATAATATTGTTAACTTGAGGATGGAATGCAAGAAATGTTGCTGCTGGCGGTGGAGGCATGAATGTCATTATTGTCTGCAGATTCTGGTAAAAATGTTAAACGAGTTGACTTTGAGGTCAAACTTAGTGCTTCTAAGTTTTAAACCTTAACTTGAAATAGAATTGGTTTCAAATTTTATATCGTCATCACCTTTTTCGGTTTACTCTCATCTTTCCCAGCAGCAGATCGCCATCTTGCTTCCTGGTCACCGGAGATATCAGTTCCACCTTCTTTTTAATTTTTCCCTCAACCGCCTGTCGGAGTTCATCTGGATCAACTTTTCCAATCACTGTTATTTTATTCGACCCATAGTCCCCTGTCTTCACCGTTTTTACATCTACGCGTACAAAGTACTAAGAATGTTACAACCCAAAAATACTAAGCATACAACTTTATATGATGAAAACATATAACGAAAAACACAGTTAGCAACACGTAAACGTATTAGTGGCTTACCATTGAGAGAAAGGATGGCTTTAACCACTTTTCCTTGGCAACTTCACAATGCAAGTTGATTTTGAGAACCACTGTCACGTTGCCACCGTCGTTCTGCTTCTCATTATCGTTACTATGGTTCTTCTTCTGCAAAACCAAAAATGACGCGATAAACAGTCTGAAAATATCTCTAAACAATTCAGAACAAACCTTGAAAACAATGTAGAACGATACCTTAGCCATTGATGAAATTGTGATGTTTGTGAATGACTTGGGTGTGTTTGGAAATTATTTATAGTTGTGTAAACCGTGTGAGAGTGTGAAATAAATCAATAATTATGAAGATTGAAGTCATAAGATTTAAAGATGCAAAATGAAAAAATGAAGAGAGTTCATGCCTGCATAGCAGTTACTATGAAATTTCATTTATAAATAATGGAAGTTGACTTCAAAAATCAAAATGTCACCCACTTCTGAAAAAAATAAAGATAGAAAAAGAAAAGCATGCAACTTTAGCTTTTGAAAATTGTAGTTTCTTTAGACTTACACTCTTTTTCACTTGTAAAAAGAGTGAAACTTTATTTATCGTTTAAAGTTTTGTTGTTTGTACCTTATCGAGAATTCTTGGTGTTGCGGTTTTCTTCCAAGTGATTGGCTCTTTGGACCATTATGGTTCGGCTAGTTAGTTCATGGATTGAACTCGCGTTTAAGGTCTATTAGACTAGTAAGGCGTAATAACCATTGACATTGTGCAAAACTAAAATGGATTACTTCAGAAGAATGCAAATGACTTCTGAGATTCAGTAGTAATTATACTATCTTGTTTGACTTTTATTGTCAAACTAACAAACTTGACGCTTCACGGGGTTTTATGGGTCTTGTAACCTGTAAACTAAGTGTTGATGTGCCCATAACTCTGTAATTTTTATGATGAAACTGCTAATGACGACACATATATACCAAACTAGTGCGGGTACATTGTTTTGATCATGGGCCTGTTAACTAATTTTTTGTTGGAACTTTAAGTCTCTTCTGTTAGATTTATATAATACATCTGCGTTAACTAAATACACTACCTTGGTTCTTTAAACTCGGTATACTGGACTTCACATTGTACAGTATTAGATTGTGATCGATTTGCATAAGTCAAATGAGCCATTCTAGTGTGACATTTGATGCTATCACGCTCACGCACATGGCCTATACATGCCATCTTAAGGGCAAAATCATAACGATGCAATCTTTGGCATGACATCAAGCTAGCTTTTGAGAATTTTCACTTTTCTTTGCTTTCCCTTTTCACTTTCTTTTCTGCAAGAACTTTAAACCATATTGCAGAAATTGGATATTCACTCTGTGATCCACTTACTTCTCTGCAAGCATCAGTGGGAGTTCTTACAATATTTTTTGTCTTATTTTATGAGATCAATTTCAACTGCTTATAAGAGCATGGTAAAAAATGTATTTACGGCAGGGTAATTCTGATATTCTTTTGAAATTACACATCTCATGTAGTCGTGATTCCGTTATACAAACTCTGCCATTGAAGTTGAACGATAAATCAACTTATATTCGACATAATTATAAGAGGAAGCGACTAATCTGAACCTGAAGTGTTATTATCATTTTCATCAAGTACAAGTTTAACTCCATTCTTCCTAAGCGAGTTAATGACAGCCCACACTTTCACCCGGTTTTTGAAGTCCTTTTTCTCCAACTCTTTATTAACGAATAACGTCTACATGAACACCTCTTCCTAGACCCATTTCAAGACCTTCTACCTTGAGCCGCATAGCCAACACCTCACCCACAGCTGTTGCAGCCTTAGCATTGCATGTTTTACCACACTCGAGCGAGTTTTTGAGCAAATGTTCAACAGTTGAAGCTGTTGCAACTATCTGTCTGTTGTTCCTGTCCACCACATTGGCTGTTATTTACTTCAATGACACAAATAACCTCAATACGTATCTCCTTAACACCGTCATCCTTAAATGCATGTCTTTTCACTGCAAAACAAGATAAGTGCAGTAATAAACTACTTCGTTTCTTAAGAAAGTTATAGAATTTTTTGAATGCAGGTACCTGTTAATAAAAAGTTTAAAAGTATTGTTTTTAACGCGTGAAATATGATGGATTTTATCGAACAGTTGATGTGCAATCTAGCAATAATTCAAGTTTGAGGAAGACTTATAGGCAGGGATGGAACCAGAAGTCAAAGTCATCATGTGCATTTACGAAAAATCAAACAAGACTACATGCACAACTTTTTTGAGACTGGATGCATTTGCGAAAAATCAAACGAGTCGGCTGTATCATGGACAACGTTTTGATACCATATGTTAACTTTTGTGACAAAGATCATATCCAATATTGGCGAGGTTCCACTAGCCCAATGGGTTCCTTAGTAGACCCTAAGTTACTTAGCCATAACCATTTATTCACTTGGGTATCCAGCTTCAATTATCTCTAACCAATTGGTATGTTTTTTTTTGTGACAGAGAGGAATATGCCTTGTTTTCATACAACAAGCATATGATAGCCCGGGCGTTGCGACGGGCTCATCTTTTTGCGATTTGGTTACATAAGACAGGAAGGTTCATTCAAGTATGAAATATGTTCTCAAAAACCAATTAGTATGTGGCTTCTTTTACGTGCTAGAACACAACATCGGATATCACACGCCTTGCTGCAACAATTTTTAACCAAACAAATCAGGCTTTTCACATATAATAATTTTCAGAGAATGGAATTCTAAAGCTTAAATAAACGAAAATTTACCCGTTCAGTTTTGGTACCTTTGAAGCTGCTTGCCGCTACGGTTTAACATTGCATCAGTTGCATTCCTGCCATCATATACCTTGTAACTTTTTAAATATTGTCTGCACAGATGATCAATATACTATATATGTTCATTTTCGATCCAAACATTTCATTTATTCTTATTATGGATCTGCTCACTTTTTATGATATATATGGTATATATTCTTTAATTTTATTACAAACATGCATGTAAGTAATATTTATGAGCAAAAGATGTAATTCCGGTGCACCTTGCTGGATTCATTTGATTACCTTGTTTCCAAATGTAGCATAATACAACATCAGACATTTCACAAACAATGTTATACCTTGGTGGATACATCGTTATAATGATTGTTACAGTTCTTTATAACAACACGTCAACACCAACCTGAGGCCATTCAGTGTCTAGTTCTTGCCAAGAAACGCAAGGAATAAACATCTAAAGCATTCCTTATCGTTCTTGGCTCTTCTTGGATAGGATACTAGACGCGGAAACGAATCGTACAGGAATGATAATCAAGTATGAGTAGCATTAAGGATTAAACGGGAAGAAATCCAAAGTAAAACTTTTGATAATAAACCTACGACAAAATCTCTAAACTATCCTATACGATACCCACAACTTTCATTATAACAATAATCCCAAAAACAAAATAAGCCGCAAGCCCGACTAAATAAGCGAAACAAACACCCTAATACAGCAAATCGGCAGAAACATACCTCTATAAAAAAGAATGCCAAGTTTGGTAACAATTGAATTAAATAGAGATTCATAACTCAAAATATCTACAAACGCCTACCGATTTGGTCACCTATGGTCGGTCGATGTAAGAGTCATATACATAAGATTTAACTTCAGTTAATTAGGGTCGTTTAAGCTGGTCGTTTTAGGTTATTTTGGTTAAAACGTTTAACCAAAATAACGTAAAAAACCACCTTTAACGACCCCAAATTAACTGAAGTTAATTCTTATTTATACGACTCTTACATCGACTGGCCATGGGTGACTACTTCTAACATTTTCGAACTGTTGACTGTGTGTTTGTTTTATTTTTATAGGAAAACATAAAGTATCGGTTAAGATCGTTGAATTCTTACGTAGTCTTGCAAATAAGATATTAAAATGTATTTGATGGCTTATGCTATTACGTATTGTTACGAAGATGATTTACTCTTTTGGTTGATTACTAATTATCGATATGTATTTGAAAGTATAACAGTTAAACTAAAATACCAGTAGTTCTTATTAGCATACAGAAATGTATTTTTATGTGATTTTGTGAGTTGTCAATATATATGACTGTTTTGAGTAACATGGATCGACCAATACTGAAATTAGCTATTTAAATTCATTGGGACAACATATATAAGATTGGCTCATATATTTTAGAGATCATCTCATTAATTGTTGAATGCAATTGAATATCTTTCCAAGATCTGAGCATATATAGAATGTGCACGCCACATATACTCGAGTTCTAATTTTCGTTGTGAAAAAGCTCAAGGTTGCATTTTATGTTGTTGCATTTTATGTTGTTGCCAAATGTGAAAATGAGGCTCAACTTAAAAAAGGGTTAGATGAGATTGACATTCAAGACAGTGAAAAGCAAACTCTGGAAAACAAAGCCATTCAATAACTTGTTGGGCTTATTTTAAGACACATTCAAAATGTGACACGATTGATAACAATAGTACTTAAGCTTGGAATTTTGTGCTTATAGCGGCTAGAAGTAAGTCCATTATATCTATGAATGAGGATCTTAAGAGTATCTCATGGAAAGATGGATTAAAAGGCTTAATTTAGCACAAATATGAGGGCTTGATTTGACTCAACATTGTGTCCATATTGGTAGTAGAATATGTAGTTGTGGTGAATGGGAGCTAATGGGTATCCCGTGTTGTCATGCAACTACAACAATTAGGAGCAGAGCTAGAGATTCGTTTGATCTTGTATACTGTAACTGTTATGTAATTAGTTGTACCATTATGGATGCATGACAAAATGCATCCATGGTTTGGCTTCATATAGTATTTTTGAAACCCTTATATAGAGATAAAAGTGTTTACTCCATGAAAAATCTGAACCGATTTGTTATTTGGACATACAAATTCTACCCTCTTATTATGTGATCTTCCACTGATCGCATATTCATCTTCTTACCTACAACAACGTAACATTATCCAAATTTTTACCTACCAATGCCACTTTCACTTCTCTTGCAATAAATACCAATATTTTTTTTCTTTTGTGACAAAAGTTGTTCAGTTATTTATTGCGCCCATTGCAGTGATTAATCATCTCATGTGTTATGTAATTAGTTGTACGTTTATGGATGCATGACAAAATGCATCCATGGTTTGGCTTCATATAATATTTTTGAAACCCTTACATAGAGATAAAAGTCTTTACTCCATGAAAAATCTGAACCGAATTGTTATTTGGACATACAAATTCTACCATCTTATTATGTGAGACATTAGCTAAATTTTTACCTACCAATGCCACTTTTCATTACTTCTCTTGCAATAAATACCAATATTTTTTTCTTTTGTGACAAAAGTTGTTCAGTTATTTATTACACCCATTGCAGTGATCAATCATCTCATGTGTTATGTAATTAGTTGTACGTTTATGGATGCATGACAAAATGCATCCATGGTTTGGCTTCATATAGTATTTTTGAAACCCTTACATAGAGATAAAAGTCTTTACTCCATGAAAAATCTGAACCGATTTGTTATTTGGACATACAAATTCTACCCTCTTATTATGTGATCTTCCACTGATCGCATATTCATCTTCTTACCTACAACAACCGAACAACGTAACATTATCTAAATTTTTACCTACCAATGCCACCTTCCATTACTTCTCTTGCAATAAATACCAATATTTTTTTTTTGTGACAAAAGTTGTTCAGTTATTTATTGCACCCATTGCAGTGATCAATCATTTCATGTGTTATGTAATTAGTTGTACGTTTATGGATGCATGACAAAATGCATCCATGGTTTGGCTTCATATAGTATTTTTGAAACCCTTACATAGAGATAAAAGTCTTTACATCATGAAAAATCTAAACCAAATTGTTATTTGGACATACAAATTCTACCCTCTTATTATGTGATCTTCCACTGGTCGCATATTCATCTTCTTACCTACAACAACTGAACAACGTAACATTAACGAAATTTTTACCTACAAATGCCACTTTTCGTCACTTCTCTTGCAATAAATACCAATATATTTTTTCTTTTGTGACAAAAGTTGTTCAGTTATTTATTGCAATGTGTTATGTAATTAGTTGTACGTTTATGGATGCATGACAAAATCTCTAAACTATCCTATACGATACCCACAATTTTCATTATAACAATAATCCCAAAAACAAAATAAGCAGCAAGCCCGACTAAATAAGCGAAACAAACACATCAAATCGACAGAAACATACCTCCATAAAAAAGAATGCCAAGTTTGGTAACAATTGAATTAAAATATTGATTCATAACTCAAAATATCTACAAACGCCTACCGATTTGGTCACCTATGGTCGGTCGATGTAAGAGTCGTATACATAAGATTTAACTTCAGTTAATTAGGGTCGTTTAAGCTGGTCGTTTTAGGTTATTTTGGTTAAAACGTTTAACCAAAATAACGTAAAAACCCACCTTTAACGACCCTAAATTAACTGAAGTTAATTCTTATTTATACGACTCTTACATCGACTGGCCAGGTGACTACTTCTAACTTTTTCGAACTGTTGACTATGTGTTTGTTTTATTTTTATAGGAAAACATAAAGTATCGGTTAAGATCGTTGAATTCCTACGTAGTCTTGCTAATAAGATATTAAAATGTATTTGATGGCTTATGCTATTACGTATTGTTACGAAGATGATTTACTCTTTTGGTTGATTACTAATTATCGATATGTATTTGAAAGTATAACAGTTAAACTAAAATACCAGTAGTTCTTATTAGCATACAGAAATGTATTTTTATGTGATTTTGTGAGTTGTCAATATATATGACTGTTTTGACTAACATGGATCGACCAATACTAAAATTAGCTATTTAAATTCATTGGGAAAACATATAATAAGATTGGCCCATATATTTTAGAGAGCATCTCATGAATTATTGAATGCAATTGAATATATCTTTCCAAGATCTGAGCATAGATTATGTGCACGCCATATATACTCGAGTTGGCATTCTAATTTTAGTTGTGAAAAAGCTCAAGGTTGCATTTTATGTTTTTTCATTTTATGTTGTTGCCAAATGTGAAAATGAGGCTCAACTTAAAAATGGGTTAGATGAGATTGACATTCAAGCCGGTGAAAAGCAAACTCTGGAAAACAAAGCCATTCAATAACTTGTCGGGCTTATTTTAAGACACATTCAAAATGTGACACGATTGATAACAATAGTACTTAAGCTTGGAATTTTGTGCTTATAGCGGCTAGAAGTAAGTCCATTATATCTATGAATGAGGATCTTAGAGAGTATCTCATGGAAAGATGGATTAAAAGGCTTAATTTAGCACAAAAATGAGGGCTTGATTTTGACTCAACATTGTGTCCATATTGGTAGTAGAACATGTAGTTGTGGTGAATGGGAGCTATCTGGTATCCCGTGTTGTCATGCAGCTACAACAATTAGGATCAGAGCTAGAGATCCGTTTGATCTTGTATACTGTAACTGTTATGTGTAATTAGTTGTACCTTTATGGATGCATGACAAAATGCATCCATGGTTTGGCTTCATACTGTATTTTTGAAACCCATACGTAGAGATAAAAGTCTTTACTCCATGAAAAATCTGAACCGAATTGTTATTTGGACATACAAATTCTACCCTCTTATTATGTGATCTTCTACTGGTCGCATATTCATCTTCTTACCTACAACAACTAAACAACGTAACATTAACTAAATTTTTACCTACCAACGCCACTTTTTATTACTTCTCTTGCAAAACAATACCAATATTTTTTTTCTTTTGTGACAAAAGTTTTTCAGTTATTTATTGCACCCATTGCAGTGATTAATCATCTCATGTGTTACGTAATTAGTTGTACGTTTATGGATGCATGACAAAATGCATCCATGTTTTGGCTTCATATAATATTTTTGAAACCCTTACATAGAGATAAAAGTCTTTACTCTATGAAAAATTTGAACCGAATTATTATTTGGACATACAAATTCTACCCTCTTATTATGTGAGACATTAACTAAATTTTTACCTACCAATGTCACTTTTCATTACTTCTCTTGCAATAAATACCAATATTTTTTTCTTTTATGACAAAAGTTGTTCAGTTATTTATTGCACCAATTGCATTGATCAATCATCTCATGTGTTATGTAATTAGTTGTACGTTTATGGATGCATGACAAAATGCATCCATGGTTTATATAGTATTTTTGAAACCCTTACATAGAGATAAAAGTCTTTACTCCATCAAAAATCTGAACCGAATTGTTATTTGGACATACAAATTCTACCCTCTTATTATGTGATCTTCCACTGATCGCATATTCATCTTCTTACCTACAACAACCGAACAACGTAACATTATCTAAATTTTTACCTACCAATGTCACTTTTCACTACTTCTCTTGCAATAAATACCAATTTTTTTTTCTTTTGTGACAAAAGTTGTTCAGTTATTTATTGCACCCATTGCAGTGATCAATCATCTCATGTGTTATGTAATTAGTTGTACGTTTATGGATGCATGACAAAATGCATCCCTGGTTTGGCTTCATATAGTATTTTTGAAACCCTTACATAGAGATAAAAGTCTTTACTTCATGAAAAATCTAAACCAAATTGTTATTTGGACATACAAATTCTACCCTCTTATTATGTGATCTTCCACTGGTCGCATATTCATCTTCTTACCTACAACAACTGAACAACGTAACATTAACTAAATTTTTACCTACAAATGCCACTTTTCATTACTTCTCTTGCAATAAATACCAATATTTTTTTTCTTTTGTGACAAAAGTTGTTCAGTTATTTATTGCACCCATTGCAGTGATCAATCATCTCATGTGTTATGTAATTAGTTGTACGTTTATGGATGCATGACAAAATGCATGCATGGTTTGACTTCATATAGTATTTTTGAAACCCTTACATAGGGATAAAAGTCTTTACTCCATGAAAAATCTGAACCGAATTGTTATTTGGACATACAAATTCTACCCTCTTATTATGTGATCTTCCACTCGTCGCATATTCATCTTCTTACCTACAACAACTGAACAACGTAACATTAACTAAATTTTTACCTACCAATACCACTTTTCATTACTTCTTTTGCAATAGATACCAATGCTTTCTTCTTTGTTAATAAAGTTGTTCAGTTATTTATTGCACCCATTGCACCCATTGCACTCGCAATCATTTCATTTGTTATACACTCTACTACAATTTGGGCTTCCACTATTACTTGTATAGAGTCTAATTAACTTTCAATGTTATTCTTCCTCTACAGCTCTGCTACTACAATTTAACACTTTTGTAGTAGCATTTATTGCTCGCGTCATTGAGATCAACGTTCTAAAAAGCTCACAAAGGCCTCACAAAAGCTTCACAAAGGCGTGAGGCTTGACCTCCACGTCACACAACATATCAAGGCATAAGATTAAGGCTCCGAGGTGAGACGATAAGTGAAAAAATGTGACAAGTCGCGATAAAACGAGATCCGTATAATTTTTTTAAATTCAATTTCAATAAATATCGTATTTTTATATAAAAATGAAAAAAATTATACTAAAAAATTGTTTCATAACTTTATTCCTTATATATTACACTTTTTGTGACCTCAATATATTTATAATATCATATAAATATATAAATTTATATATCTTTTAATATTTTGGGACGGTTTAATTAATGTCATAAAAATGCCATGACTCGCAAAGGCGTAAGACATGACTATACCGTCACGCCATGTCTCATACTATCTAGAACCTTGACTGAAACAGTATAAAACCAATGTATCTCTCACTTAATGGTATACAAATAATGCACATCAGATGGACCTCAATGAAATATCTTTGCTTATGGTATACCAAAAAGTTCCCATATTATAAAGTTTGCCATTAAAATTTTTACCAAAAAGTATTGGGCTTTTACCAGTCACACATATCATCATCGTCATGAGACCTATATACATCAGTGTTTTGTCATTTCGGTGTTTTTGTGCTGAAGGATTGAATTCACAGACAACTTAGCCTGACATTTTCATTTCTATTTAGATGTAGTGTAGCATGTGATGATGTGACAATACTTTAAAAGCAAAATCCTATCACCCTTTCACGCAACAATAGCTCGTATATATATATCTATGAAATAAAGTCTGATTTGAAATGGTAGATGTGCCAAATAAATACAAGTATACCATCTGTTTTTTCCATGTATGAGGCAACACCACTAGTGCTAAATTTAAATATGAAAACCAGGATTAAAAGTATGAAATCATTCTTAACTTGGTTTATCTGAAGGTATAATAAACTCCTGACAATCTTAGCCAAATACATATAAGAAGAAAAAAAATTTAAGCAGAATTTGGCGATGTAAGCAAAGGTACAGACAGGTTCTATTGTTCTAATTGCAATTATATATGTGTCTTTTACCATAAATGTCACATGCAAAACAATAACCAAGTAACCAAGCTATACCTTAGCTAGGTTAATTGTCAACCATCATAAATTCATAAGCAAGTCGTGTAATGGCATAAATACAACATAAACGTTATGTATGTCTTTTCAGATAAAAGACCATTCGAGCAAATACGAGAGAAAACGGAACGGTTGAATTGTAAATACAGTAATATGTTTGTGCTATCATTATTCATGCTATCGGTATTGTTGACCATACATTCGCATTTGTATTTTACGTGATATTAAATAATTAAACCCTTATTATTAGAGGTGACACGTTAAATACGAGTCACGCTGGGTAAACATCTATTAATAGAAAAGTTTACTTTGCTAGTGAAATTAAAGATGGTATAAATAACACTCTTTAATATAATGACGCAATTCAGCACACCTTTAAATTAAATATATCGATGTAGTTTTTGATTCCTTTAAGTAAGTTATGTACTAGTATAGCAATCGATCGTAAATTTTTAATGGATTACATTAATTAACCTTTTTCATAACTATAAGCACAACTTGTGCCCGTATTTTATTTTTTTATTGTATACTAACAGTCCTTATTTTGTACAGTATTTATTTATTTAATGATGGGAATTATCTTAATATTTTAAAAAAACACGGAATGATCACTCTTATCAAAATGTTAAAAAATTGTAAAAAAATCCGAAAGAGCTAAAGTTATAAATATGAGGAAAAAAGCTAAAAATACCTAACATATTTAAAAAAAAAACTAGTCTCGCCAATGTACTCTCTAAACAACTAAGCTCGCCAATATACTTTCAAATTTTGATCGACCTCGCCAATATTACCTTTTCATTTCAGGTTACCCGGTTACCAAATATTTTTTGATTAAAAAAGTTATAGAAAATGACACGTGGACTTGTTGAATCGTTGACCGGGCGATGTTTGATTGACTATAACATATCACACACACACACATTTATAACTTATCTTTCCCCAAATTTCACACACATCTACCTTTCCTAGTGACAAACATATTGCAAGCCAAACCCAGAAATTCATATGAATCAGATTCATCAAAGTAATAATTAAGTACGAATATATATTCTTATATATCCTGATTAATTACTAACTAACCTATTTTTGGTAAACCTTAATTAGGTTAATTAATAATTAACCATTTGAAACCCTAATTAGGTTAATTTGCCAGATTAATAATTAACCTAACTATGGTTCCAACTAGAAATATCAATTAACCTAATTTTGATAAACCTTAATTATTGATCTTTCCCTAATGGTTACAAACTGAAGGTTTTTTACATATACTGGATAAAGTGATTAACAATCACTATTTACGAAACCCCCAAATCTTGGAACTCTAATTTTTTATTAAGGCCAATTGAAGTCAATTTCATTGATAAACCCTAATTATTGGTCTTTCCCTAATTAGGGTTACAAATTGAAGGTTTTTTACATTATACCTGATAAAATAAAGTGATTAACAATCATAATTTTGAAACCCCAAATCTTGGAACCCTAATATTTAATTAAGGTCAATTGAAGTCGATTTCATTGTATTATTAGGTTAATTTTCATGATTTGATTTCATTGTTTAATTAATGTAATTTTATGTTTGTATTGTAGGTTAAACTGAACATAAGTCTATTCACAGTCAGACTTCATCATGATGGGATCTTTATCGAGAAACCACTGAAATACGATAATGGTAATTGCCAGGTTATATCAGACATACAATTTGAAGAGATGACTGTGGAAAATCTGTATGAAGTGATAAAGAGGTTAGTCCTTAGTGCGCCTAAGAAATTATACTATTGTATTCCAGGTTTAAGTTTGGGTATGGGACTTAGGGAGCTTAAGGATAATTTTTTATCAAACCACAAATGAAATTCCAAAAATGAAGTTACAGCTGAAGGAGAATTTGTTATCAAACCACTAGCTAAGCCAGACCTTTCACCTCAAAAGTGGACTAGAATGAAAAATTTAGAACATAATGGACACTCCTTTCCATTTAGACAATGGACTTCATAAGCGGGTAGTGAAAAGTCTTTCCGGATAAAGACATTGAATTCAGACCACAAGTGTATAAGAAAGTATAACATGGGATCTCTAGTTACCATTAGATGGATAGCCCGATATTATGCTGATGAGATTATCATGAACAGAGGATTGAACCACAATCTAATGCGCCAAGATATAATGGACAAGTTTATGATTGATGTAAGTATAGGTCAATGAAAGAGAGCAAAGCAATGTGCACTATATGAACATAAAAGGGGTCTAATTGAGCATTACGGAAAGCTGTCGGAATATAAACAAGCAATCCTTTCGTCACATCCCGGTTCTAACTGTCATTTGGAAGGAAAGGATGAAGACACTAGTAAGAGAGACTTTCTTAGGTTTTATGTCTGCTTCAAGGGTGTAAAAGATGGATGGCTTGGTGGTTGTAGGAAGGTGACTAGGATATATGGGTGTTTTATCACTCATGTATGTCAGGGTCAACTTTTGACGGTTATGTGACGTGATGTACCCAATAGTGTTGGGTCAGTATTTACTGACCTTGAAGTAACTCTAGGATTTGAATATAAAATCCCCCTAAGTGTTTCATGCTCAGCAGTAAGGCCAGTCTGCGGAAGGATGACTAGAGGAACAAAGTTCCTACTGAAGACTTTGTAGCTAAAGAACGTTTAGCATTCCCCTTCCAGTTAACTTGGAAGACAAAGGGGTCTTCGCTTCAAATACTAGGCGGTCTAGTTGCTGCAGAACAAGGACTGAAGAAGGGCTTTCAGTTAAGTTTGGTTTGACAATACCAAACTGAATGATGTCGATCTCCTTTAGGATACTGAAGACTTTTCAGTATTCTGATGGTTTGCATTAGGCGGGAAAAGATAACTTTAAGTCAAAGTAGGTTGCTTGTATACTTAGATATAAGGACAACCTTTATCTTTTCTAGGATAGTTTAATATGTACTTTGTACTATTTATTTAGCATGGGCATCAACCACCCACTGGATAAACCCATGCATTGAAACATGCAAATGCAAACCCTAATTTACAATGCCTATAAAAGGAGTGTACATTAAGAGAGAAAGGGTTAACCAATATAAGAGTAAAAATTCTGGAAAACCTTTCCCTCTCGATACCAACTAAACCATATAGCCAAGATGCATATGAACGTTTAGATTGGATCTTAGACTTTAACTTTGGTTATACGTTAAGTAGAGGAGATCACAACCCATTGTCATTCAACCACTTTGTTATTCCCCAAACAAAGTGGGTTATAGATTCTTTATTTGATTCTAATAAAAGTCTATACATTGAAAAGTTATTGGTATTGTTGTTTTAGTTGTTCATAGTTCTTATCTATTTTTAAAACAACACACTTGAGTCTTGGTAAAGAGTTATTACTTAAGGTTGATAAGTAATAATGATTTACAAGGGACCAACAAGTGGTATCAGAGCAGTTTGATTAGCTAAACTCTTATTTTATTAAACTGCTCATTTAAAAGTTCTCAAATCAAGATCCAAAAATGACTCAAGTTATACCACAAACCCTAGAATATAGGGGTGGCCAACTCAATGTTGCTCCTGTACTAGAGGTAGCTAATTTTACAAATTGGAAGAAGAGGTTTCTTGTCCACATGGTTGGGATTGAACCTCAATTCCTTGGAATCATTGAAAATGGTCCTTTTGTTCCCATGGTTAGGGACAATAGAAAACTTGAAGTACAATGGACTACTGATGAGAGAAAAGCTGCTAACCTAGATCAGCGTCTCAAAAGTCTCATCATGTTTGTGCTTCTAGATGACCAAATGAATTCTGTTGTAAATTGAAAAATAGCAAAATCTACATAGGAGGACCTTATTCTCTCTCATGAGGGACCCTCTGATGTGAAAGAAAATAGAATCATGGAATTAAAGCTTCTAGATGACCAAATAAATTCTGTTGTAAATTGAAAAATAGCAAAATCTACATAGGAGGACCTTATTCTCTCTCATGAGGGACCCTCTGATGTGAAAGAAAATAGAATCATGGATTTAAAGCTTCAATACAACACCTTCAAGCACAAAGAAGGGGAAACCCTCACACAGACATTCACCAAATACAAAGCACTGATGAATGAACTTGTGAATGATGGTGTTGAGCTTTCAAAACTTGAAATCAACACAGTTTTGTTAATGTATTGCCAAAAAAGTGGCCCAGTTTTTGTCAAAGCTTGAGAAATGCTAATCACATTAAAGATTGTGATTTATCCTCTCTTTTTGGGAAACTTAAATATGAAGAAAACCTAGATGATAGGATTTATGAAGGCTCAAACAAGAGTAAAGCATTAACCATTGCTACAACCTTGTCTACAGCCTTCTTTAGTGAGGCTGTCATCCAAGACTACCAAGATAGTCCTGATGATAAAGAGGACACAAGAACTAGTGAGGAATATTTGAATTACCTCAAAGAGGAATTTCATGAAATAGCGCTTATGGCCAAGTCTAGAAGGTTCTTTAAGAAAGGAGGCAAGTTCTCCAGCACCACAAAAGCTTCAGTTGATACTGAATGTGTCACACCCCCAAATTCACTGCAGCGAAAGATTTGCTTTGGGGACTTGTGACTTCATGAATATTCGAGAGCTTGATCCGAGAACGACCTCTACATGCCAAAAACCACAAAGAAGACTCCAAATAATCCACATAGTCAAGTACCTGAAAATACATGCTTAAAACGTCAACATAAAGTTGTTGAGTTCATAAGTTTGTTTTAAAACGT
Organism: Glebionis coronaria; assembly: GCA_025667525.1. Classification (NCBI taxonomy): domain Eukaryota; kingdom Viridiplantae; phylum Streptophyta; class Magnoliopsida; order Asterales; family Asteraceae; genus Glebionis; species Glebionis coronaria. The sequence continues at coordinate 88,778,009 of CM046878.1, forward strand.
TTATGAAAAATTAGAGTTTATACCGACCATTGCACCTTGCAGTAAAATATAAGAGCTTAAAAATCATAGTCTCATGTTAAATAGATTTTCTTTGATGATTTCAAAGTTTACTAATAAAGAAATAAAGTTTACTTATAATAAATATAGTTTACAGATAAGTAAAATTCACTGAAATAAATAGAGTTTTCTGATGAAACAGAGTTCACTGGAAATAAATAAAGTTTTCTGATGAAACAACATTTTCTGATAAAAACATAGTTCACAGATAATAAATAACGTTTTCTGATAAAAACATAGCTCACTGATAAATAATAGAGTTCTCTAATAGAATAGAATTGTTTTATGAACCACAAGATTTTCCAACCACTTAGTGACAATATAACAAATACAAAGTCACTAACTAAAATAAAGCATTTATTATTGTCTAAGCTCATGACACCGAAGCGTTAACAACACCGGTAGTATAATCATATAATGCAGCCCCTACGGATGCCTAACCCACGACATCCGTCCTCAGACTCAAATGAAACTGTGTCCGCTTGTCCTCTGTTGGACCAAGCCGGACAGGGGCGTCAACCCCGATAGATCTATCCATAACATTCGCGCTTTCGACCGGTCATCCGGTCTGAAATTAACGGTTCATGATAATGGGCCAAAGTGATTGGGTTAAAGTGGGACTTAGACCAATACATAAAAGAGATATGCACTTGTGTTCATTCTTGCAACCATTTTCTCTACCCGAGAACCAGTAAAAAGTAGTTAAAGTTTTGGGCTATGAAAATCACAATAGAAATTTTAGTATCAGCATTCATATGTATAACAATTAGAGGAGTTGACCACTCAGCACTTAACAATTAAACCAGTTTAAAGATAGTTTATGACCAACCAAGTAAGCTTAACATTAGCTTATGACAATCAAGTAATTTATAAACAGTTATAGACAACCAAACAAGTTTAATATCAGTTTCTGACAGCAAAGCAAGTTTATAAGTAGTTTATGACCAAGCATGTACCTCCCCCAAAGAGCAATTATAAAACATTTATAACTCAATTCAAAGCAAGAAAAGGTGGGGTATGAACTCACCTCGACGAAGTAGCGCGAATTATAGTGATGCTAACAATACGCTCAGTAGAAACGGAAATCGATACGGCTCGGTCATGGTGTTGTGGTTTAACTAATCGGCTAAATCCAATAACTTAAGAAAATGTATATTTGAGGTCTCGATACATATGTACATCAACGTGACCCGTTGATAAAATAGTTAAGTTCTAAATTATAATAGTTTGGTGGTTGGTTAAATAAAATTAATAAATTAAGCACACACAAAATATGTAATGTATTCCGTACACATTACGTATAACCAGACGATGATATAATTCTTACGTTGAATTATATAATAGAGACAACCATCTTACAAAATAAATCAAAGTATATATTTATTTTGTATTTACAGTATAACGATCGTGATAAAAATAATTAGACAACATAGTTCGACACATTTTAAGAAAATCACCACTTAAGTTAATTGTCACTTTTAAGTGAAAAAAATATATAACTTTTATTGGTTTATCAATACAATCGAATTTATTTATTTTACCGGTTTACAAATATAATAATATTTATTTATTTATCGTTTACAAATATAATAGTAGTTTGTACCATATAAAATATGAAGTATAGGATTTTATAGAAATTTTGACATGGCCTATTCGTTTGTACAATATTTTCCATATTCAATTAATTCTCAATATTCTCCATTTTTCAAACAATCTATGTTACACAAATCATGTTTTAACATATATCCAATTAGGCTATTTAATCACTATAATTAGATAAACCAAACACAACCTATGTGTTATAATTTAAAAGCCAAACGCCCGATTTGAGCTCTTTAAACACATAATTAAACATATAATTGTTTATAATTCTCGTAATAATGATCGTGTTCGACATATTTAGTTAACCATTAATAATATATACTTATATATGTATACCACTGTTTAATTCGTTTTAATTAAATATTAATGTTATATACGCTATTAGCCGATTTCTAAACCACAACAAACCACGAATTTGTAATCGCGCCTGGTACTCTAATCCCTTGAAGTCCGGCGTCCACATAACCCAAACGCACCCTTATCGGTGGGCTGATAAACCCGACCGCACCCTAACTGTTTACTGTCTACAGTCCCAAACGCCCCTTATACGTTGTTTGCAGTCCCGAACGCCCCTTATACGCTGTCTGCAGATCCAAACTCCCCTTCATGTTGCTCCCATACAGCAGATCCATACACACCCTTATGTGGCTGCTAATCAGCAACAAACACCCTTGTGGCGTGTTGTTTGTAAATCAGCAAACCAAACGCCCCTAAGGCTGCTATACTCAGTCGGACAAATGCACCCTTCGCTGGTCGTTTCTAACTCGAACCCGACACACCTATAGGTGGTGTATAACCGAACCAAACATGAACCATGGCTAGATCTGGTATGGTATGGTGGTGCTCGATATAAACCGAAATAAACACCCCTTTTGTGCTGATGAACCGCAACAATCCCCTCCTCTCGATGGCTGTTATAAAACCGGAACAACGCACCCACCAGTAGTGACTGCTGGTGGTGGTCGTCGGCTTACCAGTGGCTACTGGTGGGTTTTATGATCTGGTGTACAGGCCTGGTGGTTTACAAGGATAAAGATGACGGTTGTGGTGGTTTTATGGTGGTTCGTGGATGAGACCACAACTATATAAATGGTGGGGTTGATGGATGCTCGTGATATTTGATGGCGAGGGTGCTGCGAACAGGTGGTAAACACCACTATTGTCCAAGTTGTGATGGAGTGGATGATAATAGGTCGAATAGATCTATTAGTGGAGGCAGCGGCTGGAGTTGGTGATGGCCAAATGATGATGATGAACATGGTGGTTTTTGATGGTATATAGTGGTGGCAGAGTGGCGGGTCAGTGGTGGATGTTACACGACAGCAACAGCCGTTAGGTGGTGATTAGATGGCGGTGGTGATTAATATGAATCGTAATTATACTAGGTCGGATAGATCGATCAAACTTAAGTGAGTTTTCATTTTAAGGTGGCCGGAATAATACCGCCGGAAATATGGTGGCTGGAGGATATATTATAGAGAGGGGTGTGTGTTTTGTTATTTAGGTTTAGGGTTTGTGTGAAATGAGGGGAAACCCTAATTTTTCCTTTTATATGTACTAGTCAAATTTTGTAAAAACAAAGTGAAAGGTTCCCGAATGTGCAGGGACTAAAATATAATTTTCTTATAATTGTTGTTAATACATGGTACGGGCTAGTTCGTTTTATTTTTGTAAAATTTAATTCGTTTTTTGAAAATCGCACCATCGATTTTAAAATGATTTTCTACTAAATTAATGTATTCGTTCGATAAATTTTTCGTAATCGTTTTATATTTTATTTAAAATAATTATCATTTATCGATTATTGCATATAGATTGCGTTTAAAACAAAATATAGTTCAACTTGAATGTTCTCGTTTTCAACGTTCGTTATTAAACTAAAATAAAAAATATCAGATAATTTAATAAATCTTTTTATCAAATATTTCTGAATAATTAAATAAACATTTAATTTGTATCGTGCCAGTTCTCAGATTTGCGCAGTCTTTTACAACATGTAAAATAAACTCCTGTTTTCGAATCAAATGACTTTGATATCTCTCGAAAACAAATTTTGATTAATTAAATAATATAATTTATTATTATTTAAAGTCTGGAAAATTCCCGGTTGTCACAGTACATCCGTGTTATTTGGAGTTCGTCCTCGAACTCAATCGTTGTTACCCTAATAAAGTGTAGAGAAAATGATTTTGAGGTTCTACCCAAGTGTTATATCATCTGCTCATAGATAATTCTGTCCGAACTGTTAATATTGTGTTACCCACCAATAGTTAATTAGGTAAGTAATAGGTAGAAGAGGAATATATCTTAGCGGTTCTAAATGTCAATCTGACAAATCGGTCGTCGTTCCTAGAACGATAAAATTCGAAACGAAGAGTTGAGAAAACTCGTTAGTTCTTAAACGTATCTAAGGGTTCACCACCACCAGCCCGTTAGGTTCACTCGATCGGTATAAAGTCTCTAAAGATTCACTTAACAATTCGTGAATCAAACGAAGCCTAAATAATTACTCTTCAAAACGTCGTCATGATACGATAACATGACGAAATACGATAAATTCGTATGACGAATCTCGAGTCAAAAGAAATACACTCCCGAAACTGGAGTACTAAATCAATACCATAAATATACAGGGTCACGTCGGATATCCTTAAGCCCACTCATTTATAATCTCATATTTGCATACAAAAGCGTCCTAATCTATGCCAATATGTTATTATAAACTCATGGTTCGGCGATTTATGATTTCTTTATTCAAATGCAAAGGCGTCCCAATCCATTTCAATAAAGACTTCATAAATCATCCTACTTAAGTGTCACTGGCAAAATACCCAATTCAAAATCGTTAAAATCTATAAAGGATATTATCCAAAATTACCAAAAGCAAAGAGCATGAGTTGACAATAAGTCGTCTTCCATAAGTAAACGTTTCGAAAGTACCGGATCGAAGAACATAAGTGTCGATAGGCGATAAAGCGATCGCATATGTATATCAAGTAAAGAAACTCACGGTTATAAGTAGGATAAGTATATAGTAGTCGGTTCTAAATAAGCAATTATCCAATCACACAAAACCTTCCCATCCTCGAGGAAGACTCATCAAACACCAAGCTGAGTAATAACTTATCATAACCCAACCTCGAAACTCACTCACAAAGAATGGCCCAGGTTTTGTTATGAATTATTACACATCTCAACCTTTTGATGACTCAGCTCGACTCTGAAAATACAGTACATTCCACATTAACACGTAAGACTACGAGTCTTACCCACCCTCGAGATAATTCATCAAAAATCATAGGCTGTGTAACGTCCCATACTTAACTTCATCTCGCACTCAATCAAACATGAGGCCCACTGAGGCATAGTTAAGTATTGTTACACCTCTCAACCTTTTTGAATAAATTAGCTCGAACCTGAGATTACCCGTGACCAATCGTGAACCAAAATCACATAATACCCATACTGTAAAACCCGCATGCTTTTACCATGAATAGTGCCCTTAAGATCGTACGTCCTAGATTAAAACTTACCTTATTCAGTATTGATCACATTCATGTGCTATTAATCAAGTAAGTACATACGTGTATAACATGATAAGTATCGTTTACGTACGAACTCATGATAAGCAGTTAATAAGTATTTCACGGGAACATAATTAAATCATGATCACCATTAAAACACGAACTAAAATAATCACGTAAATACATATAATATAATTACAAGCATAAATAAATACGTTAAGGTACGGTAAATATTTAACGAGAACGCACTAAACATGAACACCAATAAACACGAATAAACACGTAACAAATTAAAACACGCAAAACACGAACACGAGAGCACACTATAATATTTTAGACACGGAAAACATTTGGGCTACCCCATGTGGGGCCCCATGCCCACGGCTACAATCAAGAAATGGGCTAAGCCCATCAAGTTTACATGAAAGGGGGGTAAAGGGTAAAAACTACTTTCATTTTTCACTTTCCAAGGAAATAATCACAAAACCTAAAAAAAAGTTCTTCTCTCCTCCTCTCTTCCCTTTTGTAGCCGCCACCTTTAACACCACCTTAAGGGGGTGTTGGTTGATTTTGATCATAAAAACAAGTGCTAGAAACCGTGTTTGTTCATCCTTTTTCAAGCTACGTATTGGTATATCATTCTAAACCTTTCTTTTCATTTCTTTGTAATCTTTAATTATTTTCATGAACATGTTATTTTTATTTTTGTGAAAACATGATAATTAAACATTGATCTAACATGTTTTGGGGTAAATTAAAATCAAAGGATGATATAAGAGGGTGTTTGTTTTTGGCCGCTTAGTATAACCAACCCGAGGGGGGGGTTCGGTTTGCTTTTTGCCGCCACCACCAAGACCATTTTGGTCTTGGTTGGTGCGTGTGGGACCCACGGCAGCAAGGGGACACAAGTACCCCGAGTTGGCTCGGGGTACGGTGTCGAGTTCATGCCTGATTCATGGTTCGTTGGTTAAAACATGATTTATGCTACATGTTAATATTATGAATTATGAACTTAGGATATAAATTAATTAATAACATGAGATATTAATTAAACCATGACTTAGGTTATTTTTAATTATTATTTTAGCATGATATTAATTTAACCTAAGTATTTTTATGTTACAAGTTATAATTAATTAATTATTTAAACATGCTTATAATTAATTAATTTAGACACGACTTAGGTTATGTTATTAATACATAATAATACACATTTTAACCTAAGTATTTTATTCCATTTTAATTAAAACATATTATACTTTAATTAAAATGCTTAACCTATAGTTTAATTAAAATACATGAAATAATAATTAAACTATACACTATATCATATGACTTAAGAAATAAGCTTATAAACACTTAGACTTATATGTTAGCTTATGTAACAAGCTTAATTCTAATTATGGAAACTTCTATTTATAGAAACTTAATTAAATAAGGCAACTAATCTATTAATGGAAACCTTCTATATATGGAAATCTATCTATTTCAGGCAGCTAATCTAATCATGGAAACCTTCTATATATGGAAACTTATTTAATTAAGGCAACTGATCTATTTTTGGAAACTTTCTATTTTTAGAAAGTAATCTATTTTAAGCAGTAAATTCTATTTTTGGAAACTTTCTATTTTTGGAAACTTTCTATTTTTGGAAACTTTCTATTTTTGGTAACTTTCTATTTTTGGAAACTTTCTATTTTTGGAAACCTGCTATTATTGGAAAGTTACTTATTATTACACAGTAAGTATAATAATACATGAAATACCAGTAATACTTAATCAGATTAATCAGAATACAAGATAACACAGTTTGAGGCTTTAAACAGTAAACCATGACTTAAAACATATAAAGTAAGCTAAGATAAGACACAAAACCCAGTACGTATTCAGCGATTCGATACTTATACACGTGTGTATCCATGTAGCTTTAGTGATCCAGAAGTAGGAGTCTTTCTTCCGTTCATTCACTGGACTTGAGGTACGGATTCCCGTCCTTTCAGTATGGACATTCTTTCCTTATTAGGATTTCCCCGTATGCAGCCAACTGTTTTCCCCAGTATTTGTTTTATTATTTTGAACTGCTTATGTTTAATTAGCATAATCTATAGCCATATACAAGCATGACCAGTTTCACCTAGTTATGGAGGTACCATAACCATAACATTGGAGGCACCAATGTTATGACTTCCCCACGGCGGAGTGATTGCTCGTGGCATCCCTTTCAGTTTTGGCCATATTATTATATCATGTGGGGCGTATGGGTGCATCCTAGTTACATGTTTTATTCAGTATTTCATGGTGAATGTGGTGTGTGCCTTGCATCCTTCACAAGGAGTTGATCCCTCCTACCCAGACCAGTATATTAATTAGAGGCATCCCCTTTAATCAGCATGATGAGGTCACCCCTCCAAGTATTCATGCACGTGACCTTTTCATGACCTATATGGGCTATGGTATATATATGTTAAAACAGTTTTCATAAGATAAACATAAGGCTTTTCAAACTATAAAATCAGTTTCCTCAATACTTAACCAGTCTACTCAGAACTTAGTCTTCCGCTGTTATATGTTACATGCTTATCCTATTTCATGCTATATTGTATATCCGTGCACTGAGCGTTTTGCTCAGCCGTTACTCTCCTTTCCATGTCCCAAAACGGCAAGTACCCAAGACTCGAGCATTTGGAGGAGATGCATAGGATGAAAGCTGCCATAGACTTCTTCTCCTGTTTCCTTCCTATATTTATGCTTGTTTAGTCTTTCATTCAGTTCATTTACTTTGTTATGTTTTGGGCTTATGTTTGGGAACCGATGTTTGATTCCGGTTTTCCCTATGGTCATGTATGTTTTACTACATATTACCTTGCATGCTTTGATGACACGCCATAATTACGCGTGACATTCCATTTATCAAAATGGGGTGTTACAATTATGGTATCAGAGCCAAGGCTTTGACCTGTAGGCTCTAAAACTCGACCTGTGACTAGTGGGTAGTCACCAGAAGCTTCCTAAGCCAACATCTGTTATTCTACGTATTGATGTTTTCAGCGCATTGTTGTTTTAACCATGATGTTTTCAGCACCTTGAGGTTTTAACCTTAACGTTTTCATCGACATTGTTTTACTAATATGGATGGACAACCTTCATTCATATTTAGTTATGTGTCATTATTTCATGCATGACGTTCCTCATGAACTGTGACTATGTGGACTGAACCTCAATAGTTCATAATTAGTCACATAAAAATTTTTCTGATAAGTTTTGGCAGATGAGTTTCATTTATTTATGTTTCATGTATCATTATTGCAGGGATTATGACTAAGTAATGGTTGGTACAGGACTGGCCCTATTTAGTCGCATGTGCTTTTATCGAAACTTTTAATTTTGGGACCGACCCATAGGCGTCCCCTCGCCATGTCTTTTGTTTTGGGACCGACCCATAGTCGTCCCCTCGCACATATAAAAGGTTTTTATAAACTACATTACGCATTCATGCACTGTTTTCATGCATAAATTTTTTCTCATAATTTAAATTGGCATAAATTTTTTTTCATGTCCCCTCATAAGTTATTATGTTTTTATGTCAAGTATGTTTTCATACGGTCATGGTTAACTTCAGTTTCATGCTGATTATGTTATACACTCCTTCGTGATAGATGGTTTCATGTTTCTTCATGATAATTCCGTCTTTATGTTGATTATTGTTTTACGCCTCTTTTGTTATTTACGTTGTCCCGCAAGACAGTGTTGGATTTCATTGAATTTTGCTTTCATGATAGTCATAGTTGGTTTTCATTGATCATGCTGTCAGGCAAATCATCGTTGAATCTTGTGTAACCACACTTTAGCGTTTCCCCTATGCAACCAGAATGAGGTATTTACTGGCATTGCCAGGTTATCATAATGGTTTTCCTAACCGTTTAACTGATATACTTTCTTTAGATCATGATAAATGATCGACTCCATACCGATCATTTCATGTGCATTCCACGTGTACTCCACGTACCGTATTTCATGTGTATTACATGTACCTAAATCCATGTGTATTTCACTTGCAATATTTCACGAGTATTCGCTAGTCGATTCTAAATCATCTCAGGCATATGTTCACTTGCTGATATTCTACAAGATTGTCGATGCCGCTCATAGCTTGGAGATGTTACTGAAGGTTGATGCTGCTGATGTTGGGAGACGCTACGAGATGCTGATGCTGATGCTGTTCACAACCTGGAGATCCTAAAAGACGAAGACAAAGGCTTCGGAGCAAAGCAATTGGACGAGAAGATGCTTCACCATCAGACAATTCCCATCAATCATTGTCCCAAATTCATAGTTACATGTCACACGTCGTTCGGCTGTCATTTCAACCATATGAGTGCAAACCGGTACCAGCCGGCCACTCAGCTGAATAGTTACATGAATCACGGTCATGAGAATGGCCGTCATGGAACTGACAGACAGGACGATAGTAACCACTACCATGACAGAAAATATCCTAGAAATCGCAACCGAGGTTCTGGCCGCGGACGTGATCAGACATACAAATGATCAGTAGTACAACCGATCCGCCAATTTTGGCATAATAACCTTATATTGTGGTTATATTTGTTTCACATCTCGAGACACATGTCAAGACATCAGTCAAGACACATGTCTCACGTATACCTCCTGAAGACACATGTCAAGACACATGTCAAGACACCAGTCAAGACATATGTCATGCTTATTGTTCCAAGAAACGAGTCAAGACACATGACTCACGTCCAACTATGGACCATTTCTAAGGAATTCAGGGTACCCTCCAAGGGTATATCTATGTTGTTGTGCCATGTATTAATCAGGCCACAGGAATTTCAATACCATTATCGGCGCATCAGTGAGAACTGTCACGTTGCCGATGTCACTTTCATTTCTTTCACCATAGTTCATATATTCATAACCGTGAAGGACGCCTTTCGTATTCCCACGCATACGAAGGTTTTCCTTCAACTTAATGATAAGATCCAAGCTGCTAACGCATTTCCTCGGACATACACGAGATGAATTTTATCCTAATTAGGTACTATGAACACCACACCATGCTATGATTCATAATTATGTACAGTAATGTTCAGGCTCCTGAATACATTCAGCTTGATTTTCCATCAGGAAAATCTGTACAAATTATCTATGCTTTTCTAGCACGTGCTTTGTAGCCATAATTGCTAAAATTTTCTAGCTGTCAGTAACACACGACTACTAAGGTCCTTTTACGCATAACCAACGGATTATTCCTAAATTGTTCCTTACACTCCAGAAGAACCTTCAAGGAGAAGGATGGTACCATGAGATTATGTGTCGACTACCGTCGACTTAAACAAATCACCATTCATGACAGTTATTCTCCTCCACATATTGACAACATGTCCAATCAACTGTATGGTGTTAATCACTTTTCCAAGATCGAACTCACGATCATGCTGCCAACAGTGACGAGTGAAAAAGCAGGACATGTCCATGACTGCTATTCATACACGACTCGGTCATGCTAGATTTATGATTTTGAGTTAGTCTCATCAATGCTTCAACCGCATTATGGACTTAATAAATTGAGTTTCCATGAACTCCTAAACAAATTCATCAACGTTTTCATTAAGGATAACCTGATTTCCTCTAAGCCTAGAGAAGAACAGGAAGACCATATCTGCACTATGTTGCAAATTCTATGACAAGAGAAATTCTACCCTGGAATATTTTTTCCAATATCAATTCTGTTTGATTACAGTGACACACTGAATCGCATGGGTTTTGATGGTTAATCTTACCATGACTCAGCTTATGCGTAAAGGAGAGAACCCTACACTACATTAGGTGTTCTAGAAAATTATACGCTAGGAGAAGTCTAGATTCAGAGACTCAGAGTTTTGCAAACTCCTAGGTATCAAGTTCTACGAAGCAAGATACAGTTACGTTCATATCTAGGTACCTGACATACCAACAGGTTAAGATAGGACACCAACAAAATGGGATGTTTTCATCATATGGAATTGTGAATCAAAAAGGGACAAGATCTCCATGGATTTTAGTTACCAGATTTCAGCAAACTCAGAAGAAGCATGATGCTATCTGGGTTATTGTCAACAGTTTGATCAAGTCTGCAGAATCCTTACATCCGTACGGATTTCAGAACCAACAGATTGAACGAACATGTTCCAGCCAAGGCTCATCCGATCACTTGGCAATCCCTCAGCTATCGGGTCAGACAAAGATTCGTAATGGTACTCCTAACTTACTTCACGTCTTCATTCTAATTCCACGACTTGCTTTCGCGCTCACGTTCATGACACTATTCACGTTCATGATCGTATTTTGGCTTACGATTTTACGTTCATTTCTTTTCTCATTCTGGGAAATTTGCAAGAACTTGTGAGACCAGACCCAAGTTTAGTATAACTCTCCATCATCAGATAGACGTTTCACGTCATATTCCACGTCTCACCTTGTAGCGTTTGGCGTTACCGCCATTATATTCTATGATCACGATATGTCTCACATGTCATGTTCATTCCACGTTCCTCATATCATGATCAAGATATGTTACACGTATCATGGATCACGATATGTTTACTCATACTACACTCGCCATATCTCCACGTAGCACGTTCAAAATTTTTCACGTATCACGTTCAAAAATTTTCACGTACTACGTTTCTTTATGTCTCGCGCATCGTTTCTAATTATCAGTTAAGTCAGATGGTCTTGCATCGTGACGTTTCAGTTACCCTTGCACGTTAACTCTTATTTTCCTCGATCGAATTTAGGGGATCTACCTTCCGTTGATAACCAAGAATTTCTTCGTATTCCAAGTCAAGGTCAGGAGGACCAAGATTTATCATTAGTGTCAGGATCTTTTGAAGGAACCGTTCCAAGAGGGAGGCCACATGGAAACGGACAAGTTCATCCGGACTTCTTATCCATTTTTCTCTTATCAATTAGATATGTCCTTTCAGTCACGTCACGTTCCATGTCTTTTCAAGACAGGTCACGTTCCATGTTCCCTTCTACCATGTCACCTTCATTTCCGTTATTTTGCATACCTTTCCAGTTTGATTCGGGTATGTTTCGCTTCCAGTTACGTTATCTATAATTCGGGGACGAATTATTCTTTTTAGGGGGAAGAATTGTAAAACCCGCATGCTTTTACCATGAATAGTGCCCTTAAGATCGTACGTCCTAGATTAAAACTTACCTTATTCAGTATTGATCACATTCATGTGCTATTAATCAAGTAAGTACATACGTGTATAACATGATAAGTATCGTTTACGTACGAACTCATGATAAGCAGTTAATAAGTATTTCACGGGAACATAATTAAATCATGATCACCATTAAAACACGAACTAAAATAATCACGTAAATACATATAATATAATTACGAGCATAAATAAATACGTTAAGGTACGGTAAATATTTAACGAGAACGCACTAAACATGAACACCAATAAACACGAATAAACACGTAACAAATTAAAACACGCAAAACACGAACACGAGAGCACACTATAATATTTTAGACACGGAAAACATTTGGGCTACCCCATGTGGGGCCCCATACCCACGGCTACAATCAAGAAATGGGCTAAGCCCATCAAGTTTACATGAAAGGGGGGTAAAGGGTAAAAACTACTTTCATTTTTCACTTTCCAAGGAAATAATCACAAAACCTAAAAAAAAGTTCTTCTCTCCTCCTCTCTTCCCTTTTGTAGCCGCCACCTTTAACACCACCTTAAGGGGGTGTTGGTTGATTTTGATCATAAAAACAAGTGCTAGAAACCGTGTTTGTTCATCCTTTTTCAAGCTACGTATTGGTATATCATTCTAAACCTTTCTTTTCATTTCTTTGTAATCTTTAATTATTTTCATGAACATGTTATTTTTATTTTTGTGAAAACATGATAATTAAACATTGATCTAACATGTTTTGGGGTAAATTAAAATCAAAGGATGATATAAGAGGGTGTTTGTTTTTGGCCGCTTAGTATAACCAACCCGAGGGGGGTTCGGTTTGCTTTTTGCCGCCACCACCAAGACCATTTTGGTCTTGGTTGGTGCGTGTGGGACCCACGGCAGCAAGGGGACACAAGTACCCCGAGTTGGCTCGGGGTACGGTGTCGAGTTCATGCCCGATTCATGGTTCGTTGGTTAAAACATGATTTATGCTACATGTTAATATTATGAATTATGAACTTAGGATATAAATTAATTAATAACATGAGATATTAATTAAACCATGACTTAGGTTATTTTTAATTATTAGTTTAGCATGATATTAATTTAACCTAAGTATTTTTATGTTACAAGTTATAATTAATTAATTATTTAAACATGCTTATAATTAATTAATTTAGACACGACTTAGGTTATGTTATTAATACATAATAATACACATTTTAACCTAAGTATTTTATTCCATTTTAATTAAAACATATTATACTTTAATTAAAATGCTTAACCTATAGTTTAATTAAAATACATGAAATAATAATTAAACTATACACTATATCATATGACTTAAGAAATAAGCTTATAAACACTTAGACTTATATGTTAGCTTATGTAACCAGCTTAATTCTAATTATGGAAACTTCTATTTATAGAAACTTAATTAAATAAGGCAACTAATCTATTAATGGAAACCTTCTATATATGGAAATCTATCTATTTCAGGCAGCTAATCTAATCATGGAAACCTTCTATATATGGAAACTTATTTAATTAAGGCAGCTGATCTATTTTTGGAAACTTTCTATTTTTAGAAAGTAATCTATTTTAAGCAGTAAATTCTATTTTTGGAAACTTTCTATTTTTGGAAACTTTCTATTTTTGGAAACTTCCTATTTTTGGAAACTTTCTATTTTTGGTAACTTTCTATTTTTGGAAACTTTCTATTTTTGGAAACCTGCTATTTTTGGAAAGTTACTTATTATTACACAGTAAGTATAATAATACATGAAATACCAGTAATACTTAATCAGATTAATAAGAATACAAGATAACACAGTTTGAGGCTTTAAACAGTAAACCATGACTTAAAACATATAAAGTAAGCTAAGATAAGACACAAAACCCAGTATGTATTCAGCGATTCGATACTTATACACGTGTGTATCCATGTAACTTTAGTGATCCAGAAGTAGGAGTCTTTCTTCCGTTCATTCACTGGACTTGAGGTACGGATTCCCGTCCTTTCAGTATGGACATTCTTTCCTTATTAGGATTTCCCCGTATGCAGCCAACTGTTTTCCCCAGTATTTGTTTTATTGTTTTGAACTGCTTATGTTTAATTAGCATAATCTATAGCCATATACAAGCATGACCAGTTTCACCTAGTTATGGAGGTACCATAACCATAACATTGGAGGCACCAATGTTATGACTTCCCCACGGCGGAGTGATTGCTCGTGGCGTCCCTTTCAGTTTTGTCCATATTATTATATCATGTGGGGCGTATGGGTGCATCCTAGTTACATGTTTTATTCAGTATTTCATGGTGAATGTGGTGTGTGCCTTGCATCCTTCACAAGGAGTTGATCCCTCCTACCCAGACCAATATATTAATTAGAGGCATCCCCTCTAATCAGCATGATGAGGTCACCCCTCCAAGTATTCATGCACGTGACCTTTTCATGACCTATATGGGCTATGGTATATATATGTTAAAACAGTTTTCATAAGTTAAACATAAGGCTTTTCAAACTATAAAATCAGTTTCCTCAATACTTAACCAGTCTACTCAGAACTTAGTCTTCCGCTGTTATATGTTACATGCTTATCCTATTTCATGCTATATTGTATATCCGTGCACTGAGCGTTTTGCTCAGCCGTTACTCTCCTTTCCATGTCCCAAAACGGCAGGTACCCAAGACTCGAGCATTTGGAGGACATGCATAGGATGGAAGCTGCCATAGACTTCTTCTCCTGTTTCCTTCCTATATTTATGCTTGTTTAGTCTTTCATTCAGTTCATTTACTTTGTTATGTTTTGGGCTTATGTTTGGGAACCGATGTTTGATTCCGGTTTTCCCTATGGTCATGTATGTTTTACTACATATTACCTTGCATGCTTTGATGACACGCCATAATTACGCGTGACATTCCATTTATCAAAATGGGGTGTTACACATACGTTTGATTTTAAAAAGGTCTGTGGACCATTGTGTAACTCACAATGCCCAATAAATGTTCTACCGTTCATATATAAAAGTATATTATATGTCTAAGTACACTAATCAAGCAAGCGAACTCATGTAGACAAGTAATAACATGACAGGCAACGAGCAATAACAACCATGCATTGCAAATATTCATATAGCAGCGGAATTAGTATGATGTGATGAGTGTTACTCCTAGATAAAACTGAGAGCCGGTTATAGTCTAGAGTTACTAATGCAACCTAGTTCTCTATAACCAAGGCTCTGATACCAATCTGTCACACCCCCAAATTCACTGCAGCGGAAGACTTGCTTTGGGGACTTGTGACTTCATGAGTATTCGAGAGCTTGATCCGAGAACGACCTCTACATTCCAAAAACCACAA
Organism: Glebionis coronaria; assembly: GCA_025667525.1. Lineage (NCBI taxonomy): Eukaryota > Viridiplantae > Streptophyta > Magnoliopsida > Asterales > Asteraceae > Glebionis > Glebionis coronaria. The sequence goes on from CM046878.1 coordinate 88,793,770, forward strand.
AGAAGACTCCAAATAATCCACATAGTCAAGTACCTGAAAATACATGCTTAAAACATCAACATAAAGTTGGTGAGTTCATAAGTTTGTTTTAAAACGTTTATGAAAAATTAGAGTTTATACCGACCATTGCACCTTGCAGTAAAATATAAGAGCTTAAAAATCATAGTCTCATGTTAAATAGATTTTCTTTGATGATTTCAAAGTTTACTAATAAAGAAATAAAGTTTACTTATAATAAATATAGTTTACAGATAAGTAAAATTCACTGAAATAAATAGAGTTTTCTGATGAAACAGAGTTCACTGGAAATAAATAAAGTTTTCTGATGAAACAACATTTTCTGATAAAAACATAGTTCACAGATAATAAATAACGTTTTCTGATAAAAACATAGCTCACTGATAAATAATAGAGTTCTCTAATAGAATAGAATTGTTTTATGAACCACAAGATTTTCCAACCACTTAGTGACAATATAACAAATACAAAGTCACTAACTAAAATAAAGCATTTATTATTGTCTAAGCTCATGACACCGAAGCGTTAACAACACTGGTAGTATAATCATATAATGCAGCCCCTACGGATGCCTAACCTACGACATCCGTCCTCAGACTCAAATGAAACTGTGTCCGCTTATCCTCTGTTGGACCAAGCCGGACAGGGGCGTCAACCCCGATAGATCTATCCATAACATTCGCGCTTTCGACCGGTCATCCGGTCTGAAATTAACGGTTCATGATAATGGGCCAAAGTGATTGGGTTAAAGTGGGACTTAGACCAATACATAAAAGAGATATGCACTTGTGTTCATTCTTGCAACCATTGTCTCTGCCCGAGAACCAGTAAAAAGTAGTTAAAGTTTTGGGCTATGAAAATCACAATAGAAATTTTAGTATCAGCATTCATATGTATAACAATTAGAGGAGTTGACCACTCAGCACTTAACAATTAAACCAGTTTAAAGATAGTTTATGACCAACCAAGTAAGCTTAACATTAGCTTATGACAATCAAGTAATTTATAAACAGTTATAGACAACTAAACAAGTTTAATATCAGTTTCTGACAGCCAAACAAGTTTATAAGTAGTTTATGACCAAGCATGTACCTCCCCCAACGAGCAATTATAAAACATTTATTACTCAATTCAAAGCAAGAAAAGGTGGGGTATGAACTCACCTCGACGAAGTAGCGCGAATAATAGTGATGCTAACAATACGCTCAGTAGAAACGGAAATCGATACGGCTCGGTCATGGTGTTGTGGTTTAACTAATCGGCTAAATCCAATAACTTAAGAAAATGTATATTTGAGTTCTCGATACATATGTACATCAACGTGACCCGTTGATAAAATAGTTAAGTTCTAAATTATAATAGTTCGGTGGTTGGTTAAATAAAATTAATAAATTAAGCACACACAAAATATGTAATGTATTCCGTACACATTACGTATAACCAGACGATGATATAATTCTTACGTTGAATTATATAATAGAGACAACCATCTTACAAAATAAATCAAAGTATATATTTATTTTGTATTTACAGTATAACGATCGTGATAAAAATAATTAGACAACATAGTTCGACACATTTTAAGAAAATCACCACTTAAGTTAATTGTCACTTTTAAGTGAAAAAAAATATATAACTTTTATTGGTTTATCAATACAATCGAATTTATTTATTTTACCGGTTTACAAATATAATAATATTTATTTATTTATCGTTTACAAATATAATAGTAGTTTGTACCATATAAAATATGAAGTATAGGATTTTATAGAAATTTTGACATGGCCTATTCGTTTGTACAATATTTTCCATATTCAATTAATTCTTAATATTCTCCATTTTCCAAACAATCTATGTTACAAAAATCATGTTTTAACATATATCCAATTAGGTTATTTAATCACTATAATTAGATAAACCAAACACAACCTATGTGTTATAATTTAAAAGCCAAACGCCCGATTTGAGCTCTTTAAACACATAATTAAACATATAATTGTTTATAATTCTCGCAATAATGATCGTGTTCGACATATTTAGTTAACCATTAATAATATATACTTATATATGTATACCACTGTTTAATTCGTTTTAATTAAATATTAATGTTATATACGCTATTAGCCGATTTCTAAACCACAACAAACCACGAATTTGTAATCGCGCCTGGTACTCTAATCCCTTGAAGTCCGGCGTCCACATAACCCAAACGCACCCTTATCGGTGGGCTGATAAACCCGACCGCACCCTAACTGTTTACTGTCTACAGTCCCAAACGCCCCTTATACGTTGTTTGCAGTCCCGAACGCCCCTTATACGCTGTCTGCAGATCCAAACTCCCCTTCCTGCTGCTCCCATACAGCAGATCCATACACACCCTTATGTGGTTGCTAATCAGCAACAAACACCCTTGTGGCGTGTTGTTTGTAAATCAGCAAACCAAACGCCCCTAAGGCTGCTATACTCAGTCGGACAAATGCACCCTTCGCTGGTCGTTTCTAACTCGAACCCGACACACCTATAGGTGGTGTATAACCGAACCAAACATGAACCATGGCTAGATCTGGTATGGTATGGTGGTGCTCGATATAAACTGAAATAAACACCCCTTTTGTGCTGATGAACCGCAACAATCCCCTCCTCTCGATTGCTGTTATAAAACCGAAACAACGCACCCACCAGTAGTGACTGCTGGTGGTGGTCGTCGGCTTACCAGTGGCTACTGGTGGGTTTTATGATCTGGTGTACAGGCCTGGTGGTTTACAAGGATAAAGATGACGGTTGTGGTGGTTTTATGGTGGTTCGTGGATGAGACCACAACTATATAAATGGTGGGGTTGATGGATGCTCGTGATATTTGATGGTGAGGGTGCTGCGAACAGGTGGTAACACCACTATTGTCCAAGTTGTGATGGAGTGGATGATAATAGGTCGAATAGATCTATTAGTGGAGGCAGCGGCTGGAGTTGGTGATGGTCAAATGATGATGATGAACATGGTGGTTTTTGATGGTATATAGTGGTGGCAGAGTGGCGGGTCAGTGGTGGATGTTACACGACGGCAACAGCCGTTAGGTGGTGATTAGATGGCGGCGGTGATTAATATGAATCATAATGATACTAGGTCGGATAGATCGATCAAACTTAAGTGAGTTTTCATTTTGAGGTGGCCGGAATAATACCGCCGGAAATATGGTGGCTGGAGGATATATTATAGAGAGGGGTGTGTGTTTTGTTATTTAGGTTTAGGGTTTGTGTGAAATGAGGGGAAACCCTAATTTTTCCTTTTATATGTACTAGTCAAATTTCGTAAAAACAAAGTGAAAGGTTCCCGAATGTGCAGGGACTAAAATATAATTTTCTTACAATTTTTGTTAATACATGGTACGGGCTAGTTCATTTTTTTTGTAAAATTTGATTCGTTTTTCGAAAATCGCACCATCGATTTTAAAATGATTTTTCTACTAAATTAATGTATTCGTTCGATAAATTTTTCGAATCGTTTTATATTTTATTTAAAATAATTATCATTTATCGATTATTGCATATAGATTGCGTTTAAAACAAAATATAGTTCAACTTGAATGTTCTCGTTTTCAACGTTCGTTATTAAACTAAAATAAAAAATATCAGATAATTTAATAAATCTTTTTATCAAATATTTCTGAATAATTAAATAAACATTTAATTTGTATCGTGCCAGTTCTCAGATTTGCGCAGTCTTTTACAACATGTAAAATAAACTCCTGTTTTCGAATCAAATGACTTTGATATCTCTCGAAAACAAATTTCGATTAATTAAATAATATAATTTATTATTATTTAAAGTCTGGAAAATTCCCGGTTGTCACATAATGCTACAAAATGTGGGAAGACTGGTCACTATGCTAGGGATTGTTACTCCAAAACATCCATCCCTTCCTATTCCTCACTAGCTCAATCAAGACCATCTTGTCAATCATCATTTCAAACAAAACAAATTGCTTTTACTTCATTTCAGCAAAACAGGGTTGAACTTAGACCAACAAAAGATTTTGAGGCCAAATACAGAGAAATTAAAGCTAGATTGGCCCTCATGAGCACTGAAAGTTCTTCCTCCAAGGCTCCTAAGCAAGACAAGAACAAAGGGCTTGTCGCTGAAGCTTATGAATGGGATGAAGAAGATGTTTCTTCAGATGATGATGAACTGGTTAATGTAAAAGTGCTAATGGCACTTGCTGATGATGGACTCCAAAGTTGTGGCCAGAGAAAGTGCTAGAAACGGTGAATGGGTCAATATCACAATAAAAAAGGTACAAACTCTTGTTGATTTAGAAGAAGAGGATGACATTAAATTTGTCTTTGATTACCTGTGTATTGATCTAAAATTTGTTGAAGAACAAAGAAACAATTTGCTTGAAAAATATCATAAACTTGTTCTAAAACTTGAGGATTTTGAAAGTAAGCAAATAGAGCTAAAATAAGCTAAACTTGATATTCTTACTTTTCAACAATTGAACAAAGAGCTTCTTGATAAAAATAACTCCCTAAGAGTTGAACTAAAAGAAGCAAAAGATATTGTTAAATCTTGGCTTAGAAACTCAGATAGGGTAAATCAATACATCAATGAACAAATTCCTGCTCAAAAAAGAAAAAACGCTTGGTGCTGAAGGATCCTCCAGCACCAACTCTATTTTCTTTGTCAAAGCCTCAAATGAGGATGGTAGCTCGATCCCTGACATTGTAAGGTCAGGTGAAGAGAATTTACCCAATCATGACACTGGACGAATCCTTCTCCCTGAGTTTCAAGCAAATGCAAAGTAACCAAATAGTTGGCACTTATAGCATTGAATGTTTGCCTTGTTTGCATAGTCCCGTCTTCTTCTTCCAGTTTAATGCCAAAATCCTCCATAGGGTTCTTCCCTTTGTTTCCAGCCTTCTCTGCACAAGTCTAGTCATATGACTCAAGACTCCTGTTGTCTTCCTCCATCTTTGTTGATGTCGGTGCCCTAGCCATTTTGAAATAGGAAACTAACACCTCCAAGTATGTTATGTAGCATTGTTTTATGTCTTCCTTGTCTATTTTATGCAACCCTAATATCTCTACAACAATTCCAAATTCGTCTCCAAAATGGACACTTGTGTATCTACCCATGTAACCAATTAGTTTATACAAATCAAAGAGGTTTATGGTTACTCCCTGAATTGTTGGTGGTATAGGGCCAGGGACTGATTTGTGTAGATAGTGGTTGTAGAATCATTGCACAACCTTGTCAAACCTTCTTCTAAAAGGTTCACACCTTTGGCTTATGACTTCATCATTTTTTATCATGTTTAAGAAGGCCACCAGATCATTGAAATTATTGATTTCAATTGGATCTCCTTCTCCTACAATTTCTTGCGTCTTTTTTCTCTCCTTCTTTCTGCTTTGGTCCAAAGACTCAAAGTATTCTTCCATGTATTCATTGTGGCGTTTCTTAAGCATGTTCACATCAATTTTTGACCCTTGTACTGTTAGCCCGTATATTTGTTATGTGTATGTATTGGGCTCAAGCACGTATCTAGAATGATCTTTGTAATCATATATTATGTATCGTATTATTGTTTGAGAAATCAATCAACTATTACCTACTTACATGGCATCAGCCTTACCATTGATCCCTAACCCTAAATCTATATCAGCCGCTCCTAAAATCACTCTTAAGAAATTATCAAATCTCGTTTGGTTATTTTGGTGACTTGTTCTTCGGGTAACAAGTCCATATCGATAGTGGTGATTTTTGCTTCGGTTCACAAATCCTCTCGTTGTGTGTTGTTCGTGCTTTGGTTCACGAGCAGGTTACTATATTTTAATTTGTTTCATTGTTATCATCATTTTTTTCTCTTTTTCACAAACTTCACAGTCACCATCACTAGGACTCAAGGGAATAGTAATAATCAAGGGATTAATATAAATGAATTGTTGGTCAAGTTACTAAGGCACTTGGATGTTACGGGGTCTAATTCATTGGCACAAAACAACCATAATACCACAACCTCTGCAAGTATTCCTAACGTTCACTTGGCACAAACTAAGAGCCAAATTGGATTTGCTAATGTTGGCCCACCCATGTTTAATAGCCAGCCACACATATATACTCCTAACAATATCCAACCTAGTCCGTTTGGTGTCCCACCAGGTTTTTGTTATGTGCCAGCCCAACCCAATCTTTTTACGGGTCAGTTACAAGGCTTTAATTATGTGGCTCAGTCTACAACTCAGGTGGCTCAGTTACCGGGTTTTCATTGTATAGTATTAGATTGTGATTCTTTTAAGTAATTTATGTAATAGTATAGCAATCGATCGTAAATTTGTAATGGATTACATTAGTTAACCTTTTTCATACCTATAAGCACAACTTGTGCCCGTATTTTATTTTTTAATTGTATACTAACAGTTCTTATTTTGTACTCCCCCCGTCCTAAAATAAGTGTCCACATTTGACTTTCGAGGTCTATTTTCGAGAACTTTGACCGTGAATATCTTTTTTTGTGTTTATATAATACTCGATAAAAATTATATCAACGGAAAATATATTTAAAACTCTATCCAATCATATAATTTTCATAATGTATTATATAACACGCATAAAAATAATTACGGTCAAAGTTATGAAAAAAAAGACTTCGAAAGTCAAATGTGGACACTTATTTTGGGACGGAATGATGGGAATTATCTTAATATTTAAAAAAAACACGGAATGATCGTTCTTATCAAAATGTTGAAAAGTTGTAAAAAAAGCCGAAAGAGCTAAAGTTATAAATATGAGGAAAAAAGCTAAAGATACCTAACATATTTAAAAAAAAAACTAGTCTCGCCAATGTACTCTCTAAACATCTAAGCTCGCCAATATACTTTAAAATTTTGACCGGTCTCGCCAATATTACCTTTTTATTTCAGGTTACCCGGTTACCAAATATTTTTTGATTAAAAAATTATAGAAAATGACACGTGGACTAGTTGACTCGTTGATTGGGCGATGTTTGATTAATTATAACATATCACACACACACACATTTATAACTTATCTTTCTCCAAATCTCACACACGTCTATCTTTCCGAGTAACAAACGTATTGCAAGCCAAACCCAGAAATTCATATGAATCAGATTCATCAAAGTAATAATTAAGTACGAATATATATTCTTATATATCCAGATTAATTAATAACTAACCTATTTTTGGTAAACCTTAATTAGGTTAATTAATAATTAACCAGTTGAAACCCTAATTAGGTTAATTTGCCAGATTAATAATTAACCTAACTATTGTTTCAACTAGCAATATCAATTAACCTAATTTTGATAAACCCTAATTATTGATCTTGCCCTAATTAGGGTTACAAATTGAAGGTTTTTTACATATACTAGATACAATAAAGTGATTAACAATCACTATTTACGAAACCCCTAAATCTTGGAACCCTAATTTTTTATTAAGGTCAATTAAAGTCAGTTTCATTGATAAACCCTAATTATTGGTCTTTCCCTAATTAGGGTTACAAATTGAAGGTTTTTACATTATACCTGATAAAATAAAGTGATTAACAATAATTATTTATAAAACCTCAAATCATGGAACCCTAATTTGTTATTAAGGTCAATTGAAGTCGATTTCCTTGTATTATTAGGGTAATTTGCCTGATTTGATTTCAATGTTTAATTAATGTAATTTTATGTTTGTATTGTAGGTTAAACTGAACACAAGTCTATTCACAGTGAGACTTCATCATGATGGGATCTTTATCGAGAAACCATAAATACGATAATGGTGATTGCCAGGTTATATTAGACATACAATTTGAAGAGATGACTAACGAAAATCTGTATGAAGTGGAAAGAGGTTAGTCCTTAGTGCGCCTAAGATAATGATAATTTGTTATCAAACCACAAATGAAATTCCACAAACAAAGTTACAATTGAAGGAGAATTTTTTATCAAACCACCAGCTAAGCCAGACCTTTCACCTTAAAAGTGGACTAGAATGAAAAATTTAGAACATAGTGGACACTCCTGTCCATTTAGACTATGGACTTCATGAATGGGTAGTGAAAAGTCTTTCCAGATAAAGACATTGTATTCAGACTACAAGTGTATAAGAAAGTATTGTTGAAATTTATAAATACTAGTTAACCAATTAACTACGAGTACGCAGCGGAATGGATCTAGTATAACATACATGATTAAGCACATAATAAAAACAATTTAAAACCAACCTTTAATTAATTGAATAAATCAATTAATACGTCTTGATCTTGATCTCGAACTTTAACGGTTAAATTACCGTCTCCATCGTTTGCACACACGACACGTCAAACGAACATCACTACGATGCTAGTAGTAACTTCACTTCTCAAACAACAAGTGTATACATCTTGTAACTAGAAACCCTAAATCCAAAACCCTAATTGGAATTACGTAAGGATCGGTTTATAGAACGTTACAAGATTGATTAACCCAAAATCACATAAACCCTAATTAGGGTTTATGCATGTCGAACCACCAAGGGGAGACTAAAACCTAAATCTAGTGATTTAGGGTTTAGTTAAAAAGCTTAAGACTTTATAAGAAAACCACCAAAAAGGATTGATCTTATAAAGGTTTAACCTTTATGTGATTTTAGGGTTAATGGAAAAATCGTTTGGTTTTGGTGTGGTGTTTGGGTCGATCGGACGCAACAAGAAGCAAGGGAGAGGGATAAAATTATGAGCTAGGTGTTTGTGTATTTATACACATTCTACACCTCCTCAAAATCTTTAAGGCCCAACCCAAGAAACCAATTAAGGAAATGATTACCTTAATCAAATATTCTTGAATATTTACTTACCAAAAACCAAAAACCAATAACCAAAAATCTTCTAGAACCCCCTATAGACAATATATTCGGCCGATTGGCCTTAGGGTTTCTAGAAGTCGATTTCCTTCCAAAATTTAAATAACGCACTCGCATTAAATTAATTAAATCCCGTTAATTAATTTAACCACCGTTAATTAAATAATAAGTGAAGTTTTTATTAAACGTTTAATTATAAATAATAAAACGTAAATAAAAGTGTGTTCTCCGTATTGAGTGTGTGCGCCCTATAGGCTCACGTATTTCCGATGGCTAAACGATCGCATATCCCAACAGCTCCCACTTGTGAGAGTTTAGACATACAGCGTCCATAATAAAGTATCTAGCAACACTTCATTATAACCGGAAATGACTGAGGTATAGTTTCAAGAAGAATATCTCAAAAGTATTAATGGTATACGATTATGTGACTTGCTAATAATCATCCCTTTGTTACTAGTACCGTTTAAACTATGGATATGGATCCTAACTCATTCCATGAAGTTTAAATTATAGTTTCTCGTTATAGAAGTTAATTCAGATATACCAAACGTAAACAAGTATCATCTTGATTTACACTTTGGGTGCGGCCACACAATTATCTGATTAATTCTGGAGAGGTTCCAGTGGTACTTCACTGCACTATATCAAGTGGAGGAACAAATTCTATATTGACTACAAGTGTCTGTGGATGCTGCTTCACAACACTTCCAATTAGAGTCTTTATAACTAGGTCTGGCGAACTAGCGTTGGACATAGAATCAAGAAGTGATATTCACACATGCACAAACTTGTTTGCATCTCAAGTCTAAGGATGATGACTTAATCACCATTTTCGCAATCTTACTCATGACAAGGATCCAAAAGTAACGATTCGAAAGTTCAGGGTGTCCAATACGCATCCCTTATGAATAACATATGAGTTTGGTGGGAACCGTCCATATATTCAAAGAATATAACCAACACTCACATTTGTCTTAATGTAGACAATACTCCCATATTGCTAACCGACAATGGACATATTTAGAATAATCAAATATTCAAGGATTTAAACATACAAACATAGGGCAACAATAATTATATGAATGAATAACAAATACCAAGTATCTTTATTCTTCGGAAAATAACTATTGTCTTACCATCCCAATTATCCAAATACTAAAATAGATATGCATGAAACTAATTTAGCAAGTTGAAGTCAAATGTTTCCAACATTACCAACTATTCTTTAACAAGAAAGCTAAATAGTTATCTAAGTAAAGTTTCCGAATACTTGTTTCAAATTTCTCAATAGTGAAAGATTTGGAAAACAAGATGAGTGTCTTTTCTTACATGCTCATACTATTTGCAAGTTTCATAGTAGGGGATATCGTCAATCCTTGCATAAGGTATTTAACATCAACGATATACTGACAGTCATCTTTACAGTTTCTTAAAATGTAAAGTATTCTTATTCCTTAATGTGTAATGCAACAATGCCCATTGTGAGCACATCTAGTTTAGCAGATTTATCATAAATGATAACATCTCACTTTACTAGATTCATTATCCTCTAGCATCAATGTACACATACATCATATGCTTTATAATTCGTAAACATTTGTATTAACAATAATCTAAATACTCTCTTATTAGATATTGTTTTTGTCATCTCACTTTGCTCTTGTACAAAAATGACAACAAGTCGTATACACAATATAATATTTATACATAATGAATCCTTAGTTAAAAACATAAGGTTTCCATTCATGTTATAAATTATGTCAAGTGAAATATGTCAATCAAGACTCGCTTTGAATGATGTATTGCATTTGTGTTGGACTTAATTACCGCATATGTTTATGACAATAAACATTTAATTCCAAAGTCATTTGTTTTATTCCATAAATTCTCAAATGAAGTTTCATTCCAAACTTAAGGATTACATCTAGCTTAAATGGAATGATGTCTTCAATATGTTATACAACATATGAATTTAAAGAAAAACATAGTGCTCCCACTCAATGTCAAGTGTACTCCAAACTCGTCTAAATTTAATCGAAATCTCATTGAATTAAATTCTAGATTTAGTTTCTAGATGCATGATTTAATCCATACTTGAATTAATCATATTGTATACTCAATAAAGATTTTATAGATTCATAAACCTTTTGATTATACACCATCCTCGCTAAAAGGTAATCATAAAGGGAAACTATAAAGTTTTAATTGACATATTCCATTTACATAGAAACATATATGACAATCAATTATCTTTATTTAATCAATGCGTGCATAGAATAATTATTTAATCATAGTCAATTGCTTGAGTATAATTAAAAGCTTCCTATTCTTAGCCATGCACTAATTATGTATACCATTTTGTCCTTGTGAGTCATTCTTCAAAAGAAACTCTAACCAGCCTTATAGGTTTATAATTAGGAGAAACATCAATCAAATTTAGGAGATTGATTTTCCCTTTAAGGACTGCATCTTATCATTCATAGTTCTATGATATTTATCAGATTCAAAATATGATAATACTCATTTGCAGTTAGTAGATTACAAAGATCTCTTAACTTATATTCCTTAGCATTGATATTAAAATATCAATCCAGTGATGAGGTATCTTTGCAGATTTATGAATGAGAGTAACATTTACTTTGGTTTGACATTTCCATGCTTAACCAAAATATGACATCAACAAGTGGATTTTGAAGGTTGTGTATTTTGCTCTTGAATATCTTCAAGATTTGTTATAACTCCCACTTACTTTTGTAAGTAGAGATCATTCTCTAAATACTAAGTATTTAAGCAACAATAAATTGTTCTTAATAAAGAGACTACAAAACACATTTTAAATTCTTAACTCAAGTTTGTTAATAGTATGCTTCATAAGATATTAACAAATTAAAGAATTCAATCAAGACATATTGGGATTTCTCCCAAGAACCCTAATTAGGGTTTGTAGCATGAACCCTAATTCTTGTATCACTCTTTTAACCAATTAACCTTAGGAAAGGTTTGTGTTACGTCAAGCTAGGAGGAACACCAACACTACAATCGTCAAGCACGGAAGTGTTGAAAAATCGAAAAACCCCAAGAGATTTTAAGATTAGATTGGTTTGAGTGGAACAACCGAAAGTCCCTAATAAATTAAGGGTTTTCAATTTGTGGGTTGTCTTGAATACCTTCTAGGTTTGAACTATATTGGGTGTATCAATGACACACGCAATTTTCTAACCTTGATAGATCATGGAGGTAGAATAATTAAAGCTATCACAAATTAAACTATACGAATATAGTTTGTTTAAACTCTTTAGACATACCATAACATTTTGGTATTCTATGAGTATTGGAATTGTGAGACTACATCAGAATTCCATAGATAACTTAATACTCTTTGGATTAAATACTTGTCAATTGGATCATGTACCAAATTACAATATCAATATTTTAAATCCAGGTGCATGCTATAATGTATATTTCTTGAACAATGCGAGAACCATGTGTTTACAAGAAGACATAGCAGTTCAAGAATTATATGTTCATACGTTTACAAGAAAAATAGAACATATCAAGTATACATTATAAGTCTTTGAATAATTCAAAGATCTAATGTTTATGTGTTAACAAGAAGACATAACTATTTTACTACATACTTTATGTTATAAGTCGATGCATAATACAATGACTTTATAATTATGTGTTATCAAGGAAAAACATAATTATACTAACTAAAGCAATCATGAACGCAAACTCTTGAGTTCAATAGTAATTTCAAGTTAATTTTATACTTCAAAAATTATGATTATATATATCTTAACCATAATTGTATTTACTAAACATGTAGTAAATCATCGAAGTAGCTTTCCACTATATCATGACATTGAATGTAGTAGGACAACTAACATCTTGTATGTTCAAGTCCTAGTAGAATTATTAGCTTCCTTACCTTTTGGGCAAATGAAACTAATCATATGTTGTTCCTTGCACACACTTTGCAATTTCTCCCACTTGTGTAAGGCACAACATCATATCATGTAGACAAGCAATACAACATGTGGTTGATTGTGTAAACAATATGATAATGTCATTGATATTATAAGTAGATTTAGAACCATAACTTTAGACAAGGAATTATGGATTATTATTCTATAGATAACGTTTCGGAAAGCGACATCAGAAAGGCAGCGTGTTATCATATAAAATAAAATGCAATTTCCTTTAAGCAATGGTCGTTCATATTTGGAAGTGATAAATTATTTCAAAGCAAGTTCGAAATAATATGGATGACTAGGCAAGAAAATAAATCTTGTAGCTCCCACTGAAATTGACAATATTACATGGATATTATTTCAGTAATAAACTGCAACGCTCCCACTAGATTTGTCAACATAAGAGATGTTACATCACCAGTGAAAAGTGAATAGCAATTTATTGACTTCCTTATCTTTGAAAAATTCCTACAAGTATACATTTACTTAGGTATTTGAACAAAGTATATGAAATTCTACTTGTGTAGATGAGGGACTAGTCGTTCATGCTTTCAATTAACTTGACTATTTAGCATGCAATTCCTCCTTTATCGTCTACATAGCCGCAAGGGTATTTAGCACTTTAAGGAATAACAAGAGTCCAAGAAAGATACCTAGCGAAGTGCTAGTAAATTCTTTACTCTTTACGGTTTAAACTCATACATCGTGACAAGTGCAAGATGTCATTTATTTTGGTAGCTATAGACATTAGGTACAAAAATATGTTATCTTTCAATGATTTCAGAACCGGGTTAGGATAATGAAATATTAAAAGTGAGTTTAAATGTAATCGATAACAATTCGATTATGGTCCTATCTTATTCTTGTCAACTAATGAGAAGAGATAGGAGTAAGTCTCGCTTTTCTTACCAGGAAAAGAGGCAGTGTTTGTTTTCTATAAGAAAACAACTTTAGTTTACGAATTATGTTGCAATAACACAATTAATCGGAACTTTAGAAAGTTCAATTTAGTATTTTTGATAATTAAATTCTTAATAGAATTAACTACCCAATTAATTACTAATAAGACTAAGATCCTTACTTGCACTCCCACTTAATATTAGAGGTCCGACCGTCTAATAGCAAGTAGGGCAAGAGGTAAGCGTCGAGCGTTAATTGCATTACAAGTGCAACTCTTAGAATTATGAGACGATTCATGAAGTTTATTGTTGTAGAGTGTTTGGATGGGATGTTATCTCATCTCTTTCGAGTACCATTGAACATCTCAAACAAACTTGTTCTACACGTAATAAATCATGAGTATGTTTCATCTCATCTTATGCCTCGGGTTCCGAATCTGACCGGGAACTCGACTTAAGTCGTACCAATTTAAAAGCATGCAATAATTGGCAAAGGTCTGACCAGTGACAAAAATCGCCTTGGGTGCAAGATTCGCCCTAGGTCTGACCAGATGACGAAAAAAAACTACAAGTGCTATTAAATTGGGTGGCATAGAGTTAAAATTCAAATAGGTATCACATAAGTTTTAGAAAACAAATGTAAAAAAACGTGTAAAAGATGCATGCAATCATCTTTTAGCACAAGTTAAGAAAACGTTTTGTTAACTTTGATTTAGGCGTGTTTACCGCGGGAAAAGATTAAAGAAGGATCAAACCCTATATCCTACTCTTCATGCGCCCGAGGGCGCAAGTGCTTGGGATAATTATCATATAGATGCCGAAACATGTACATGACACGGGAAAAGATTAAAGATCGTTCAAACCCTAGATAGCTTGACTAGAGCACGTAGTGCAATAGCAAGTCCACCATTAGTAAAGCACAAAAAAGTTGTTTTTAAGTATTATAAATCAATTAATTTTGCAAATCACGTCGTTGAGAAGATAGTTTATAAGCCATCATTACGGTATGTAAGCCCAACTCGAGTGACAATATGATTTCGCAAAACAATTAGATTATAATAAAAACAAGTTTCATAGATCTTATGTTCATATTAATATTTGTTCAAAAAATCAAGATTTTAACAAATAACACATAACCGATTCGCAAGGAAAATATGGTGTATTAATATGACATAGTTTTAAAGCTAGTTTCGATATAAGTACCATCCGTTTTTATGATTCCTAGAATCTCGAATTATTATGTTTTGCAATTCATAATGGAAAACAAATAAGCACATAAAAACAGACAGAAGGGGGTAGAAGCAGAAGACAGAATCTATATGAAAGCGGTAAATCATATAAGATCCAAGTCTCGAATGAGTCTTCACCAAATTGAGGACCAAAGACCCTCATCAAGTTTTCGAGCAAGGTACTTGATGACGTGCAAAGTATCACAAAAGTGAGATGCAAGGGTATTTGACGGATAATAAAAAACAAAAGTAATTATTAACCGGTTCAATTTTAACCTACCCAATTTTTAATAGATCTAGATCAAGATTAAAACTTTATGACAAGTATGCATGTAGTTGTCATAAAAACATAAATAAAAGAGATTTTAAAGCGAAGCAAGCGTGTTTTATTCTATGTGTAACCCATGAATGCCATACGAATTGACTCGTGATGCCACTGTTGAAACTTATAAATACTAGTTAACCATTAACTACGAGTACGCAGCGGAATGGATCTAGTATAACATACATGATTAAGCACATAATAAAAACAATTTAAAACCAACCTTTAATTAATTGAATAAATCAATTAATACGTCTTGATCTTGATCTCGAACTTTAACGGTTAAATTACCGTCTCCATCGTTTGCTCACACGACACGTCAAACGAACATCACTACGATGCTAGTAGTAACTTCACTTCTCAAAAAACAAGTGTATACATCTTGTAACTAGAAACCCTAAATCCAAAACCCTAATTGGAATTACGTAAGGATCGGTTTATAGAACGTTACAAGATTGATTAACCCAAAATCACATAAACCCTAATTAGGGTTTATGCATGTCGAACCACCAAGGGGAGACTAAAACCTAAATCTAGTGATTTAGGGTTTAGTTAAAAAGCTTAAGACTTTATAAGAAAACCACCAAAAAGGATTGATCTTATAAAGGTTTAACCTTTATGTGATTTTAGGGTTAACGGAAAAATCGTTTGGTTTTGGTGTGGTGTTTGGGTCGATCGGACGCAACAAGAAGCAAGGGAGAGGGATAAAATTATGAGCTAGGTGTTTGTGTATTTATACACATTCTCCACCTCCTCAAAATCTTTAAGGCCCAACCCAAGAAACCAATTAAGGAAATGATTACCTTAATCAAATATTCTTGAATATTTACTTACCAAAAACCAATAACCAAAAATCTTCTAGAACCCCCTATATACAATATATTCGGCCGATTGGCCTTAGGGTTTCTAGAAGTCGATTTCCTTCCAAAATTTAAATAACGCACTCGCATTAAATTAATTAAATCCCGTTAATTAATTTAACCACCGTTAATTAAATAATAAGTGAAGTTTTTATTAAACGTTTAATTATAAATAATAAAACGTAAATAAAAGTGTGTTCTCCGTATTGAGTGTGTGCCCCCGATAGGCTCACGTATTTCCGATGGCTAAACGATCGCATATCCCAACAAGTATAACATGGGATCTCTAGTTACCATTAGATGGATAGCCCGATATTATGCTAATGAGATTATCATGAACAGAGGATTGAACCACAATCTAATGCGCCAAGATATAATGGAAAAGTTTATGATTGATGTAAGTATAGGTTAATGCAAGAGAGCAAAGTAATGTGCACTATATGAACATGAAGGGGGTCTAATTGAGCATTACGGAAAGCTGTCGGAATATAAACAAGCAATCCTTTCGTCAAATGTGACAATCCGTCAATTTATGGTTTATATTTTATTTTCAATATTTAATTGAAAACATTATTTTAATGTTATAATATGAACTCACTTATTTTTGGGAAGAAATTTGGATTTACGTCTTGAAATAGCATCGACTACGTCTAAACCGGAGGATTCTACGTTACGTGCTTACGTTTACATACACCGTTTTGGTGACAGTCCGACATTTCAGAAAATAAATTTATCCGTAAATATTATTTTGAGATTTTAAATTTGTGTTGGTTCATAAACTCACAAATTTACGAGAAAAGATTAGGACTTACGATTATAATTTAACGTCCTTTACGACTAAACCGAAAACCTTAAGATTACGTATTTACGTTTTCGAACTCCGTTTTTGATGACACAATTTTTATTAGATTCGTTTTGTGCCGTTGATTCATAATTTATAAAAACGTTTTTCGTAAAATGACCCGAGGGCACGCAAATCGAGGAAACTAGAATCGAGGAGTACCCGTAAATAAATGGGGATGAGACAAGATAACACTTGTCCCACCCCCACTCATAAACGGCCAAAGCTTCCCTAACACACCAAGATGTGTCAAAGCTTAGTAACAAAGCTAAGACACTTGTCTTAACTTTGCCACCAAACCACATGCACACAAAACCATTCAAGCTAAACTAGCAACTCATTATTCAACTCATGCAACACACATCTCTCACTCTAGCCATTTTGGCCGTCCCTTTTACCACCACAATACACCATCCTTTGATCAAGTTTCTACCACAAATCTTGTGTTTAAACTTGATCAAGATGAAGACCCTTTGAAGATATGAAGATTGGAGGTGATCCTAACATCCAAGGAGGTGATTTGGTGATGTCCAAGGGCTGATTTCTACATGAATTTTACTAATGTTGGTGGTCTTGAAGATTGGTGTTGAACTATCACAAGTTTCTCCATCAAAAATTCAAGCCTTGATGAATACCTACATAACCTTGGTGGTATAAAGATTGTTCTCCCCATCCTCTTGTTATTTTGATTATGTAATCATGTATTTTTTTTCTTATTGTATATGTATATGATGAATATATGATGATAAAAATGTTGTGTGGGGATCAAGTGTTGATAAATATGATTAAAGAGATAAAAAAAACCATAGGTAACAAGGTTAAAATCATGCTTAAAATGATGGCTGTATAAAAACAGTAAGTAACCAAATGTTAAACTGATATAATGGCATGGTGGAATCAATTTACAGTAAGTAATAGATGTCATACACATGTGAGAGTTGGCCATGCAATGGAATCATAAAAATGAGTGAGATATGATCAAAACAAGATTAGTGTGCCAATCTGAATAGTCTGTTTTGTAGGGACTGTTAAGGATAGTTAGACATAGAATGAGCAGTAGCTATAACTAACTTATTTGTAGCATATAATATGAAGTTTATTCCATCCAAAAATGAGCTTCTATCTCCTTATAGAACTCAAGATATGATAAAAATGGTGAGGATGAAACTAAAAATCAGATTTTGAAGAATTAATGTTTAATAGTATTATATAAGCACTCAAACTAATATAGTATAAAATGTGAATTAAAACCCACTAACTTATAAATTTCATTTATATAAATATGTATAAGGTTAAATAAATGGACACTTTATAAAAATGGTAGTTGAATAAGATTTATAAGTTATAAAAACTATAAACATGATTTTTACGACTTTTTCGGCTATTACCGTAAAATTAACGTTTTTCGGCAATTAAAACTTAGACGATCAAACCCGTCTAATGTAAAGTTTTTAAAAGTCATATACTGATATATAAGTACCTAATACAAGTAAAAACCGATAAAACCCGAACTATATGACATACGGACATTAACGAGCTAAGTTAGCATATTTGGACTAATAATTTAACTAAATAAGTTAAACACTTATAAAAACTACTTATTTGGGCTTAACCCATTTGGGCCCAACATGTAAAGTATAAATACTGATAATACAAGTATAAAATGGATTAATACAAGTTAAAGAACTTATAATAGGCTTATTGGGCCTAACACATGTAAATAAGTAAAACTAGTAAACTAGTATAAAAGTTACCAATACATAACACTAAAATGAGTAAATAAGAATGTATAAACCCACTTGATCATCATATATATGAAATCATCATATGTATACATAATTGTTATTTTGATAAAGTCATTGGACAAAAGTTTAAGACGAGTATTATTTGTCTAGGTTTCTGTGATTGAAGCATGTACCGTACGTCTGAATTGCCGATAACCCGCTTTCCCACATCAACGTGAGTTCATAGCCTCGCACTCTTTTAAATGTTTTTATGAAATATTTTATAAACCCGCGAGGGATATAACATGTTAGTTTTTATAAAATAGGACACTAGTTGTCCCGATTGTCTGTTTATTGATTTGGACCCGAATGATTGTATGACCCGATGAATGATTAAATGACCCGATAGATGAAACGAAATGGATTATTAAAGTTAGGTTATGTCACTAAAAGTCCCATTAGCATGAATTGTGAACTACCGGGATTTGGTAGACGCTTATGCATATAATAGTACTATTTGGGGACGATCACCCCAATTCGCGCCTTGACGGTTGATCCCCGTCGTGCCACATTGATTGGTAAGCGAATTTATGTATGAGAAGATTTCCATAGCGTGATTATTATGACGACACGCTAACTTAGATGGGCAAATTGAGTATCGGGTTAGCTACCCGTTGTTGGTTATAGTAAGGTAACAATGTCATGCGGCTTATAATAATCCAATTAACGAAATACTGCTTTAAGCATTGAATTACGATATATTGCCTGACTAGCAATACAGGGTCTTATCATTGATATTATGTTCGTGTTTTGGTTTTATATAACTATATTCATATAATGGTTTTTATTTAATCTATACAAAGTTATAAAACGTATTGTATGATGTTTTTAACGACAATGGTTCGTATAATGATTTTGAAGGCGAAAGCCTATATTATGATTTTGATAAGGATTTGTATAAAATGACTTTGGCTATTTTATGGCCTATTAAAATGATTTGTACAAAATGATTGTCGGTAATAATTTTATACCGATGTTATATTGATGGATTTCATTAAACTCTATGAATTCACTCGGCGTTTTCGCTGACCTTTTCTTTTAACATGTTTTATCTCAGGTACTTGAAGGTAATTCTCGGGAAGACAACAAGAATTCATGGCCCGCACTTAAACAATAATTTCCATTCAAATGCTTTGTAAAACTTGTATGAAATACAATGACTTGGGACCTATGTAAATATGATATTTATGAATGGAAATACTTTATTATTAAACGACGCGATTTTTAAGCGTTGTCTATGATGTGAGTAATGTGCTATCCCGTAGCACCAACGAGTCTTCCACTGTATTGAATTGTGTAAATTTGGGGGTGTTACATCAAATCCCGGTTCTAGCTGTCATTTGGAAGGAAAGGATGAAGACACTAGTAAGAGAGACTTTCTTAGGTTTTATGTCTACTTCAAGGGTGTAAAAGATGGATGGCTTGCTGGTTGTAGGAAGGTGATTGGGATAGATGGGTGTTTTATTACTCATGTGTGTCAGGGTCAACTTTTGACGGTTATGAGACGTGATGTACCCAATAGCATGGGCAGTGGTGGACATGGAGAACAAAAACAATTGGTGTTGGTTCCTGTCTCACTTAGCACATGATTTGAATCTAGAAAATCAACTTGTATTGACAATCATCACAAATGCTCTAAAGGTACCTATTATAATTTTTGTAACTTTTTGTATTCTATATGCGTAGGCATGTTCAGTTATTAGTTTAATAATGATTCACATTTCTGGATTATAGGGTCTGATTGAGGCTGTGAAGGCATTGCTACCACAAGCTGAGCACAGAAACTGCACAAGACACTTGTATGCTAATTTTAAAAGACAATGGAATAGCTTGCAATACAAAACACTGTTTTGGGGTGCTGCATCATCGACCATTCAACAAAACTTCTTAAGCAGAATGAATGAGATCAGACAATTGGATGTAGCAGCCTATAACTATCTGATGAAGAGGAATCCAAGTACATGGTGTAAGTTCATCTTTCAGACTTACAAGTCATGTGCCTCATTTGAGAATGGTATATCAGAGAGCTTCAATGGGAAGATTATTGGAGCTAGAGGTAAGCCTATTATCACCATTTTAGAAGATATTAGGATTTATAATTCACAGAATGTGGTCTATGAGGTAAGCCTCATTTGATTTTTTATTATTAGATACTTGTTTATTCTAACACTGAGCATAACTAATTTGTAGGAATATGAGATGATGAGGAACGAAGAGGCATTGTAAGAGTATTTAGTTGGAGAGAAAAGGAAGGATGAGGATAGATGGGCAAATGGAAGGATGCATGGGAGTTGGGATGGTTATGAGTATGACCCAGATAATTACTCAAAAAATTTAGTTATAGGCTAGCTACTCTAAGTGAAATTGCAGCAGTTGATGAAGCGCATGTTATTATGAATGAACCACTACCAACCAATTCACAAGACTTTGTCAGCTTGGGGGGGTAGCTTATCTGTGTAGTTGGCTCAGGCAGCACCAATAAACCACCCAGTATTGAAGTTGAGACTTCAGAGAGTCACACAAACCGATGAATTTTATCTTGTACTCTTAATTGGTAGACTTGCATCAAAAATTTATAAGATACATGTACCTTTGAATTTTATTGTATTTTCTTCTTGCTTGAGGGCAAGCAAAGTTTAAGTGTGAGGGGATTTAATAACGCCCAAATCCAACATGTTTTTGGGAGCGTTATTCGTGTTTTTGTACATGTATATTGGTTATATCTATAATGCTTTTATGCATATCTATGTCAAAATGTGTTTGCAAGTCTATGTGTAGCCAAATGCAGGGAGAAGAATGAAAGGACAAAGAAAGCAAGTAAAAGTGAAGATTAGTACAAGTACGAAGAATCCTAGTCAAGTTCGAGACCCATGTACAAGGTAAAATCCCTTGAAGATCAATACCGGGTGTGAGAACAAGTGTTTTCAAGAATATACAAGCCTTAAAAGTAATCCCGACTTGGAAAATGAAAGAGAAATCATGTACCTACTTGTAGTTTAAAGTGTACAAATCACTAAGCCTAAAAGTTGAAGACAGCCGTGTGAGTTGATGCCAACTATCCTCAGCCACTACCATCTCCTTTTCACTCAGCTGCCACCAGCAAGAAGGTAGATTGCCAACCAATTATAGCTGCCACCGTCTCCTCTTCCTTGGGCAGACTTTCTACCAAGCTATCATCATATTCTTGAAACATCTAAATAAGGCATAAGAACCTTCTATTGGGGAGTCTAGCACACCTTTGGCTCCAAGCAAAAGCCTTTGCCAACAAGCTACCCATAAAAGTTTAGCCATAAATTTGCTAATAAATAAGAACCATGGGGTTACATCTTTCATATCTCACTTGAATACTTTTTCATAACCAATTTTACCATCAACAAACTCTTTCTTCCTTGTCCAAAACTCAATTCCCAGATTTGAACAAGGTGGCGCAAGAAAAGTCACTTTCAGAGCCCGAAAAGCAAAGTTAACATCACCAAACTCTTAGGGATCAATATCCTAATCATTAGCGCTATTTTTCCACTTTATAACACTCATGATTATGACTTTTAGACTATTAGTTTTGAGTTTATGTCAATGTTTAATATGAGTGGCTAGTTTTATTTTACACTTGGTAAGATGATGTTTGTGGTATGAAGATGTGGTTGTGATGGTGATTTATGTTTTTATTCAATTTTAAGCTTTTGCTTTGAACCATTGATACTTATCTTTCATGTGACATTGGTTTTCAAAACTTAATTTTTTGTTAAAGATTTCATAGGTTGAAAGGATTATTTTCTAACAACAAGTCATAGCCAGTTTGTCTATCGGTTGGCTATCTTTTGTATTGACCATTTCCTAAGAGGTTTTGATCACTAAGAAACATAATTATAAGTGTTAACACTTTTATGAAATGAATCACGAATCAAACGAGTTGAAATTAGATTAAGTCTTGAATTGAGTAATTGAGTCTAATGCTTGTTTTCCTTAACCAAAGTCTTGGCGAAGATTGAAGCTTTTGAAAATAATAGATTGGATTAACCATCTAATTATCATAATCACATTTGTTAATGTGTCATCATAATCATACTACAACGGATTCCCTAAATAATCTTTACCAAGTGTTTTTTAATCTTATTATATCTCATCAAAATTACGTGTTATTATTCGTCATCATATTGCTACAATCGAAAAGGTTATATGCGATTTTAGAATGATCATAGGTGTTCCAAATTCTCATAAATGATCTCGGTTTACCAATAAAAACTATACACAAATGAAGGAGTTATACTTGCCCATTTTTTAGTTCATTCTGGTAATTCGTGTTTATAAATTTAAAACTTGTTCAATCCAACCACCGGACACGCATCAAAAGGGTTTTTGGAAAGATGTAGTGAAGTACTTTGAAACCAAGACGGGTTCGGCGAGAGGGTACGACGCGGTTGTGAGAAAATGGAAAAATAGGTTGCGTCGCAGCGTTGGTGCTTTTTGTTGTATAATGAATAACGTTAAGCGTACTCATGATAGTGGTGCCAACGATCTCATTGTTAGCCTCAAAATATTGAGTCAAACAAGAATGTTCGGTCATAGGTTTCTATTGTAATATTTATTAGAACGTTGTAATAGATACTTAAATAGTCGTGGTTCACGGGCTTGGATTTAAGCTACTTAAAGCCCAAAAGACAAGCCCGGTCCAAACAATATAGCCCATTATGGTTACATGTAAGCCCGACTATATAAGGCCATTCCTAGCATGTTAGGAAGGGTGGATGATCATTAGTAACTCTCATTATTCTAATCTAATATTCACCAAGTTAATCATCTCCTTCTCTCTACTTTCTCTCACTACTTTCTCTCTTTAAAATTCATATCTTTTCCATCTCATATCTTAATCTATCATCATATTTTTAGGGACGGCATTTGGTATCAACCGCCATGGGGTAGATTTGTGTTTAGTTTGTGGTTATCATTTTTGATTTCGTGTGCTTTTCATCTTAAAATCATCTCGTATGAAAAAGTTTTGTGTTTTCAAGCTCAAAATTTATATACAAATTGCCTACAAAGTTGTGGTAGGAATTTGTGTTTGTCATTCTCTTGATTTTCATGAAAAAGTTGGTAATTTTAGCTTGATTATTGGGTAAATTTAATAGGTTCGGAATATTTTTTGATATCCGGATTATAAGGGTTTCACTTTTCGGTATAAGAAGGTTTTGCTATCCGGGTTATAGGGGTTTTCAAATATTCCGTATATGCTTTTCAAGGTTTTCCGAATAGCTATAGTTTCATATTCCGGATAAGTAGTATTTCACAAGGGATTCCGGATAAGAGAAAAACCTGGATTCCGGATAGTGTGTTTTATATTCATTCCAGATTGTAGCCAAAACTTGGATTCCCGATAGGGTGTATAAGATATATTCCGGATAAGCTTTAAACTTAGGATTCCGGATTAGCCCAAAAATATGTATTCCAGATAAGAGGACAAACACGTATTCCGGATAAGAAAGTTTTTGAAGATTCCGGATAAGAGGTAGGAAGGCACATTCCGGATAAGCGCTAGAAAAGTGTTTTTTCGGATAACAAGCAGAACGACAGCATTCTGGATAGCAACTCCCATAGGATTCCAGATAGCAATTCCCAAAGTATTCCGGATAACCATCATAACTGATTCCGGATAAGTATTATTCCGGATTACATCTTGGACGATTATTCCGGATAAGCAAGGTTTCAGGATTCCGGATAAGAAAGTTTTTGAAGAATCCGGATAAGTACAATTTTGATATTCCGGATTAGACATAGAAGGTGGATTCCGGATAAGCCCAACAAGTTTTATTCCGGATTAGGTTCAGGAAAATTATTCCAGATAAGGTTTATTTTGTTATTCCGGATAGAGGTGTTTATTATTCCAGATAAGATAAAGGAAAAATATTCCGGATTGTTATAAAATTTTTCAAAAACGTGATTTTGAAAATCGTGTGATTTTTCGTCTCCGATTTTTTGGTTTCTTACGAAGACATTGTTTAGGGTTTTCACACCATTTATTGAAGTTTCAACCACAATATTCTCACAACACATCTACTTAAGATCCATTTTTCAATTCATCGATTTCAAGTCTCTTGATATGGATTCCACTCAAGAGTATCGTGTCACAAATAACAATATCATAGTGGCGGGTAACAAAAAGAGACCACCAATGCTTGTGTCTGGTCGGTATGCTCAATGGCAATCACGTTTCATACGATACCTTGATACAAGACCTAATGGTGATGCTTTAAGGAAATGTATTACTCATGGACCATATGTTTTCAAGAAGATCTCAATTCCTCCAAGACCAGCCACTGATACTACTGATGCAGTACCCGCAAGTGAACATGATGAAACAAGATCCGATCTCACACCTGAAGATTGTGCTTGGCATGATGCGGAGAAGGAAGCCATCTATATGGTTCTAAGTGGGATTGGAGATGATATTTACTCCACGGTTGATGCATGCCCTACTGCACATGAAATGTGGACTGCTATTGGACGCTTGCAACAAGGAGAATCACTCAACAAACAAGATGTCAAAACAAACTTGTTTTGGAACTTTGGCAAGTTTACTTCAAAGGATGGAGAATCAATTGATTCATACTACTCCAGGTTCTATAAAATGATGAAAGACATGATAAGAAATAATCTGCAAGTCTCCACCATGTAAGTCAATGTTCAATTTCTTCAACAACTTCAACCCGAGTGGACACGGTTCGTCACTCTAGTGAAACAACAAGAAAAGTTAGACGAGGTCTCATATCATCGACTCTTTGATATCTTGAAGCAATTTCAGAATGAAGCAAATGAGATTCGAGCTGAACGTATTACCAAGACGGCTAACTCACTTGCTTTAGTGACTACCACTCAACATGTTCAAGATCATCACTCTCGTGCTCCTAATCCATACTCCACTACATCATCCTCACCACGATATTCCATATCATCTAAGTCTTCATCATCCACAAGATCACGAGGTAAAGTGCCAAGAGCACCATCACCACCATCTGAGTCATCATCTAAAGAAGATAGTGATGAAGACCAAGCTTAAAAGAATCGAGAGATGAAACAACAAATTGCTTTCATAATGAAGACTTACAAGAAAATCTACAAAATCTTCAAACATCATCTAACACAAAGAACCAATATGTTGAGATTCCTCCAAGGTATGACACACGTCGACGTGGTGAAAGTCCTTCTAGGTATGATCGACATAATCCAACGCATGTTGAGGGTTCTGCAAGGTATGATCGACAAACTGCCAAGTATGATACTCAGAGGATTGCTGCTGCTACTAGGAATAGGGAAACTGATGGAAGTCAAGTGGTTCAGCAGTGTGGGATTCAATGTTTTAATTGCCAAGGTTATGGGCATATGGAAAAGGAATGTAGGAAGCCGAAAAGGGTTAGAGACTCCATCTATCACAAGGAAAATATGCTACTATGCAAGAAGATGGAAGCAGGGGTTAAATTTTCAGCTAAGGAAGGAGCAATGCTTGATGACACTGATGATGAAGATTCTGATCAAGAACTCGATGCACATTACTCGTACATGGCAAAGGTTGAAGAAGTTCCCAAAGTCACTGAAGATGACAATGGCCCTATCTTTGACACTGAGCCAATCGATAAGGTACACACTATTGATGAATATAATGTGTTTGGTGATATTCATGAGCATAGTGATCTACCCAATGCCATTAATGACACATGTATGATGGAAACGGTTGATAGTAATACCACACCTAGTTCATCAGACATGTGCAATAATGAGTCTGAGGATGATCAACATGCAAATGAGTATGATGAAGAGGAACGTATTGCGCTTGCTAATTTAATTGCCACTTTACAAAAAGATGTCACTGAAAATAAAAAGATTCAAAAGCAATTAAAGAAGGCAAACGCTACGCTCACTCAAAATTTTGAAGAATGCAAAGCTGCTCTTATCAAATCGAGTGAGATGACTGAAAGCTATAGAGATGAGCTCCTTTAGAAAATCAAAGAGCTTGAGGGGTACAAGGGTAGTGCGTTAAAAAGTCAAAAGGATGATTTTGAAAACAAATATAATACAACTCTTGAGTTATTAGCCAAAGAGAAGCGTCAATATAATGTTTTCTTAATGGATGAACGTCAAAAAACGTACCTTGCCAATACCAAAGTTAATGAACTTGAACAAAAGCTCTCTATGACCACTACCGATTCTGCTAAAATTCTTGAGGTTAAGAAACAAGAGGTAGATGCGTTAAAACAAGACTTCAAAAGTAGATATGATAAAGAAACCGAAAAAGTAACGAAACTAGAAGAACAAGTCGAATTTTTGAAGAAAGTTGTTTATAAAACGCATGATTCTATTCAAACCGTAAGAATGATAGCACCTCTGTCGATGTTTAAGGGTCAAGCTAGCTTTACAAGTCCTGAGTACCTTGCCAAAGCTCAAGCTGCGAACCCGCGTCTTTATCTTGGTGAGACTGAAAGGACCGATCTTGATTGCATGCCTGTAAGTGTCGATAGTGAAGAGACTGCCCTTTGATGATGATAGTCGACCACTTGTCAATAAGGAGTTTGTGAAACCATTTAATTATGCTCATGAGAATAGTCTTTATGGTATTTTCAACAAACAAACTCAGAAAACTCGTGAGGAAGTGTTTTTAGAATGCAAACAAAAGAGAATTCAATGGAAGAAAGCGTTTGCCCCTAAGAAATCTAATGTTTACAAATACATGAACAACCTTCCTCTAGATGAGTCCAAAAGCAAGAGTAGGAAAACATTAGGTATTCTTAAATACCACATAGATAATGTTAAATCTGTTGTTGAAAGAGATTGGGCAAAACATGAAAATGATGAGTGGAAACGCTCGATTCCTCAAGATATTACCTTGCTTGTGAAAGAACTATTAATCCCAAATACGACATTAATTAAAGAAACTGTTCTTTAGTCTGAGGAGTTCATTCGTACTGAAATGTTTGATGATTTAAAATATGTTGAATCTATTGAGAAAAACATTGATGATCTTTAAATGGAGAAGTCTGATTTTCTAGATGAATATGATTTACTCTTGCAAGAATGCGTTTCTAAAGATATTATGTGTGCTTATTTTACATCTTGTGATGATATTGATGAATATTCTGATGTTGCATGCAAATATCTTGATAAGATCAAAGAATGTGAGCGTCTTGAAATTGAGCTTTCGAAATGTAAAGAAAATGTTGATAAAAAGGCTTTTGAGTTACTTCAACACAAAACTGATTTCCTTCAAAAACATTGTCATTCTCTTGAACTTGCTTTGCAAAAAGACGTTGGTAGTTTTCCACATGATAATAACTTGCAAGAAAAACTTTCCAAAACGTTTCGAGAAATGAATGAACAGAATTTAGAAATTAAAGGGTTGAAAGCTCAGTTACAAGACAGGGAAAGAGCGATAGCAGAGTTGCAGAAACTCGTTGCTAAAATGGGTGGGAAAGTTGTGGAACCTAGCATTAAGAAACATGTTGTTAGACAACCCAATGCCTCTAAAGAGAATAGATCCTCTATCTTAGGAAAACCATCTGCTTTATCAAATTCCTCGTTTGCAAAACCTGTGTTTGCCCCCAAGATGGATGGAAAGGAAAGGTTACCACATAATCAACCCATAAGGAATGTCATAGCACCAAGCGTTAAGCACAATAATGTGATTAAACCAGGGATGTATAGAATGACCACTAAGCCCACAAACAAAGTTACTCAATTGCCTCAGACTTCTAGAAACACTAATATTCGTGTGTCTTCTACTATAGGAATAGTCTCTACTACTAGTGTTAGCCGGCCTCAACTTAAGCGCACTCAAGTGAATGATAAGGTCTGGAAACACAAGAGTCAAGAGAAGATGAAGGAAGTAGAAGAACACCCTAGGAATTTGAATGTTTTTATGAATAAAAAGTCTGTAATCGCGTGTAATGACGATTTAAATGTTTTGAATGATTTGAATGCTATGAATGTCAAATTCGTTTGTGTCAAATGTGGAAAATGTGCTAATGCTAATCACTCTATGTGTGCTATGAATACTGTCAAAGGCATAGATACTAGAACTAAGCAGCAAGTTGCGAAGCCTATTAGGCTAGTAAACCCAAACGCAATGTGAACCATTCTGGTGCAACCCCCACTAAGAAAATTCATGCATCAGACTCCACCACTAAGAACCCTAGAAGCAGAATTAAGGAATTATATGAGTCTACTAGCAAGTCTTGGAAATGGTGGTTTGCTAATCAATGTCCTCCCGGATATAAATGGATGCCTAAAGATATAACTAAAAATGTGGCAACGAGTGTTAGTATGCCTTTAAATGTTGATAAGGACACTAATGATTCTACTATCACAACTACTGTGGTATCCAATTTAGCAAATGCTCCATCGTGTTCTAACTCTTCTGCAGGTGATACAAATAATTCTCTTCATACTGGACTCCGGATGCACGAAGCACATGACGGGGAATCTTAAGCTTCTAATTAACTTCGTGGAGAAGTTCCTGGGTACGGTTCGATTCGGAAATGATCACTTTGCACCGATCCTAGGACATGGAGATTTGGTTCAAGGGGATATCACGATCAAAAGGGTATACTACGTCGAAGGGCTCAATCACAATCTTTTCTCGGTTGGTCAATTCTGTGATGCAGATTTGGAGGTTGCTTTCAGAAAGAAGACATGTTTTGTTCGTGATTATGATGGGAATGACTTACTTATTTTACTACAAGACACAACTTCATCAACTCCAATTTGCTTCATGGCTAAAGCTTCATCGACTCAGGCATGGTTATGGCATCAACGTTTATCTCATTTTAATTTTGATACCATCAACTTGCTTTCCAAGAAAGATATTGTGAGAGGCATTCCAAGTTTAAAATTCATCAAATATCATCTTTGTTCTTCGTGTGAGCTTTGTAAAGCTAAACGAAGTAGTTTCAAGACAAAAACTACACCAAGCTCAAAAGGACGCTTAGATCTTCTTCATATGGATCTGTGTGGTCCCATGCGTGTTCATAGTATCAATGGAAAGAAATATATTCTGGTAATTGTCGATGATTACTCAAGGTACACATGGACTCACTTCTTGAGATCCAAGGATGAAACACCCGAAGTTCTCATCAGCTTCCTTAAACTGATACAACGTGGTCTTCAAGCTCAAGTTAAAGTGGTTCGTACTGACAGAGGTACATAATTTTTGAATTCAAATCTGAGAAATTATTTTGAAGCCGAAGGAATTGAACATGAAACATCTATTGCTCGAACACCCGAACAAAACGGCGTTGTTGAAAGACGAAACCGTACTTTAGTTGAGGCTGCTCGAACATTATTATCCGCTTCAAAACTTCCACTATACTTTTGGGCCACAGCCGTGTCAACCGCATGCTACACACAAAACTGCTCCTTAATTATCCCAAGACATGAAAAGACACCATATCACATAATTCATGATCGAAAACCTTCACTCAAACACCTTCATGTTTTTGGATGTACTTGTTACATTATACGAGATGGTGAAAATCTGGACAAGATGAAAGAGAAAGGTGCTGCATGTATTCTAGTGGGATACACAACTCAGTCTAAGGGATATAGAGTGTACAACAAGAGAACGAAATTGATTGTCAAGACTATTCACATTCGATTTGATGAATTACAAGAGATAGCACTTGAACAAAACAGTTTAAGTCCCGATCCACAACAACAAATGACTTCCGTTCACAACCGCACGGAACTCGGAACTCAAGACCACAACAATGAACTGTCAAGTTCAACGCTGGTTCCAGAAAATGTTCCTAGAGCTGATATGATAGTCAACACGACAATTGAAGAGTTGGAAATGTTATATGGACCAATGTATGATGAATATTTCACGGGGGAGAAACAAGTTGTATCGAAGTCTTCCGCTGTCACTCATGATAAGAATGATGATAACTATCATCGTCAACAAAATGATACAACTTCATCTACTTCAACACCGGTTGCTGCAGAGTTACTTCCTCAGAATATCACTTCAACAATCGATCCTACAACATCCACAACTACTGTCATTGCTCCAGATAACACAAATCAAGCAGACAATGCATTATTTGACGAAGACGAATTTATCAACCCCTTCGGTACACCGGTACACGAAACTAGAGAGTCTTCTACTCGCCATGTTGATCCGTCAAATATGCATACGTTCTATCAATGACATCCTTCAACACATCATTGGACCCGAGATCATCCTTTGGTTCATGTTATTGGAAACCCTTCACAGCCCGTTCGCACAAGACGACAGCTTAACACCGATGGCGATGTTTGTATGTTCGTACTCGCCGTGAGTTCAGCTGAATCGAAAAACATTAAAGAAGCCATGGATGATCACACTTGGATTGAATCGATGACGGATGAACTTCAACAATTTGAAAGACTTAAAGTCTGGGAACTTGTTGACAGACCATACGATGTAATACCATTAAATCTTCGATGGATCTGGAAAAACAAGATGGATGAAGAGAACACGATCATCAAGAATAAATCTAGGCTAGGGGCTAAAGGGTATGGACAGAAAGAGGGTATTGATTTTGAAGAATCATTTGCACCAGTAGCTCGAATGGAAGCGGTCAGGATTTTTCTTGCTTATGTTGCACATAAGGGATTCATTGTCTATCAAATGGACGTAAAGACGACATTTCTTAACGGTCCTTTGAAGGAAGAAGTCTATGTCACACAGCTGGAAGGATTCGTCAATCCTCATTATCCTGACAAGGTGTATCGTCTCCACAAAGCACTTTATGGACTCAAGCAAGCTCCAAGGGCGTGGTACGACGAGCTCTCGAAATTTCTGGTCTCCAAAGGTTTCTCAAAAGGTTCCATTGATCTAACTTTGTTTACTTATAAATATGGGGATGACATTTTGCTTGTGCAGATTTATGTTGATGACATTATTTTCGGGTCTACAAACCCAAAACATTCAAAATGGTTTGAAAAAGTAATGCACAACAGATTTGAAATGTCTATGATGGGCGAACTAAAGTTCTTTCTAGGAATTCAAGTTCACCAATCCCCAAGCGGTATCTTCATTAACCAAGATAAGTATTGTCAAGAGATAATCAAAAAGCATGGTATGACCTCATGTGACCCTGTTGGGACACCATTGTCACCAACATCCATAGATGCTGATTTAGAGGGAGATGCCATAGATCAAACGAGATATTGTTCCATGATCGGCTCCCTTGTGTACTTAACAACAAGCCGACCAGATATATCACATGCTACGTGTTATTGTGCACGATATCAAGCACGACCCACTGAAAAGCACCTCAAGGAGGTTAAACGGATCTTTTGGTACCTTAAGAATACCATTCACATGGGACTCTGGTATCCGAGGGAAACCGGTTTCTTTCTAACGGCCTATTCAGATTCTGATCATGCAAAAGTACTTCTGGTGGTGCACAATTTCTAGGTCAAGATAAGCTTGTGGGATGGTCTTCCAAGAAGCAGGATTGCACATCATTGTCATCAGCCAAGTGGAGTATGTGTCTCTATCTGCGTGTTGTGCTCAAGTTCTTTGGATGAGAACACAACTCACGGATTATGGCTTCCACTTTGATAAAGTACCTATGTACTGTGATTCAAAGTCCGCCATAGCCATTGTAAAACCCCTGTTTTTACCTTTTCAACCTTGCCTCATAGTGGGCATGGGTTACTGAACTAAGTGTAATCCCACTTTATGAAGTTCCAGTCTTTCATTAAGTTCTACTGTCAATTCTTGTGTGTTCATAAATATGTGAGACTTTCGTCATATTTGATTTTTGTAAAACCTCAATTCACAAGTCTAGTGTACGTCTTACACTTTTATTTAAGTTAGAAAAATTCCACTTACCTTATGCCTTATCTTACCTAAATGATCACACTTAGCTAAAACTTACAAACTACACATCACTTGTGCAACCTTATGTTTACACGCCTAAAACATTACACAAATGTGCACAAAACACAAAACTTACCTTTACAATAACCAACTAATACTTGCTAGATACGTTGAATCATATTTTCCCCACATGGGATATACTACCCGCGGCTAGGAGCCCTCCAACACCACCCAAAATCCACTTGGTACAAGGAAGATCTTAGTACTAAGATTAGCTCATTAAGAGTGTGTACTTTTGTCTCCTACAAGCCCTCATCTAGCCGGCTCCCTTAACTCCACATCACCCTTGTACATCACTCCATTTATGAAGATGTACTATACTCCTAAACTTGCAACTAGCTTAAAACCAAAACCACTCCCCATTTGGTGAAACCCACGGCTAAACTAGAAGGCATGGTTAAATCATCCTAGAAACATTTAACACACATCTCATTTACACTCCAATCATCACAAACCTCAAACACATTTACTTCTCCTAGCATTGATTCAAGTCAAGAAAGCATTGAAGGGGGGGTCTCGGCATATATATACACGAATAGGAAAGCTTCATTGTCCACTTTTAGTAACCTCAAGCTCTAGTGTACTCTACTCCATCACTTCTAAATCCAAGCAAGTAAGTAACAACTCCTTTCATCATCTTCCATATTTCCTTACTTCTAGTGCATGGCATTCACGTAAACTTACGATAACCAAGGCTTAGTATGCATGCACACGTAAAAATTGTGCTAAAACCCTCCTAACAAGACCTACGGTTTGCATGTTTAGCTACAAGTACACACGCCTTTAGGATGATCTTATTGGCAACTTGTGTGACCAAGTAAACTACTTAGGGTTGTGTACCCAAAACCCTAGGTGGCTCGGCTAAACATTCAAGACAAGGAAGGAGCTTTTTGTTTTACTCCTCCTAGATTAACTCCTAATAAAAAGAATAGTTAGATTAGTTCTAAACATTAGGAGGCTTAAAATTTTAAACCCATTATATTCGGCTTATTTTAAGATCTAGTGTACTCCTTGGCTACTTGAATCTCAAGTTGGTAACTAGCATGATGCGATTTTAGATCTCTTGTGTTGATAAGATAAATCTATGCAACACAAATGAGCCAATAAACCGAAACTTGTAGTGTAAATCGGGTAAACATGAGCTTGGTTGGGCCGAACCATATTAAGCCCAAAGGTAAATGTATTTGGTTAAAATAAAGGTCTATAGTAACTTTTAAATTAGCCACTATGAACCACTCGGCCCAAAAGAAGCATGACCATCCCATGATGGGCCATCCGAGCCCAATAAACACAAAGATACACTTTGGAGACTTTTTGGGCCGGTTATGTAAATTAAGGGAAGTACCAAGTAGAAAATGTAACTTATAGTAAGGTTGAATACATTTTCGAGATTTGAAAACAAGTGCAAGGACCAAAATGTACATAGTGGAAAGTATAGGGTCTCGGTTACGAATAAGCAAAACTGTTTCAAACTACAAGGACCAAACGAGCCTATTTATAAACTTTTTACAAGCCCTAAATTCCTTTCGTGCCATATAGGGCCTTAACCGAAACTTAAAGGACCTAAAGTGACACTTTGAGAACTTAGTATACAACTAGTTACTTTTTGGGCTCTTTTTGACACTTAGCCGAAACCCTAAGGACCTTTTTTGTTAACTCAACGAACTCCTATAAACCCTAGGGGCTGTTTGGTATTTAGCCGAAACTATTATAAGCCCTAGGGGCTGTTTGGTAAATTTCCGAAACTTGTATAAGCCCTAGTGGCTGATTTTGTAACTTGAGTACTTACCTAAAAACTTGGCCGAAACTACGAGGGCTAAAATTGCCAAACATCGAAACTTGTGTAAGCCCTAGGGGCGCTTGTGTAACCGGAGGTGTTTATGCAAACTAGGGGACTAGTTTTGGCATTCTTTTAAACTTAAATAAAACTTACTTAAGCCTTAAATATATCTTTATAAAATCAACGTATACTAGGAAAGAAAAATACAAAAGTCTGATACTTGTGGATGCATTTATAATACGACCGTTTATATATATGAAATATATTGATTATATTTATTTTTCCACGCCTCTAATACTTATGAACTCATTTTATTAAAGGTATTAAACCACGATTGAGTGTAGTATGAATTCTAGAATATTAATTAAACAGGATTAATTAATATAACTATGGTAATTATTTTACACTTGATTAAATGTGACTATAACCCGTACTACTTTAACCAACTACGGATACTTTAAAATAAAGCATGCTTAAAAACCTGTAGAAGCATATACGAATACTTCAGTAACTTTGGTGCAACCTGTTATGCTTTTACTGAGACTGTATAATTATCTAGGTTGTTGACTGAGTGTTGAGCACTACTCCAGATTTTGTGACTATCACCATACTGATAAGGTGAGTTCATGGCCCCACTTTCATATATTGACAAACTTTTAAAATCCTTTTGGGGGAGAAAACATGCAACTGATTTATGGATATAAATTAAACTGTACCAACTTTAATTATATGTGCCTATTGTAGAGACACTCATGACCCGTGAGCTGAAACTGTTAAAATGGTTGGATTACCTGAATGTTATAAATAGATCTATTTGGGATTGACCATCCCCACCTGGGTGAGTCATGCTCACTGTGCCTCGGCCGGGACAACAGGTGTTTACCATGTCAGCATTTACTATTGATGGGTGCCTGTTTAGAAATGGCGATGGTCCTCATTTGTTGAGGGCCCAACTATGTTAAAGTGTCAGTTTCGGGCAATAGACAGTATAATTACCTTTTACAGTAATGCTTTGTGCTTTACTGTTATAGTGACTATTTATATCCAAACTATACAACTAAACCTATGAATTCACCAACTTTTTGTTGACTCTCCAAAGCATATTTTTCTCAGGTGTTTGAAGCAGGTAGATACTAAGTGCATGGACTGTTTCATTTTATTAGACAACATCTTAGCAAGCACTGGGGGATTTTATAAGGGACTCATGAACAATCTTTACGTTATGTCTGAAACATTTAAAATAATGATTTACACTTTTGGTCATGTAATAAATGTTTGATAATCTTTTATATGATGCTCTATGTACTATTTGCTATGATCCACCCACGTGACACCCAAATACTATAACCGCTGCATTTTGACCAATTTGGGGGTGTCACAGAATGGTATCAGAGCAAAAGTTATAGAGAACCAGACTCAGAAAAATTTATAAAAATAAAATAAAAATTTTATAAATAAACTGGACTATAACTACATTAAAAATCTTTGAGATTTTTCTTTTTGGGACTAGAATAGTTAAGCATATAGGATGTAGAGCATGCATTTACTATGTGATTTATTGTGTACTTTGATTTTAACATTGGTTAAATGATCTGATAAGTATTAGCTAAACCCTAACCTGATATGTCAAGGGAATACTCACTATCACTATTATAATACTAGTATATTATCTTCTGACATACACTCACGTCAGCAAAACGATGATTTCTTTTCAGAGATACTATGACATCACCATCGTCCGTGTTAGCAGGATGGCTGTCCGCCTCGGATTCCGAGGGCAGTCAGTCTGATGGAGTAGTTCCAGCTGTTTCCTCACCGCCTACTGCATTGACCCCTCCAGCTGAGGAGGTGGGCCCAGTGACCCACACCCTGCCGCCCTTACCACCCTCGTCATCACTCCAGGGTTATGCTCCTGGATCTCTACCCCCTCGTAAGAGGAGGTATGAGACGACCCCGGCCTCCATCTTTGAGGTCGGAGAGGGATCTGGGACTGGACAGGTGGATCCTGTCCAGGCTTAGATAGCGGCTTTGACAGCCCAGCATGCTCAGGATATGGCCGATGTTCACAGCCTACTAGCAGCTAGTCAGGCCGAGCGATCGATCTTGAGGGAGCGTCTGGATTTCCCTGACTTAGACTACGTGGGCAGAAGCCCAGGTTGCCAGAGGGGCTTGGACCACAGTTTATGATGCTCTTCAGTGGCTCATGACGGAGTATGACCACGCCATCCACCGCATCTACACCATGGAGGGCCGACAGCAACAGACTCATGCCGCCCTCACAGCTCAGGAGCAGTCCCTCTCCATGTTCTTTGACCTGGCGATTGTTCGTCACGATGGGGTCACGTCGGAGACAGCTCACCTCAGGGGAGCTTTAGACACCCTCAGGGCTCAGTTAGTCCAGACTCTCCGCCACGTCAAGAAGACGAGGCTTGCTATTATCGCTCTACAGGACGCTATGCCCGCACCAGCAGCTCCGCCAGCACCCGCTGTACCAGACATCTCCATCGGATCCGTTAGACCAGCATAGATTAGATGTACTAGATCTCATGTACATCGTGATAAGCTTTGGGTTGCATCCCAGCTATCATGATATAGGATTTCATGTACTTTTATTTTCATGCAGCCTTTGTAGCCTATCAGTACTGTACTCTCATAGATAGGTGTCTGTATATATATCACTCTAGACTGTGCGTACCACTACCCCAGACAGGCGTACTATACTTCTGTCTTGGATCGGTTGTACTTGATGTTATGTATTTTCTTGCAATAAATGACATATGTCCACCCTCTTTTGTTATATCATGTGTTGTATCATAAAAATGTGACAAGTTATTCAAATTGTTGTAATTATTGTATACAGGTTTGCTCATGCAAATAATATATGATCATACGAACTTTGAAGCTAACAATTTCATTTTTGGTGTAAAACTACAGATAAATGGCAATCACTAGGCAAAACCCTGCCACTAATCCTGCCATTAACCCGGCCAATAATCCTGCGGACAACCCTCCTAATGACGATGTCACCCATAATGTCACCCCTGCCCAGCTTAGGGAAATGAATGACCAATGCATTGCCACCGCTATGGCAGCTAGCCGAAACATGGACGATAGTGATAATTCCAACTACTGAAGGAATAATAATACCACCAGGGGTTGTTCTTACCCTGACTTTCTCAAATGCAAACCATCATACTATCGGGGCAACGAAGGCGTGGTAGAGTTGATGCAATGGTTTGAAAGACTAGAGACCGTATTCCGCATCAGCGACTGCGCCGATGAGAACAAGGTTAAGTTCGCCACATGCACGCTACTTGAAAGTGCCCTCACCTGGTGGAATTCTGTAGCTATTACTCTAGGACATGATGCTGCTTACACTCTGAACTGGACAAATCTGAAGGAGAGAATGATGGAAAAGTACTGCCGCCGGGGCGAAATGAAGAAACTGGAAGTCGAGCTATGGGATCTTAGGTGTAGGAACAATGACATCGTGTTGTACAACCGGAGGTTCCAAGAATTGACTCTCATGTGTACCAGGATGTTTCCCGATAAGGAGGAGAAGATTAAGAAGTACGTCGGAGGACTCCCTGACGCCATCCATGATAGCGTTCTCGCCTCGCGGCCTACTACCGTCGAGAAAGCCATGGAGTTTGCCGCCGAATTGATCAATAAGAGGAACCGTACTATCTCTGAGAGAAACACTGAGAACAAGAGAAAGTTGGACGACCATGTCCGTGCTCCCTATCACCCAACTCCAAAGAGGCAAAACGCCGGACAGATTTACAGTGCAATCGCCCCCACAGAGCCAAGGATTTACGAAGGCACCAGACCTATGTGCCCGACCTGCCACTTTCACCATCAGGTGGGTGAACCTTGCAAGACTTGTTACAAATGTGGAACAGTAGGCCACTTTGTTCGCGATTGCCAGGCAAATGCCGCTACCCAGGTTCAGCCCAACCATATTGCGAGGAGCAATAATCGAGGTGGAACCAATGGCCGTGGATTTGGGAATAGAAAGCCAGGAAACCGTGGTGTTACAGGAGGAAGCAACAGTGGCCCAAGGAAAGGAGTCACATGCTATGAGTGTGGAGCACCCGGACATGTGAAATCAAGCTGCCCCAAGTTAGCCAATCAGAACAAAAACAATGGAGGATCCACATCCAGAGTGTACGTGGTGGGCAATGTAAAGCCCAACCCAGACTCCAACATAGTTACGGGTACGTTTTTACTAAATAACCGTTACGCATCCATTCTATTTGACACTGGGGCAGACAGGAGCTTTATTTCCACTGAATTTAGTAGAATACTAGAGGTTATCCCTTCCGCGTTAGACCGCCGATTCTCAGTAGAATTAGCAGACGGTAAGATCGTAGAAGCCGATACCATCGTTAGGGGTTGTACCCTGAACCTTTCCAACCACCCGTTCAATATCGACCTAATCCCAGTGAATCTAGGCAGTTTTGATATCATCATTGGCATGGATTGGTTATCTAAGTACTACGCAGTAATCGTATGCGACGAGAAACTAGTCCGGTTGCCATGGGGAAATGAGACATTAATCGTTCGAGGTAATGGTAATACCGACCTTACGGACACTAGACTCAGTGTCATATCCTGTACCAAGGCTTAGAGATACTTATCGAAAAGGATGTCCCATCTTCTTGGCTCATATCTCCCAGGCAGATAAAGAAGATAACATCGAAAGGAAGCAAATAAAGGACGTGCCCATCGTCCGAGAATTTCCCGAAGTCTTCCCCGAAGAATTACCGGGCCTACCACCAGCCCGGCAAGTGGAATTACAGATTGACCTGATCCCAGGAGCTGCACCCGTAGCAAAAGCTCCTTATCGACTGGCACCATCAGAAATGAAGGAACTAGCAGAACAACTTCAAGAATTGTTCGACAAGGGGTTCATCCGACCCAGTTCCTCACCATGGGGAGCTCCGGTCTTATTTGTCAAAAAGAAAGATGGGTCGTTTCGAATGTGTATCAATTACAGAGAACTGAATAAGTTGACTGTAAAGAACCGTTACCCACTCCCCCGTATTGACGACCTATTTGACCAGTTGCAAAGGTCAAGTGTGTACTCCAAGATAGATCTGCGATCTGGGTACCATCAATTAAGGGTCAAGGAGGAGGATATCCCAAAAACCGCTTTCAGGACTAGTTACGGCTATTTCGAATTTCAGGTCATGCCTTTTGGGTTGACCAACGCTCCTGCCATCTTTATGGACCTTATGAATAGAGTGTGTAGACCGTACCTAGATAAATTTGTAATAGTCTTCATAGACGACATACTCATTTATTCTAAGAATGAACACGAACACGAGGAACATCTTACCCAAGTTCTGAAGATACTTAAGGAAGAACAGTTGTACGCCAAGTTCTCTAAATGTGAATTCTGGATCTCGAAGGTCCAATTCCTCGGTCATGTTATTGATAGCGACGACATTCACGTAGACCCAGCAAAGGTTGAATCCGTCAAAGATTGGGCATCTCCAAAATCACCGACAGAAATCCGTCAATTCCTAGGCCTTGCCGGATACTACCGTCGATTCATCGAGGGTTTCTCCAAAATAGCAAAACCAATGACCAAACTCACACAGAAGGGAATAAAATTTGACTGGGGAGAAAAAGAAGAGTTGGCTTTCCAACTAATCAAGGAAAAGCTGTGTAGTGCACCTATCCTGGCCTTACCCGAAGGCAACGATGACTTTATGGTATATTGTGATGCGTCACATAAGGGCCTGGGTGCAGTATTAATGCAGAGGATGAAAGTGATCGAGTACGCCTCCAGACATCTAAAGAAACATGAGGAGAACTACACTTCTCATGATTTAGAGCTTGGATCTGTGGTGTTTGCGTTAAAAATATGGAGACACTATCTGTATGGAACCAAGTGCACGGTGCATACGGACCACAAGAGCTTAGAAAACATACTAGATCAAAAGGAGCTAAATATGAGGCAACGTCGTTGGATTGAATTGCTAAGCGATTACGACTGCGAGATAAAATACCATCCCGGTAAAGCAAATGTGGTTGCAGACGCACTAAGCCGTAAGGAGACCGATCCTCCTATGAGAGTCCGGGCTCTAGTTGTAACAATTAGCCTGGATTTACCCAAACAAATCCTAGAAGCTCAAACACAAGCTTAGAAACCTGAAAACCTCGTGAATGAAGATGTTGGGGGTATGCTCAGGACCGACCTCACCAAGGAAAAGTTAGAACCAAGAGCAGATGGAACCCTGTGTTTGCATGGGAGGAGTTGGTTACCTTGCTAGGGGGATTTGAGGGACGTGATCATGCACGAGTCCCATAAATCCAAGTATTCCATACACCCCGGGTCGGAGAAGATGTATCAGGACATGAAGAAGTTGTACTGGTGGCCAAACATGAAGGCAAACATCGCCACTTACGTCCAGAAATGTCTGACCTGTTCTCGCGTCAAAGCCGAACATCAAAGGCCATCCGGGTTACTGGTTCAACCAGAGATACCCAAGTGGAAATGGGAGAATATCACTATGGATTTCATCACCAAGCTTCCAAGATCATCACACGGTTACGACACCATTTGGGTGATTGTTGACCGACTTACCAAATCCGCGCACTTCCTGCCCATCAAGGAGAATGACTCCCTGTCTAAGTTAGCCAAGACATATCTGAAGGAGGTAGTGACTAAACACGGAATACCCGTCTCAATAATCTGCGACCGGGACGGTAGGTTCACCTCCAATTTCTGGAAGGCGTTCCAACGAGCTTTGGGAACCCGCCTAGATATGAGCACGGCATACCACCCGCAGACTGACGGCCAAAGCGAAAGGACAATTCTGACCCTTGAGGACATGTTACGAGCATGCGTGATTGACTTTGGGAATAGTTGGCTCGATCACATCCCTTTGGTGGAATTCTCCTACAACAATAGTTACCATGCTAGCATTAAAGCTGCCCCATTCGAAGCACTATATGGTAGAAAATGCCGCTCACCAGTGTGTTGGGCAGAATTCGGTGAATTCCAGCTCACCGGGTCAGAACTGATCCAAGAAACAACTGACAAGATAACCCTGATAAAACAAAGAATCCAAGCTGCCCGCGACCGACAAAAGAGCTATGCAGATCAGAGACG
This sequence comes from Glebionis coronaria, assembly GCA_025667525.1. NCBI lineage: Eukaryota > Viridiplantae > Streptophyta > Magnoliopsida > Asterales > Asteraceae > Glebionis > Glebionis coronaria. The sequence goes on from CM046878.1 coordinate 88,835,362, forward strand.
AAAGCCTATGCGGTATGAAGTAGGTGACCGTGTAATGCTCAAGGTATCGCCATGGAAGGGAGTCGTACGTTTCGGTAAACATGGGAAACTGAACCCACGTTATGTAGGTCCTTTTAAAGTGATAGCCAGAGTCGGAGAAGTCGCATAGCGCTTGGAGTTACCCCAACAATTGAGTCGAGTACACTCTACCTTTCACGTGTCTAACCTGAAAAAGTGCTACGCTGATGAGCCCCTAGCTATGCCATTAGAGGGAGTTCACTTTGACGACAAACTCCAGTTCACGGAAGAGCCCGATGAAATTATGGAGAGGATAGTTAAAAGGTTGAAAAATAGCCGGATCCCGTTGGTCAAGGTACGATGGAACTCGAGGAGAGGTCCTGAGTTCACTTGGGAACAAGAAGACTCGTTCAAAACCAAGTACCCAAGCTTGTTCACCTGACCAATGACATCGATCTAAGCTTTGAGGACAAAGCTAAAATAACGGGAATGTACTGTAAAACCCATGTTTTTACCTTTTCAACCTTGCCTCATAGTGGGCATGGGTTACTGAACTAAGTGTAATCCCACTTTATGAAGTTCCAGTCTTTCATTAAATTCTACTATCAATTCTTGTGTGTTCATAAATATGTGAGACTTTCGTCATATTTGATTTTTGTAAAACCTCAATTCACAAGTCTAGTGTACGTCTTACACTTTTATTTAAGTTAGAAAAATTCCACTTACCTTATGCCTTATCTTACCTAAATGATCACACTTAGCTAAAACTTACAAACTACACATCACTTGTGCAACCTTATGTTTACACGCCTAAAACATTACACAAATGTGCACAAAACACAAAACTTACCTTTACAATAACCAACTAATACTTGCTAGATACTTTGAATCATATTTTCCCCACATGGGATATACTACCCGCGGCTAGGAGCCCTCCAACACCACCCAAAATCCACTTGGTACAAGGAAGATCTTAGTACTAAGATTAGCTCATTAAGAGTGTGTACTTTTGTCTCCTACAAGCCCTCATCTAGCCGGCTCCCTTAACTCCACATCACCCTTGTACATCACTCCATTTATGAAGATGTACTATACTCCTAAACTTGAAACTAGCTTAAAACCAAAACCACTCCCCATTTGGTGAAACCCACGGCTAAACTAGAAGGCATGGTTAAATCATCCTAGAAACATTTAACACACATGTCATTTACTCTCCAATCATCACAAACCTCAAACACATTTACTTCTCCTAGCATTGATTCAAGTCAAGAAAGTATTGAAGGTGGGTCTCGGCATATATATACCCGAATAGGAAAGCTTCATTGTCCACTTTTAGGAACCTCAAGCTCTAGTGTACTCTACTCCATCACTTCTAAATCCAAGCAAGTAAGTAACCACTCCTTTCATCATCTTCCATATTTCCTTACTTCTAGTGCATGACATTCAAGTAAACTTACGATAACCAAGGCTTAGTATGCATGCACACGTAAAAATCGTGCTAAAACCCTCCTAACAAGACCTACGGTTTGCATGTTTAGCTACAAGTACACACGCCTTTAGGATGATCTTATTGGCAACTTGTGTGACCAAGTAAACTACTTAGGGTTGTGTACCCAAAACCCTAGGTGGCTCGGCTAAACATTCAAGACAAGGAAGGAGCTTTTTGTTTTACTCCTCCTAGATTAACTCCTAATAAAAATTTTAGTTAGATTAGTTCTAAACATTACGAGGCTTAAACCTTAAACCCATTATATTCGGCTTATTTTAAGATCTAGTGTACTCCTTGGCTACTTGAATCTCAAGTTGGTAACTAGCATGATGCGATTTTAGATCTCTTGTGTTGATAAGATAAATCTATGCAACATAAATGAGCCAATAAACCGAAACTTGTAGTGTAAATCGGGTAGCCATGAGCTTGGTTAGGCCGAACCATATTAAGCCCAAAGGTAAATGTATTTGGTTAAAATAAAGGTCTATAGTAACTTTTTAATTAGCCACTATGAACCACTCGGCCCAAAAGAAGCATGACCATCCCATGATGGGCCATCCGAGCCCAATAAACACAAAGATACACTTTGGAGACTTTTTAGGCCGGTTATGTAAATTAAGGGAAGTACCAAGTAGAAAATGTAACTTATAGTAAGGTTGAATATATTTTCGAGATTTGAAAACAAGTGCAAGGACCAAAATGTACATAGTGGAAAGTATAGGGTCTCGGTTACGAATAAGCAAAACTGTTTCAAACTACAAGGACCAAACGAGCCTATTTATAAACTTTTTACAAGCCCTAAATTCCTTTCGTGCCATATAGGGCCTTAACCGAAACTTAAAGGACCTAAAGTGACACTTTGAGAACTTAGTATACAACTAGTTACTTTTTGGGCTCTTTTTGACACTTAGCCGAAACCCTAAGGACCTTTTTTGTTAACTCAACGAACTCCTATAAACCCTAGGGGCTGTTTGGTATTTAGCCGAAACTATTATAAGCCCTAGGGGGCTGTTGGGTAAATTGCTGAAACTTGTATAAGCCCTAGGGGCTGATTTTGTAACTTGAGTACATACCTAAAAACTTGGCCGAAACTACGAGGGCTAAAATTGCCAAACATCAAAACTTGTGTAAGCCCTAGGGGCGTTTGTGTAACCGGAGGTGTTTATGCAAACTAGGGGACTAGTTTTGGCATTCTTTTAAACTTAAATAAAACTTACTTAAGCCTTAAATATATCTTTATAAAATCAACGTATACCAGGAAGGAAAAATACAAAAGTCTGATACTTGTGGATGTATTTATAATACGACCGTTTATATATATGAAATATATTGATTATATTTATTTTTCCACGCCTCTAATACTTATGAACTCATTTTATTAAAGGTATTAAACCACGATTGAGTGTAGTATGAATTCTAGAATATTAATTAAACAGGATTAATTAATATAACTATGGTAATTATTTTACACTTGATTAAATGTGACTATAACCCGTACTACTTTAACCAACTACGGTTACTTTAAAATAAAGCATGCTTAAAAACCTGTAGAAGCATATACGAATACTTCAGTAACTTTGGTGCAACCTGTTATGCTTTTACTGAGACTGTATAATTATCTAGGTTGTTGACTGAGTGTTGAGCACTACTCCAGATTTTCTGACTATCACCATACTGATAAGGTGAGTTCATGGCCCCACTTTCATATATTGACAAACTTTTAAAATCCTTTTGGGGGAGAAAACATGCAACTGATTTATGGATATAAATTAAACTGTACCAACTTTAATTGTATGTGCCTATTGTAGAGACACTCATGACCCGTGAGCTGAAACTGTTAAAATCGTTGGATTACCTGAATGTTATAAATAGATCTATTTGGGATTGACCGTCCCCACCTGGGTGAGTCATGCTCACTGTGCCTCGGCCGGGACAACAGGTGTTTACCATGTCAGCATTTACTATTGATGGGTGCCTGTTTAGAAATGGCGATGGTCCTCATTTGTTGAGGGCCCAACTATGTTAAAGTGTCAGTTTCGGGCAATAGACAGTGTAATTACCTTTTACAGTAATGCTTTGTGCTTTACTGTTACAGTGACTATTTATATCCAAACTATACAACTAAACCTATGAATTCACCAACTTTTTGTTGACTCTCTAAAGCATGTTTTTCTCAGGTGTTTGAAGCAGGTAGATACTAAGTGCATGGACTGTTTCATTTGAGTAGACAACATCTTAGCAAGCACTGGGGGATTTTATAAGGGACTCATGAACAATCTTTACGTTATGTCTGAAACATTTAAAATATTGATTTAAACTTTTTGTCATGTAATAAATGTTTGATAATCTTTTATCTGATGTTCTATGTACTATTTTCTATGATCCACCCACGTGACACCCAAATACTATATCCGCTGCATTTTGACCAATTTGGGGGTGTCACAGCCATCTTCTGCAATCCGGTACAACATTTCCGCACGAAGCACATTGATGTCAAATATCACTTCATTAAGGAACAAGTTGAAAAGGGTATTGTTGAATTATACTTTGTTGGAACTGATTACCAATTAGTTGACTTGTTTACAAAAGCTCTTTCGAAAGAGAGGTTTGCGTATCTTGTTAGGCAAATTGGTATGAGATGTTTGACTCCAGCAGAACTGGAGATTCTGGCAAAGAAGCCTGCTTGATTCGTTTATCAAACATCTACCTATAAATATTAATGAAAAAGCTAAATACAAAAAAAAATCTTTGATAATCCAAAAATATTCTTCTCGACATGTCTTTCAGTATCGATAATATGTACGTACCTAGAAATGTCGCTCAATAACGACACGGGTGTGTACATAAAGCTCGAATGAAAGTTATAAATATTTTTCAAAACATGTCATTTCTATCTTTTCTAAAGGAAATTGTCTATTTTGGACAGTATTTCCAACAAAGGGTAGAGCAATCTATCTTGGGTTGAGCTTGTCACAAAACATTCAACGTTTTGAGCTCAACACAATGGCTTGTAATCACTTTCAGATTGCAACCCGGAACTATATTCAGGGGGGAGTGTACAATTTAGTACTCTTACCCTTAGCAAAAGAAGTTAAATCTTCTTACACTTGAGTGGATTCGTCAAGACATTCAAAGTCTATGAACTCAAGTTTAAGCTTTAGAAAAACCTTTTCGCCAAAAAGAATTGATTTTTCAAAAAGCGTTGAACACAATTTTTTCAAGAATTTATCAATGATATTCAAAATCTTTCAAAAATTGTGTGTTCAACAACTCCTATCCTCAAAAGTTTAATGTGGATCATATCCTCGTAATGACAATTCCATTGGATCATATTTTGAGGGGGAGCTTTACAAATTTCATGCTAAGTTTGACACATTTTTCTCCCGAAAAGTTTCAAGACTATTTTTATTACAGTATATTTTAATCAAATTTGGTATCTCTAATATCAAACGATTTTATATATTAGATATAGGGGAAGAAAATGTGATTAAAATGTGATCTAAAGACTCAAGCACTCATGGTTTCGATCAAATACCCATAACATCTTTAATTCACGACGTTATTGGTGTCAAAAGGGTGGTTAGGTTTAAGTCCTATGATCCAACCAGAACTGGAGGGATCTTCCGAGGTACAATCCAATAGATTATTAGAAGTCCTTAGGAAAGATGGAGTAGAATGTGAACGTAGCTGAATGCCGACTAAGTACTGATGCTATCACTGGAACAATCACAACAAGGTGCTAGTAATGATGTTTTGGTAAGCATTGAAGGGGTTGAAGAATGAAAAAGAAATGTAAGGATAAAGGGTGTAAAGAAAGAAGCCCTCCATACAACTTAGGCAGAAACCGGGTCAACACATCATGAAGACAACTCATCATGGACCCAGTGATGTGAAGCTCAACCCTTTCCTAGCTACTCAGGCTTCTCTCAAAAGAAGTTTGTTTTATTGTCACATAGATCAACATGACTTCTATCAACTTTCTCACTCCGAGATAGTTGATATTGAATAGGTGGCATCTGCTCCAGCCTCCGAACACTAAAAGTGCACAAATCGAGTCTAGAGCCAAGAGATCAATCAAATCTCGTTAGGACACACGGATGAAGATCAAGAGAATCCTACGCTATATCCTTGTGATATTGCTAGAACACTCAGAGTGATACTACTTAGTATTCACAATGATAAGTGGAAATCCTTCCAGTGTTAACGACAAACAGCATTGCGGTAGGTCATGTGTAAGATTCTTTATGAATTGAACATATGTAAAACTGAAAAGCAACAGTGGTTTGATTCTGAATTGATTCAAACTCGTTTCAGGTTTCTACGCAATATCTTTATGGTCTTGCCAGAACATTCAGAGTGATATTCATTAATATTCACATTGACGAATGGAAATCCTTCTAGCGTCAACATCAAACAGCGCTACGGTAGGTAACTTGTGAGATTCTTATGAATCAAACTTGTGTCAACTGGAACGCAACAATGGTAGGATTCTTAATGAATCAAACTTGTTCCAGGAATTTGAATTGAAGACTTTAATCAAGTGGATATTATCCAATTGATTCACTCTTTATGTTCACAGTCTTGCTTTAAGACGGTCGAATAAAGAGAATGGATAGTACAGCCGCGAAACCCTGTCAAGGAGATTCTTAATTGAATCTACCTAATCACATGTACGGTATTTAATATCGTATAAAGGTCTTCACCGACCGGAGGTAAAACGCTACCGATTTAGGACGAATGTCAAAGCCATTCATTCCGTGTCTATGTTTTGTCTCGAGAAGGTGGCGTGACGGTGTACTCAGCAAAGTCAAAGATTCAAAACCACATATTCATGCCTAAAGACTTATTCAATAATTAATAGTGTGAGCATGTGGATAAAGACACAAGATCGCAAGAGGGCAAAGATAAGTCAAGAATGATTTGAAGATCTCAAGATAAAAGACTAAGTTGAAAGACAAGAAAGATCACAACATGAAGGAACAAAACTACTGTTACACGTTCAAGACTCATTTATGACGAAATTCATAAATCTCCATTGGAATCCAAATATCGAAGAGGAATGACCTCACATTTGGGGAGATTGTTAGCCTCAAAATATTGAGTCAAACAAGAATGTTCGGTCATAGGTTTCTATTGTAATATTTATTAGAATGTTGTAATAGATAGTTAAATAGTCGTGGTTCACGGGCTTGGATTTAAGCTACTTAAAGCCCAAAAGACAAGCCCGGTCCAAACAATATAGCCCATTATGGTTACATGTAAGCCCGACTATATAAGGCCCTTCCTAGCATGTTAGGAAGGGTGGATGATCATTCGTAACTCTCATTATTCTAATCTAATATTCACCAAGTTAATCATCTCCTTCTCTCTACTTTCTCTCACTACTTTCTCTCTCTAAAATTCATATCTTTTCCATCTCATATCTTAATCTATCATCATATTTTTAGGGACGACACTCATCGATTTCCAAAAAGCTTGTGCTGAATTAAAAGTGACTTACAATAAAACTTTTACGTACTAGGTGGCGTGGAAAGTGCTAAAAGATCACCCAAGTTGGCATGAGGTTGAGATGCCAAAGTTTAAAAAAAAAGTTATAAAACATCCAAGACTTCTGAAACCACTTCTGGTTCTGGGCACGCTGGTTACGTGAATTTGAACGATAAGGAGGAAGTTGAGGAGTAAGAGTCTCAAGAATACCGGCCAATGGGTCGTGATCAAGCTAAAAAGAAGTCATTAGCATCGTCGTCAACAGGGAAGTCTTCATTTGTTGATCTTGTAACCAACAAATGGGGGAAAATGAAAGATATTGGCTCGGGAAAAAAGCAGCAACAAGATAAATACTCTACCTTCAAGCAACGGGAGTTGAATTTGTAGGAGGCAGCTCAACGGGAAGCAGCGGCCTTGAAAAGAGAAGAGAGCTCGAATTAAAGTGTCAAGAAATTGAGCTTGCTGAAAAAAAGGGACAAGGACTTACTGTTCTACAACACATAAATCAACCCTAATTTGCCTCTTGTCAACCAGCAAGCTTTACAACAAATAGAAGACGAAATTAATAAAACGTACAATTTAAATTACTAGTATTATTGTAGTGTTTTTTTAGTGTAATTTTTTTTATTGTAATGTTTTTTTATTTGAATTATTATGTAATATTTTTTAATTAAATGTAGTGTTTTTTTATTAAATGTAATATTTTAAATTTTAATTTTTTTTCAACTAGGTCGTCTTGTTAAGATAAATAGATCGCATTAAGTCGTCGGAGAGAGAAAGTTGACGTGGCAAAAAAAACCAAAGTCTCTGTTGTGCCCGACCTAGGAGAAAATTACTAAAGAAAATACCACAAGAAAATTATGATTTATAAAAAAATAACGTCTTCTTTTGTTACTTAAATTATTTATGTACTTCTCCCGTTATAATTACCTATCAACTTATTAATTTAACTTATGTATAATAATAATAAGTGGATAGAGTTTTGATCAAATAAAGGTGTTCGCTTTTTATGTTACGACACGTTAAAAACCTATAAATTTTAGATTCATTTGTTATGTTTTGACCATTAAAATCTTGTCTTTTAAATCACAGATTTCAAATACACGAGTCAAATTAAGACTTGTAGCTATAGCCTCTTAATAAAAAAACACATCATCTTAATTGTTTAGTTAAATAGATATACTCTTTTGTTGTACAATTTTTGTAAACTTTTTTTACGTCTCTAAGTTTTCTATATTTCGGATCAATTACAGATTTGAAGATAAAATCTAGTTTTATGACTACAAAAATTAAAATTACAAAATATATTCGAAGCGAAGCGAACCGAAAATCATGCCACACATATTTTAAAATCTTGGATTCGCCACTTGGTGCAAGTTTTGTCAAATTAAAATGTGGTACCTAAAACATTCAAATATTTTGTTTTGGTTTATGATCGTACAATTGCTATAATATTATTGGCGGTTTGAGCTAATTAATTGCAGTATAAAGTTACTATAATGCAAGTAACAAGTTATTATCCGATAGATATTACACGCAACGGATTATAAGATGAAGCTAGATGTTATTATCCAAACAATCTATTGTCCAATGGACATTTACACAAACTTTAAGCGGCTATAAATAGCCACACTCTTCTCTTTCTTTAACATTGTATCAATCTCTTTCTCTCTCTCTTAATTCATATTTACTCCCTCTCTCGGGGTGTTCAGTTTGTAATGTTTAACTAATGTTGAGTGTTTGGATTGACAAACAAGTGTCCCTTTAGAGCATCTCCAAGGGTGTGTTTTTTCATATTTTTCTGTTTTCAAATTTTTAGAAAAAAATGGAGTTTTTTTTTTCTGAAATAAAGAGTTGAAAATTAGAAAAAGATAATATGGGGTTTTCCAATTTTCTATATAAATTTGGAAAATGAAAATTTTGAAATTTTAGAATATTTTCCGAAAATGATGATACTAAACAGCTTTTTTGTTTTTTAGATTTCAAATGAAAAATTTTCTGGAAAAGTTGGAAAATTTTCACCAACTAAATAGGGCCTAAGCTTTTCACTATTTGCAAAATTCTTTGAATGACTTTTTAGCGTTGCAAAAGATAGCTTTTTGAAAAGCTTTACACATTAACTACTATTTCTCCAAGTGGTTTGAGAATTTTTTTTTCAATTAATGCTTTTAGTTTACTTACTTGTTGGGTATTTTTCTATCTTCTAAAAGCTTTTGTGAAATTTGTGGCATTGAAGTAATGACTTTTTGAAAGATAGCATTTATTAAAAAATTTAATGTCATAAATAAAAAAAAAATCTTTCATACTTTCAAGCATTGTAGATGCTTATAAACTTAATTTACTAAAATTGTATTGTATGTTTAAAATAAGCAAACTATAAACTAACACAGTATTATCATTTTGTTTCATCAAATTAACAAGATGCAGACACGCGGTCAAGAAGAAATGCGTCAAAATGTTTTCGAATGAGTTGTTAGGCATGTGGTATACCCTGGCAATGCTGTTTATCGTTGTTGCAACATTGCTTCGGTTTATCATTATCCTACCTCTTCTGCCAGAATGCCAGAATATGGGCTTCTATCCGTAACGGTGGCATTTTTTGTGTACTTGGTCGGTTTACTTTGCTCCAAGCAAAGAGGAAATGTGGAGTTGATCTTTCGTCATAGAACGCCGAGTGAGTAAGATGGTTTTTTCTTTGGCCTTTTGAATTAGTTAACTATTTGGGTGGTTCAAGGTACGTTGTTTTAGGTTATTTTGGCTAAAAGTATCGGTTAGGGTCGTTGAAATCCTACCTAATCTTGCTAATTAGAGACTTTAATGCATTATCTCATGTCTTACTAAGCTTTTACATATTTTTATGTTACGACGATGATGTACTCTTTATTGATTAGTTGATTACTCATTATTCATATGTATTTGAAAGCATAACAGTTGAACTAAAATTTTATGGTAAAACTGGAATATTAATTAACGATATGTGTAAAACTGGAAAGATAATTAATTTACACTACAAGAAAAAGGTCTATATCATTAATTAATTTACACTACAAGAAAATTAATTTATTTTCAAGTTTGGCCCATATTATTAATTAATATTCAGTTTTATCCACGAAATTTTAGTTAAACTGTTATGCTTTCAAATACATATCGATATTGAGTATCAACCATTGAATAAAAAATACATCATCCTCATAACATAAAAAAAAGTAGAAGCATAATAAGACATGAATTAATACATTAAAGTCTTTCTATAGCAAGACTAGGTAGGATTTCAAGGACCCTAACCAATAATACTTTTAACCAAAATAACCTAAAACAACATACCTTAAACTAACGTAATAGTTAACTAATTCAAAATGCAAAGAAAAAACCATCCTACTCCCTCGGCGCTCTATGACGAAAGATCAATTCCACATTTCCTCTTTGCTTGAAAGAAACTAAACCGACCAAGTACACAAAAATGCCACCATTGCGGATAGAAGCCTGTATTCTGGCAGAAGAGGTAGGATAATGATAAACCGCAAGCAATGTTGCAACAACCTTCTCCAAGGCTGATAAACACCATTGCCATGGTAGACCGCTTGCAAAACAACTCGTTCGAAAACATTTTGACACACTTTTTCTTGAGCGTGTGTCTGCATCTTGTTAATTTGTTGAAAGAAAAATGATAATATTGTGTTAGTTTATAGTTTGCTTGTTTTAAACATACAATACATTTTGAGGCAAATTAAAATAGCAATAAAGATAATAAAAGTGGGACAGAGGAAGTACTAAATTAGCATTGAAGATTGTTGTGTACTTAGGTTGGTGGGAGTGGGTTGATACCCACGAGCGAGTTACACCAACTCACTCGTGACTCCCATTCCTCCTAAAATTGTCGCGCGCGAGTTAGTCCCCCAAAAAAAAGAGGGCCAAACTCACCTGGGTGAGTTTAAGTTTTGTGGGCCTAAGTGTTTTTATTTTTTTGGTTAGGTTTATTTGTGGATGTTTTTTGTGAGTGGGGTGTGTTTAAATAATAAAAAATAGGTATAAAAGGTGAGTGTGGGTGAGTGTCATTATCTCCGTGGGTGAGTTTTTGTGAGTTTGTTAAAAGCTGAGGTGGCACTGACGTGAAGGCGAGTGGGTTTGCCTCCACTCCCAGCCTTATGGTTGTAATTCATGAAGGTAAACAAGTGTTGTCGGTGGAAGTTTTAACCTTAATCTTTTATGTGGAATTTACGCTATAGTATTTCCTTCCAGTTGTATGTGGTATTAAAATGTTAGCATCAATTAGTATCGATCATACAACCAGATCCTTGCAAAAGTCACATGCTCAAACGTGCTTATGTTTTTGTTGTTATTGTACGATACACCAATAACAAACCTATCTATCCTTGTTGACATAGGTGGTCTCAGAAATCAGATACTAGAGGTAATTTTGATTCCTTATTTCTCTGTTTAATAATTCTTTGTTTTGTACAAATCAAACCATATGTGCTTTTTATTTTAGACGGTGTATCATGGAGAGTAATTCAGGTGTTATGTATGTTTTCATAGTTATATTCAAGGTTGTAAACAGCGTGAAGCGTAGCGTAGCGGTATTGCCAAGCTTCAAGCTACACAAGCTATAGCGAAGCTATGACGTTTTCTAAAGCGTGATATATATCGACACAAAATTTTTATAAATGAATATTTATATAGCGAGTTTACAAAATATAGCAATACTTTAATTTAAATTTAAAACAAAATCGGCTAATAGTTACTCAAGATTTTTCCCCATAATAAAATTACTAAACCCAAGTCTATTAAATAGCCCAAAACTAGTAAACAAGCCTAATTCTTATAAATTTTCAAAAAGATTAAAAAAAAAAAGTGTCACGCTACGCGCTATAACACGCTATATCGCGTTATATGACGCCTTTTAGCACGCTACGTCTAGAGATGACGTTTTAGTCTGTTTCGTAACGTGGAGGCCACGTTTCACGCTATAGCACGCTATAAGGAGCGCTATAGCGCGCGGTTATATTAGATACATTTTGCTGCTAGTGGTAAGTTAGAGCTCGATAGTGTATTTATGTTGCATAGCACTTGTATTATGGATAAGTTTACGGAGAACTGGTACTAATCGTCATGCTCTATGAGTTAATGTGAAGACGAACAAAGAGGTGGTCTATCATGTGCATTGAATTCTTTTAGAAACAGTTTTGATGGTAATTTTTTTTTGCTTTTTTGTTTCACATATTAGTAGATTGAGTAATACTTGTGTGACATAAGATTTAGAACTGGATTCAATCTAAAAATTTAAGATTTTACAAAAATTTACACTACACGACATACATTCACCGGGTAATCATAAGCCTCCGGAAAGCTTCGTAAGTCCGCTTCTGATTAAGAAGTTAGGTTGTTGACGTATATAGCTAGACGGATAATAATCTGACAACCCGACTCAACCGAAGGTCAATAGGCCGGAAGACACATACATCCTTTTAACCAAGAGATCCTTCAATTCACCGGTCCTTAGGACATAAAGTACGCCACCGATTCAGATTTCACAGGTTATTATTCCCTATGAAGACACGTCGCCTAGGACCGCTAGGGGTTGTTCGGCTCGCCATCCCTTAGGTGTCAGGAACAGTGTCCAAACAGTAAAACAAAACACTGTTTCGGGTGGTACGAATATTTATTACTTGTGCGCGCTCTTTGACATATATTTATATTTATTCTCATGTTAGAGCTTGATTTAGGAGACAAACACAGGGCAAGGCTAACGCGTTATTTCTCTTTTATACACAATATTCCGAAGAACATTGCCTCATTAAGTCCCAAAAATAATTCGCTCTCAGTTAGCTGCAAAGAATTACTTACCTGTGGGGGTTATTGGCCAATCTTAGTAGAACAATGAATTCAGATTTGAGTAAATGTTATTCTAACAGATTACCACTAGCCGATTTTATTTTGCATCCTCTAACTATGATATCTATATACATAAAATCATAGATCGAGAGTTCATATAGGATGGACGGGGCCTTCTTAGGCAAAGGTTGAGCATGTGGTAATACAGATAATAAGACCGCGCCGCTTTTTAGTTATAATTGTCTGGACACAAACATAAAACCTTTTATCCCATTAGTAATTAGCGTTGTTTGTTTTACCTATATTTATTACTCGAAATTATGAACAAGCTAATCATAGAGCGACAATTTTTTGTGTTGTGTGTTATCGGCACAGGTGAATCTCCGTGGCTAGTATTCTTTAATGAGTATTTCGAAAAGATCATATGAAGAAAACATCAAAAGTTTTACTCCATGAGCATTTTGACATGGAGTAAAACAATGACCTTTAACGACCCAAATTAACTGAATTTAATTCTTATTTATACGACTCTTACATCGACTGGCCATGGGTGACTACTTCTAACATTATTCGATCTGTTGACTGTGTGTTTGTTTTATTTTTATAGGAAAACATAAAGTATTGGTTAGGATCATTGAATTCCTACGTAGTCTTGCTTATAAGATATTATAATGTATTTGATGGCTAATGCTATTAGGTATTGTTAGGACGATGATTTACTTTTTGATTGATCACTAATTATCGATATGTATTTGAAAGTATAATAGTTAAACTAAGATACCAGTAATTCTTATTTGTACACATAAATGTATTTTTATGTGATTTTGTGAGTTGTCAATATATATGACTGTTTTGAGTAACATGGATTGACCAATACTGCTATTAGCAATTTAAATTCATTGATACAACATATATAAGATTAGCACTTATATTTTAGAGAGCATCTCATGGATTGTTGAATGCAATTGAATCCATCTTTCCAAGATCTGAGCATAGATTATGTGCACGGCTGCACGCCACATATACTCGAGTTGGCATTCTTATTTTCATGGTGAAAAAGCTCAAGGTTGCATTTTATGCTGTTGCCAAATGTGCAAATGAGGCTCATAACGGCTAGAAGTAGCCCATAATATCTATGAATGAGTATCTCGTGGAAAGAAGGATTAAAAGGCTTAATATTGCACGAAAATGAAGGCTTGATTTTGACTCAACATTGTCTCCATATTGGTAGTAGAACATGTAGTTGTGGTGAATGGGAGCTATCTGGTATCCCGTGTTGTCATGCAATTACAGCAATTAGTAGCAGAGCTAGAGATCCGTTTGATCTTGTAGACAAATGCGATTCAAAGGATAAGTTTATTGCTGCGTACAGTCATCCGATTTAAGTTACTGGAAGTCAGAAGTTCTGGCCAAACAGTGGCGATGGGGAATTATTGCCACCTCTCCCAAAAGCAATGCCAGGTAGGCCACGAAAAGCGAGAAGAAAAAGGAAGTTTGAACCGAACAAATCAAAGACTAAGCTCTCTCGTCATGGAAGAGACCTGCATTTTTGAAACTACAAATCAACTGGTCATAATAAAAGAACATGCTCAACCAAGGGTGATGCTCCTGTAGTTTAATTTGTGTTTTATATTTTTTGTTTTCCAATTATTACTAGATTTGTGTTCAATTTTATAAAACTACATATAGCAAGTCAAGATTATTATGGCATACCGAGTGATATTAAGAACAAAATAGATCCGTATGCGTTACGATACAAGCTTTCAACACATACGAGTTTTTTTAGAGATGATGTGTTGACATGCGTGAGAATATTAGAAGGAAATAAAAGCCCATGTACATAAAAAGTAAAGTGGAAATGTGAGGTCACGTGACCTTGTTAACACCCCTAAAAACTAGCGTGACCTTGTTAACACTTAACTCCTTTGGCGCTCGCGCCGAACTGTTGGGTACTCAATGGACCTAACACAAACAAAAGCTTTAAGAGCATAGGGTACAATGCGTTTTCGCCCCGCGTTTTCTCACGGCGCGAGCTGAAAACGCGAGAATCACACCCCGTGTGGCGTTTTCGTGTCTCGAGCCGAGGGGACGGCGCGCGTACAACAAATTTTGTGACTTGTGGATTGGTGAATATACACTTAAGGCTGTGTACAACAAATCGATCGACTATCGGTCGTCTGATTTCGCAGTCGTATCGGCTCTGTTCCGGCGACCAACTGAAATCCATCGAGCCCAAAAAGTCGTTTGAACTTACAATTTATTTGTGAAATTGATCTCCTCTTTTTTTAAAATTTTTTGGATTAGATTAGATTAGTTTTAGTTAATATACATTTTACCTTCTTTTATCTCTAATTAAACATTTTTTAATCATCTTTAACAATATTTACGTATAAATTTATTGTAATGGTTTTTATTTTATTTAAATAATTATTTGGATAAAAAAATAAAAAATTTCTAACTTGGTCGCCTAAATAAACCATCTATAACTGGCCGGAGATAGAAAGCTGATGTGCAAGAAAAATGTTAGTCGCTCATGGGCGTTGTTTCACTACAGCAAAAAACGCTTCTAACGACCACCTATGTGGTCGGTAGAAACCCCCATTTGTGGTCACTAGAGCCTTTTACGACCACAATTAGTCGTAACAAATGAAGTCGTGAAAGCTCGGTCGTTAGAAGTTCTTACGACCACATTCGGACATTCTAACGACCACTTCATCCTGTTGACTTTGACTTATTGACTTTGTTTACCAACGACTAGAATTTCGTCAAGACTCTCTATTCTCTAGCGACCACATGTAGCCACAATCATGTGAAGCGTTTGTACATTGTTGTTATTACATCGGCTTGGAGCATTTGTAGGTTTCGAAATAAGATGGTTTTGTTAGTAATACTAGTTTCCAACTCTAGATAGGATTAGTATAGTATGTTTCCTTAAAGTTACTTAGCAAAGTATGGTATGTGTTTGAGTCGACAGTGGGCTTGCAACCCATGTCTAAGTCGATTAGGATCCCCCCCCCCCCCCCCCCACCCCTCCCCACCTCTATAAATAGAGGTGGGGTGATGAACATGTACTTGTATCTTTTATTCTTTCCTTCGCCGATTGAGGTTTATTATACATATAATCTTTCGGTACTTTGTGGTGTTTGTTATTCTGAGTTTAGGTTATTGCAACTTTGCGAGTCTCTTTATAGTATTCTAAGTTTCGCGTTATCGAAATTTTTGGAGTTGTCGATTCCAACAAGTGGTATCAAAGTTGCGGGTTTCGTGGTCATTGAAGATCGGTGCTAGAATAAGATGTCGTGGAAGAAAAGTGTAACATCCCGCCTACTCAAGCCACAATATTGTCCGCTTTGCCCGCAAGCTCACGGCTTTGCTTTGTGGCCCTCTTGTGAAGACTTCCCGGCAGGTCACCCAAGCCAGTACTACTCTCCCATGAGCACGCTTAACTGCCAGTTCCTAAGAACCCCACTTGCAGTAGACCACAAAACGCGTTGTGTCATGAGAAGGCGAATGTTATCTTATGAACCATGGATCTCTCCTGGCCACAGCCAATGTGGGATTTGCCTAGGGTGTCACAATCACCCCCCTTCGGGACTCATCGTCCTCGATGAGGTTTGCCCCACCATCCCGAACGGCTCAGGAGTGGCTCTGATACCACTTGTAACATCCCGCCTACTCAGACCACAATATTGTCCGCTTTGCCCGCAAGCTCACGGCTTTGCTTTGTGGCCCTCTTGTGAAGACTTCCCGGCAGGTCACCCAAGCCAGTACTACTCTCCCATGAGCACGCTTAACTGCCAGTTCCTAAGAACCCCACTTGCAGTAGACCACAAAACGCGTTGTGTCATGAGAAGGCGAATGTTATCTTATGAACCATGGATCTCTCCTGGCCACAGCCAATGTGGGATTTGCCTAGGGTGTCACAAAAAGGGATCCGGGTTTCACCGAGTCGGTTTTCTTCGAGTTGCAGGTTCTTAATCGGAGAAGAAGACGAAGTATATGCAAGTCACGTGGTTTTTGTTTTCTGAATAAACAAAGAGTATTTTTATATTGTGATCATGTGGGTTTGTATTAATACAAAGCAACAAAAGGCCAATTGTGATCACGTAGGTTTGCGCATGATCTGCTATAAAAATTATTAATAGCTTGATTGGTTATTTGCTTTGGTTTTTATTGTATTGGTATAACTAAAAGGTTTTCAACCAATATAATATCGGTAACACAAAGGTTTTTGTTGCGGATTACTTGTACGTAATGAGGTTTAGGGTTTATAATTAAATCGATTTGCAAGAAGGTATTTTACACAAAAAGGTTGAAAGAATATGTCATCGATAGCGAAGTTTGACGTCAAAAAATTTGACGGGTCTAATGACTTCGGGTTGTGGTGTGTGAAGATGCGGTGTCTATTAATACAACATGGTTGGGAGGCTGCGTTAGATCCATTCTCGGATACCATGACGGACGCTGATAAGATTGCGGCGTTGAAGACGGATGTCTATAAAAAAGCACACGGTGCCTTACTCTTGTGTTTGGATAACAAGGTGTTGAGGGAAGTCAACCAAGAAAATTTTGTTGCGGGGGTTTGGTTAAAGTTGGAAACTTTATATATGACAAGGTCTTTAGCCAATAAATTGTACTTGAAGAAGAAGTTGTTCACTTTCTACATGCATTCAGGTAAGAAAGTATCTGAACATATAGATGAGTTTAATAAGTTGATCGGTGACTTGGCGAACATAGACGTTGATATTGATGACGAGGACCAGACACTCATGTTACTTACATCATTACCATCCTCGTATGATAACTTTGTAGAGACATTGCTTTATGGAAGGGAGTCAGTCACTTTGGAAGATGTCTTTTCTAACCTCAATTCACAAGAGTTGAAGAGGACAGATGCAAAGGATGATGGTGATGGGTTATTTGTAAGGGGGAGGCCGGAGCATCAGGGTAATCAAGGACGTGGTAGTTCGCGATCAAAGTCAAAAGGTAAAGGAACTTATAAACTGAAGTGTTACATATGCTATTCTGATGATCATCTCCAAAATGGAACAAGAAGAAATCAACGGGCTTTGTCAACAAGAATGCAAAACAGGAAGTTGGTTCGTATTTTAAGGGTTATGACAATGGTGATGTGTTGATGGCGGTGAGTGAGGAAAGGTTCTTAGAGTGGATCATGGACTCTGGTGGTTCCTATCACATGACGCCTATGAGGGACTTCTTGTTTGATTTTAAGGAGCTTGATGGAGGTATGGTTTTGCTCGGTGATAATAGCGCATGTGCCATCAGGGGGACAGGGAAGGTGAGAGTACAAATGAAAGATGGTTCAAGTTTTGTGCTTGAGAATGTGCGTTACATTCCCGAGTTGAAAAGAAATCTGATATCTTTTGGCACTCTGGATCGAGAGGGCTATACCGTGAAGTTGCGGAATGGAAGAGTAAAGGTGATCAAGGGTTCTTTGATGGTTTTGTCAAGAACTTTAAAGGAAAATTATGTGTACTCCTTGGATGGCTGGGCTGAATCAGGTGAAGCTAGTGTTGGTATAGAGCAAAAGGAAAGTCTTACATAGGTGTGGATAAACGCCTGGGTCACATTAGTGAAGCAGGCTTGAATGAACTCAAAAGAATAGAGGTGTTGGGGAAGAAAGTTCTAGGTAAGCTCGAATTCTATGAAAATTATGTTCTTGGAAAATCGACCAGGGTAAGTTTTGGTCGAGGTCAGCACACAACAGAGGGAGTTATTGACTATGTACATGCGGATCTCTGGGATCCTTGTCGGGTGGAATCGATGAGTGGTTGCCGGTACTTATTATCGATTGTTGATGATTATTCTAGGAGGGTTTGGGTTTATTTTCTTAGACACAAGAGTGAGGCGTTCAGCAAGTTCAAGGAGTGGAAGTAGTTGGTGGAAAACCAAGCAGGCAAAAGACTGAAGAAATGGATAATGGTTTGGAGTTTTGTAATCAGGAGTTTAATAATTGTGCAAGGAGGACTAGGTAGCAAGACATTTAACGGTTGCTGGAACTCCACAACAGAATGGTCTAGCTGAACGAATGAACAGGACGCTCTTGGACAAGGTTAGGTGTTTACTGATTCAGTCTGGTTTGCCAAGATCATTCTGGGCCGAAGAAACAGTGACGGTAGCATATCTGATCAATAGGTCTCCATCTAAAGCATTGGAGAAGAAGACACCTATTAATTTATGGTCAGAACATCCGGCAAATTACGAGATGTTGAGGGATATTTGGTTGCGTTGCTTATTCACACGTGAATCAGGGGAAGCTCAATCCTAGAGCTATAAAATGCATATTCCTGGGGTATCCTGAAGGTGTGAAGATACAGATTATAGAGGTTGGATGATGTTAAACCGAAGATAATCATAAGCAGGGATGTGGTCTTCAATGAGAGCCTTATGTATAAGTATACTCTCAAAGGTTCTGGTGCTGCAGATTATGGGAAGAAAATTAAGTTTGAGGTGGAACTTCAAGGCAGTCGGGTCGAACCAACTATGGATCCTCATACTGGGGTAAATCCAGGGAATGAATATGAGGATCAAGTTGAAGATGCAGTGAATGAAGGTAATGCATCATTTTCTAGATGATCAGGGTCTAAGGAAGAAGATGATATTATGGCTTATGCATTTGTTATTTCTGAGGAAGAAGATACACATGAACCAATCACATTTCAGGAGGTGATTCATTCATTTGAAAGGGATGAGCGGGTTCGTGCTATGGAGGAAGAGATGAGTTCTTTAAAGAAGAATCATACTTGGGAGCTGGTCGATCAACCACCTGGTCAAAAGCTAGTTAGCAACAAGTGGTTGTATAAGATTAAAGAAAGGATTGAAGGCGTTCAGAAACCAAGGTACAAAGCAAGGCTAGTAGCTCGGGGGTTTACACAACGAGTAGGGATTGATTACAATGAGGTATTTTCACCTGTGGTTCGACATATATCTTTTAGGGTGATTCTCTCATTAACTGCTTATGAAGATTACGAGTTGGAACAACTTGATGTGAAGACAACGTTTTTGCATGGTAATCTTGAAGAAACCATTTATATGAGGAAGCCGCTTGGTTTTGAAGAAGGAACAGGCAACAAGGTATGTTTGTTGAAAAAATCTCTTTATGGTCTTAAGCAGTCCCCAAGGCAGTGGTACAAGAGGTTTGATGTATATATGGTTAGAAATGGGTTTAGCCGTAGCAGATATGATAGCTGTGTTTACTTCAAGGAGTTTGCACCAAGTATGTACATATATCTACTGTTGTATGTAGATGATATGTTGATTGCTTGTAAAAGCAAATTTGAGATCGAATATACCAAGGGACTGCTGCGGAAAGATTTTGATATGAAGGAACTTGGTCTAGCTAGGAAGATACTTGGTATGGAGATTGTCAAGGATAGGGGTAACCGAACCCTGAAGGTGTCTCAGTCGGGATATGTGCCGAAAATTCGGAATAACTACAGAGTGGATAATGGCAAGTCGGTCTTTGTGCCATTGGGAGCACACTTCAAGGTATCTTTGAAGGATTGTCCGTCGAGTGATTGGGATGTGGAAAGAATGAGTATGGTCCCATATGCAAATGTTGTAGGTAGTTTAATGTACTTGATGGTTTGCACTAGACCAGATATTGTGTACGCGGTTAGCATTGTGAGCAGGTATTTGGTGAATCAAGGTAAAAATCACTGGGAAGCGGTGAAGTGGATTTTGAAATACTTGAAGGGCACTACTGATGTAGGTCTAGTGTATGGTAGAGATCAAGGGAAGCACGTGGATGTTGAAGGTTTTGTAGACAGCGATTATGCTAAAAACCCTGACAAGGGTATGTCGATAACCGGGTACATGTTTATGGTACATGGTTGTGTTGTGAGTTGGAAAGCAACTCTGCAACATGTTGTTGCATTATCTACTACAGAGGCGAAGTATATGGCGCTTACGGAAGTTGTTAAAGAAAGCATCTGGCTTAAAGGTCTACTAATCAAGATGGAAATAAACCTAAGGTCAGTGGTTGTGAATTGTGATAATCAAGGTGCGATTCATCTCTCAAGAAATGCAATGTTTCATGAGAGGACGAAGCATATCAACGTGAGGTATCACTTCATCAGGGAGATCGTAGCATCTAAAGAGATTGAATTGGCAAAGGTAGGCACGAAGGATAATGCAGCTGACGTGTTTACAAAGGTGGTTCCAGGTTCGAAGTTCAAGTATTGCATGGAGATAGTTGGTAATCTGTGTAAAAGATATTCGTCGCCTCATTGATGACAATTATCTTCCTATAGATGCTACTCCAACACGGTGGGTCAAGTCTATTCCTATTAAGATTAATATATTTGCTTGGAAGGTTTCTTTTAATCATTTACCCACTAGGCAGAATTTGGTTCACCGTGGCGTTTCTGTTGCATCTTTATTGTGTCCGAAGTGTAATGATGTTCAAGAGGATTTGTCTCATATTTTCTTTAACTGTGATGTGGGAAGTAGTGTGTTTCGGCTGGTTTGCAGGTCGTGGAATCTGTCTTGGTATAATGTTGATTCTTACGCTGCATGGTTTGATTGGTTCAAGGAGTTAGGGATGAGCTCTACTAAGAAAGAAGTTTTAGAAGGGGTTTTTTATACAACGTGGTGGAGCATTTGGGTTTATAGAAATCAGTTGTTATTTGCATCTAAAATTCTTAGAAAAGATGTCATATTTGATGATATTGTTATGTGTTCTTTTATTTGGTGTAGTGCTAGGCGTAAAAGTAACATTGGTTGGGATAGTTGGCTCCAACATACTTATTTACTTTCTTTGTAATGTTCTAGCTTCTTGCTAGTGTTTGTTTCTAATAAATCGTTGTCGTTAAAAAAAACTTATTTGGTTCAACATGAAAATATTATAGTCACGTTGCTTGAACTTATAAATTGTATATTACTAGCTAGACATCAAATCTTTCTCTTCTTACAATCGATATTTTAAACGGTGGAACACATTTATAAACATACCGTAACATTTTAGATACTTTATTGTGGCCTATTTTTTTGAATAAGCATTATTTGTTTCACAAAATTATTTTTAAGCAAAACATGGTGAGTCATAGAAGCAAGTTAAGAAGTGACTTCACATATAAGAACATTACTTTCTCGTGTAAAAAGCAAGTCAAGCAAGTCATAAAGATTCTACTGTATCTCATTTATGTTCACCTTCCTCCTATCTGCTATTAATACACACATATTTCATTGTCCTAACACATTCCTTAATATCTCTTTCCAAAAAAAAGAAACAATGTTTTAAAACCCGGTTTTTTAATTGACTCGGTCGTGCCACCAGGTCATGGTTCAACCGGGTTTTTTGATCAAAACCGGCGTCCGATCAATCGACCGGGTTACGGCGGTTCAACTCGGGTTTTAAAACACTGAAGAGAATAGAACTTACCCTACCATTGAACTTGAAAGAGCACCATTGAACGAACTAAAGCATTACACAACAAAAAAAATATTAGTTGTACATATTTGTACAGCTAATATGCATTTGATTCACTAACCTAACCATCTAACTGCCTCATTTATGTTTCAGTCTCATTGTATTAGTTATACACACAGATTTCATCTTCCAAACACACACTTCCTTATCCTAATGTAATAGAGGTCAATGTATGAGGTACATCTTCATAAATGGACCAATTTCAGACAGTGATGCTACAACAGGGGCTAATACTGGAATAAAAAAAGAAGGAAGATTTGGATCGTCAAAAGGCCTATGCGACACCTAAATTCAGGGGCATTTGGATAAAGATACTATGGTTTATGAGAATACATACATATTTGACCTATTATATAACCCAATGACACACCTCACGTAAAAAAGTGAGCAACGTAAAAAAGATGTCAAAAACAGCAAACGAAAGCCGAAAAAAACACATAAGCTTTTAAATGTTCATGCTATATTCCCGCTTTTAAATGTTCATGCTATATTCCTGCTGCCCAAACGCCCCAATTTCTACTTTAGAAATAGCAATATAAAGCTGTAAAAACATATTTTTACGGCTCCAAAAGACTACGTATAAACTTGTAAAAATCATGCGTGTAAACACCCCATAAAGACGACGAACATAAGCACATCGAAAAGCTAGATGTCCAATTCTGATTTATCAAACAACCAGTTTTAGAAAACAAAACAAAACACCGCTTAATTCTAGTATCATAGTACTTCAAGGCACTTATGTTAGCTTCCTAGCAGTTTCAAACAGCCTACTACTTTATATTGACTACTAAGTTATCATCGGATGAACAGCTTCACACCACCTATCTCATTGTTACTTATTCACAGATTATATCTCACAAACTCAGCTAACACATAACTTGCCAAAAAAAAGTCAGATCTAAATCTTTAAATTAATTTTGTTATAAAGAAGATCGTACATGAAAAATCAAATGCCGTAAAAAACAATTAGGAAGACGTATACAATGAAAGTTTGCTTGTTAATCATGTAAGTCATTTCTGCCATAGCGTACATAGACTTCACACTCATCATTCCCATTCTCAAATTACGATTTCTTTACAGCTTTTGTGCACGTATTATGATGAATAAGGTCTTAATCCTATGACGATCTACCTAAACAATAGTCCTCTACAATTAAAAAAAATAAATGATTACGGGCCGACAAATTGTTTGTCCTTGTCGTAAAACTAAAGAATAACACGCCGACTTGAGTCAGTGGTGTAGTGGCAAAGCACAACGAGGTGCCAACTTGTATTCGGCAAAATCATACGCCGGGACACCTTTTGAGCCTATCACTTTTAAAGTATGGACGGAAACCAAATAACATATCTTAATTTTCTAAATACACATCTAAGCTCTAATACACTAGGTCACTAGTAATTAAAGTTAGCTAATAAAATCATACAAATTCCAAAATTGTTACGTTACATTTATATTAGGATAGTGATTAAATTTGCTTTACAATGTACTATGACTCATAACCATTGGCATGTGACAAAAGATTTGTTCACTATATTGACAAAACTGTTACCTATCTTTAATGCATGTTTGTAGTAGGTGTGAATTCTGAATATCTCCTTCATAAGTGCATGTGCAAGATATCTTTTGCATCAATGTTTATGTCATAAGATTAAATGGGCAGGTTACACAATTATACTTTGCATTCAATTGGTTTGAATATGAGCAAACAATAGTTTACAAAAAAAAAACCTAGACACCAACAAAATGTCACAAAATTGAGACATGTTATACACAACATATATAGGTTGTTTGTTTTTGTTTGGTCTATCGAAATGTTTAGGTTGTTTTCGGTTTTATTAAACAATAATTATTTAATCTGCATGTTAGGTTAAACTGCAAGATATCTAATAATAACGGTATAGTTTGTGATGGTCGTGTTTGATGCTTGACTTCTTAAGCTGTTTGATCGAATAGCTGTTATTTGTAATGAACAGATACATTCAATATCACATCATGAGTTATTAACAACTGCCAAAGAACTACCTGTAACCAGTGTGTCAAAACACGGTTAACCCGGTCAGTTGGTTTGTGACCCGATAGCATGAGCGGGTCGATAAAGAAACCCGGTTTATACACTGCTCGCAACTTATAAATCACAAAATCACCTTTGTTTCATTTTGTTTCCAGTTCTTGAAACGTGCATATTCAATATATCAATAAATCACGAATCTTAAAAGATAATATAAATAATGTTGTAACATTATGTTAGAAAGAATCAACAATGTTAGGTCATAAAACACAGATTCATTACTATGATATTTCAAATCATAAAAAATAACACATAAACAAATTTCAATTTGTCAAATGTCAAAATAGACCAACCTAATTAACCTAAGCAACGTTCAATAAAAAAATTACGAAAATAATTTTATAAGTAATGTAATTCTCCTATTATACAAAAGATTCATCATGCAGAAATGCTCATTTAACATATATTATTTTATTAATGAACCACATAATATTAAGAATAACTAGTTACATAACCATTTATTAGTTGTTTTTTCAACTTGAGACTCAAAAAGTTGACATCTTTCTACAAGCGCGTATAATTTTTTATACTATGTTAGACATGATTCCTCGACGTAGATTGACGACAAAGAACTAGTAAAATTACTAACTTTCCAGCATCATAGATTGAACTTATAAACTATATATTACTAACTCGACATCAAAATTTTCTCTTCTTACAATCGATATTTCAAACGGTGGAACACATTTTAATCGGTGTATTTTGCATTCACCTTATAACATGTTAATTTAGCATAATTGTATATTTATTTGTCGTTATATATGTACTTTGAGTATGTTTTGTGATTATGTAGGTTACGAGCGAAGTGGAATAAAAATGGACGCTTAATTAATTTTTTGGAGAAAAGACATTGTGAGCGCCGATAAATGAAGAAAAAATATTGAAGAAAAAGATTTGAGCGCGTCGCAATATTTTCGGTCATCTTTTATTTGTCCGGGCTTCGTTTGAGCAATTGTTGGCGTTGGGTTATATTTTATTGAGCCAAAGTTATTATATGTTAAAAGAATAAAAAAAATAGTTATTGGCCCCTTTGGACCCAATGGCCCAATAGCTTAACCGACACCAACCACAATTATAAAAGAAAAAAAAACGTGACAAGAAAAAGGAGAGGAGTATCTCATTCGTCTTTTGTGGGCAGCCAACAACAAGTCGAACATCATAAAAAAACCAACAATTTTCGATTGAATGATATCAGTGGGGGCCGCATAGTTCAAAAGAGAAGTAGTATCCAATAAAAAAAAAGATTCATTCTTTTTTATCTTATTTACACGCAAGACATAATGATGATTTTGTATTTTATTGGGTTTAAACGGGTCGGACACAACGCGATATCCGGCTAATTTTGTTGTAATTCCTTCCGGTAACTTTATTTATGGTTTGATCATTACTTTGGGATTATTATATTTTTATTACATTGATTTATGATTTATTTATAAATTATTTTTATTGACTTCATATTATGTTTAATTATTTGTGCGAGACAATTTATTGTTAGTTAACGATCCATACTTATTTTATTTATTAAAAAAAAAGATGGTCGTATAATCAACATAAGTTGTACCTAAATAAATTATTAAAACATAATTATTGGTTGGATTAATATAAGACTTATTATCGCGAGTCATTGATAAACATAATAAGTGCCAACATTAATTCATTCATATTAAGTCAAAATAGTCTTTGTAAACGAACTAAAAAGTTTTGATAATCCATAAGTGTGACCAACCATAAATATTAGGAGCTGGAAGGGATTACATTGTTCTTTTAATTGTTTACATCCTTATTACATTTTTATAGCTTTATTATTAGTTTAATAAGTATTTTAATTTTTAATCAACATTTTTATTATCAAAAGTATTTTATTTGTTAGATTTTAAAACCAAAACTTTTATTGATCAGTGATCACCTCAAAACTTAAACTAAAACCACATAGTCCTCGTGGATCGATACCCGCTTACCCTATCTAGTATAAGGTAATTAGGTTATTTTTGACCGGCACTTCGACGTCGATCAAAAATTTGGCGCCGCCGGGGACTCAGTGAGCTTTTCGTTTAAGTTTTTGTTAATATTTTTCTTTAATAAAATACAAAAATACAAAAAGATTTTATTTTTCTTGTTTTGTTTGTTTTGTTTTGTTTCTTGTGAGTGTGCATGTTAGTGTATGCGCACACGCAGATCGGGACGAACATCACCGTTATCTTACGATCCTGAGGTTGAGAAAAGTGCAAGGTTAAGAAGGAAGACGTTTCGACAGTTTTCTACTAATCTTGATTTTTCAAGTTTAGCAGAGCTTTTCGCTGAAATGCCAGGTGACGAAGATGTTGGCGGAGGTGCTAGCGGAAGTAGCAGCGGAGAAGAATCCCCACCACGGGGTGTTGATTCTTATTACAGGCCGGGGATCTTCGAGGATCCCTCGCCTATCGTTTATCCGGATCCGGTTAAAGGGGTTACAAGTAACTTCAAGATCCAGCCAAACCTCATAGCAATCTTGTCAGTGTTTAGAGGTCGTGAGGAGCCATACGCACATCTGCGAGAATTCTTCTCAATTGCTGACACACATCAGGTTAATAATATTACCAAGGATGAGGTAAGACTTCGCCTTTTTCCTTTTTCTCTTAAAGATCAAGCTAAGGACTGGTTCTCATCTCTTGAGCCAGGTAGTATTAACTCATGGTCTGAAATGCAATCTGCTTTTCTTGAGGAATTTTATTCATAAGTAAAACTACTGCTATTAGGAATAAGATTAAATCCTTTCGTCAAATCCCAGGCAAGCAGTTTCATAAAGCATTTAATAGACTTAAGGAGTTATTAAGAACATGCCCTCATCACGATGTTCCAAAATGGGAGCTTGTCAAAGTCTTCTATGATGGGTTGGATTATAACAACCAACAATTTGTGATGGCCACTAGTGGGGGTATGTTTTTCTCGCGACCTATGGAGGAAGAATGGGAGTTTTTTGAAAAATTAAGCAAAGGTTCTAAGACTCAAGCTTTAGTGGATAGAAACAACCACCCATCTTCCGCCAATTATGTGTCTAACCAACGTGGCACAAATTCTGAAATTAGCGAGTTAAGTAAGAAAGTTGATCTTTTGTTGAAAAATATAGGAAAAGGTGTTCCAAATGTGTCTAATGTGTCGCATAGTGGGTGTTCAATGTGTGGTGATCCAAGTCACTCTGTCGATAATTGTCAAAGTTGGGGGCGCCACCAAATGAGGAGGTAAATGGAGTCTATGGTGGTCGTCCATGAAATGACCCATTCTCCGAAAGTTACAATCCTGGATGGCGCAATCACCCCAATTTCCGTTGGAAAGATGAAGACAATCGCCCTAATAATACCCAACAACAACACTTTGGTTACAAACCAAGGTGTGAGGGTGGCGATTCATCTAATTTCCAACAAAATTCTTACAATCATAGGCCACAACAACAATATCCAAATCAGGGCCAAGGCCAAGATGATAACCGTCTCTTGAACCTTGACCGAAAGTTTGATAGGCTTATGGATTCATTGTCTACCAACAATCAAGAGATCAATAGAAAATTCGAAGTCACTAATCAAAGACACGAGACCACTACTAAATCTATTGCAGCTCTTGAGAGACAAGTTGGTTAATTGGCGGATCAATTAAGCAAAAGAGATGAGGGAAGGCTACCGAGCTACCCCACCATGAATCCCGCACACAAGAAAAATGGAAATGAGCATGTGAATATGGTGACGTCTCTTCGAAACGGTAAAATCTACAACAATGACAAGGGAGTTCCAAATTCTCCTGATGTAGAGGATTTCGTCACTGATGTCGAAATCATTGTTGAAGGAAAAAATTCTGACAATGTTAAGTCCGGTTCTGAGTTGGTGAATGATTTGTTAAATGATTTTCCTAAACCAACAACACCGAATCCTAAAGCTACCGAATCTCCCGAAGTTGGAGAGGGTGGTGTGTCCAGCACACCTTACCCTACGGCTTTGGAGAAATCGACATCTGCAAAGTTAGCTAAAAAGGGTCCTCATGTTGAGGATATGTGGGAGACTTTCAAGCAAGTTAAAATCAATCTCCCCCTTATTGATGCTATAAAGCAAATTCCTGCATATGCCATGTTTTTGAAGGACTTGTGTACCCAGAAGAGGAAGCTGAAGGCGTCTTTGCCTAAAAAGATTGACCTAACTGAGCATGTTAGTGCAGTCTTATCTAGCTCCCTTCCTCCTAAATTCAAAGATCCTGGAGCACCGTTGATTTCAGTGGTGGTTGGAAATATTGCCATTAAGAAGGCGCTCCTTGATCTTGGTGCTAGTATTAACATCCTTCCTGCTAGTTTGGTTGATAAGTATGACTTAGGAACTCTTCGTAAGACAAACACCATTATTTCCTTAGCCGATCGATCTACCAAAATTCCTAGAGGTATCTTAGAGGATGTTATTGTGAAAGTTGATGATTTTTATTACCCAGTTGACTTCTTTGTTATGGACACCGAGTCACAATACAAAGATGTTCAACCAACTATTATCCTTGGGCGCCATTCTTAGCCACGATAGATGCTAGGATTAATTGTCGGAATGGCGCCATGGATATTGCATTCGGTAATAAAAAGATAAGATTGAATGTGTTTAATTCTATGAATTCTCCTACGATGAATGAATGTTACCAAGTAGATGTGATTGATGAGGAAGTTCAAAAGCATGCATCCCGTATGCTTAAGGATGGTCCTTTGGAATTATATCTAACTGGTGAGAATGAGGAGATTCTTGATGTTACTGAAGTTCAAGAGATTCAAGAGTGTTTGGTCAGTTCTTTGGACCATCAAAAACCACCTTGGTCTTATAAAGTGGAGCCCTTGCCTTCTACTTTTGACACGGCTATGAAGCCGTCTTTGGAGGTGCCTCCAACTCTTGAGCTAAAACCTTTGCCATCCAATCTCAAATATGCTTTTCTAGGTCCTAACAATACGTTACCCGTTATTGTTGCTTCTGATCTTTCTGAATCATAAGAGGGAGCACTTCTAAAGGTGCTTTCCAAGTACAAAGCAGCAGTGGAATGGACAATTGCAGACTTAAAAGGGATCATCCCTTCATTATGTATGCATCGAATTGTTACAGACCCAGATATTAAGCCGGCAAGAGATGCGCAAAGGCGTCTGAATCCTAATATGAAAGAGGTAGTCAAGACGGAAGTTCTTAAATGGTTAGATGCCGGTATCATCTATCCCATCTCGGATAGTAAATGGGTAAGTCCTACTCAAACAGTGCCTAAAAAGGTCGGAATCACCGTTGTTGAAACCGAGAATGGGGAAAAGCTCACAACCCGACCAGTTACTGGGTGGAGAGTTTGTATAGATTACGGTAATATGAATAATTCCACATCTAAAGATCACTTCCCACTACCCTTCATTGATCAAATAGTTGAGAAGCTTTCTGGTAAGAAGTTCTATTGCTTCTTGGATGGGTACTCTAGTTATAATTGTTGATCCGAAACTTAGATCGATTAGCTTTGTGTAAACGAGATTAGATCAAGTAATACACGTAGAGAAACTTTGTGTATTTGACAATCTAAGTATTATGCGGAAACTAATACTCAGAACGAAGAACAAACAGAATATATGAATACCAAACTTTCACTTTGATTAATGATAACAATGAAAGATTACAATGAAAGTGTTATGAGATATGTGGAAGAGATGTGTGAAAAAGATGTATGTGAGATGTGTCTTATGTCTAACCCTAAGGCCTCCTTTTATAGGTTTAAGGAGCCTTGTACAAAAAGCTAAGATCAACTATTTTAGGAAGAGACACAAGATAAACATACTCAAATAAAATATTGACTAAATCTTTTTAAACATTAAGAATATATTCTGAATTCTTATCTTCATATTTTGTCCACCAGCTTGAAGAATTCATCATTGACAGATTTAGTCCTTGTCTTTATGTTAAGATTCTTCTCGTCAGCGTCTTGATAATTCTTATCAGCGTCTCATCTGTCAACGCCCTGTTTACTCTTGTCAGCGTCCAAGTTCCTCTTGTCAGCGTCTAGGGACTTAGCTAATTTTATTCCCAACAATCCTCCCCTAAACTTGATATCTACTCTATTAATCAAGTTTCTGAATAAAATAACACACATAGAGGATTCTTACAAACATACTTATCCCTGAATTTGAGTAATAATAAGTCTCGAAAAGTCAATCACTCAAATCACTTGTATAGCCTTCACTTGGTCTTAATCATCTTCAGCACCTGTAGAGTCTTTGGAGCTTTCTTTATTACTTTTGTCACTCAAATTCGATTGCTCCTCCCCTTTTTAAGACTCCTCTCCAAGATTAATATACAAGGACGGAATCAAGAACATCCTCCTTGCATCAACTTCCAAAATAACAATCCTTGACAATTTGTATCGTTTCTGTATTATGCTTTTACAAGCTAATACAGATTTTCGTCAATTCTATTAATGTCAAAGGTTTCATACTGTCCTCATCCACATTCGGGAAATGAATCCTCAATGTTGATTCATAGGACATGGGGATGGACTTACTGATGATAAGACTGACTTGACTTGCATTAAAGCTAGTGCCAATAGTCTCAGCCATCTCCATAACACAATACACCCTTGTGAAAGTGATCTCTGCTGCTACTAGATGTCAATCACTAGGAAAAACATCTCAATAATCATTAGGCTTCCAGATATCCAAAAAATTGAAAAATGTAAGGGTGAAGAAACATTTTGGGTCTACAAAGAAGTTTACAAATGACACCAGCTAAGATGTCATAACATAAAATGTACTTGAGAATATAGAAAACTTTAGTTAGAACATAAACAAAGGTAATAATCCTAAGGAAATTAACTAGACTCTAATAAGCAAGAGTGACAAACACTGTTCATGCATACACTCATGCAAAAGCATGATAGACACACATGAACTCTAGAGTCCTTTGTTCACAAATGCCCCAAAGAGAAAGTTAATTCATATAAAACCTTTGAAACACCCCAAGTAATCCCAAAAATATATATCTACCCCAAGTCACCCATACGACCACACCCAATTCTAGGCCAAAAGTCTTGGCAACATGCATGCAAAATAAACTACGTGCATGCTACAGTGCCTCGAGGTTTAGAAATTCCAACAATTTCATAAGGAAAGAGCCTTCATTATTTATAACCCCCACTCACCAGTGGACACAATCTAGAATTGTGCAAGAGTGCTCTAAGAGTACCCAAAAACCTAGAGGTTTACCTCCCCTTAACAGAAGCATACAAATCATTATATATGAAGAACCAAAAATTTATCTCAAGATAGGAATGTAAACACTCCAACCATCATAAATAAAAGTTTGCAATTCTGTATCCATCCAAATGTAGCTCCACATTCCTGCATAGTTAGACAAAAACTACAAAAACACACACCAACAGAGGCTACCCTATCCCATGATAATGGGTAGAGATAACATGTCAGTGGATAAAAATAATATTAGTAGAAAGACCAACAATGCATGTTCCTTGAGCATCCACTATCCCAATATCCTTGATCATTAACCTGCTTTTGGATAGGCTGCTCAAAAAGAAAACAAATTAGTTTTCTTTGGAGATCCAAGCCTTATCAGACTTGGATCTGTCTAGTTGTTCAACTAGAGTGGTATTATTCTTTACCATAAATGCCTGTTCATCCCTTTGTGACCTAAGCACCCAATTTGTTCCAATGAGACTAGTAATGACCTTCTCAAGATATTTAAATCTATTGCAAGTCATTGAAATACCATTAAAACTAGAGTTTTGCCCTTGTTTAGGTTTCCAAGTTAAGTAGGATGATGCTTCAGACCCTTGACCCTTATTAACCAAGTATCTTTGTTTATATGGTCTAAAATAAGGTCCCATACCAAACTTGGAGCTGTCAGCGCTGCATTTGTTCCTGTCAGCGTTGAACTTGTTCCTGTCAGCGCTGAATCTTTTCTTATCAGCGCTGAATTTTTTCTTATCAGCACCCAAATTAGGGTTTGCTATAGGAACATACTGCCTGTTTGACCAAGTGTTGGTCTTTTGAAAGGGCCTTTGTCTATGGGTGTTAGCTGCCTTAGAGAAGAAAGGAGCTGGTCTAGTAGCATGTGGTCTAGTGTGGACAAAAGGTCTATGGTTAACATTGGATGACCTATTGTCAACGAATGAATTGTATCCACTCACACAATTATAGGCCAAATGTGAGAAGCTCCCACATGAGTAACAAGCCCTTTTGGACACAAACTTAGGCTTAGACTGATAAAACCCTGTCCCATTAACACTTTCTTGGTTTTTGAGTGACCTAGGTTTCCTATACATTTCAGCATATTTAATACTAGGTTGTTTCTTAATTGGGGAGCCAAGATTAACAGCTTTTCCAGTGATGGGATTGGTCACAGTGATAGGTGTAGATACTACTGGACTCTCAATGGGTGTAGGCACGAATGGATTCTCACTAAGCATCCCACCCTTAACAAACAAAGTGGGGTTAGCCTTCTTCCATTCTTCTAGGTCAGTAACCTTTTGTTGATATTCCTCAACTGGGGAAAGAACTCTAGGTGGAGGAATAAATTCCTCTTCTTGGAGTTCTGGAATACCAGTCCAAGAGAGATCCTTTCTATGGACACCATAGAAGTCCCCAGCAGGTGGTGGAACGGCAACATATTCTTTCAACCCAATCCCAGACATATTGTAGGTCTACGATATCTAAGGATTTGGTAAATGATGGATTGGATCTATTGATTTAATGGTGGAAGGAGGAAGATGAAGATGAATATAGAGAGAGAAAGGAGAGAAAAGAAAAGTAGAGAGAGAAAGAGAAAATGTATTAAATGAAAAGATGATAAATGAGAAGAACCACCCCTCCTAACATGCTAGGAGGGGTATATATAGCCCACCCTACATGTGGGCTATATGGACTATATTTACTACAAACTGGATCACGAGCCTAATACAATAATATATCGTTGGAGCGACCGATCCTTCATAAATACGTAAAAACGTATTTCCAACAATCTCCCCCTAAGGGAGGTCGCTCCAAGTTACAAAGTTCTAAATATTCTATAGCTCGTGATCTATGCTAACAATGATGTGACCGAGACTTTCTTTGGGAAAACACATTTCCAACAATCTCCCCCTAAGGGAGGTCACACCATTTTACAAAATCTTAAACCTAGCATACTATGCTTGAGTCTTCGATCTTGTTCTTGTGAATATGCTTGATGTGATCTTTGACTTTAGTCTTGAGCATGTTTCCTTGCCTTGACCTTGTGCATTCATCACTTGTGAAATTTGCCTCTTCGTGACTTCATGTTCCACATACTTATACTTTTAAATTCTTGCAAACTTCAGAGTTTGATACAGCGGAAGACTTGACCTTCAGACTTTCTTGAATTTGTTGAAGTACTAAGTGTATGTAGTATAAGCATGTGGTGACGACTTCTTCTGGATTGTACACCGCAATGCCACCTTCTTGTTACGTTGCATAAAACAGTTAGCAACAAACAATATACACGGATGAAATGGCCTTGAACATTTCATTCTAATTCGGTAGCATTTTACCTCCGGTCGGTGAAGACCGTTGGACGATATTAAATATCGTACTTGTGGCAGGTAGTTTCAATTAAGAACCTCCTTGACAAGATTTCGCGGGTAAACCCGTTCTCTTTACTCGACCGTCCAAATCTGACTGCGAACGTAAAGAGTGAATCATTTGGATAATATTATCCGCATGATTTGAAGCCGTCAATTCATGTTCCTGGAACAAGTGAAGTTCAATTAAGAACCGCACCGTCGTTGCTTTCCAGTTGTCACTAGCTTGATTCATATAGAATCTTGCAAGTTACCTACCAAGTGCTGTTTGATGTTAACACTAGAAGGATTTCCATTCGTCACAGTAAATACTTAATAGTATTACTCTGAATGTTCTGGCAAGATCACTAAGATATTGCGTAGAGGCCTGGAACGTGTTTAAATTCATTTAAGAATTAAACCACTGTTGCTTTCCAGTTATCACAAGTTTGATTCATAAAGAATCGCGCAAGTCACCTACCATGAGCTTTTTGATATTCGCTCAAGAAGGATTTCTATCTTCATTGTAAATACTTTCGTATTACTCGGATGTTCAGGCAAGATCATGAAGATTTTGCGTAGGACTCTTAAGATCTTTCTTACTTTTCACAGTGTGTGAAGAAGCAAGTAAATATGAAAGTGTGTCCTAATGAGATATTTGATGATCTCAAATGGCTCTAGACTCGATCGTGCATTTTGGATTTTAGTGATCGGAGGCTGGAGAGGAGTGCCACCTTTTCAATACCAATTTATTCTGAGTGAATAAATCAATAGATAATGTGTTGTCTCCGTGTGATTAAAACAAATATCTTTTGAGAGATATCTGAGTTAGCTGGGATGGGTTGTGCCTTGCATCACTGGGTCCATGATGTCTATCTTCAATATCGAGAATCATAAATGATCTTAATAGCATATGAATTGACCCGGTTTCTGCCTAAGGTTGTAAGGAGGGTTTCTTTCTTTACACCCTTTATCTTTACAATTCTTTTTCATTCTTCAACCCCTTCAATGCTTACCAATACGTCATAACTAGCACCTTGTTGTGATTGTTCCAGTGCTAACTTAAGTACTTGGTCGGCATTCAGCTACGTTCACAATCTTTCTCCATCTTTCCTAAGGACTACTATTTCTAGCTATGGAATGTCCTTGGGAAGATTCCTCCGGTTCTAGAGAAATCATTGGACTTTAACCTATCCTACCATCCTTATGTCACCACAATCTTCACCGTCGTGAATAGAGATGTTTTGGGTAAGTGTATGTCACCATGAAATCCATTTTGAAGTGCAAATCCATTTTGCTCCCCCTTAACATATGCTACGATATTCGAAGACATTTTGCACATGTCGGGATGAGCTAACACGTTAAGTCAAACCATTTATGATTGATCATATCCCATATTAAATCACATTTTCTCCCCCATATTAAAAATATTAACCCAATCGATGTTTTTAATATCAATTGATTTAATATCATTTTAAGAAAATTTGGGAAGAAAAATGCAAATCCAATTATCTTCATGAATTACACAAGCTCCCCCTCAAATTAATGAGGGTGTACTTGAGACGTAAATTAAATACCTTTTAAACACAAGTGTAAGGTATTTATCACGTGCAAGGATCATATATGATAATGTATTCACAAGATTAGCAATTTACGAGGTTGGACCTGAATAATGGAGAACATCATATGAAAGAAGCACATGGTTCTTGTTCACGAATGTTGGTCACCTCTTCACGTCCTCGAGAAAATTAATTCCCGTTGTTGAGTCAAAGCGTTCCGGTGAAATGCTTGACTTGATTATGAAAAGCGGGTTGCTATCTGAAATAATAGCAAACCATTTTGAGCATGTTTTAAAAGTTTGAACTTCTGCTCGAACTTTATTTACAACCCCGTGTCATTATTGAATGACATTTCTAGGTTCGTAAATATTATCGATTCCAGAAGACATGCTCTTTTTATCAAAACATTTTTGAACACACAATTTTGAAAGATTTAGAAAAACCTTTTGAGAAATTCTCGAAAAATTATGTTCAAAGTTTTGAAAACCAATTACTTGAGCTTAAGATGTTGAATATCTTATAAAACGAGCTCAAGTCCGAGAAGTTGTAAACTTCCCGTTGTTAAGGATAAGTTTATCATCGGCGATAAACTTTCCTTTTATCTGAAGAACGAGTCCTAAGCTGACATTTACTTAGAAGTCGTTTTCATGAGCTTGAAAACTTTGACTGTTTTAACGGAAAGCTCATGACCGAGAAAGGTTAATTTCTTGTTATGAGGAAAAGTTCTCTTATTTAAAAGATACACTTTCCTTTCTGAGCTTAAAACTTCGAATGTTTTAATACAAGCTCATGACCGAGAAAGGTGAATTTCTCGTTAAGAGGATAAGTTATCATAAAAGATAAGCTTTCCTTTATTTTAAGTTCGAGTTACAGTCTGACATTTAACTGTAAGTCATTGTGCATGAGCTTAAAAAACTTGGAATGTTTTTTAGTATAAGCTCATGCCCGAGAAAGATTAATTTCTCGTTGTAAGGATAAGTTTATCATCGGCGATAAACTTTCCTGCCTTTGAAGAACGGGTTACAGACTGTCATTTATCTATAAGCCTTAATGCATGAGCTTAAAAACTTGGAATGTTTTTTATATAAGCTCATGCCCGAGAAAAATGAATTTCTCGTTTTTAGGATAAGTTTATCATCGGCGATAAACTTTCCTTTCTTTGATGAGCGAGTTACAGTCTGTGATATGACTGTAAGTCCTATTTGCAGCTTAACCATGAATCCCCTGAGACATTTGTTTCTCTGATATCTGATTCTTCAGCAACCAAACTCTAAGAGTGTCCTTAGTTGAACGGTATACAACGATTGGACCGCTTCGTTCTTTTGGAACATCAACTTTGGTACCTGCATTCTCATTAGGAGTTTGTATACTTTTGCATGGGTTAGAGATATCTATTTTTGAAGCACGTGGGGGTTCACAGTTGGCTTTACTTGTGTCAGAGGCGACCTGAGTAGATGATTCACTTATCTTAGCTGGCAAACGTTTCCTTTTATAGAAAATGTTAAGTTTAGGCTTAAGTGAAGTATCGTCTTTATCAATTTCCTCCCTAGTAGTCTTAGAAGAAACAGAGACTATCCTAGTTAAAGGGCACTCGTTTCCTACAAGAGTGAAAGTTCTACTAGTGGGGCGCCAATCTTTACCAACGGGTTTGATTTTAGCTATCCACTAGGACTTAATTCTAGCACGGGAGTTCACCTCATTAAGTAATTTCTTGATACAGGAATAATGATTTGCCGTAAAGACACATTTTCTACATGTTTTACAGGTAGCATATTTAATGTCCGAGTAATTCCTAGATGATTGATCGATGCTCCTAGGAGATGACATGCTACGGTTAGCAGTGTTGGGTAATCTAGAAGGCATGTAACTAGGATTGACATTGCTATCTCTTACATGTGTCTTTAGAATAGCTTCCCTTTGACCAAAATCATGGCGCACATCATTTGAACTCGTTCTAGACGTGTTCTTTGAACTATTCTTAGAGAAACTAGGGGCAATCATGTGATGAGGTCTTGCTAAAACTGATTTAGTCACGTTAGGCCTAGTTGGTGGAGTGACTGTTCTAGAATTATGACCCAAATCAACTTGGGAGGCAAACCGCGGTCTCGAGGATTGTGATCGCTCGGATCTAAATGCAGTAGGTTGTCTGATAATCGGTTGTTTGACAAACTGATTTGTAGGCGGTTTCCCCAAGATTGATGGTTTTTCAAGCTTAGTGTCCACACTAGGTCCTCTAGTTTTCCTTAACTCGTTTTTCAACGCAGCTATAGCAAAAACCTTTTCCTGTACTTGGGCTTTTAAAGTCTCATTCTCTTTGAGCACTCTATCTTGGGATGCCAATTTAGACTCTAGTAACTGAATTTGTTTCAAAAGATTTTCCTTTTCAGCTTTAGAATCTAAAACTTTTTGATCTAATTTTCTTTCAAGAACAACATTTGATTTTTCAAGTTTTTCAAAATATGTTTCAAATTTGTTCGTTTTCTTTGAAAATTCAATTTTGGCATCCTCAAGATCTTTTGATTGCCGAGCTACGATCGTTTCGAGCTCTTTAATCTTGGAATCAGAAGCAGTCAATGAAGCAGTTATAGGATAATTATCATGATGTTTAGCATTCTGAACAATCTCTCCCCCATTATGACTGACATCGGATGAATCAGAAGTGGTATTGCTATCACTCTTTTCCATCCCATGTTTGTCATAATTAGGTTCAGAATGCTCAATATGCGGCATTTCATCAGCATATACATCATAAACAACATTACATTGTACCATGTTTGCAGGCTCTTCGTCATAAACGGGTAAAGCGTCATCAAGAAGGATCTCGTGAACATTCCCTGACGTGCCACTGGTATCATGTTGACCGTCCGATTCCGTGCTCTTGCCATCGTTGTGCTCCAAGTTGTCAACCGTATGACCAGTTTCCTCTTGCATCGAAGAGTCTTGCACTCCATTATCATACCCTTGCTGAAGTCGAGATCTTTCATCAATCGAAGACGAGACTGATGTCATGAGTTTCAAAATTGTATCACGGAAGACACGAAGCTCGGTATGTGTATCTCGAAGAAATGATTGGCAAATCACTGAACTTTCAGGCTTGATGATATTGAATTGGAGGAAAGGCGTGAGTTGTGTCACAAGAGCCTTATAAGCAAGTGCCGATGCAGAGTGATTAAAGTTTCCATGGTTGAGTTGCTCGGCGAGTTGGGTCATAGTGGTGAAAATTGAGTCGATAAATATAT
Source organism: Glebionis coronaria (assembly GCA_025667525.1). Classification (NCBI taxonomy): domain Eukaryota; kingdom Viridiplantae; phylum Streptophyta; class Magnoliopsida; order Asterales; family Asteraceae; genus Glebionis; species Glebionis coronaria. The sequence continues at coordinate 88,874,031 of CM046878.1, forward strand.
GACGATCTTGTCCAAAGATTGTCACAAATTCGCTCCCTCCTTGAATCCTCGAAAGAGTGACAAGATGAGACTGAAGCATTTGAAATGAATTTATACCACTTTCTCTAGCTTTGTCATGCATTCGATGCAAGTCTCCCTCTTTAAGTGTCGAATTGAATGAATCCATTGAAAATCGAGGATAGATAAAAAAATGATGTTGATGTTGTTGTTGTCGGGTTTTTACAATTCGACTCGGCTCAAAAATTGTTGTTGGCTCAAACGATTATGAATTAAACCCGATCAAAAATCCGTAGTCGCTAAAGAGAAATCCCGTCACGGTGACTCGTCACTTTGTCTTCAAATCCAGCCACACAAACTTTTAACCCGTCAAATATTTTTCACGTTAATACTTTTTTAAAAAAATACCCTCCTAAATACGACGTACCAAAACTTTAATAAACAAAAAATTTACTAAAAATGAAAATATAAAAATGAAACTAAAAAAGTGATAAAACAAATGTAAAAATATAAAAAGGAAAATGAAACTAATGAAAATAGAAATAAAATAGATTTCTCCGTCCCACTTGATTTAGAGAAACAAATGTGTCCTAAAAAATCTCAAAGAAGTCAAAAACGTGGCTGTGTGAACTACTCACTCGAGCATAGTTATCTCCGTCCCTTTCTTTATATAAATCTAAAAAAAAACAGTCAACTCCAAAAGAATCCGCCCCCCATCTCTTGTTTTCTCCGTCCCCCTTTCTTAAACCCATTCACAGTCAACCAAAAAAGAACAATCTGATCTATTTATCTCTCTCCTCCAAAACTTACTCATACCAAAATCATCCATCACCTTGGTTCATCCGTCCATATCTCTCAGCCACCAAAATTCTTGAAACCGCCGCCCAAGTTTTTGATCTTATACTCAAAAACCAAGTTTTGATAAACCAAGCAAACGTGAAGATCTTCAAGATCCTGTAAATGGGTCTCAGGTAGGTGTCTCCTTTTAATTTAAGTCTTCTCTCATCTGTAGTGTCATTCTGTGATGTATGGGGTTGAGTTTGTAGATCGATGAAGGTTGAAAATGAAACTGAGATCGAGTCTATTTTTGATATTCGAGAGTTTTGTTGTTGAGTCTGTGAGTTGGGTGAGGGAAAGAAGAGTCGAGAGGTGTGAGGGTCTTGAGACGAGGGAGTGTGTTTTTGTTATGTTATGTCGAAGAGAGGGTGAGGGAGTGGGGGTCGTTTGAGATGATAGAATGGTGATGGGTCGATGTAGCAGGAGAGTTGTTGTTGTTGAAAAAAAATGAGTCGGTTTGTGTTGAGAGTCTTGTGAGGGAGAGTGGTTTTGAGTCGAGAGGTGTGGGTGATGGTTAAGACGAGTGTGAGAGATGTTGATGTTGATGTCGAGAGGTGTAACGAGAGGGTGTGAGGGTCTGGGTTTTGTTTGTCGAGTCTTGATGTGATGCGAGAGGTGTTAGAGTGTAAAATTGTTTTGTGTGTAGTTGTTGATGTCGAGTCTGGATGTCGAGAGAGTTTTGTTTGTGTGATGTTGTTCGAGTCTTGATTGGTAAAGAGTTGAGTCTTGTTCAGTCCGGTCCCGATATATTTTTACAGTCGAGAGGCTGTCTATTCGGAAAAAAAAAAATCTATTCGGAAAAAAGTCTATTCGGAAAAAAAGTCTATTCGGAAAAAAGATCTATTCGGAAAGATTTCTATTCTGAAAAATGGTCTATTCGGAAAAAATCTATTCGGAAAGTTTTCTATTCTGAAAAATGGTCTATTCGGAAAGTTTTTCAAAGTTTGTCCATACGGAATGTTTTTCACAGTTTGTCCATACGAAATGTCTATACGGAATATATGGCTTATTCGGAAAAAGAAATCGCTCGATCAGAAAAAACTCAAAAACTGATAGACTGGATGGAAAAAGACAGATGACACTTTTGACATTTTTGGACTGTTTTGGACAATTTTTGGACAGATTGGATTAGACTGATGTGAAAATGAAGAAGAAAAAACTCATTAAAAAATGACTGATAAAAAAAAATTTTAAAAAAATGAGAAACTGAGAAACTGATTAAAAAAATGATATGATTAAAAAATGATATGATTAAACTAAGAAACTAATTAAAACTGATTAAAAACTTATTAAAAAAATGTGATTAAAAAAATAACTGAGTAAAAAATGACTGATTAAAAAAATTATTAAAAAAAATGATAAAAATTGATTGGATAGATTTTCAAGAAAGAAAAAACGAGACGATTATATAAAAAAATAAAACGAAAAGATTATTAAAAAAAAAAATTTCAATCAAATCAATAGATAAAAAAAAATACAAAACCTAAGATTTAACCATGGCTCTTGATACCAATTGTAGGTCTACGATATCTAAGGATTTGGTAAATGATGGATTGGATCTATTGATTTAATGGTGGAAGGAGGAAGATGAAGATGAATATAGAGAGAGAAATGAGAGAAAAGAAAAGTAGAGAGAGAAAGAGAAAATGTATTAAATGAAAAGATGATAAATGAGAAGAACCACCCCTCCTAACATGCTAGGAGGGGTATATATAGCCCACCCTACATGTGGGCTATATGGACTATATTTACTACAAACTGGATCACGAGCCTAATACAATAATATATCGTTGGAGCGACCGATCCTTCATAAATACGTAAAAACGTATTTCCAACACATATCCTTAGAATCCCTTTGTTTATTAACACATTCTCCTAGGGTTTGTGTGGCCTTATCAAATTTCTGAATTTTAAGACTCACATTGTAACACCCCACTTGGATAAGTGGACCGTTACGTGTATTTATGGCGTGTCATCAAAGCATAAGGTAAATGTACTAAAACATTAAATGACCATAACGGATATACCGGAATCAAACATCGGTAATCCAACCTAAGCTCAAAACATGAAAAATAAAATACTAAAAGAAAGGACTAAACAATGTCCAAATAAGCAGAACAATGTAAGTGCATAAAATAAGAAGTCTGGATAGCTTCCATCTCAAATACACGTGCTCTTAGAATCCTAAAAGCGTCCTGGTGTACCTGCCGTTAGAACATGAAAGGAACTACGGCTGAGCTTAACGCTCAGTGAACGGATATAAAGCATGATAAGAAATTACTGAAATGAAACAGATGATAAAATACTGAAGCTGTAAGACTGATAAATAAAGTTGCAGCGGAAATCTGTGTATAATCTGTAAAGGCTGATTTATAAATAATAAAGCTGAACTGTTATCTGTTAAATCTGAAAACATGCATTTACTGTATTTTAATTGCCAGAGCTTATATAGGTCATGTGCTGTAACAACGTTGCATGAATAACTGGAGGGGTGACCTCGTCATGCTGTAGAGGGGTGACCTCTAAATAACTGTGCTGGGTGGAGGGATCAGCTCCAATGTGAAGGATGTAGAGCACACACCACATTCACCCTGATAAACATGAAACACTTATAAGCCTAGGATGCATCCATACGCCCCACTAATAATACTGATAAAATGGCCAAGCTGAGCTGAGTGGGACGATGCAGGATATCACTCTCCTGCATGTGAGTCACGACACCGGTGCCTCTAGTGCCGTGGTTACGGTACCTCCGTAACTAGTAGATAAACTGGTCGTGCTTGTATATAATGCTCAGGCAATTTATTTAGTTATAAACATGATTACTGATAAACTTAAACATATACTGGGGAAAACATTTGGCTGAAGACGGGGAAATCCTAATCATGCATAGAAAGGAAGTCCTTACTGAAAGGACGGAAATCCGTACCTCGTGTCCAGTACCGAAATAAGACTGAAAGCTGACGGATCGAATCTGACTTCACGGATACTACATAAATAACGTACGCGAAAATAAGTTAACTGATTACTGTTTACTATTATCTATTTTCATATGTTCTTAGTTTAATTTATTTTATTCTTACTACTGTTTATATATAATCTGATTAATCTGCTTGTCTGGTGTATAATCTGATAAACCGACTGATCTTTAAATGTTACTGATTAGTATAAACTTATTGATGGTTACTGTGTATTATACTGTGTTCCAATGATCCCGATATTACTATAAATAGTAACCTGTTGTAAACGGAAAGTTTCCTAAAATAGAAAGATTTCCAATTTAGTTTTCTTGAAATAATTCAATAATTAAATCATCAATTAAATTCGATTTTTAAGTAGTTAAAATGACAAGGTTCAAATCAATTTAGTCTTACTAATTAAATAATAAAAACAATATATTTAACTTTATTTCTAAAACTTACTTATAAAATGATTTAACCAACTTTAAATAATTTTCCCCTGTTAGTATTATATTCCCACTGTTTTTATTATATTCCCCCTGCTAGTCTTTGTTTCCCCCCGTTAGCCTTAGGGTTCCCACTGCTAGTATACAGTTCCCACTGTTTTTGTTATCGTTCCCACTGTTTATATACAAAGTTCCCACTGCCTTTGGTTTCTGACAAACCCAAACGCCCCCTGTTCGTGATTTAATCCCAAACACCCCCTACTGGTTTAATTCTGCCTGCTTATTAACCAACACCCCTGGTGGGTAATTGTTGTTGCCGACACAACCTTAACCAGCCCGCCCCTTCTTTTAGTCACGGTTAGCCAAACCGAAACACACACCGAGACCCCCTGTTGGTCTCGGTTAACGTGTCAGTAGCAAAACCCGACACCAAAGTGAAACAACATCATGTTTGCTGATTATAACCCATTTGTTCTTTAAATCAAAACAAAATATTTCGAGATCTAAAACAAGAACAAGGAAGATGGTTACCGTTAACTGTGTTTGAGGAAGAACAATTATTTTGAGAACTATTATCATCTCCAATCGAAAAGGAAGGAAAATCAAACCCGGCCTCCTATTGCCCTCACAGCCGGCGGCACCTTTTTTTTTTTTTTTTTTTTTTTTTGTCTCATGTGTCGGCAGAACACAAAAAAGAAAAACCCTAATCCTTTTTGTTTGTCCGATAGAAGAGAAAGGAGGGGGTGCAACCCGTTCTTCTTGTGCTCATGGGCTTGAGCCCAATCTTTCTTTCTCTTTTTTTTTTTTTTTTTTTTTTAACCGGCCCAAAAGAAACTAGTTCCAAAAAGCTTTAATTTTTCGTTTCAATTGTCTAAAATTATAAAGTTGCGTGTTCGTGTATCGTGTTTCAATTTTCTGAAAACGTGGTATTTATTTTCCCTGAATAATTATTATCTACATAATACTTGACTGATTACTATTTATTATTTTTCTGAAATAATTAATTACGCGACGTTTTAAATAAACTGAGGCGGCGTAACTATTGTTAACGTCTAATTAATCCTGTACAATAAATAATACCTAAGTAGTATTTTTCCGAAACTTAATAATTATTTTCTGAATAATTATTTTGTTGTAGCATTTAAATTAACTGAGACTGCGTAATTAATTTCTGCGTTTATATCTCTTGACTAATAATTAATACTTAAATAGTTTATTAAAATTAAACTGCGTATTTAAATATCCTGATTTTTAAATACGGGTTTTACAATTCTTCCCCTCTAAAAACAATAATTCGTCCCCGAATTAAAGATACGACTATACTGGGTTTTACAATTCTTCCCCTCTAAAAAGGAGAAATTCGTCCTCGAATTACGGGTAATAAGCTGATGGAGTTATAAGAACTGAAGGAACACGTAGACTGAAAAGACAATTAAGCTGAAGGATAAATTGTCTTCAAATTAAGACATAATGCTGCTGATAGGTATAAACCTGACATGACTGAAATGATCATGTACGTGACATGACTGAAAGAATTCAACTGGATTTATTGAAGTAAAGGGGATGAGAGGTCCGGATGGACTCCTCCGTTTCGAGTGGCCTCCCGCTCGAAACGATTTCTTCAAAGGTCTAACATAATAAATAAAATCTTGGTCCTGATGACCCTGTCCTGATGATGCTGAATAGTTTCTAGTTCCATATTTAAGATGGATTTTCTGGATCTGATAGACTGAATAACTATAGCATGTATGATACATGAACGATACGTGTAAATATTCTGAAAAGATAATATTTATATCTCTGAGCAAGCTGCTGAGAATATATATAGGGACGAACTATGTGAACAATTGTGAACATGCTAAGTGAGCAATTGTGAACGTGGTTCATAATTATATGAGGAGCGCTGGCATGGAATTAGAATATGATAAGTGAATCATTCTGTGAACGTGATACTATAACATATCATGAACGTATGCTGACTGAGGAATGAATGCCAAATGATACGGCCTGAGATGTGAAACGTCTGCCTGGTTATGAAATAGTTGTGCTAAACTTGAGTCTGGTCTCTCAAGCTTTCTGTAACCGTATTCGGTAATAAACTGAGAAACGTGTATCGTGAAATGGCACACGAACTTGATTGTGCATAATGTTATGAACACAACTGTGAGCTTAAATCAAGAGATAGCATAAAGGTGAACTGAAACATCATCATACTGCGAATGAGACGTATACGTGAAAGTGAAAATGAGCGTAAACGTAAACATACACGTGATCGTGAACATGAATCCTGTCTGATATGATGGTCAGAGGAATGCCTTGCATTCGTACGATTTACTGCTGAATTCCTAAATTTTCTGCAGATCTGTTACTGCGTGATCCTTTCGGATGAAAGAAGCACGTAGGCTGATTACATGGTTGACGATAACTTAGATAGTATCATACTTCGTCAAAGTCTGTGGTAACTGACAATAACCTCCATGGAATCTTGTCTCATTCTGTTCAGATTTTTCTAATGGTAACACACTAACATGAAGGCATTCTATCTTGAACCTGCGGTAGGTCAGGCATCTAGATATGAGCATAACTGCATTAATGTGTGATGCGGATTCTATCAAAGTTTTGTCTGGGATTATGGAACATTCTGGTGGAAATCTGGTTGAATAGTCATAAATCATTTTTAGTGAGAACTATCGGCAATATCTGCAGTGGTAGTCAATTGAGTTCTAGAAAATTTTTGTACTTCGTTCATAGTCGTCAGTCGGGACCATTAGGTGATGACCTTCACCTGCGCAGGATTGTCTGAAATTTCTTTCTGCTAAGGTAGAATGGTTCAGAAGTGCCACTTGGTTCAATTGTGATTCATATCTGGAAAGCTGTGTATAAAAATAACTCCAATCGAAGGTTCTATACAACTGTGGGAAGATGACTCTCGTATTCTTCTCTAGAATTTAGCAGACCAAAATGTGATCAATGAATACGCTGACGATTTTGTATGAGAATCATAGGAAAATTTATTCATAACTTCCATAATATAGCTGGAGCATTAGGGAGTTCAGAAGTATAAAATTCAAAATCTTTAGAGAGACTATAATATGTGTAACAGCAGTCTGGAAAACATCATGTTCTTTCTCTCACCATTGATGGTAGTATGATCGGAAATTGTTCTGGAAAATATTTAAGATGTCGTAGCAGGTCAGATAAACCTTCTATACGTGAGATGACATCGATTTTGAATGATGATCTTGTAAAGATTTTCAGTGGTCGCTACATGATCTCATGATAGCGGCCTTCTTTCTGATGGACAGAAACGATACACCTCCTGGTGGTGCGTTAGGGCGAATAAAGCCCCGTTCCGGTAATTCTTGCAGCAATTTCTGCAACTCTCTTAACTTAGCTGAAGCCCTGTGATCAAGAATTCTGAAAACAGGTTCTGTTCTTGAGACTAGCTCGATGTTTAAATTTCTGTCTCGTGGTTAGGAAGGAATTTCTTGAAAACCTTCTGAAATTATTCCGGAGCTCTGGAATAATCTGCTGATCATGAATTTAAGGAATTTCAGAAGTGACTTTATAAGTGACTTTATAACAGGTAGGTAAAAGTCTTCGTGGCTATGGACTGACAAGCCACGTGCTTGTAATGTAGACGTAATTTGTACTGATTTTCCTGACAGAAAGTATAATGACTATATTTGAAATTTAGTAAAAACGGATCTCGTTATTAACTGAAAATGAGGCTTTAATAAATGTGGTGATACTGTTGAGTCCTTTCTGGCGGAGAGGTAGGGGACTACCTGATTTAAGATAAAGCTGACATAGGAATACGTGAAGTAACTTGGCGACTTCCACTGAGGGGGTTCATCTGTAACCTCACATAATGATTACCGTGTGTTTAATCTGAATAATAAACTAGTGTGGTGACTGAATTTTAATGATCTGATTCATGCATGGCATAATAGAACGGGTATACTCCTTTCTGAAGGGTACTCTGAATTTCTGAGGGCCTGATTTAGAAACATACTGGAGTTATGAGTTCTGACTCGTATTTTGAGAAAAGATTCGTATGACGTGTACGATGACTGGTGTCTTGATATGTGTTTTCCGAAATGATACTTGAGACCCGTGTCTTGACTGATGTCTTGACATGTATTTTGGTGGATGAATCTGGACAAGGCTGAAATTTTTTTGGTAACAGCTAGGATTGGCAGACCGGTTAGGTTACTGACCTTAGTATTTCTGGTCACGTCCGTTCCGGAGTTCCTATGGTACTGACTGATTAATTATAAGCAAGGTGGTTGTCACTACTACTTTGTCTGTCAATTTATGACGATCATTATCATGACCCTGATTCATGTAACTATTATGCTGAGTGGCCGGCTGAGTTCCTGTTCCCACTCTTCTGACAGAAAGATTAGCTGAGTGAAGTGTGACATCTAACTGAGAAGGTAAAAGTATGTAATGGAATGGTAGTGTCTGATGGTTGAAATTTTGTCTTGACATAAAGTTCAAATTTATAGTTTTCGTCCTTGCTCTGCGGTGTCTTTATAGTATAACAGCATCAACATCAGCATCTTGAGGAATCTCCAAAGTATCGGCATCATCAGCATCTGTGTGGTCTTCAGAGTTTTAGCAGCATCAGCATCCGGTAAAATCTTCAAATAACGAGCAGCATCAGCACCTGGTAGAATATCGACAAGTGGAAACGCCTGAGATGATTAAGGATCGATTAGCAATATCCATGGAGTAGGGTACCTGGAATACACCTGGACTACTATACATGAAGTACAAAGTGAATACTGCACATGAAGCATATCTGAGACACTATATGTGGAGTACTCATGGAATAGTGTACATGGAGTATAACTGAGACACTGTACATGGGTACATATGGAATACTGTACATGGCACTGGTAGGAATTTTTTTTTTTTTTATGGGATGATCGATACTGGTGTCGCTTGTCTGACATTATCAACGGAAAATAATTTGATTTAACTGGTTAGCAACTGAACTGAAATAATAACATGATAGGCTGACAATTCCTGCGTCGACTTACTGCTGGTTGTTTCGAGGCTGAAAAGTATGATAAAATCGAAGTTCCAACAGTGGTCCGCATGAAGCATGATTAATGGAGGTCAATCATGATTTATCATGAAAACGGGTTTTTCTAAAGTTCTTGTGTATCTTAACATGAAGACATCATTACTTTGCTGAAAACATAATCCTCGTAAGGAGACATGAAACTGAATCATCTTGTAGATGACATCCACGTGAGGGTTTGAAAATTTGATTGTTACAAAGATCATAAAAGTATAATCGACTGAGGTTCAACATCAACTGATGCGGACGGCTATGGTTCAATCCACAGAATTCAAAGAAGAAAACATGAGACTAAGTATGGGCTATTCTGGTTTGATCCATACTGGTCAAAATTTTCTGAGAACTGTCATGTATAGAAATTATAATCCCGGACTAAATATGGATGGCTGTAGTCCAATCCGTACTTGTCAAAATTTATGAAATGTCCTGATATGACAAAGGTGAACAAGACATCATTTGACTGAAAATCCTGAAATTTTGACTAGAGAAATGGTGAACGTTTATGGCTGGTTCACCAAGAAATATTTGACTGAAAACATGAATCTGTCATGAGTAAGGGTAAACGCCTATGGTCGGTTTACCAATACAAAATTCGCTAAAAGCACATGCGACTAAATATGGCTAGTTATGTACCAACCTTTTACTTAGTCAAAACTTTAAGAAAACTGACTCATAAATGAAGAAAACTGACTGAATAATCCATGAGAAACATGAAAGATAACAACGCCAAAATCTGGGAAGTTCCTGGTGACTACCCACTAGTCACAGGTCAAGTTTTAGAGCCTACAGGTCGAACCTTGCTCTCTGATACCATAATTGTAACACCCCACTTGGATAAGTGGACCGTTACGTGTATTTATGGCGTGTCATCAAAGCATAAGGTAAATGTACTAAAACATTAAATGACCATAACGGATATACCGGAATCAAACATCGGTAATCCAACCTAAGCTCAAAACATGAAAAATAAAATACTAAAAGAAAGGACTAAACAATGTCCAAATAAGCAGAACAATGTAAGTGCATAAAATAAGAAGTCTGGATAGCTTCCATCTCAAATGCACGTGCTCTTAGAATCCTAAAAGCGTCCTGGTGTACCTGCCGTTAGAACATGAAAGGAACTACGACTGAGCTTAACGCTCAGTGAACGGATATAAAGCATGATAAGAAATTACTGAAATGAAACAGATGATAAAATACGGAAGCTGTAAGACTGATAAATAAAGTTGCAGCGGAAATCTGTGTATAATCTGTAAAGGCTGATTTATAAATAATAAAGCTGAACTGTTATCTGTTAAATATGAAAACATGCATTTACTGTATTTTAATTGCCAGAGCTTATATAGGTCATGTGCTGTAACAACGTTGCATGAATAACTGGAGGGGTGACCTCGTCATGCTGTAGAGGGGTGACCTCTAAATAACTGTGCTGGGTGGAGGGATCAGCTCCAATGTGAAGGATGTAGAGCACAAACCACATTCACCCTGATAAACATGAAACACTTATAAGCCTAGGATGCATCCATACGCCCCACTAATAATACTGATAAAATGGCCAAGCTGAGCTGAGTGGGACGATGCAGGATATCACTCTCCTGCATGTGAGTCACGACACCGGTGCCTCTAGTGTCGTGGTTACGGTACCTCCGTAACTAGTACATAAACTGGTCGTGCTTGTATATAATGCTCAGGCAATTTATTTAGTTATAAACATGATTACTGATAAACTTAAACATATACTGGGGAAAACATTTGGCTGAAGACGGGGGAATCCTAATCATGCATAGAAAGGAAGTCCTTACTGAAAGGACGGAAATTCGTACCTCGTGTCCAGTACCGAAATAAGACTGAAAGCTGACGGATCGAATCTGACTTCACGGATACTACATAAATAACGTACGCGAAAATAAGTTAACTGATTACTGTTTACTATTATCTATTTTCATATGTTCTTAGTTTAATTTATTTTATTCTTACTACTGTTTATATATAATCTGATTAATCTGCTTGTCTGGTGTATAATCTGATAAACCGACTGATCTTTAAATGTTACTGATTAGTATAAACTTATTGATGGTTACTGTGTATTATACTGTGTTCCAATGATCCCGATATTACTATAAATAGTAACCTGTTGTAAACGGAAAGTTTCCTAAAATAGAAAGATTTCCAATTTAGTTTTCTTGAAATAATTCAATAATTAAATCATCAATTAAATTCGATTTTTAAGTAGTTAAAATGACAAGGTTCAAATCAATTTAGTCTTACTAATTAAATAATAAAAACAATATATTTAACTTTATTTCTAAAACTTACTTATAAAATGATTTAACCAACTTTAAATAATTTCCCCCTGTTAGTATTATATTCCCACTGTTTTTATTATATTCCCCCTGCTAGTCTTTGTTTCCCCCCGTTAGCCTTAGGGTTCCCACTGCTAGTATACGGTTCCCACTGTTTTTGTTATCGTTCCCACTGTTTATATACAAAGTTCCCACTGCCTTTGGTTTCTGACAAACCCAAACGCCCCCTGTTCGTGATTTAATCCCAAACACCCCCTACTGGTTTAATTCTGCCTGCTTATTAACCAACACCCCTGGTGGGTAATTGTTGTTGCCGACACAACCTTAACCAGCCCGCCCCTTCTTTTAGTCACGGTTAGCCAAACCGAAACACACACCGAGACCCCCTGTTGGTCTCGGTTAACGTGTCAGTAGCAAAACCCGACACCAAAGTGAAACAACATCATGTTTGCTGATTATAACCCATTTGTTCTTTAAATCAAAACAAAATATTTCGAGATCTAAAACAAGAACAAGGAAGATGGTTACCGTTAACTGTGTTTGAGGAAGAACAATTATTTTGAGAACTATTATCATCTCCAATCGAAAAGGAAGGAAAATCAAACCCGGCCTCCTATTGCCCTCACAGCCGGCGGCACCTTTTTTTTTTTTTTTTTTTTTTTTTTTTTTTTGTCTCATGTGTCGGCAGAACACAAAAAAGAAAAACCCTAATCCTTTTTGTTTGTCCGATAGAAGAGAAAGGAGGGGGTGCAACCCGTTCTTCTTGTGCTCATGGGCTTGAGCCCAATCTTTCTTTCTCTTTTTTTGTTTTTTTTTTAACCGGCCCAAAAGAAACTAGTTCCAAAAAGCTTTAATTTTTCGTTTCGATTGTCTAAAATTATAAAGTTGCGTGTTCGTGTATCGTGTTTCAATTTTCTGAAAACGTGGTATTTATTTTCCCTGAATAATTATTATCTACATAATACTTGACTGATTACTATTTATTATTTTTCTGAAATAATTAATTACGCGACGTTTTAAATAAACTGAGGCGGCGTAACTATTGTTAACGTCTAATTACTCCTGTACAATAAATAATACCTAAGTAGTATTTTTCCGAAACTTAATAATTATTTTCTGAATAATTATTTTGTTGTAGCATTTAAATTAACTGAGACTGCGTAATTAATTTCTGCGTTTATATCTCTTGACTAATAATTAATACTTAAATAGTTTATTAAAATTAAACTGCGTATTTAAATATCCTGATTTTTAAATACGGGTTTTACACACATTGTCTTTATTCTTATTAGCCTCATCTAACTTAGCTATTAAATCAACATTAACCCTATTCACGATATCGTTAATATCATTACTTTGATTTAACTCATGTTTTAAGATATTTATTTTATCTTTTAAATCAAACTCCATTTTCTTATACTCAGAAACAGTCTTTTCAGTTTGAACAAGTGCCACTTGATAATTAGATAACGTGCATCTTACGTCTGAAAGATCTGATTTTAATTTTAAAATCTCTTTATTAAGTTTTTCAGTATTTATCCTACAAGAAGAGTCATCACATACCTCATTATCAGAATTGGAACTTGTGGAACTTGAAGTAGACGTGGCCTTAACTGAAAACATCATCAAATTCTTCTTCACCTTCTTCCTTAGCCTGGTTCACCTCACAATATTGGATCTCGTTCTTCAAATCAAAGTTTCTCAACAAGCTCTGATACCACTTGTTGATCCCAAACTTAGATCGATTAGCTTTGTGTAAACGAGATTAGATCAAGTAATACACGTAGAGAAACTTTGTGTATTTGACAATCTAAGTATTATGCGGAAACTAATACTCAGAACGAAGAACAAACAGAATATATGAATACCAAACTTTCACTTTGATTAATGATAACAATGAAAGATTACAATGAAAGTGTTATGAGATATGTGGAAGAGATGTGTGAAAAAGATGTATGTGAGATGTGTCTTATGTCTAACCCTAAGGCCTCCTTTTATAGGTTTAAGGAGCCTTGTACAAAAAGCTAAGATCAACTATTTTAGGAAGAGACACAAGATAAACATACTCAAATAAAATATTGACTAAATCTTTTTAAACATTAAGAATATATTCTGAATTCTTATCTTCATATTTTGTCCACCAGCTTGAAGAATTCATCATTGACAGATTTAGTCCTTGTCTTTATGTTAAGATTCTTCTCGTCAGCGTCTTGATAATTCTTATCAGCGTCTCATCTGTCAACGCCCTGTTTACTCTTGTCAGCGTCCAAGTTCCTCTTGTCAGCGTCTAGGGACTTAGCTAATTTTATTCCCAACAATAATCAAATACCCATCCATCCTGATGACCAGGCCAAAACTACGTTTACGTGTCCATACGGGACGTTTGCATTTCGAAGAATGCCTTTTGGCCTGTGTAATGCACCGGCTACCTTTCAGCGGTGTATGATGAGTATCTTTTCTGACATGGTTGGAGAATCTGTAGAGATATTTATGGATGATTTCTCCATCTTTGGTCAATCCTTTGAAAGCTGCCTTGATCAGCTTGAAAGTGTGTTAAAAAGATACACCGAAACTAATCTGGTGCTTAGTTGGGAGAAGAGCCATTTCATGGTTCGAGAGGGAATTGTATTAGGGCATGTTGTGTCTGAAAAAGGATTTGAGGTTGACCGTGCCAAAGTTCAAGTAATTTCAACCCTTCCTCCTCCCACTACCGTCAAAGGTGTGCGTTCTTTTCTTGGTCATGCCGGGTTCTATAGGCGATTTATTAAAGATTTTAGTGCAATATCAAAGCCTCTTTGTAATTTACTCTTAAAAGATGCACGCTTTGATTTTAATGAATCATGTCTTAAAGCATTCAATATGCTTAAGCAAAAGCTTGTAGAAGCCCCTATTTTGCAATCACCTGATTGGTCGAAGCCTTTCGAGATCATGTGTGATGCAAGTGATTATGCCGCTGGGGCGGTTCTAGGACAGCGGGTCGATAAGAAACCCGTTGTGATCTTTTATGCTAGTAAGACTTTTTCAGAAGCTCAAATGAATTACACTACTACTGAAAAAGAGTTGTTAGCCGTGGTTTTTGCTCTTGATAAGTTTAGGTCATATATTTGGGGGCATTCTAAGGTGATAGTATTTTCAGATCATAGTGCCTTAAGACATTTGTTGACTAAGAAAGAGACAAAACCGAGGTTGCTTAGGTGGATTTTGCTTTTACAGGAATTTAATCTAGAAATTCGGGATAAAAAGGGGCCAGAAAATGTAGTTGCTGACCATTTGTCTAGAATTATCCCTCCGTCGTTCAACCCTTCTGATGTGATTAAGGAAAGCTTTCCGTATGAAAGCCTATTTGAGGTTTCTAAGGTTCCTTGGTACGCAAATATAGTTAATTATCTTGCAGTTAAAAAGATTCCGGATTTTTGGTCCAAACAACAAAGAAAATACTTCTTCTCCCAGTTGAAGCATTATTTTTGGGAGGATCCGGAGCTATATAAGGTATGTGCTGACCAAGTTGTTAGGAGATGTGTTCCTGACCACGAGCATATGGACATATTGGCTCATTGCCATTCTTATGCATGTGGTGGTCACTTTGGTGCTACAAAAACTGGGCATAAAGTCCTACAAAGCGGTTTCTTTTGGCCGACTATATTCAAGGATGCCCAATCTTTTGTAAAAGCATGTATTCGTTGCCAACAAGTTGGAGGGATTTCAAGGCGTGATGAAATGCCTATGAATCCTATACTTGTTGTTGAGATCTTTGATGTGTGGTGTATTGATTTTATGGGACCATTCCCCACTTCACATGGCAATGTTTACATTTTAGTGGCAGTTGATTATGTGTCTAAGTGGGTAGAGGCTGAGGCTACTAGAACCAATGACCATAGTGTAGTTCTTAAGTTTGTTAAGAAGAATATCTTTGCTAGACATGGAATTCCTAAGGCTATAATTAATGATGGGGGTTCTCACTTTAAGAACTTTATATTTGAGAAATTATTGAAACATTATGTAGTTAATCATAGGATAGCTACCCCTTATCACCCACAGACTAGTGGACAGGTTGAAGTATCTAATAGGGAGATTAAGCGAATCTTAGAAAAGACCGTTCGTAGTGATAGGAAAGATTGGTCCTTGAGGTTAGATGATGCTTTGTGGGTATATAGGACGGCTTTTAAGACTCCTATTGGTATGTCACCGTATAAGTTGGTATATGGCAAGGCGTGTCATTTACCGGTTGAGATAGAGCATAGGGCTGAATGGGCGATTAAGACCGTTAATCTGGATTTAGAGAAAGTGGGTAGTTCTAGGACACTTCAATTATCTGAACTAGATGAGATTAGATGTGATGCTTATGAGAGTTCTAGGATTTATAAGGAGAAAACCAAATATTTTCATGATCGACACATCACCACGAAATCGTTCTTGGTTGGTCAAAAAGTTTGGTTATTTAATGCTAGACTTAAGCTTTTTCCTAGATAGTTGAGAAGTAAATGGACGGGTCCATACGTTGTGACTCAAGTCTCTCCATACGGAGCCATTGAAATAAAAAATATGATGGGTGGAGAGCCGTTTAAAGTTAATGGACACCGTTTAAAGCCGTATGTTGAGTTAGAAAGTGATCAGATGGAAACGGTGGATGTGGTCTACTTGGAACCACTCCAACCGTCTCAATAGCTCATTTGAGTTATGTCTGGCTGAAAACGGTAAACTTAGCGCTTTGCGGGAGGCAACCCGCGGTTTCTGGAACTTTGTGGGTGTGTTCACTACAAACCCTCACGAGACAAAACTCGTCCAGTCGGGCTACCGAGTGGTTTAAAGGCTTGTTGCATACGCTAAATTCAACCGTGATTCCTCCGAAAGTGAGTTAGGTTTTTGTTTTTTGTGTGAGTTTGTCAAATTGATTTTTAACCAAAATTTCAATTTAAAGTTTTTGCATTAGGGACAATGCAATGCTTTAAGTTGAGGGGGTGGCACATGTGTTACATGTTTTTGTGTGAAATTTTGGTCAAAATGGGTTAAAATGTGATTTTTGGGGGAAAATTGAAATTTTTTTAATTTTTTTTAAATCACATTATAAGAGTCTTGTGCTAATTAGATGTGGAAGTTTCTTCTACATATATATGTTTGTTGAGTATTTGCAGATTCTGAAGATTAGTTTGTGGATGATTTATTGGAGCAAGCTAGAGGATTTGGCCAAAATTATCAGGTGCACCCGATTTCATTGTATAATTTGGTTATTAAATTGATTTGATTGTTTGCATGTAGTTAGGCATATGTATAATTTAGATGATCAAACCACGCCGGTTGAATTCCCTCTACTTACTTATGCTTAGATTGAGTAAAAATTTTGAATAAAATAATATGAAATATAGTAATGTAATAGTTAGGTTAGGACATTTAAAATTGATCTTATTCGGCTCGTCACCCGCGCACGGTGGCCTTAAAAAAGAGTTGGAGAACTGTCATAATTATTGGTGGTAGTCATATGTTGGGCTTGCCTATCTGATTCGTCACCCGCGCAAGGTGATACTTTAGTTGTTAGCATGGGTCAGACGCCAATTTTTATGATGGATAGCATTGCACTTAACTGAGACAATTTTATGTGTAATAACCCAATCCTTGTATTATTGTAATGAAATTAGAAAGATTATTTTAATTTAGTACATTGTATAATTATACTATGTGGTAGATAATTCCATCATGTGATGTATCAGTAGGCACGAAGTATAACTGTTCCCATTTAATTAAACAGACTTAATTAACCGGTTCTCATGTGCCACTGTGTCTTAGTATGCACCTATAGGATAGATATTCATTTTTCTGAATAATTGGTCTTTATATCAACCTTAAAAGGAGTGTATAAAGCGTTCGGGATGACTTGTATAAGAAACGGTCTCGAATGGCTAAAAAAGAGAGAGCTTATGTGTGATGAAAAAAAATGGAAAAAAAATGAAAAAAAAATGTGAAAAAAATGATGAAAGGATGTAGAAGTATATAAGCTTAAGTATGATGGCTTATGATGTGCTTTTATGCTATAAAAACTCCAATATTATAAAAAGGTGTACGATATTCTCACCTCTTGTTTTAGATTAATGTTTATATTGATTATAAGTGTGTAATAGGTACGTTGGACACATGGTTAATTATATAAAACATAAAGTAAATGGAGTTAATGGGAATGGTTATGCTAAGTGTTTAAGAAGGACAAAAATATTGGTAATCATTTTGGATTATTTGTCATGTAGGATGGTTATTAGTGTATTAGGTTGAATGTGACCTTTTTGATGAAATTTCACTAGTATGATTAAAAATTATGAAATTAACAAGCTTGTATATTTTTATTTTTATTTTTACTCGAGACGGTAAAAGTTTAAGTTGAGAGGAGTTAATCGGTGTATTTTGCATTCACCTTATAGCATGTTAATTTAGCATAATTGTCTATTTATTTGCCGTTATATATGTACTTTGAGTGTGTTTTGTGATTATGTAGGTTACGAGCGAAATGGAATAAAAATGGACGCTTAATTAATTTTTTGGAGAAAAGACATTGTGAGCGCCGATAAATGAAGAAAAAATATTGAAAAAAAATATTTGAGCACGTCGCAATATTTTCGGTCATCTTTTATTTGTCCGGGCTTCGTTTGAGCAATTGTTGGCGTTGGGTTATATTTTATTAGGCCAAAGTTATTATATGTTAAAAGAATAAAAAAAATAGTTATTGGCCCATTTGGACCCAATGGCCCAATAGCTTAACCGACACCAACCACAATTATAAAAGAAAAAAAACGTGACAAGAAAAAGGAGAGGAGTATCTCATTCGTCTTTTGTGGGCAGCCAACAACAAGTCGAGCATCATAAAAAAAACCCAACGACTTGCGATTGAATGATATCAGTGGGGGCCGCATAGTTCAAAAGAGAATTAGTATCCAATAAAAAAAGATTCATTCTTTTTGATCTTATTTACACGCAAGACATAATGATGATTTTGTATTTTATTGGGTTTAAGCGGGTCGGATACACCGCGATGTCCGGCTAATTTTGTTGTAATTCCTTCCGGTAACTTTATTTATGGTTTGATCATTACTTTTGGATTATTATATTTTTATTACATTGATTTATGATTTATTTATAAATTATTTTTATTGACTTCATATTATGTTTAATTATTTGTGTGAGACAATTTATTGTTAGTTAACGATCCATACTTATTTTATTTATTAAAAAAAAGATGGTCGTATAATCAAAATAAGTTGTACCTAAATAAATTATTAAAACATAATTATTTGTTGGATTAATATAAGACTTATTATCGCGAGTCATTGATAAACATAATAAGTGCCAACATTAATTCATTCATATTAAGTCAAAATAATCTTTGTAAACGAACTAAAAAGTTTCGATAATCCATAAGTGTGACCAACCATAAATATTAGGAGCTGGAAGGGATTACATTGTTCTTTTAATTGTTTACATCCTTATTACATTTTTATAGCTTTATTATTAGTTTAATAAGTATTTTAATTTTTAATCAGCATTTTTGTTATCAAAAGTATTTTATTTGTTAGATTTTAAAACCAAAACTTTTATTGATTAGTGATCACCTCAAAACTTAAACTAAAACCACATAGTCCTCATGGATCGATACCCGCTTACCCTATCTAGTATAAGGTAATTAGGTTATTTTTGACCGGCACTTCGACGTCGATCACATTTATAAACATATCGTAACATTTTAGATACAAAATTTTGGCAACATTTGTTTGGATAAGCATTATTTGTTTCACAAAATTACTTTCAAGCAAAACATGGCGAGTCAAAGAAAAAAAGTCAAGAAGTGATTTCAGATACAGGAACATTAATTTCTCGTGTAAAAAGCAAGCCAATCAAGTCATAAAGATTTTAATGTATCTCATTTATGTTTCACCTTCCTCTTATATGCCATTAATACACACGTATTTCATTTTCTAAACACACTTCCTTAATGTCTCTCTCCAACAAAAAAGAAAAGAACTTACACTACCATTAAACTTGAAAGAGCACCATCGAACAAACTAAAACATTACACAAACAAATGTTAGTTGTATATATTTGTACACCTAGTATGCATTTGATTCATTAACCTAACCATCTAACCGTTTCATTTATGTTTCAGTCTTCTTGTATTAGTTATACACATAGATTTCATCTTCCAAACACACACTTCTTTTTCTTAATGTAATAGCCTCTAGCAAGTGATCATCAGATTTGACAATACCTACATTCACAAATTTTTTTGTATTAAATATGGACATGTCCATTACGTTTCACGCAACCACTTTATCACTCTTCTTCATTTTATCTCATCTTATTTCATCTAATGACACAAGAAACCGATGATCGAGTGCTTTCAAACCTAAAATTGCTATTAATATTATCAGTAACTATTATTGTCTTGTTTCATTAGATCATAGATGATACTATGATAGTATAAGCCACTAAAACTGATGCAAGTGAGTCCTATTTAGCTTGCTCTTCATGTTATTGGACTTTTCATATGTTAAATATTTGGCTAAAATATGTTTAACAGTAAAATATGTTGATACTCGCAATTTGAATAAATGTTGAGTTAGTTTAATTTTGTGACATTTTCCACCAATACTTGTCAGAGAATATCATACATCAAATTCCTAAGTTAAGATTTAATTTGTAATGGTAAGTCATGACCCTATTAGGCAGTCTTTAGTTGTACGCATACTTTGAACTAAAAGTCTAAACTAATTAAATATAGCTTTGAGTTTGCTTGACTAGCTTTTTTAATACATGTTGAAATGAGGTGTCACTGTATCACTAGTTGCTTTAGTTATACTTTTTTGTAAGTTTTTTTTGAACTAATAATTGTTTAGACCTTTTGGTACAGTAACCCAAGGTTTAAGCAATGGGCAAACCGTAAGCTTCACGGCGTCAGAGATCACATCATGGCTCACGTTGTAGAGCCACACGACGTATAAGTCAACTCAAAAATGACGGACATAACGCGAGACCACGGCGCGAGACCCTGGATCGTGGCTCGCGTTATGACCTCACGGTTGAAATGACAAATCTCTTCGAAAATTTTAAAACAGATAAACATGTATTAGGGGACCTCAATAAAGAGTTACGTAATTCTTTTCTCTCTTGGGTTTAGAACTAATGAAATTCATAATGTAATGAATCACAATGAGCTATTGTTATCAATGGCTCCGTAAAGGGTTTTGATAAAAATGGTGTGAGTTAAATCACTTTGATGAATAGTACTTAAAAAAGGTAGAATGGTTTAGAGAAGTAAACAAGAATAGGTATTTGTGAAATTTAAAGAATAAATTGAGTATATATAACCGCTCAAGGGTGGTCTAGTGACAAAAGGATTTGTGTCTATCACTCTAAAGTGTGTGAGGTCTCAAGTTTAATTCTTGCTAGGTGCAAACAAACTTGAAGTGGTCACGCCAACCTCCTAAAAAAGAAGAGATTTACCTGGTTTGAGTCTGTGTGGCGGTAGACTCAAACCCCATTGATTAGTCTGCCAATGTGTCGAGAATCACGGTTAAAAAAAATTGAGTATATATAAAACTAAAAAGATTTTAATGTGGTATATGAAAATTTTCCAATAAATAAATAGTAGGTTAAACAGTGGAGTAATACTAGTATTAGTGAATTGGGCTGACTTGACAAATTTTTGTTGATGGGTCGTGGCCGGGCCTCAACACTCCAGCGGCACCTAAATGTTGTGTATATAAAAGCCATATCGATTCGTCAACTTTTCTTTTTTTTTACCCACACAAAGGAAACAAGGGGTTAGATTTAGGGGGTGCTTGGTTAACTTGAGGGGAATGGGTAAAGGTAAGGGAATATAAAGGAATGCAATGAACATTCCTTAGTATTATCATTACCATTGTTGGTGCTTGGTTAATATAAGATGTGGTGTCGGAGGGTGGTAGTGGTGTCAGAGAGTGGTGGTGTCGGAGAGTGGTGGTGGTAGTAACAATGGTGTTGGTTAGTGGTGGTAGTGGCGTTTGAGAGTGGTGGTGTCAAAGAGTGGTGGCGGCGTTAGGAGGGTGGTAGTAGCGACAATGGTGGTGGTACGTGGTGGTGGCGTCAAAGAGTGGTGGTGGCGTTAGGAGGGTGGTGGTAGTAACAATGGTGGTGGTCAGTGGTTGGGGTGGCGTTGGATAGTGGTGTTGTTAGAGAGTGGTAGTGACGTTAGGAGGGTGGTGGTAGCGACAATTGTGGTGGTCAGTGGTGGTGGTGGTCAGTGGTGGTGGTGGCGTCAGAGAGTGGTGGTGTTGGAGAGTGGTGGTGGCGTTAAGAGGGTGGTGGTAGCGACAATGATGGTGGTAAGTGGTGGTGGCAGCGTCAGAGAGTGGTGGTGTTGGAGAGTGGTGGTGTTGGAGAGTGGTGGTGGCGTTAGGAGGGTAGTGGTAGCGACAATGATGGTGGTCAGTGGTGGTGGTGGTGGTGGTGTTGGAGAGTGGTGGTGTCAGAGAGTGGTGGTGGCGTTAGGAGGGTGGTGGTAGAGACAATGATGGTGGTCAGTGGTGGTGGCAGCGTCAGAGAGTGGTGGTGTTGGAGAGTGGTGGTAGCGTTTGGAGGGTGGTGGTGGCGTTAGGAGGGTGGTGGTGGCGTTAGAAGGGTGGTGGTAGCGACAATGATGGTGGTGGCGTCAGAGAGTGATGGTGTCGGAGAGTGTTGGTGGCGTTAGGAGGGTGGTGGTAGAGAAAATGGTGTTGGTTAGTGGTGGTGGTGGCATTGGAGATTGGTGGTGTCGGAGAGTGGTGGCCGCGTTAAGAGGGTGGTGGTAGCAAAAATGGTGGTTGTCAGCGGTGGTGGTGGCGTCAAAGAGTGGTGGTGTTGGAGAGTGGTGGTAGCGTTAAGAGGGTGGTGGTGGCGACAATGGTGGTGGTCAGTGATGGTGGTGGTAGGTGGAGCCACACATATACATACGTCAATCTATTACCTTGAATCTATTCCCCTCAATTTACAGAGGAATGGTTCATTACCCATTACTAGGTAATGATTACCTATATTTTTATTAACCAAGCAGTATTAATCATTCCCTTTCCCATTCCTTACCCCCTAATACCCTTAACCAAACACACCCTTAATCTAAGTTCATCCAAAGGATTAGAAAAGATGCTGACAAAATTTTGATTTGTGGGGTATTTTGATCAATTGACTTTTTTTTAAACTCCCTCTTAAACTTCAAAAGCACATAATTTTTAAACAAAATTTTCAAAAAAAACCTAATTTTACCATAATTTTTTTAAAAGTTAATTCTATTAAATTTGTTATGCATATTGGCATATAAATAATAACTTTTTAAATTTTTAAGAATTTAATACTTTTTAATTTGATGCATATTGATGAACGTTGTGATTTTTTGAAAAACTGGTGAAATTAAGACAAAATTGATTTTGTTTTAGTAAACTAACGAAATGATGAACAACGTGATCTAACTAATGAACATTGTGATGGGCAATTTTTTTATTTATGAACAACATATATGATGAACAACGTATTTTATTTATGAAGAATTTTTTTATTGATTAATAACATTTTTCGTTGATGAACAAAACTAATTGATGAACTGATGAATTGGACTAACTGATGAACCGATGAACTAATAAAATATTGCTAACTAAAAAACTGATAAACAAGACTAACAATAACAGGGGAATTGATGAACAAAACTAGCGAATAAAACTAACAGATGAACTGATGAACATTATGATTTTTTTTTTAAACTGATGAGAACAAGACTAACTAATAAAATGATAAATATTTTAACTTTTCTAGTTAACCGATAAACAACATATTTTTTAATAGAAATTGATAAACATGACTAACTAATAAAATAATGACCATTGTGATATTTTTAGTTAACCTAATGAACTAATAAACTGATAAATTGATGAACAATGTGCTCCTTAACAAATCGATGAACAAACGCAATATCTCAATTTGACACAATTTCTGTATTCTCCATCCCATTTTTATAGAATGACCCTCATAATTTCTAACCGATTACATATGCAACATGTTTGAATTTCATTTTTGAAGAGAAAAGTAGATTGAGGGTTATGATGGACAAAAAAAACAAAAAGCAAAACGAGTCTTCAAACATCTCGAAAAAACTTGAATTTGTTGGAAAATATTTTGCAAAATATGGTTTTTGTAATACTTTGGACATAATTTTATATATGTATATATTATATATATTCGTAGTACTTAGTAGTTTTGCGTTCTCCTCGAAGAGAGCTTCGCAACGAGCTAAAGTATGTCCAATATGGAGTTAATATGAATGAGATATCGTGTCTCAAAGTGAGTCACGTGAAACACAATATTTGGAAAAATATTTGTCCCACATCGCTTGAAATATGAAGTGAAAACCTGTTTATAAGGAAATCCTAGTTTCTACCCTACAATATTCATTTGTGGGTTTTTACTCCCACGCCTACGCGCGCGCAGGGGGTGCAGAAAGTGGGATTTCTAGGCCAAAACGGGTTCGAAGCTACTGAACTTGTGCACGAATGCAGCTCCGAAAATTGGCTTGGGTGCGGGCGGATTTCGGTATATTTTTTTGCTGCGAATTCGATTTGTTTTTCCAGAAAATTCTGTACATCTATTTTAGGAATAGATACAGAAACAAAATATTTTGTGTTAAAAAGACAGACAGGAAATCTGTTTTAGTTATAACAGATTTTCCTGACTGTGGTATATTATTTCTTTGAGAACAAGTAAAGTTTTCAATATAAATATAACCTCTTCTCATTCAGTTAAAGACATCAGAAAAACGCAGCTTTTTCTTTACTCCATTATCAGTTCGTTTTCCATCAGCTCGTCGATCAGAAACACGCAAGGCTTCCGTGATCTTTCAGGCAAGTTTGTTTAGTCCGGCTGTACAACAGCTTTGGACGTTGTACCCTGGGAAACAGACGGCGAATCTGTTTTAAGGGAAGCGTGTTAAACACGTGCCTCGTCTTAGTTTTACTGCTTTCTTGATTACTGTTAATTTCTTTTTGTCATGTAAATTCTGTCAATTTAAATTCAGTTATTTTATTGTAAATTCGATTTTATAATAAAAGTGTATACCGTTTCCTACAATCTTAAAACAGATTATATTTAACAGAATTTAAACTTTTATTAAAATCAGATTAATAATTTTATCAGACATATTTATAAACTGTTTCTGTCGAAACCAGGATTGAGTTTCACTGGAAATCAGTTTTAATTTACAGAGTTTTATTAACAGTTAACGTTTTTTTTAGCAGTTGTTCTAATCAGTTTATTGAAACCAAGATTGTGTTTCTGTTAAACTGATATTTTTGATAATTGCATCTAATTCATTGAAACCAAGATTGAGTTTCTTTGAAGCAGATCCACTATAAGTATATAGAGATCACGATTGAATTTCTTATATACAGATTTATAACAGTTGTCTAACTGTTTGTATTTTGATCTTGTTTGATCTTTCAGAATGTCTACTAGCACTCCTGAAACTTCTGCAACTACTACTGTGAAAGTAATTGCTGCGCCAGTTACCCACACAGTTGCTAATCATGCTAAAAAACTAGAAAAATTCAATGGACAGAATTTTAAGAGGTGGCAGCAGATGATGTTCTTCTATCTCACTACTTTGAACCTTGCGAAGTTCTTAAAGGAGACTGTACCTCAGGTGGAACCTCCTAAAGAAGGTGTACCCGAAAATCAACAAGCCGTGCAAGCTGTTGAAGCATGGAAACATTCAGACTTCTTTTGTCACAACTATATTCTGAATGGTTTGGTGGATTCTTTGTACAATGTGTACTGCAAGACTAAGACTGCCAAAGAATTATGAGAGTCGTTGGAACGCAAGTACAAAACTGAGGATGTTGGTACAAAGAAGTTCGTGGTAGCTCGCTTTTTGGATTACAAGATGGTTGATTCAAAGAGTGTGATAACTCAGGTTCAAGATCTGCTGGTTTTGCTAAACGAAATTCATGCTGAGGGTATGACTTTGAGTGAAACTTTTCAAGTTGCTGCGATCATTGAAAATTTACCTCCAAGGTGAGTCGAATTTAAAAACTACTTGAAGCATAAGTGAAAGGAGATGACTGTTGAAGACTTGATTGTTCGTCTTCGTATTGAAGAGGACAACAAGCTGGCTCATAAAAACACTTATACACCTGATTCTGCCAAGGCAAATATGGTTGAGCATGGTTCGTCTTCTTCAAAGTCTAAAGGCAAGAGCTTTGGAAAAGGGAAGAATGACAAGAAGAGCAAAGGGAAGTCTGAGTACCTTGCTCCTAAGGCTGGAATTGCGAAGCAGAAGTTCCAAGGAAATTGCTTCAACTGTGACAAGCCAGATCATCGTGCTGCTAATTGCAAAGCGCCAAAGCGGATGACTCCACGCGAGGCTAATATGGTGAATGATAATGTGGACATGATTGCTATGGTGTCTGATGTCGTTACCATGATCTCTGAAGTTAACCTGGTAGGTTCTAATAATAATGATTGGTGGGTTGATACTGGGGCAACCCGTCATGTGTGTGCTGACAAGAGTATGTTTCACTCTTTCAGAGCGGTTGACAATGGAGAGAATCTGTACATGGGCAACTCTGCAACTGCTGATATCAAGGGCGAATGAGATGTTATTTTGAAGATGACATCCGAGAAAGAGCTCAAGTTGACTAAGTTCTGGAGATTCGCAAGAATCTTGTGTCCGGATGGCTTTTGAATAAGTTTGGTTTTCGTCTTGTTTTTTAGTCTGATAAAGTTGTACTTTCTAAGAATCAAATGTATGTTGGTAAGGGGTATGTCCTGAATGGTATGTTTAAGCTCAATGTAATAGTTGTTAAGAATGATATCAATAAAATGAATTCTTCTGCTTACTTGATTGAGTCTTCTAATGTGTGGCATGGCCATCTTGGACATGTTAATTTTAATTCAATGCGTCGTTTGATTAAATTTAATGGCATACCAAATTTTCATATTGATTCAAATTATAAGTGTGAAACTTATGTCGAAGCCAAAATTACAAGATCATCTTTCAAATCGGTTGAACGAAAAACCGAACCACTTGATATGATACACACAGACATATGTGATTTGAAATCACTACCCACAAAAGGTGGCAACAAGTACTTCATCACGTTTATTGATGATTGCAGAAAGTACTGCTACGTTTACTTGTTGAAAAGTAAAGATGAAGCTATAGACAAGTTTGTTCTATACAAAACCGAAGTTGAGAATCAACTTGGTAGGAAAATCAAGGTTGTACGAAGTGATAGAGGAGGTGAATATGTGTCTCCTTTTGCTGATCTATGTGCAAAACATGGAATTAGACATGAGTTTACTGCTCCTTATTCACCTCAGCAAAACGGTATTGCCGAAAGGAAGAACCGTACCTTGAAAGAGATGGTTAATGCCATGTTGTTAAGTTCTGGTTTGAGCCGGGACATGTGGGGGGAAGACATTCTAATGGCTACTTATCTTTTAAACAAGATACCTCGTAAGGATAAAGAGGAAACTCCATATGAACTGTGGATGGGAAGAAAACCATCATACCAGTACTTACGAGTGTGGGGGTGTCTAGCCAAGGTAGTTGTACCGACACCTAAGACCCAAACGATTGGACCTAAATCTGTGGATTGTATATTTATTGGATATGCTAAGAATAGTAGTGCATATCGCTTCATTGTACATGATTCGAAAAATCCAGGTATACACAAGAACACAATTATAGAATCAAGGAATGCGTCCTTCTTTGAAAACATATTTCCTTGTTTAAAGAAGGAAAATGGAAGCACTTCTAGAATAGATGATGCAGTTGTCCAAGATAAGAGACAACGCGATGATAATGATCTCCAAGATGAGAGACAAGATCAACCCGAGGAAGAAGAGGTTGAACCTAGAAGAAGCAAACGGGCGAGAACCAAGAAATCATTTGGAACCGATTTTGTCTCTTTTATGGTAGAAAATGAACCCACTTCTTATCAAGAAGCTGTAAATTCATCGGAAGGGCCTCGATGGAAAGAAGCGATTAATAGTGAAAGAGAGTTTATTTTACAAATTCATACTTGGGAGCTCGTGGATGTACCTCCTGGTTGTAAACCACTAGCCTATAAATGGATCTTCAAGAAGAAGATGAAAGCTGATGGCACCATTGATAAGTACAAAGCAAGATTGGTGATCAAAGGTTTTAGACAACGCGAAGGTCTAGATTACTTTGATACTTATTCGCCTGTTACGCGAATAACTTCTATTAGGATGATTCTTGCTATTGCCGCATTAAGAAATTTAGAAGTTCACCAAATGGATGTGAAAATGGCTTTTCTAAATGGAGATTTAGAAGAAGAAATATACATGAACCAACCCGAGTGTTTCATGGCTCCTGGACAAGAGAGCAAGGTTTGTAGGCTTGTTAAGTCATTGTATGGCTTAAAGCAAGCTCCAAAACAATGGCATCCGAAGTTTGATCACGCCATTCTAGAGGGTGGATTCAAAATTAATGAATGCGACAAGTGTGTTTATGTCAAAGACACAAATAGTGGATATGTAATCTTGTGTCTTTATGTCGACGATATGCTTATCGTTGGCAGTAACAACAAGGTGATCAAGTCTACTAAAGACATGTTGAAATAAAAGTTTGATATGAAAGATATGGGTTTGGCTGATGTGATCCTTGGAATAAAGATCATACGAACTCAAAGTGGACTTGCATTAAGTCAAGCACATTACGTGGACAAAATTCTTAATACTCATAATGCGGGGGATTCCGGCCTAGCTAGAACTCCAATAGACACTACTTTGCATCTATCTAAAAATAGAGGCGTAGGTGTTGCCCAAATAGAGTATTCAAGAATTATTGGCATGTTAATGTATTTGATGACATGTACCCGACCTGACTTAGCATATGCTATTAGCAGGCTGAATAGATATACTAGTAATCCAAGTGATGCACATTGGAAAGCTATGACTAGGATACTTCATTATTTGAGATACAGTCGTGATTATGGACTGAATTATGCTAGATATCCATCTGTTATTGAAGGATACAGTGATGCAAATTGGATATCTGACATAAAGGATTCTAGATCGACCAGTGGATATGTGTTTACACTGGGAGGGGCCGCTATATCTTGGAAGTCCACGATGGAATCAGAATTTATCGCGTTAGATAAATGCGGAGAAGAGGCGGAATGGCTACGTCAATTCGTAGAGGACATACCCAGGTGGCCTAAACCGGTAACGGACATTAGTATACATTGTGATAGTCAATCGGCAATTGGCAGAGCTCATAGCACAATGTATAATGGAAAGTCTAGACATATCCGTCGTCGACATAATTCGGTACGACAACTACTCTCAACAGGAGTTATCTCTATTGACTATGTGAAGTCAAAGGATAACATCGCGGATCCGCTTACGAAAGGCTTAAGCAGAGAGTTAGTTAGTAAGTCGTCTAAAGGAATGGGACTAAAGCCCTTAAAGGAATGAGTTTCTATGAAGGAAAACCTAACCCAGTTGACTGGAGATCCCAAGATCTGGGTTTAATAGGACAACCTAATCATAGAAATATGGGGGAAGTCACGTCAATATGGGGGAGTTACTTAATATAGTAACTTTCCTAGTCCATTCCTAGAACAATGTGACATGTTGAGAGGTTAAACATATGGCTTAATAATTCAGGATGAAATCATAAAGCATAATGATTCAGGATGAAATCATAAAACATATGTTTTTAATGATTCAAGATGAAATCACCTATGTGAGAGAGAAGTGGGGTCGCTTCGAAGGAAATTTTTGGGACGCAATTTCTAAGAGCTCTTGCAGAACCAGGCGAGTCTTCATGACCATAACGAACACGACTATGAGGACTTGACAAGGTCATGGAGAGTCTTGTGTGAGTGTGTATTGTCTTCTATGTAAACAGAGGCCGAGTTCAAGGACATCGCGTCTACTCAGATCTAGGAGACTAAGTGCATCTCACAAGGGAAGGTTCAAAGGGTTACACCTACCTATCCTATGCAGGACTTAACCGCAGAAATTTTGCCGAAACTTTCGTGTGTTTTCGACCGATTCCCATTCATGTGGGGGATTGTTGGAAAATGTTTTGCAAAATATGGTTTTTGCAATACTTTGGACATAATTTTATATATGTATATGTTATATATATTCGTAGTACTTAGTAGCTTTGTGTTCTCCTCGAAGAGAGCTTCGCAACGAGCTAAAGTATGTCCAATATGGAGTTAATATGAATGAAATATCGTGTCTCAAAGTAAGTCATGTGAAACACAATATTTGGAAAAATATTTGTCCCACATCGCTTGAAACATGAAGTGAAAACATGTTTATAAGGATATCCTAGTTTCTACCCTACAATATTCATTTGTGAGTTTTTACTCCCACGCCTATGCGCGCGCAGGGGGGGGGGGGGGGGGGGTGCAGAAAGTGGGATTTCTAGGCCAAAACGGGTTCGAAGCTACTGAACTTGTGCACGAGCGCGCGACCTGTAGACACGAATGCAGCTCTGAAAACTGGCTTGGGTGCGGGCAGATTTTGGTATCTTTTTTTGCTGCAAACTCGATTTGTTTTTAAAGAAAATTTGGTACATCTATTTAGGAATAGATACAGAAACAGAATATTTTGTGTTAAAAA
This sequence comes from Glebionis coronaria, assembly GCA_025667525.1. Taxonomy (NCBI): domain Eukaryota; kingdom Viridiplantae; phylum Streptophyta; class Magnoliopsida; order Asterales; family Asteraceae; genus Glebionis; species Glebionis coronaria. Next base: position 88,904,308 of record CM046878.1, read on the forward strand.
GATAGATAGGAATCTATTTTAGTTATAACAGATTTTCCTGACTGTGGTATATATTTTCTTTGAGAACAAGTAAAGTTTTCAGTATAAATATAATCTCTTCTCATTCAGTTAAAGACATCAAAAAAACGCATCTTTTTCTTTACTCCATTACCAGTTCGTTTTCCAGCAGCTCGTCGATCAGAAACACGCAAGGCTTCCGTGATCTTTCAGGCAAGTTTGTTTAGTCCGGTTGTAAAACAGCTTTGGACGTTGTACCCTGGGAAACAGACGGCGAATCTGTTTTAAAGGAATCGTGTTAAACACGTGCATCGTCTTAGTTTTGCTGCTTTCTTGATTACTGTTAATTTCTTTCTGTCATTTAAATTCTGTCAATTTAATTTCTGTTATTTTATTGTAAATTCGATTTTATAATAAAATTGTATACCGTTTCCTACAAAATTTATGTTCATCTTAAAAAATAACAATCTTCATCAAACTTGTCAACAAATGTTTATATAAAAAAGGTGAAGCTTTATCGTAATTTACGAGTTTTGATCTTACTTTTCGTATTTTATTTCTTCTGAATCGTTTAATTTTGTAAATTGCTAAGGTATTTAATATCAAAAGGGATGGTTATTAGTACTTCTTAAAGAGATTCTAATACCTCTTAGTTTTTTTATTTATTTTTATTTTAATAATTTTGTGTTTTTGTTATAAAACTGTAAAACAAAAAGTGCAGAATAAAAATAAATAAAGTTTTGCATGTCAAAAATAGTAAATAGTCAAAAAAATACGGAACGAAATTTTTAAAAAAAATGTATTGTACTGGAGGACAAAAAGAGAGAGCGGATTGCAAGTACTTTTTACCTTTAAGGGGTATTAATAACATAACCCTATCAAAATTGGTCACTTATCCATCTATACAATCTTAGAGCATCTACAATGCTCCAAGTCTTTAATGACTTGGAGCATTTATACTCATGAATGCTAAAGCTTATACATTTAAGACAATCATATAAAAGTAAAAAGTTTTTCTCTCAAAGACTTGACAATAGCCAAGTCTTTCTACCAAATGGTCTAAAAGGCTTTTGTTGGAAAATGTTTTGCAAAATATGGTTTTTGTAATACTTTGGACGTAATTTTTTATATGTATATGTTATATATATTCGTAGTACTTAGTAGCTTTGCGTTCTCCTCGAAGAGAGCTTCGCAACGAGCTAAAGTATGTCCAATATGGAGTTAATATGAATGAGATGTCGTGTCTCAAAGTGAGTCACGTGAAACACAATATTTGGAAAATATTTTGTCCCACATTGCTTGAAACATGAAGTGAAAACATGTTTATAAGGAAATCCTAGTTTCTACCCTACAATATTCATTTGTGGGTTTTTACTCCAACGCCTACGCGCGCAGGGGGGTGCAGAAAGTGAGATTTCTAGGCCAAAAACGGGTTCGAAGCTACTGAACTTGTCCACGAGCGCGCGACCTGCGGACACGAATGCAGCTCCGAAAACTGGCTTGGCTGCGGGTAGATTTCGGTATCTTTTTTGCTGCGAATTCGATTTGTTTTTTCCAGAAAATTATGTACATCTATTTTAGGAATAGATACAGAAGTTACTCACAGAATATTTTTATGTGTTAAAGAGACAGGAAATCTGTTTAAGTTATAACAAATTTTCCTGACTTTGGTATATATTTTTCTTTGAGAACAAGTCAAGTTTTCAGTATAAATATAACCTCTTCTCATTCAGTTAAATCATCAGAAAAAACACAGCTTTTTCCTTACTCCATTATCAGACAGTTTTCCAGCAGCTCGTCGATCAGAAACACGCAAGGCTTCTTTGATCTTTCAAGCAAGTTTGTTAAGTCCGGTTGTACAACAGCTTTGGACATTGTACCCTGGGAAACAGACGACGAATCTGTTTTAAGGGAAGCGTGTTAAACACGTGCCTCGTCTTAGTTTTACTGCTTTCTTCATTACTGTTAATTATTTTCTGTCATTTAAATTCTATCAATTTAATTTCTGTTATTTTATTGTAAATTCGATTTTATAATAAAAGTGTACACCGTTTCCTACAATCTTAAAACAGATTCTGTTTAACAGAATTAAAATTTTTATTAAATCGGATTAATAATTTTTATCAGATTTATTATAAATTATTTCTGCCGAAACCAGGATTGAGTTTCACTGGAAATCAGTTTTAATTTTACAGATTTTAATTAACAGATCTCTAACGTTTTTCATTAAGCAGTTGTTCTTATCGGTTTATATTGAAACCAAGATTGTGTTTCTGTTAAACTGATATATTTGATATTGCATTTGATTCATTGAAACCAAGATTGAGTTTCTTTGAAGCAGATCCACTATTAGTATATAGAGATCACGATTGAATTTCTTATATACATATTTATAACAGTTGTCTAATTGTTTGTGTTTTGATCTTGTTTGATCTTTCAGAATGTCTACTAGCACTCCTAAAACTCCTGCAACTACTACTGTGAAAGTAACTGCTGCGCCAGTTACCCACACAGTTGCTAATCATGCTGAAAAACCAGAAAAATTCAATGGGCAGAATTTTAAGAGGTAGCAACAGAAGATGTTCTTCTATCTCACTACTTTGAACCTTGCGAAGTTCTTAAAAGAGATTGTACCTCAGGTGGAACCTCCTAAAGAAGGTGTACCCGAAAATCAACAAGCCATGCAGGCTGTTGAAGCATGGAAACATTCAGACTTCTTGTGTCACAACTACATTCTGAATGGTTTGGTGGACTCTTTGTACAATGTGTATTGCAAGACTAAGACTGCCAAAGAATTATGGGAGTCATTTGAACGCAAGTACAAAACTGAGGATGCTGGTACAAAGAAGTTCGTGGTAGCTCGTATTTTGGATTACAATATGGTTGATTCAAAGAGTGTGATAACTCAGGTTCAAGATCTCCAGGTTTTGCTACATAACATTCATGCTGAGGGTATGAATTTTGAGTGAAACTTTTCAAGTTGCTGCTATCATTGAAAAGTTACCTCCAAGCCGGGTAGAATTTAAAAACTACTTGAAGCATAAGCGAAAGGAGATGACTGTTGAAGACTTGGTTGTTCGTCTTTGTATTGAAGAGGATAACAAGCTGGCTAAGAAAACACTTATACACCTGATTCTGCCAAGGCAAATATGGTTGAGCATGGTTTGTCTTCTTCAAAGTCTAAAGGCAAGAGTTTTGGAAAAGGGAAGAATGACAAGAAGAGCAAAGGGAAGTCTGAGTACCTTGCTCCTAAAGGTGGAATTGCAAAGCAGAAGTTCCAAGGAAATTGCTTCAACTGTGACAAGCCAGGTCATTGTGCTGCTAATTGCAAAGCGCCAAAGCGGGTGACTCCACGCGAGGCTAATATGGTGAATGATAATGTGGACATGATTGCTATGATGTCTGATGTCGTTACCATGATCTCCGAAGTTAACCTGGTAGGTTCTAATAATAATGATTAGTGGGTTGATACTGGGGCAACCCGTCATGTGTGTGCTGACAAGAGTATGTTTCACTCTTTCAGAGCGGTTAACAATAGAGAGAAGCTGTACATGGGCAACTCTACAACTGCTGATATCAAGGGCGAAGGAGATGTTATTTTGAAGATGACATCCGAGAAAGAGCTCAAGTTGACTAAAGTCTTGTATGTTCTGGAGATTCACAAGAATCTTGTGTCCGGGTGGCTTTTGAATAAGTTTGGTTTTGGTCTTGTTTTTTAGTCTGATAAAGTTGTACTTTCTAAGAATCAAATGTGTGTTGGTAAGGGGTATGCCATGAATGGTATGTTTAAGCTCAATGTAATAGTTGTTAAGAATGCTATCAATAAAATGAATTCTTCTGCTTATTTGATTGAGTCTTCTAATTTGTGGCATGGCCGTCTTGGACATGTTAATTTTAATTCAATGTGTCGTTTGATTAAATTTAATGGCATACCAAATTTTCATATTGATTCAAATTATAAGTGTGAAACTTGTGTCGAAGCCAAACTTACAAGATCATCTTTCAAATTGCTTGAACGAAAAACCGAACCACTTGATATGATACACACAGACATATGTGATTTGAAATCACTACCCACAAAAGGTGGCAATAAGTACTTCATCACGTTTATTGATGATTGCACAAAGTACTGCTACGTTTACTTGTTGAAAAGTAAAGATGAAGCTATAGACAAGTTTGTTCTATACAAAACCGAAGTTGAGAATCAACTTGGTAGGAAAATCAAGGTTGTACGAAGTGATAGAGGAGGTGAATATGTGTCTCCTTTTGCTGATCTATGTGCGAAACATGGTATTAGACACGAGTTTACTGCTCCTTATTCACCTCAGCAAAACGGTATTGCCGAAAGGAAGAACCGTACCTTGAAAGAAATGGTTAATGCCATGTTGTTAAGTTCTGGTTTGAGCCAGGACATGTGGGGGGAAGCCATTCTAATGGCTACTTATCTTTTAAACAATATACCTCGTAAGGATAAAGAGGAAACCCCGTATGAACTGTGGACGGGAAGAAAACTATCATACCAGTACTTACGAGTGTGGGGGTGTCTAGCCAAGGTAGTTGTGCCGACACCTAAGACCCAAACGATTGGACCTAAATCTGTGGATTGTATATTTATTGGATATGCTAAGAATAGTAGTGCATATCGCTTCATTGTACATGATTCGAAAAATCCAGATATACACAAGAACACAGTTATGGAATCAAGGAATGCGTCCTTCTTTGAAAACATATTTCCTTGTTTAAAGAAGGAAAATGGAAGCACATCTAGAATAGATGATGCAGTTGTCCAAGATAAGAGACAACGAGATGATAATGATCTCCAAGATGAGAGACAAGATCAACCCGAGGAAGAAGAGGTTAAACCTAGAAAAGCAAACGGGCGAGAACCAAGAAATAATTTGGACCCGATTTTGTCTCTTTTATGCTAGAAAATGAACCCACTTCTTATCAAGAAGCTGTAAATTCCTCGGAAGGGCCTCGATGGAAAGAAGCGATTAATAGTGAAATAGAGTCTATTTTACAAAATCATACTTGGGAGCTCGTGGATTTACCTCCTGGTTGTAAACCACTAGCCTATAAATGGATCTTCAAAAAGAAGATGAAAGCTGATGGCACCATTGATAAGTACAAAGCAAGATTAATGATCAAAGGTTTTAGACAACGCGAAGGTCTAGATTACTTTGATACTTATTCGCCTGTTACGCGAATAACTTCTATTAGGATGATTCTTGCTATTGGCGCATTAATAAATTTAGAAGTTCACCAAATGGATGTGAAAACGACTTTTCTAAATGGAGATTTAGAAGAAGAAATATACATGAACTAACCCGAGGGTTTCATGGCTCCTGGACAAGAGAGCAAAGTTTGTAGGCTTGTTAAGTCATTGTATGGCTTAAAGCAAGCTCTAAAACAATGGCATCAAAAGTTTGATCACGCCATGCTAGAGGGTGGATTCAAAATTAATGAATGCGACAAGTGTGTTTATGTCAAAGACACAAATAGTGGATATGTAATCTTGTGTCTTTATGTCGACGATATGCTTATCATTGGCAGTAACGACAAGATGATCAAGTATACTAAAGACATGTTGAAATAAAAGTTTGACATGAAAGATATGGGTTTGGCTGATGTGATCCTTGGAATAAAGATCATACGAACTCAAAGTGGACTTGCATTAAGTCAAGCACATTACGTGGACAAAATTCTTAATACTCATAATGCGGGGGATTCCGGCCTAGTTAGAACTCTAATTGACACCAGTTTGCATCTATCTAAAAATAGAGGCGCAAGTGTTGCCAAATTAGAGTATTTAAGAATTATTGGCATGTTAATGTATTTGATGACATGTACCCGACCTGACTTAGCATATGCTGTTAGTAGGCTGAGTAGATATACTAGTAATCCAAGTGATGCACATTGGAAATCTATGACTAGGGTACTTCATTATTTGAGATACAGTCGTGATTATGCACTGAACTATGCTAGATATCCATCTGTTATTGAAGGATACAGTGATGCAAATTGGATATCTGACATAAAGGATTCTAGATCGACCAGTGGATATGTGTTTACACTGGGAGGGGTCGATATATCTTGGAAGTCTTCCAAGCAAACTGTAATAGCTAAGTCCACGATGGAATCAGAATTTATCGCGTTAGATAAATGTGGAGAAGAGGCGGAATGGATACGTCAATTCGTAGAGGACATACCCAGTTGGCCTAAACCGGTAACGGCCATTAGTATACATTGTGACAGTCAATCGGCAATTGGCAGAGCTCATAGCACAATGTATAATGGAAAGTCTAGACATATCCGTCGTCGACATAACTCGGTACGACAACTACTCTCAACAGGAGTTATCTTAATTGACTATGTGAAGTCAAAGGATAACATCGTGGATCCGCTTACGAAAGGCTTAAGCAAAGAGTTAGTTAGTAATTCGTCTAAAAGAATGGGACTAAAGCCCTTAAAGGAATGAGTTTCTATGAAGGAAAACCTAACCCAGTTGACTGGAGATCCCAAGATCTGGGTTCAATTGGACAACCTAATCATAGAAATGTAGGGGAAGTCACGTCAATGTGGGGGAGTTACTTAATACACTAACTTTCCTAGTCCATTCCTAGAACAATGTGACTTGTTGAGAGGTTAAACATATGGCTTAATGATTCAGGATGAAATCATAAAGCATAATGATTCAAGATGAAATCATAAAACATATGTTTTTAATGATTCAAGATGAAATCACCTATGTGAGAGAGAATTGGGGTCGCTTCAAAGGAAATTGAGGGCGCAATTTCTAAGAGCTCTTGCAGAACCAGGCGAGTGTTCATGACCATAACGAACACGACTATGAGGACTTGACAAGGTCAGGGGGAGTCTTGTGTGAGTGTGTATTATCGTCTACGTAAACAGAGGCTGAGTTCAAGTACATCGCGTCTACTCAGATCTAGGAGACTAAGTGCATCTCACAAGGATAGGTTCAAAGGGTTACACCTACCTATCCTATGCAGGACTTAACCGCAGAAATTTTGCCGAAACTTTCGTGTGTTTTCGACCGATTCCCATTCATGTAGGGGATTGTTGGAAAATATTTTGCAAAATATTTGTTTTTGCAATACTTTGGACATAATTTTATATATGTATATGTTATATATATTCGTAGTACTTAGTAGCTTTTAGTTCTCCGGGAAGAGAGCTTCGCAACGAGCTAAAGTATGTCCAATATGGAGTTAATATGAATGAGATATCGTGTCTCAAAGTGAGTCACGTGAAACACAATATTTGGAAAATATTTTGTCCCACATCGCTTGAAACATGAAGTGAAAACATGTTTATAAGGAAATCCTAGTTTCTACCCTACAATATTCATTTGTGGGTTTTTACTCCCACGCCTACACGCGCGCAGGGGGGGGGGGTGCAGAAAGTGAGATTTCTAGGCCAAAAACGAGTTCGAAGCTACTAAACTTGTGCACGAGCGCGCGACCTGCGAACTCGAATGAAGCTTCGAAAACTGGCTTGGGTGCGAGCAGATTTCGGTATCTTTTTTGCTGCGAATTCGATTTGTTTTTTCCAGAAAATTATGTACATCTATTTTAGGAATAGATACAGAAGTTATTCACAGAATATTTTTATGTGTTAAAGAGACAGGAAATTTGTTTAAGTTATAACATATTTTCCTGACTTTGGTATATGTTTTTCTTTGAGAACAAGTCAAGTTTTCAGTATAAATATAACCTCTTCTCATTTAGTTAAATCATCAGAAAAAACACAGATTTTTCCTCACTCCATTATCAGGCAGTTTTCCAGTAGCTCGTCGATCAGAAACACGCAAGGCTTCCGTGATCTTTCAGGCAAGTTTGTTAAGTCCGGTTGTACAACAGCTTTGGACTTTGTACCCTAGGAAACAGACGACGAATCTGTTTTAAGGGAAGCGTGTTAAACATGTGCCTCGTCTTAGTTTTACTGCTTTCTTCATTACTGTTAATTACTTTATGTCATTTAAATTCTGTCAATTTAATTTCTGTTATTTTATTATAAATTCGATTTTATAATAAAAGTGTACACCGTTTCCTACAGCTTTTAAATGCAATGATAAAAAGCTATTGAAAAACTTTTCAAAATAGTGAAAAGTCTTTCTAAAAACTACCCATTGTAGATGCTCTTAGTTAGAGCATTCGTAATGGTCACTTTTTAAAAATCTTTTTACTGTTTGATCAAGCTATTTCAAAAACTTTTCCAATTGTGATAATAGCTTGAATAATGACTTGGAAGGGAATAGCTTGGTGTTTACCAAGTGTTTGATACAAATATACTAAGTTATTGCCATTTAACGTGAAGCTCAAAAAGCTTTCAAAAAACTTTTATCCATTAGAGCTTGTTTTGTAAAATAATTTTTTTAAATAAAATTTATAAAAAATTTAATGTTAATTAAAAGAAAAAGTCATTATGAGTTTATGCATTGCGTATGCTGTTATATGTGAAAAGGTGTTGCATTATGAAAGTGTAAGGGGCTGTTTGATAAAAAAAATGATTTAGCGCTGAATGAATCAAAGCTACTGAATGATTCCAAAGTGCTGAATGAGCTTGATTCTGAGTGAAAATGATTGTTTGATAATTGTTCTGAATGACCAATTTGAATTGACTGAATTGACCAATTTAACTTTCTGTCTAGATTTGTACCTTATAAAAATAAACTTCTATAAACAATTTATTAACTTGAATTAAAATATAATGTAAAAAATTAATATCGAAGTAAAAAAAAATATAAATAGTCTTATCAAAATATCATAAAACAATACAAATTACCAACTAATATTAGGTTGTATCATTTGAAAACAACTCATTACCAATCTGATTACGAAGATTAGCCATATATTCATCACTAACCTATTTGTGAGTTGTACAATAAAAGAAATAAGAAGAGAAGATAAAGAAATCAAAGATCCATAAGAAATCACTTGCATCATCACTAACCTATTTGTGAGTTGCGCGTAAACGGAGCCGTTGGGCGGCCGGAAGGTTGCCACGAGTAAGTCAGTTTGGGGGAGCGGGAGGCCGATTAGGAAAGGAGCTTTTCAAATCAAAGAATTCGTATTTGGTATACGAAAGTGCGGAAGGCAAGCCCTTCTATCTGACTTTGGCCCTACATTATTAGATGCTTTCTCCTTCTGCTCGCTTCTTCTTTCTCCCTATTGAGTGAGATGACAGTGACAGTGGAAGGCTCCGCACCTGAGCCTCGTTAGACTCAGCAGAAGTGTAAGGTGTAAGTGAAGAGAATAGAAGAGATGTACCCAGTATAGACTATCGTTACATATATAGTTCGTTGTCCCTACTTCTCATAATAATACTAGCTACTTCTATTACATACAACAACTACGTAGTATATAGGTTTATCACATAATGACAATTTTGTTTCAACATCATGGAGTTTTCTAATTCTTTTGTCTCAAAGATACAATATTATATTATGGATAAACATAGAATGATTGATAGAACTTAAGAAAATACGAATCAATAAAGTTTTACCTAGAATAGTTGATCGAGAATGAGATCAAGAAAAAAAGGAGCGGCTTGAGACGTGAGAGAGATAGTATGAAAAGAATGGTATTTAAGAGAAAATAAAGACGCTGAATCACAAACCATCATATGGGAGGTGAACCATCAGAACTGGGTTGGACCAATAAAAACTTATCTTTTTTCTACCAAACAATATTGGCTTTGACCGATCCAGTGATAAGTGTTGAGTTATTCAATTAAGTGGCTATCAAACACACCCTAATAGCACAAGGAGTCATCACTCAAAGTGACTCCCTTTTGGGGTGCCACGTCAGCGAAACTCACTCACTCACTCACATGAAAAAAACAGGGGAGTCATCACTCCAAGTTACTCCCTTTTGTGGGTCCCACTTTTTTTATTTCTCACATTTTCAAATTAAATTAATTCATTTCATAAATAAAAATAAGTATTACAATCCTAAAAAAATAGAAAAATACAACTTCGAATAAAAAAACGAAAAAAAAAACGAAAAAATTACGAAAAAAATTACGAAAAAAACTACTAGTTGGAGGAGTCCTCGGAATTTTCAACGTCGCGGTATTGATTGGTATTTGGCATTTTTGCGCGTAGACGAGCCTTGATTTCTTCTTTTTTAAAGTTTATAAACGCGACCATTTCGGGATCCATGTTGGAGGTGTCATAGTTGAGAAATTTCAACTCCTCCATTTCAGCAATCGTGTCGTCTTTACGTTGCGAAGACGCATACGCTTTCTCCACAGCTTCACGACGGAGACGAAGGTCATAGTAACCGCGTCATTAAATTGAGACGAGTTACTTCCTCCGGTACTCGCCGATGTTTCGGAACGGCTTTTTTTTCCGGGCTGTTCTTTACCGGCGGGGCGGGGTCGTTGATCGCGTTGGAAAAGCTCGTCCGTGTTCATCGGCATCGCAAACGAACCGCCTTCATCGTTTTCGGTCAAATCAAACGGGGCAACCTCGGGTGCGTCCCATTTCGGGGACTTCCTCAAAACATTCCATGCCTTTTCGTGATTAAACATGGCATTTCTATTCTCGTCCGCGTAAATGCCCCGAGCCCGTTCAATCACATCGACCTCGCTTTCGCCACTTTTTTTGTTCCGATGACATTTCTTGTAGATGGCGTTCCACTTCATAATATTATGATGCATCAGATTCCACTTACCCGTAAGCATGTCTTTGGTACGTTCTTGATGATTTCTTTCGTTAAACACTCGGGTAATCCGAATCCAAAGAGTGTCTCTTTTTTGGTGACGCCCAACTTTCGGATCTTCGGATGTTGCGATGTAACACTCGGCAAGCACGGCTTCTTCGTTCTTGGTCCACCGACCAAGACCTTCATTCGGAACGGGTTCTTTTGATTTTTTTTGCGGGGTTTTTCTTTCGGGTTTTTTTTTGTTGGTTCGGTTTTGGGTGGTGGAATTGAGCTTGTAGATTGGAGTGATAGGCGTCTTTGAGTGGTATAGGCTTGATATTCTTCTTGTTGCTTTTGTATAAAAGCTTGATCTTCGGGAGTCATCGGACCTTGGGTAGGAAATTCGGGGAATTGCGAATTGGACGTAGTTCCGTCACCGACACCCATGTTGGATTGAAGGAGGTGGGTGAATCCGAACCAATTTTCGCCGGCCATTTTTGTGTTTGTGAACGAATGAGAGAATGATTTGAATGAGAGAATGATTTGAATGAGAGAATGTATAGAATTGTAGAATGGTTGTGTAAAAAATGATATAGGAAATGTAGTATTATATTTACTGTTTTTTTAACTACTGCAGGGCGAAAAGTTATACTCTAAGAACTCGACAAGGCTAAACATGGTGTTGCTTCGATAGCTTTTATCATTCCACACCTTCGCTTCATCTGCTTGCTTACTACATTTGGCTAACAAGAATGGATTAAGTATCGGTTCATGCGACATGGATGACCTCAAGATACACCCTCCACCTCACCCAAACATTCTATGAGTTATAATCAAATTAGAAATTTAGCTACGCTATGCTTATGCTTATTGGTTTTAAGACAAGTTTTTCTTTGTGGGGGTTTGTCTCACTTAGAATTTACTTGTGCTTCTGCTGTAAATAATATTTCATTTTATCAATTTTTTTACCTTTGTAAAATGGTATAAAATAAATTTTTACTTGTAACTTTGATTAATATTATTCTTACATGTTTGATAATCATGATTTCATATATGATTCACCCATGAATCAACGAAACTGTATCAAAGACATTTAATATTTCTGTTATGAATTTGATTACGACTGAGTAGTGTTATTGTATGTTTTATCTTATGTAATCTTAATTCTACAAGAATCATATATGATTATGCATGAATCATATATGATTTTACATGAATCATGTATTATTCTACATAAATCATATATGATTTTACAAGAATCATGTATGATTCTACAATAATCATATATGATTCTACAGGTCTCATGTATATTTGGTATAAAGCATATTTAACACAAATCATTGGTAACAAATGTGATTCATGAAAAATTTGTAAATACTTAAACGAATCATATATGATTCATTCTGAATCACACATGATACATGCATAAACATCTGCAAAAATGAGACCTATCTACTAAAACACTTTTTGTGCTAGACCACAAGCATTATCTTCCATCATATCTCATATACATTGTATTTGATGATACCAGCATAACGAATTGACTTGTGGTTTGCCCTGTAAGAACTGGATGGTTGTCCAGCATATGTCCCTTTGTTTTTTTCTTGCTAAGGTGACATTAAAAGCCAAAAGAAACTCCTTTTAAATTCATGGTGATTTCTTGATATGAACGCATGAGCCGTCCGACCCTAATCCCAATACCGAGACACATCCATAGGCCGACCACGACACCTACTCTTACGTCCCTAGGTCGATCTCAGCAAGGTTTATAGATCTGAACAGTTGATGAATAAATGTGCGATCTTTTAAATTTGTTTTGTTCCTAAACATTGCATCGGAGGGAGAAGGTGGGTGCGGATCTCAAAGGAGAAAAGGGTGGTCGGAGTGGTGGTTTTAATCGTCGCCGGCGGTTGATTGTGGTGGGTGGGTGGGTTTCAGGGAGGGGAAAAAATGAGAGCAGATGTGTGTGTTTTTTTGTTAAAAAATGATGTGTGTATAAATTATATGTTTATATAGGTGCAATTTTGGTCATTGGATCAAAAATTGATTGGATGGTTGTGATTGAATTACCGGGTCTATGCTATTTAGGAGGTCTATAAGGATCTCAACTCAGACCTGGTAATTCAATCACAACCATCCAATCAATTTCTTGTTGGAAAATTCAGAGATTTAAATGGAAGTTGACTTTTTAACATCCGTCTATCGAGTGTTTTAGTGGATTTCCCGCTTTCATGGCAGGAAAGTTAGTTTCATTCAACACTATTTACTCCTCATCAGAAACCTGACATCTAAAACTTCAAACATATTATGAAAATAACTTACCATCCTGCGTAAAATCCTCGAAAATTTGCATGATGTCGGTCTTAAGACGAGCAACTTCCACAGTAGCAGTAACCTCCTCCGCCATGGCAAGAAGTACCTCGCAACAACACACCTTCCTCCTTCGCCATGGGAATAAACACATATGCATGTTCAACTCCTCCAACATACAAAATAAGCACATCAAATCCTCTGCCATGGCAAGAAGCACGGGACAATCATAGAAAATCTTCTAATATTTAACCTCAATTGAGTATCATCATTCTTTTGCTCGTCTATCCATATAGCTTTACAAAATTAGGGTTGGGGGTTTGATTAGATCTACAACAAAGGTGGTGGATTGTATGTGTGGGAAAAGATCAGATATATAAGATGATGTTAGATCTGATATACGGTGGCGATATTGTGGTTGTGGTGGTTGGATGGTGGCTATGGTGGTTGGGATCCAAAGTATAACTGTGTGTGTGTGAAAAACTAGGGGAATGAGATAAGATTTTTTCAATTAAATGAAATGGAAAATTGAGAACCGTACACGTGTAATAGAAATGGAGGGTAGGGATCATTTCTCTTGGTCTATGAGAAACTTTAGGTCTATGGGGAACTTTTTCCTTGTAGCAACTCTTAATTTTCGGATCAATATTTATAACCCGACTTTTATTTATCATGTTTGTTTTTATAATTAAAAAAATAAAAAATATATATAGAGTTCTCGGTTAACCAACAAGGCTGTGGCTTTAAGTATCAAATAGGTGTATTTTATTATTTACCGGCAATGTCTATGTTAGACATCGATCATAAATATTCTCCTAGTGACATAAAAATATTTTTATTAATGTCTTTTTAATTATTCGGTTTATCGAAATTTAAGCGTTATTCGTTTATATAACGCGTTAACGTTTATTAAATAATAAGCCGTCATTTATTTATAGATATATCAACATTCTCCTAATGTCGTCGTTCCTATTTTATATCGAGCGTTTAGTTTTCGTGTTTTACGTGTAACTTTTAAAATCACATAACTTTTAAATATCGGCGTTCGATAATACCTGCTTTATCTTATTAAGAATAAATATATAAAATAGAACCCTTTTAGTCTTCACACTACACGTATGCAACTTTCAAAATGAAACACATCACCTAATATGCTACGTGTTTAGTTCTAGTCCGAATCTTAAAGTTTCATTTTTTTATATTTTCGTATATCTTTTGTTAGTGATGATATACGGCAAAATAGTATTATCAATAAAAGCTATAGAAGTTATTTAATAACAGCGGTGATCGTGGATAGAGTGATATCAAGATTCCTAGTTCGTTGCGGCGTGATTAAGTGCATATTTTGGTTTGCGTCTCGGCAATATTTAATTTTGTTGATACTTATGTCTGTCGGTATTTATAGCAGTACATCGCGACTCCGTTTCACTCTTATTTTCCGGCTGAGATAAGATACTCTTTTTACCAAATTTACTAGTATAAAATCACATATTGGTAATCTATATCAAGTGCGAGAGGTGGACTCATATTTGCCGATACAAAAGTGTGGCCGGTCGATTTTAGCTCGTTTTCGGGTAATAGATTTGGTTACATACAAGTTTGTAGTTCACGATCGGGGTGACTTATTTGGTGATCGAGAAATGTTCTCGAAATTCGATAGTTGAAGTCGGGCTCAATCTCTTGACAATAGGTTTTTAGTCCGGTTTGTGGCAGTAAGTTCTTTTAGACATATTTATGAATTACTAGTTATGTATAAGATAGAACTGATCATCACGAGCTTAATATAGTACCTAGTATTACAAAAGGAATTTTCTAATGTTAAGAATGAAGTATTATAAAATTTCAATGTAACACTTTTAACCTTGGTTTATTTTATTGTTACAAAACTAATCCAAATTATATTTTTAGGAAACTTTTATAAACTTGTTTCTTGTCTTATGTTGTAGTTTATATCTCTAAGACGCGGAATCTTTATTTTAGGTCGTCGTTGGAAGCTCGCGGCTTCCCGTCTTATCTTATTTCGTCGTTATCCTTTCGTGACTATTGTGTCAATCATTATCCTCGTTTGATATCGTCATCGCTAAGGTGAGTTCATAGCCTCGCTTTTACTACTTTAATTGTTTTATGAAACCCGTGAGGGGGATACATGCTAGTTTTTACGAATGGACGCAAGTGCTTGAACTATATGCTTATTTTGTCCCTTTTAGTCATGAACCGTTAATTACTTGGACCGGCTGTACTGGTCGAGTAAACGTGAATGCTGTGAATAGATCTATTGGGATTGACCTCCCCGTCCGGGTTTAACGGAAAACCGACTGGACGCATTGTATTTGAAACTTGAACGGAATAACGGATGTTAATGTTCGGTTTCATGAGCTAAATGCGATAACTGATGCTATCTGACCTTGGAAACTGAATACTTGAAATCTTGTGGTCCACTGCTTTTACTTGCAAACCTATGAATTCACTCAACCGTTGTGTTGATGTTTTAGCATGTATTTCTCAGGTACTCGAGTTTAAGCGCAGCTGGAGCATGGAGTCGCACTGGACATTTTAAAGGCAATAAAATACTTATTACCATTCGATAAACTTTTTGAAACTGTTTATTATTACATTATTGTTGGGACTTATTTGTAAACTCTGATTTTAAATTATTGAATAGATTAAACTTTTGAAATGCCTCTTTTGAGTGCGTGTAACTTGTGTGCTGTTCTATGAAGTAATACTCCCAATGACCCTTCCGCTGCTATCCGAAATTTGGGAGTGTTACATTCCTACCGGGTCTATGCTATTTAGGAGGTCTATAAGGATCTCAACTCTATATATATATAGTTTAAAACTGAAAAAATAAATAATTTAAAATCAAATATAGCCGTTGGGCAATTAATACAAAAAAAATATTAAATTTTCTAGCCGTTGGACATTAAAAATAAAAAAAAAATTCCAAAATAAACGGCTACTAGCCGTTATTTTTTAAAAAAAATTCAATTTTTTTTATTCAGGCTTCATGCCCCGTGGGTAGACCCACGCCACAGGCTCACGTCGTGGTTTTTTTGGTTTCTCGGAGTCATCGCGCGTCTCACACCGTGGGTTTGGCACCCCACGGCGCCACCACTTCCAGGCCTCTAAGAGAATCTTACTACATGTTACAACCAATGTTTTAAAAACCGGGTTGACCCGGCCAGTTGAACCATGAACCGGCTCGGAGACCGGGCCGGATGTGACCGGATTTTTGCTAGTTTGAGAACCGGATTGAACCGCCGGTTTTTCGTTAACCCGGTTTGATTAACCTGGTCGGGTCATAATTTTTTATAAAAAAAAGGTTTCAAAAACTTATTTTTATAAATATTTTTAAGTTTTAAATATATATATTAAAGTAATGATTAATAGTGTTAGTTAAGTTAAAGTCAAACTAACTTAAAATGTTCACTAATATTGTTTTGTTATAATCTATTACAAATTGTAAGTATAAATTAATTATTTTTTTACATTTTTATAATAATATTGTAAATATAAAACTAAAAACTAAGGCTAGTGGGTGAAAAATTAATACTACACATTATAAATATTAAAAATATACATATATAAGGAACCGGGTTGACCCGGCGGTTCAACCGGTTGAACCGGTCACTAGAGCGAGTCAACTAAAAAACTGGGTTTTAAAACATTGGTTACAACTCAATTCGTGTTTGGTCAAGTCAGATAAATATTTTTTTTCATTAAATGACGAAAATGCCACTATTTAAAATTTTATTATAAATTTTATCTAACTAAAACTAAATAATTTTTTTTATACTAAATAGTGCCAAAAATCAAAGATTAAAACGTTTATGAGCTGCAGACCGATTCCATCAAAGCGACCGAATCGTCGCAACAAGCCGATCTAGTGCGAAATCGGTCGACCGATTTAGCCGACCAAACCGTTACGAGTATCCTTAAGCTTGAAAGAGCACCATCGAACAAACTAAAACATTACGCAACCTAACAAATGTTAGTTGTACATATTTGTATAGCTAATATGCAATTGATTCACTAACCTAACCGTCTAACACACACCTAAAACACACATAGCAAAATCATATTAGTTGTACATATTTGTACACTTAGTATGCATTTGATTCATTAACCTAACCATCTAACCGTTTCATTTATGTTTTCACTCTCCTTGTATTAGTTATACACACATATTTCATCTTCTAAACCCACACTTCCTTATCTTAATGTCATAGCCTCTAGCAAGTGATCATTAGATTTGATAATACCCACATTCACACGTTTTGCTCTACTAAATGGAGACATGTCCATCACACTTCACACAACGACTTTATCACTCTCCTTCATTAAATTACATCTTATTTCATCTCATCCGACAAGAAAAATCACAATTTAAACACTAAAAAGATAAACAAACCAAATTGTACTCATAAAATGGATTAAATTATTAGGGTTCCATCTGATGGACCAAGTACTTTCAAACCTAAAATTGCTACTTGTATTATCATCAACTATTATTATCTAGTTTCATTAGATCATAGATGATACTATGATAGTGTATAAGCCACTAAAAGTGGGTATGGAAGTGAGTCATATTTAGCTTGATCTTCATGTTGTCGGACTTTTCATATGTTAAATATATGGTTAAAATATGTTTAACAGTAAAATTTGTTGATACTCGCAATTTGAATAGATACTGAGTTAGTCTTGTGACATTTTCTACATATACTTGTCACAGAATATCATACATCAAATTCTTAAGTTGATGTAATGGTAAGTCGCGACCCTATTAGGCAGCCTTTGGGATGGGCGCGATGGTGTCTCGGTCGAGTAAGGGTGACCGCGTTGCAATTGATCGTCTCTGTTGCTACGTCCGAATCGTCGAAATTGATCTTATATACGATCGAGTTGAAAAAGTGTGAAATCAAAAAGGAAATAATGGAGGAAGTGGAGTGTTAATTATGTTTTAATTAGATAAAATTTGTAATAAATTTTCAGATTTTAATATATTAAACTTTATTTAATTTCTTACAACATATATTACTTTATTCATTTTTAGAGTTAGTTTTAGTTAATATATTTTATATTCTTTATTTTTAAATAAGTTTTTTTTAACCATTTTTTTAATGATATTTAAGTATAAATATGATTGTAATGTTTTTTTCTTTGAATTATTTTCTAATTTTTTTTAATTAAATGTAATGTTTTTATTTTTGTGTTTTTTTAACTAAGTCGCTTTGTTATAAGTCATTGTATATCGCCGGAAAAAAAAGGTAATAGTAACAGAAAAATAAACGTTGCTCCCCAGCCTTAGTTGTACGCATACGTTGAACTAAAAGTCTAAATTAAATAAGTATAGCTTTGAGTTTGCTTGATTAGCTTTTTTTAATACATGTTGAAATGATGTGTCACTGTGTTAGTAGTAGTTGCTTACTTGCTTTAGTTACACTTTTTTGTAAATAAATAAATTGCTTTAGTTATAGTAGTATTAATGAACTGGGCTGATTTGACAAAATTTTGTCAATGGGCCGTAGCCGGGCCTCACCACACCAACCTCACTTTATTGTTGTGTATTTAAAAGCCCTACCTCACTTTAACACACACAAACAATATCCACACAAACAAAAACACAAAATCAAAAAACAAACAAAAATGATGAACAACATGAGCGAGGGCAAGGAATACTGGTATGATATTATCAGTACTGGTACCATTCTTTCTTTTCCTTCTTTCATTTTCCAGTCATCCTAAAAATGGTTGGTGCACAACAATTCGACACAGATTTGGCTTTCATAGCTACCATAGGGATGTTAACCTTTCTCACCGCAATGATCTTTCCAATGGGGTCCATTCCGAATGCGGTCCTTGCTTCGGTTGGGTTTAGTTTGAACATGATGATTGTGAGCTTTATGTCTAGGCGTGTCTGGTGGCCTAGAGGAGACTTGAATCTCATGGTAGAGATGGGTGTGGCTATTATTACACTTTTGTTCATTATGTTTGTCTCACGGGATTCCATTATCAAGGTTGTTAGGGGTGGTTTTGTGGCGGCGGGTGCTAGGGTTTGTGGTCGTAGATCTGGGTGTTAACTCACATCTGTGTTAACTCATGGCAGAAGATGATGGAGTGGGATTAGCTGTTTAATATATTTGTTTGATTAGTATTAACTATTAACTATTAAGTAAGTAGTACTACTTGTTCTTCAGTATGGTGGCCTAATTGTGTTTTGCTTAAATAGGTTTTGTTAATGGTCTTTTATTCTAGTTTAGTTTATGTGTACTAACATTTTCAAGTTGATGAATGAACAAGTATCAAGTAGTATTGTTATTTATTACTCCTTTCAAAATAATTTAGACTTTAGAGTTTAATCTAAAAATAGTTAAAAATATATATATATTAAGTTTATTATATCATTTTTATTTGAGTTTATTATTATAAACAGTAAAAAGGTTGTAAATTAATTAGTTAAAGTAAAATTGTTATTTTTTAAAAAGTTTTAGAAAAAAAAGGTTAAAAAATTAATGTTTTTTTAAAATTGTCATTGTTTAAAAATTGATAGTTTTTATTAAAAAAATTGATGTTTTTATTGCACTTATTAAAAGTATTAGAAAGTCATTTGTAATAAATTTCTTCAATGATCGAAAGTTTTTTGTAATTATGTAGATAACTTAGTGCAAACCAAATTTATAAACCACTTGATAAACCCAAAGCTTTTGCTAAAACCTTTACAAAAATCCTTAGCTCCATTGATAAAAAGGCATTAGAAAAAGTTTTGTAAATAATGAAAAGTTTTTCAAAAACAATGCATTGGAGATGCTTTTAGGGAGTACTACTTAGTTGTGATGTCCAATGCAATAGATGTTCGAAACAAAGAATTGGATCACGATTCAATAGTTTTGATGCCTATACGACACTTTGGGTTGGGGATAAGATGCACACTAAAACTTGTACATTACAAGAAAATAAAATATGGTTTTATTTCTAGAGGAATGCAAGAACCAGAAATATTGTCCAATCAAATTTTTGTCAAAGACTTACAATTTTTTTTTTACATGTAGCATAAATTTTGAAAATGTGGAAATTACATTATTACCTTTGCTTTTTAATAAATTTATAATTGCAATAAAAATTGAAATATATATATATATATATATATATATATATATATATATATATATATATATATATATATATATATATATAAAGTTAGGATCAAATGAAAAGAAACCTTAAAATAAGAAGAAATTATAACCGCATATTCGAGATGCATCCACTTAAATTAGATGCATATTTATAATCTTAGATTCATTATAATGCATCATAACATGTTGTATAACTTTTAAATAGATGCATATATGTATATTAGATGCATTTTATGATTAATCTATATTTTTGTTCCTCTACACGTGCCGAAATCATGAATAATCAGTTTGCACCATCTACACATCAATTTAACTTCCGAAACTCAAGATGGTGCATCTATATGAATATAAATGCATCTAATACAGGTCGTTGCATCTCAAATATGTGGTTTTAGTTTCTTCTCACCACTTCTTATTTTAAGTTTCTTCTCACTGAATCCTTACTCTATATAGATATATGTATCAAATATCCATAACATTAAAAAATATATAATTGTTAACATATGATTTTAATCTCGCTAATATGAACATATATAACCACGAAAGCAAAAAAACATAACGTTCAATTGGCAACAAAACATGTCTTCAGTTGTAACCACCTTAAATGAACGACAATTGGAGTCCAAGTGCCCCGAGAGCAGAATGAGTAGTATTCAAAAGGTATACAGCAGCAGGTGGTCTGTGAATATGCTAACCCTGCACCATGAGACAAGGCACATCAGTGTACGCTTAATAAACGCAGGGGTGATCCTCAACTTGGCAGGCAAAACAGAATCACAACTGAATAAACCAAACCAAAAACATATAAAACTAAGGTACTCTAGCAAAGCGGACAGAGCAAAAGGTGTCCTAGTACTGTGGGCTGAACAAAAGAAATTCTTACAAATTGGGCTGAGTAAACCAAATCAAAGCACACTCAGCTGCGAAAAACGAGTGCCATATAGCATCTCAGTTAAGATTCAGCATCTTGTACAATGAGGTTTTAGAGGGCATGCGATTAGTGCATGAGCTAGCCCTCTTAAAGAGGAAGCTATTTATGCACACACATACTGGATATATCTGTACAAGGTATAGCCATATAGGAATTTATATCAAAGCGCCGTTTAAGTCTGCAGGCATAAAGTTATAACAAAGCTCCAGTACATCTTAAAGAGGAAGCTATTTTCACGTTCTTGATATTTCATAACTCAAGTCTGCAGGCACAAAAAAATTTAAGCTATTTTCACCTTCTTGATATTTCATTATTTCTACTTGTAAGTTTTTTTTTCCATTTCATTGCAATCAATCTTCTTTTATGTTCCCGTACATCTTAAAGAGGAAGATCCCAGAAAAAAGAACTTAACACATGTATGAGACTAAATGTGATTAACCGGCCTAAGCCTGAAAACATTTTCAAGTTCAGGTTGCATCTGAACTAATATTTCAAATAATCTTGATTACTTATTACCAATTTACCATTATTTGTTTTAATGTTACTGTAACGAGGTTTATATTATGCCATTGCATAATGGCATCGAATTAGTCCATCAAATTAAGGGACACGCCTAACAAGGTGTTCGCTAACAATGTATATACGACACGCCTACCTACCCTGGCTTACTCCATACATTTAAGTTATTGATAGATTCGAATCTCATCTCTAAGGATTTAACAGAAAGATTTACCAAAGATGGAAGCTAATCTAATTGATGGAAGTATCACATACCTTCCTTCAAACAAGTCATCTACTCATCTTCAACATAGTAGACGTAGACAATCTCACATATGCATAAGCAGAAGGCTGAGTTGAAATTTCAGTTTAAAATAAGCTTATAATTTTACTTTATTAATCTAATTACTTTATAAAAATTACTTTACAGATATGTCCCCGCAATGACCAAGTTGCATCGGTAACCATCTTGAGAAAACAAAAGAAAGCAGAAAAGCCAAAACTAAATACTACGTACAACCTTATCAGATCAAAAGTGGGATATGTTGCATATGTTAGCAGAAAAACAAAGAGCGGTGCTAACCTAATTATGGATTAACTTAATAACTAATTAGAGGGCTTATTGGCTTACTTGTGTAGAAATTCTTGCAAGGCGATAAGCATAATACAACTGCCTAATAGCCAAGCTGCTATTGCCTATGGGTAAAATAAACAATACTTTATACTAATAGTATCAATACCTAATTGATTCTTAACCCAAAACCACTATAATGCAAAACTACTTCCCATCAGATACCAATCCAACAAACAAAAACAAAGATGTTAACGTAAATTGGATATAAGATGTTAACTTACAGATTTATCAGATACCAACTGAGACAAACGTTGAATCTCTTTCATCATTAATGCGATACAATTCTTCATTTCGCCTTGCTCATCGGTGACTCCATTCAACTTTTCTTCTAAAGCTGTGGATATGTTCCTTTCAAACTCGACAATTGTCCTTAAATTCTCCGCAGCTGAAATCTCTTTCTTTGGTGTTAAACGTCCTCTTAGACGTCCAGGAACACGTTTCAGTAGGTTGAAACATATTTCCGCGGGTGTACCCAAACCAGCAGCTTCTTCATTTCGTAACTTATTCTGTATGTAGTGTCAATTTTCCAGTGAAAGAAGTAAATATATTTCTCATGGCTACATAAACGATTACAGCTAAGAAGTACTCTCGTAAACAAAATACTACAAATTGTAGAAAAGGATAAAAATTTATACCTGAACTTCTCACTTGCACACTTTTCACAAAGCTTGACCCAATCAGGATGTTCAATACCGTTTCGGGGTCGACTAGCGCCTCCTCATATTTAGGAAACTTCTGATAAAGAAAATGCAACCTGTGTTGCCGATATTTCTGTTGATTCCCTAACCGTGAATCTATAGCATCTACCGACCTCCTACACTTCCCATCGAAAGTTTTGTCCTAATGTATAATGAAAAGAAAAAGGCCTTCATCAAATTAAAAAGCAATTTACCACGAAATAATAAAACAGAAACTTTATTACAATCTACATTTAACAATTTACCACGCATTTAGAGACAATATTGGTCTTTAAGAAATCTGGATGATTTTTCCATGTAGTACCATCAAAGATTCCATATTCACGCACCAAACACCCGCCCTTGGTAATGAAACGTTGGCTATCCTGCCCAACTATTGGCCCAGCGCATTCATCAATTTTGAAGACCAGCTTCCCCTTCTCCAGTCGCCTTTTCTTTGCTTCATTGGATCTTGTTTCTTATCGAGTAACTGATGTGACTAACAAGAAACAGCACAACAATAGATTATTAATACAATGTAAACACACAAAAAATGCGCATACAAAAACAATATTTCTACTATGTGAAGTTGATCCAATGCCAGTCCGGGTTTGTGGAGACAGACATTGGATCCTCATCCAATGCCAAAGACGCCTAATGAGGATCATTTGCATCAGATTGTTAGGTTGGTTAGTGAGGCGAAGAAGCCGGTTTTGTAAACAAGTTAAAGAGGAAGTATAGACTCCCAACAGAAGTACATTATGGAAATTTATGGATAAAAGGGATTGATTGTGGTTTCTAATAGATTTCAATCAAGATTACAAGCTGGTTTCTAAATCTACCATTGCATTTCAATTATTTCTTACTAAAAAAGAAAACTGTAAGAGCAAGCCTGTTTATGCCAATTAATCACAACATTGCAGATAAATACACACTTAAAGATAAATATTCAAAGTATGCATGCAACTATGGTCTGCCTAATATTGCTAAGAACTGTGACAAATTGAAATATGAAGTGTGATATTCTGTGATACGTGTTTCTAACAAATTTTGTAGAGCTAACTCAGCATAAATTCAGATTGCTGGTCCTTTGAAAAGCTCTTCCAAAAAGAAAGTCCGACAACATGAAAAGCAAGCTGGATATGACTTACTTGCATATACCCAGATTTAGGGGGAGTGAAGAATTTGAGCCCATCCCCTAACTGTTACTAACTTACTGAAATTTCAGAGAAGTAAAGAACTGGGAATCCATCACAGTAACACATACTCTGCATCATGAACTATTGTCAAGTAATGTTTTATACATTTTACAAAGTAAAATGCCATGTTCCTAACAATAGCGATTCTTGTCAGTAAATAGCACTTTTCCTAAGCATAATAGTTTGAAAGCAGTCTCACCACAATTTTCCATCCTACTTTTCACCACACAAATATATACTACAAAAAGTAGGTGATTGTTTTTTACTATAGTAACAATTGTCGAGTGTCGCAAACTGCAATCCCACTTTAATTTCGTTTAATCTTTCACAACTAAACCTTTAAATTTATTTTAAGTGCGTGCATCTCCAAAATTTATTACATAGCGCGCATATGTTTATTAAAGAACTGCTATACGAAGTATTTACAGCTAGACATTAATATCATTATTTTGACTCGAGAAAAACACTACCTTCAAATCAAGATGGTCTACTCAGATAGCAATTGTGTTTCACACAAATTGAAATTCCCAAATCATGTGATCTCACTTATGATTGATTAACTTAATCACTATAACTAGTCATAAAGCCATCTGACAGAAAGCTATACTCAATGAGAAATACATCGTCGCATTTGAACTATATGTAGCTTGAAACCCGCTCGCAACGCGCATAAGCAAAAGCTCCTTGTTATCAACATTTCCTATCTCATTTCATATAATGAAATGAAATTATCGGTAAGATTTCGTTTATGAATAAGCATGGTCCCTTTAATGATTAGGATATTTTGAGATCCCCATATAAAAGAGACTAAACATAGACGGTAAATCAATGTATTAAATCAAAAGCATTGACGAAATTTTACACATTTTTCAAAGATGTAAAGTATTGGTCATCTATGAAGGTTCAAGTTTTGAATAAAAAATTACTTTTGTGTTCGCTCAACCCCCAAAATATATACTATTGTGAGTACTGGGTGGTGGACTAAACTTTATCGTAAAAGCTTGATTTGCATTTACAAGCTACATATCAAAACTTCTTCGATCATCATATACATTTAGTTTTCTTAAAATCTTTACGGAGTTGAATACATATAGTGCAGCACTATATGTATTCAACTCCGTAAAGATTTTAAGAAAACTAAATGTTATGATGATCATCATATACATTTAGTTTTCTTAAAACTTCTTCGATCCCCTAACAGTTAGCATATATACATTTAGGAACCGCGAGGAACATAAATACATGGTAGGTTTTTTGTATGCAAACAATACAATATCAGTTCGACCAAACAATCAAATGAGACTTTCAGAATTACCTAAAATAACAAAACTTTTACTAATGTTGCACTAACATGTTACATAAAGTTCATCATATACTCCATAGAGGCATATATGGTAATATATCCAACAAAAAAGTATCACAAAAGCATGAAAACTTGCACTTGAAAAATAAGTTCTCCGGCATGCGCAAATTTTATAGTAAACCCTTCTAAAGAAAGACAAAAAAAGAAATTCTTTATCCTTGAGTGTTTACTTCCATATCCACAATATTAGATATTGCAACTATGTGCCCTAAGAGTATCTACAATGTTCAAGTCTTTGAAAGACTTGAGACATTTAAGGCATTCAATGCATTGCACATAATAATCAAATGCTTTGAGGAAAAGCTTGAAGTTTAACAAGTCTTGTGTAAAAGCTTTGCATAAAGCTTTTCTTGTAATGCCAAAAAACACTTCCAAAAACTTGCTAATAGAGTGAAAAGTTTTTGTCCATTTGAGCCATTGCACATGCTCTAAGAAAGTTGAAGCATTCAACAGTACAGGAAATAGCAATTCACCCGTTTTAAACTTTTGATACTCGCCAGATCTAAAAATAATTTATCGTCTGAAATGCATAAAAGATAAGATAGATGATGCTCTAGAGATTCACGACAACCTCTGTACACAAAAAGCCCGAAAAACTATTGTCTGATCCTTTTGTACATGTTTCCACCTACTTTAAAAGTTATATAGATACCCTTCATGAATAGTATTGCAGTTAAATGAAGACCGATGTAATCTTTAGCTCCAACAATGAGGCAACAAAACTAATACCCGGTTAATACCACATGAATGGCAACTTGAGCAAGCAAATTTATGAATACTTATCCAAACAAGATGGAAAACCACGAACCGAATATGCAGACTTAAGACTTAAGCTACCAAGCTTCACGAAAAAAAACACAAGTCCACTACAGAGCATAACACAAAGATAAATGCGTGAGTTTAAGACTCATATGGCATCTTTCAACACATGATAGAAACTGCTCGAATCCCCCATGCTTACATCAAGATGCAAAAGATAATGAACTAATCCCTATACTCCGTATTATTTAGACGTTTTATAAACGGGAAGAATCTTTTTACAATAAGAATCTTCATCAAAATAAAATCAACATATTGAATTATAATCAACGGGAATATTTTCCAAATTCTCTCGATATGTGAAATGCATTGGTCATCTATGAACATGGGCGGAGATGGGGAGGGGTCGGGGGCAAGTGCCCCCCCCCCCCCCCCCCCCCCCCCCCCCTAGCCAAAAAAACAGTATAGAACTAAATTTTGTTGTAAAAGCTTGATATGCGTTTATAAGCTACATATCAAGACTTCTTCGATCATCATATAATTTCAAAAAAAATTCTAATGGTAAAAGAGTTGAAAGTATACGGTGCTACTGGTATACCTCAAGCAATAAGCAATATAATAGCAACCAAGAAATTGCCATGGATACAAATCAGGTCACGCTACTCTCACCGATATATCACAATTCAGAAGTTTGTTTGGTGATCCTACTTCAGACTAAGATGCACCTTACTTCAGACTAAGATGCACCATTTCTACCTAGATGCTTTAATAACCCAGCCATACGTACAGATATGCAGCATGTGTGCGTGTGATTAAATTAGTTTTAGTAGCTAATGTAGCTGGAGGAGAGAAGCCAAAAAGTCCAGCAAAATGCATACTGAGTTTCTTCACACTTCTAACTTATATGTTGCTGCCAGAATTGAAAAATAGACAAAAGGATTACTGATAACACAGGTTGTACCCCCTTTTCGAGTTTTTATAATGGGTTCAGCTTTTGTACTCTACAGACAAACATATATACTAAGAGATGACTGATAAGAGGCTGGAATGTAAAGGCAGTTTCTGTTTCTGTTATGTTTTACTGCTAAAACTTTCAAGAGTGGTATTTTAACCTCATAAAGCTGTCCTGAAAGTTTCAAGACCTGCCCAGCTATCATTCATTAAAAATTACAATCAAATCTGATTTACGATGAGTTGAATGCATCATACTTAGTGAAGGGTCCGAATGCAACTATGATTTGCCACAATTCGCAAGTATTAGACTTTTGGTACCAAGTATTAGACTTTCAGTCATTATATAATTTCAGTTTTCTCAAGAATCTTCATGGAGTTATATAGACATAGTCAAGCACTCGAAAGGAAACTGTTACGAATGTATCCATAAGCAATAAGCATTTCGGTAGATTAGCTGATTATTTTTTATAAATATAAACTAAAGAATAGTAATTTTGAAGAGTTTTATGAAAATGTTTTATGCAAACCAGACTTGTTGTATACATTGGAAATGCCTTAAGTATTTAATTAGTGTCACATTTTCCAAAAGAATTGTCATGAAAGCAACGATTGAGCACATAAACATCATTAAACCAATAATATTATGTTCCCTCCAGAATAAGCTTGCAAATAACAGAACTAACATCCTGATACATGATATATCCCCCAGAATAAAACAAATAAGAGTCTACTAAAAGAATCTATCTGAACACGTTATACAGATATTACACCTACGTTCTTTCATTATAAACCTTAAACTTTATAAACCAGAAGAGCTGAGCCTTTAAC
The DNA here is from genome assembly GCA_025667525.1 of Glebionis coronaria. NCBI lineage: Eukaryota > Viridiplantae > Streptophyta > Magnoliopsida > Asterales > Asteraceae > Glebionis > Glebionis coronaria. The sequence continues at coordinate 88,932,258 of CM046878.1, forward strand.
AGCTTAGCAACAGTAAGCTGAAACCTTATAAACCAGTAATAGAGCTGCTGCGATCTCTAAAACATAGAGATGTACATTAATAGACAAATAGATGCCTTTTTTTTGGTTTACAACCTAAGGAACTTAAAATCTCGAAATGCTTCAACTTCTTAATGTTTCCTATTTCAGAAATTACACCCTTGCCACTTTTTGCAGTTACTTAAGGATAGTAAAAGATTGGTCAATCCTATTGTGTTATGGACTTATGGTAGGTACACCTAAGTAAGTCTCTCTTTTTGGTTTTAAATCGCGCCTTGTGGTCCATAGCGTTCAGGTTTCAGAGACCAATGCGCTTCACAGATGCGTAGCTAGGGAATAGAAAGGAATATACGAAATATTTATACCGAATAATATTCTTCTACCACGTAACTGCTCAGACATCAAATAACAGAGTAAGATACTAAAACTTGATAAAAAAAGATAATATAAATAGTTATCTTCAATAATAGAATTTGGAACAGGAGGAACCGAGAAAGAGATGGTCCGAGTTATGTGTCTATTACCGTTACTTCATTACTAGAGGCTAAATTTATTACTTAACTAATAGGCTAATGGCCTTAAAAACGATAGGACAGCTTGTCTATCTTTATGTGATATACTAGAAAGAAGGAGTAAGTTCCAATAGCGAGGTGATGCGATCGCAATAGTCCGCAACCCCCGTACAATTTTAAACCAAGTCTTTATCACCAATGTATGTATATCAACTTCGATAACTTGCGCATTTACAAGGAAAACGTCAGCCGATAAAATACGGGGTTCGGACGGGTGGCGTTTTAGTACTAGTGGCTTATTCTATGATCTAAGTATCTAATTAACGTAACAACACGACAATTAATAGTTGATAATAATAACAGTAACAATCTTAGATATGAATTAATTACCTCATACAAGCTCTTGATTCACGAATTCTATTTTTCCAGTTTTCGGAACCCTAATTTCATCCATTCTTTTGGTTTTCTTTTCTGAGAGATTGATTCATTTCATTTGGTGAAAGTTTTCTAATAACTAGGACCTGTTTGGTTTAAAGTTTTGTCTAGAATTAGAATTAGAATTTGGATTTGGATTTGGATTTGGATTTTCATTTAAGACCCGTTTGGTTTTAAGTTTGGTTTTAAGTTTGGTTTTAAGATATTGTATATGTTTTGGATTAAACGACCGAAACTAAAAAAACATAATTAAATGCTTTGCAAATTTTATTTAAACCAATAACTCGATAGATCAACGTTTTATTTAAGTTTTGTTGATGGGTTGTGGCTTACCGGGGCCTCAACACAACAATTTTGAGATGGTTGTGACGCGTTTTAATATTTTGAATTTTTTTTTAATTAAAATGTTTATTTATTTTGAATGTACATACATATGCTAAAAGTTGTATGGTACAAGAAAATAGATATGTGACAAAAGTAAATAAATATTAGTAATAGTATTTGTGAACTGGGCTGACAATTTTGTTGATGGGTCTTGGCTGCTTGTGTTTGGATACAAGTTTCATTCATCTTCTCACACGAACAAACTAAAACACACACATTTACAAACACAAAAAATCAAAACACACACACACAAACAAAGATGTACATCATCGAGCGTAAGAAATACTGGTTAGATATTATCACTTTCGGTATGACTCTTACGGTTTCTTCTTTCGCGTTACGAATGGACCTAAAACAAGGTGGTGCACAAAAACTCGACACAACTTTGGCTATCATAACTAGCATATGGTTGTTTACCTATCCCACCGCAATGTTATTTCCTATAGGGTCGATTCTGAATGCAGTCCTTGCTTCGTTTGGGCTGGTTCGAATATGATGGTTGTGAGTTTCATGTCTAGGCGGGTTTGGTGGCCTAAAGATGAGTTAAATCTCATGGTAGAGATGGGTGTGGGTATTGGTACACTTTTCTTCATTATAATTTTGTCGCGGGATTCGATTATGAATGTTGTTAGATCTGAAGCTTGTGTAGGTGTTATGGGTGTTTGTGAAATTGTTTGGGGTTATGGTAGTGGTTTGGTTGCGGGTGATGCTAGGGGTAGTGGTCGTCGTTTTGTGGTTATCGTTGTGCTTTATTTGTTGGTGTTAACCCAACTCGTGTAGAAGATGAAGTGGGATGTTTAAATATATGTTTGATAGTATTAATTAGTAAGTAGTACTTGTTCTTCACTATGGTACATGATTAACCTAAAGCTGGTCTAAATGTGTTTTGCATAAAGGTAGCCTAAATGGGTTTTGTTAATGGCGTTTTATTTTGATTGTTAGATCTGGTTGTTTGGGAAAATGGTGGTTGTTAGATACTTCCAAATAAACCCGGTCCCAATGCTTGTGTTATGTAAATACTTTTGAATCCAAAATTTTAGATACTCGTAAATATAAAAAATTTATTCGAAATTTTGGATATCAGAAATATAAAAACTTAGCTAAAATAATGGGTATAACATAAAAACATTATCGCAAACTTTCACATATCCAAATTCATAACAATCTTGTTACTGGCAAGTCCCTTAAATGATTTAAATTTACAACAAGAAATATAGTCGAAAATTTCCCATTTCATATTTACATTTTAGCACACAAAAATTCATGAGATTACTCTTATAATTATTGAATAAATTGCAACGAACGAACGGACCACTACACGTTATCAAAAGATACATGATGATCTAATCGGTCGAGCGAATAACTCGATAAACCGTCATTTTAAAACACATTGCAACGAAAAAACGCCCATTAAAAATCTCAGCTCAATATCATTGATCTTTAATCTCTTTCTATGGTGGCAAAAATAGTGAAATGGGCTCACTTGACAAAATGTTGTTAATGGGCCGTGGTCGGGCCTCACCACACCAACCTCACATTTGTTGTGTATACAAAAGTTCACCAACTTTTCATTTATCAACTCACACAAGAGAAACAACAACACAAACACACACACAAACAAAATCACACAAACAAAAACACACCCCAAACACACAAAACACACAACAACAAAGATGAACAACATAAGTGAGAGCAAGAAATACTAGTCCGATATTATGAATATCGGTATCGGTCTTACTTTTTCTTCCTTCACTTTACTACTCGGCCTAAAAAGGGTGGTATAGAACAACAAGAAACAGCTTCGAAGTTGGCTATCATGATTGGCATCGGGTTGTGTAGCTATTTTAACGCTATGTGCTTTGCTCTCGGTTCGAGACCGAATGCAGTCTTTGTTTCGGTTGGGGCTTGTTCAAACATGATGGTCATAACTTTCATGTTTAGGCGTGTTTCTTGGCCTCAAGATAAGTTAAATCTTTGGGTAGAGGTAGGGGTTGGGGTTTATACTGTTTCGCTGATTATTTTTGCGTCATGGGCTTCTTTCATGGCGGTTGTTGGTGATATTAGTAGAACATGTGTTCTTCCTAGGTTGAGACGTGGGAGAGATGTTGTTGTGGGTTGTTTTCATGGTATTTTGGCGTGTGTTAGGGGTTGTTTTGATGGTATTTTGGCGTGTGTTGGGGGTTGTTTTGATGGTATTTTAGCTCTTGCTATTGGTTGTTTCCATGGTATTTTGGCGCGTGGTATTGATGGTTTCCATGGTGCTGCTGTCAACCCAATTCGTGAGCAAGTCCCATTAGCTGATATTAGACCTCATGTTTAAGTATTTGGATTCTGTTAACTTAGTGCTTCTTGTTTTGTTAAGGTATGGTATGGAAGGTGGTATATTGAGAATTAATATGTTGTTGGTTTGTTAAGGAATGGTGGTAATAGGTAGTAGTTTAAGTGTTTTCTTAACTTTAGATTTGATAAATGAGTTATGTATGGAACAGTATTGTTAACTTTTTGTTGCTATTTGTTACGTGTTACTTTTATAAAAAGTTGTTGTTCTATGGTGCTATTGCTATCATTTAGTCTGTTTGTTGTGTATGGTTAAGTCGATGATGTTTATTCATTAGCCAAAAGAACAGAAAAGGTAACATTTCTATAAAACTATAAAATGTAACTAGTTGTTGTTGTGGACTTATGGTGACTGAATTCAAAAAGATAACATTTGTATGAAACTATAAAATGTAACTAGTTGTTGTTGTGGACTTGTGGTGACTGAATTCAAAAGCAAGAGTCATGACCGAAGGATGATAAGATGTACACAAATATTAAGAAATTTTGACATTGTGTGAAAGAATCTTATAAAGTGGAAATTACATGTAATGGAAATTTGAAAATGTGGAAATTACATTATTACCCTTGATTTTTAATATTCTTTTTTATAAATATTCAACACTGTGATTTTGGTTGTTAGATCTGGTTGTTTGGAAAATGGTGGTTGATAGATACTTCCAAATAAACTCGGTCCCAATTCTTGTGTTACGTAAATTCTTCTTAATCCGAAATTTTAGATACTCGTAAATACACAAAATTTATTCGAAATTTCGGTTATCCGAAATATAAAAACTTAGCTAAAACAATGGGTATAACATAAAAACATTATCGCAAAATTTCGCATATCCAAATTCATGATAATCTTGTTACTGACAAGTCCCTTAAATGATTTAAATTTACAACAAGAAATATAGACGAAAATTTCCCATTTCATATTTACATTTTAGCCCACAAAAATTCATGAGATTACTCTTATAATTACTGAATAAATTACAACGAACCAACGGACCACTACACGTTATCAAAAGATACATGATGATCTAATCGGTCGAGCGAATAACTTGATAAACCGTCATTTTTAAACACATTGCAACAAAACAAACGCCCTTTAAAAATCTCAGCTCAATATCATTGATCTTTAGTCTCTTTCTATGGTGGCAAAAATAGTGAAATGGGCTCACTTGACAAAATGTTGTTAATGGGCCGTGGCCGGGCCTCACCACACCAACCTCACATTTGTTGTGTATATAAAAGTTCACCAACTTTTCATTTATCAACTCACACAAGAGAAACAACAACACAAACACACACACAAACAAAATCACACAAACAAAAACACACCCCAAACACACAAAACACACACCAACAAAGATGAACAACATAAGTGAGAGCAAGAAATACTAGTCCGATATTATGAATATCGGTATCGGTCTTACTTTCTTCTCCTTCACTTTACTACTCGGCCTAAAAAGGGTGGTATAGAACAACAAGAAACAGCTTCGAAGTTGGCTATCATGATTGGCATCGGGTTGTGTAGCTATTTTAACGCTATGTGCTTTGCTCTCGGTTCGAGACCGAATGCAGTCTTTGTTTCGGTTGGGGCTTGTTCAAACATGATGGTCATAACTTTCATGTTTAGGCGTGTTTCTTGGCCTCAAGATAAGTTAAATCTTTGGGTAGAGGTAGGGGTTGGGGTTTATACTGTTTCGCTGATTATTTTTGCGTAGTGGGCTTCTTTCATGGCGGTTGTTGGTGATATTAGTAGAACATGTGTTCTTCCTAGGTTGAGACGTGGGAGAGATGTTGTTGTGGGTTGTTTTCATGGTATTTTGGCGTGTGTTGGGGGTTGTTTTGATGGTATTTTGGCGTGTGTTGGGTTTGTTTTGATGGTATTTTAGCTCTTGCTATTGGTTGTTTCCATGGTATTTTGGCGCGTGGTATTGATGGTTTCCGTGGTGCTGCTGTCAACCCAATTTGTGAGCAAGTCCCATTAGCTGATATTAGACCTCACGTTTAAGTATTTGGATTCTGTTAACTTAGTGCTTCTTGTTTTGTTAAGGTATGGTATGGAAGGTGGTATATTCAGAATTAATATGTTGCTGGTTTGTTAAGGAATGGTGGTAATAGGTAGTAGTTTAAGTGTTTTCTTAACTTTAGATTTGATAAATGAGTTATGTATGGAACAGTATTGTTAACTTTTTGTTGCTATTTGTTACGTGTTACTTTTATAAAAAGTTGTTGTTCTATGGTGCCATTGCTATCATTTAGTCTGTTTGTTGTGTATGGTTAAGTCGATGATGTTTATTTATTAGCCAAAAGAACAGAAAAGGTAACATTTCTATGAAACTATAAAATGTAACTAGTTGTTGTTGTGGACTTATGGTGACTGAATTCAAAAAGATAACATTTGTATGAAACTATAAAATGTAACTAGTTGTTGTTGTGGACTTGTGGTGACTGAATTCAAAAGCATGAGTCATGACCGAAGGATGATAAGACGTACACAAATATTAAGAAATTTTGACAATGTGTGAAAGAATCTTATAAAGTGGAAATTACATGTAATGGAAATTTGAAAATGTGGAAATTACATTATTACCCTTGATTTTTAATATTCTTTTTTATAAATATTCAACACTATGATTTTGGTTGTTAGATCTGGTTGTTTGGAAAATGGTGGTTGATAGATACTTCCAAATAAACTCGGTCCCAATTCTTGTGTTACGTAAATTCTTCTAAATCCGAAATTTTAGATACTCGTAAATACACAAATTTTATTCGAAATTTCGGTTATCCGAAATATAAAAACTTAGCTAAAATAATGGGTATAACATAAAAACATTATCGCAAAATTTCGCATATCCAGATTCATGATAATCTTGTTACTAACAAATCCCTTAAATGATTTAAATTTACAACAAAAAATATAGTCGAAAATTTCCCATTTCATATTCATATTTTAGCCTACAAAATTTAATGAGATTACTCTTATAGTAATTGAATAAATTACAACGAACCAAACACCTATTAATACCGAACTCAATCTCATTGATCTTTTTTTAACATAATAATCTCATTGATCTTTAATCTCATTTTATGGTGGCAAAAGTAAATAAATGGGCTGAAAATTTTGTTGATGGGTCTTGGCTCTATATAAAACTATAGCATCTATCCATCCATCCATCCCCTCCCTCACACAAAGAAACAAAAAAACACATACACACATAAAACAAAAAACGAAATCAAAACACACAAACAAAGATGAACATCACCAAGAGTAAGAGGAAATACTGGTCAAAAATTATTAGTTTGGGTTTTACTTTTACCATTTTTTCTTTCGGGTTAGTAGCCGGTCTAAAATCGGCTGGTGCAGTAAAACTCGACACACCTTTGACTATGATAAGTAAAATATGGCTATTTACCCATTTCTCCACCTATTTATTTTTTGTAGGGTCTAGGCCGAACGCAGTCTTTGCTTTGTTGGGGGCTGGTTCGAATATGATGATTGTTAGCTTCATGTCTAGGCGGGTTTGGTGGCCTAAAGATGAGCTAAATGTCATAATAGAGATGTGTGTGGGTATTGTCACACTTTTGATCATTATGCTTATTTCGAAGGATTCGATAATAGAGTTTGTTAGATATGAAGATTGTGCAGGTGTTATGGGTGCTTGTGCGGCGGCGGGTGATATGGTTTGTAGTCGTCGATTTAGGATGTGTGCTTTTTTAGTGGTTTTAGTTGTGCTTTATTTGGCGGCGAGTGCTACCTACGCTATGCTGATGATGATGGCATACTATGCTGGAGTGGGATTAGTTGGTTAATTATGGTATTAAGTAAGTAGTGGTTTGGTGGTGGCCAGTGCTAGGGTTTGTCGTCGTCGTTGTTTTGTGAAGGGTTTTGTTTGATAGTATTAAGTAAGTCAGTAGTATTAAGTAAGTAATTAGTAATCGAGTAGTTTTATCTGTTTTTCATTTGTGCCTAAATGTGTTTTAAGGCTAAATGTGTTTTTGGGTTTTGTTAATTGCATTTTATTATGGTTTTAAAGCTGATGAATGAAAGTATTATCTTGTTGTTACTTACTACCTACTTAGTTGTGATGTCGAATGCAAATGTTGTTCCAAACAAACAAATGAATCACACTTCAATACTTAGTTTTTATGCATGTAACCACCACACTTGGGTTGGGGATAATATGTACAGTCACACATATGCTAAAAGTTATGTATTAGAAAATAAAGAGAATCTTTTTCTTGAGGCATGCAGGAACCAGAAAATCAATTTTTAGTCAAACACTTACATTACTACTATCATTCTTGGTGTTTTTTGACATGTAGTAGAAATTTGAAAATGTGGAAATTACATTATTACGCTTGCTTTTTAATATTCTTTTTTATAAATGTTAAACACTATGTTGGGAATTATTTGTTAAGTGTCAAGTACCGTTAGTGTTATTGAAGTACTGTTAGTTATCTTTCAAGTACCGTTAGTGTTAACGCGGTACATAGTAAGTACTACTACTTATAAAGTAAGTACTGCTATATTGATTAGGACGAATATATCTTTGTATAAGATATGTCATAGTTATAGTTAGAGTATATCTTATGTAATATACTTAAATAGTTAGAATATTAATAATATATCGTTTGTGATATAGTTATCTTTATAGAATATTCTAAGGTTTCTAGGGTTCCTTACTCTATAAAAGGAACATAGGTACAATGTCATTCATGTACCTCATTCAATTCGATTAATAAGAGAATCGAATAGTTAAAAGTAATTATGTTCTTCTGTGCTTTATAAGTTAGATTCCGCATAACTTATTTAGCTTGAGTAAGAGTTCTCAAAGTGTTTTAGTTTGATTACAAAATACTATACTAGTTCTTAACAGAATATAGATCCAATCAAAGGGATCAATAAGTGGTATCAAAGCTTGTTGAGAAACTCTAAAAAAGAAGAACACAACCCCAAACACTCCACTCACACTAAAACTCAATGTCTCAACCTGGTGATGACCCTCACTTGGAAGATATTCCAGATCCTAATCCAATACCACATGGACAGCCTCAAGTTGTGCATCATGCACCAGCACAAGGTGTTCAAGACGTGAATGTTGTTGTTACCTCTACAACTACAACACCTTCTCATACTCTTTCTGCTGTCAAACTCCCAGCGCTCAAAGGTGACAACTGTGAGACATGGGCTATGCAGATGGAACATTACTTGAATCACACAGATCACACTATGTGGCAAGTTATCAAGAATGGGAATACACCTAAGAAGCTATCCTTGTTGCCTGATGGTACATGTTATGCTCTACCTGTTGTGACTGCTGAGGAGGTACAAGCAGAGATCAGAGAAAGAAAGGCTAGAACTACTTTAGCTATGGCACTTTCAGAAGACATCTTACCTAGCTTTCATCACTATAAGGATGCAAAGGCTATGTGGGAAGCCATCAAACTTAGATTTAGAAGTAATGACAAATCTAAGAAGATAAAGAAGATTGTTTTGAAACAAGAATTCAATAACTTCTCAATATCCAGTATAGAAGTGATCCATGGTGGCTATGGAAGGTTTAGTAAGCTGCTTATTCAATTGGCAGTTTATGGATAAATTATTCCCAATGAAGAAGCTAATCTGAAATTCTTAAGGAGTGTTCCACAAGAGTGGAAAGTAATGGCTATGCACTTCATCACAAGAGATGATATGGATGAAATTTCTTTTGATCATCTCTACAACAATCTTATAGCATACGAGATGGATGTAAAAGGTGTTGAGGTGACCAAGGCAGCAGCAACAACAAAGTCTAACTTGGCTTTTGTGTCAAAAGGTAATAGCGGTACTTACTTTCATAATACCGCTAGTGGATCAAGCAGCGGTACATACTTCACAAATACCGTTGGGGGACTTACAAGCGGTACTTACCCACAAAGTACTGAAGGCAGCCCTATAGTCTCTCAAAATCCACAAGGAAGATCTTCACCATTGCTTAGTGAAAATGATGCCTTCTCATTCTTTGCTGGACAAGACAATAGGCCACGACTAACACTTAATGACTTGTTCCAAATAGATGATGCTGATGTTGAAGAGATGGATCTCAAATGGCAAGCTGCTATGGTGTCAGTAAGATCTAATAGGTTCTTCAAGAAGACTGGAAGGAAGATGACTGTTGATCCTAATGAGCCATTAGGATATGAAAAGTCTAAAGTTGGAAAGCTTTCTGTAGCAGTCAAAATTCCAAGAACAGCTATAGAACCAGTCCAAGAATTACTGAAAGCTTTCCAAAAGAAAACAGCAGGAGTCTCAAAGGAACCAAAGCGTTGGTGACTGTAGATGGAGTGGTGAACTGGACTGAAGATGAAGAAGAAAAAGAGCTTGGTTTGATGGCTCTCTCACATGAAGATACTGAGGTACATCCTTGTTCTAAAGACTGTGTTCTTAAATTTAATAGCTTAAAAGTAGAACTAGATGAACAATATCAAAAAGTCAACACATGCATTGTAGAACTAAATGCTTTTAAACAGTGTGTTGCTAAGTTAGAAGAAAATATAGTTTTGCATAAAAAGGGTCAACAAAACTATGAAGAGAAAATAAGAATTTTAACTCTTCGAATGAGGGAAAAAGATGTGGAAATTAAAGCTTTTGAAAGACAACTTTTGAAAGTATCAGCAGAAAATGAAGCTTTAAAAGCCAGTCTTAATAATGAAAGGGAAGTGATTAATAATTGGCAAAAGTCCTCTAAAGGATTGGGTAAACTGATTAATTCACAAATGGGGTATTATGATAAGTCAGACCTAGGATATATTGAGGACCAACATGGGATAACTTTAACTGACAAGGACTTGTTAAAGGGGATTTTTGATAGTTCTAGTGAGTCAGATAATACACCTGAAAATGATAGATATGCTGAATGATACAAGTATAGAGTTAGAAGAACCAAAGGTTGTTAATACTTTAAAATCTAGTACTTTGTCCCAAGATAAGACTGTTGTGACCAAAAACATTGTTTATCCACCTCTAATGAACAATTTTGTTTCTAAAGAGTCTAAAACTAGTTCTGCTCCCAAGCGGGTAAAAACTCCTAGCAAGACATTGGATAATGATGTAAAACATAATAAAACCAAGAGGGGTGGGATAGGTTTTGATAAAGTTAAGTTAAAACAACCTTTTGGGTCTTCTTTGAGAAGAAAAAGGATGTTATGTTTGTGGTAGTCTAAGTCATTTTATCAAAGATTGTACTTTGCATGAAGATAAAATTGTGAAACAAAAGGCTGCACAAAAGGTCGTGAGAAACAGTAATGGGAAAAATGCACAGGTTAATAGGCAACAGAGATTTAAAGATGACAAACCTAAGTTTGATCAATCAAAAGGGGTAGCTAAAAAGGTTAAAAATAACTCTACCAAAAATTTTGTTCCTAGAGCAGTACTTATAAAACAAGGTCTAGTACCTTTGAAGTCTGGTAAACCAAGTACCAGCAAGTCTAGAACTACAAGTACTGCTAGACAAAACTCAAGTACCGTTGGTTCAAAGTTTGTTAAACCAAAGTTCCCCAAGACTTCTAAGAATGTTATGGAGAAAGCCAAAACATCTAGAAGTAAGCCTAATAACAAACTAGTGCAAGTGTGGGTTCCTAAAAGAGAAAAACCATGTTTCAAAGCAAGTATTTCTAAAGCAGTACTTAAGGCAAAGAAGACTGAGTACATAGAGTCACCCTATGTCTTTGACTACATAACTGAAACCATGAATTATAAGAGCAAAAGCAGCATTACTGGAAATGCTTCTGAACAGACTCTTAAGTATGTAGGTCCCATAAGATCCGAGCCAAATGTGGCTTGGGTCCCTGTTAAAAACTAATAATTTTTGCTTATGTACAGGGGCATCTAATTGATGAATAAAAGATAAAGGTATAGTAGATAGTGGATGCTCAAGACACATGACAGGGAATAAAGATTTCCTTGCTGAATTTGAAGAATTCAGAGGTGGACCAGTAGCCTTAGGAGGTAGCAAAGGTAGAATCACTGGAAAAGGGAAAATCAAAACATGGAAGTTGGAATTTGAAGATGTGTTCTTTGTGAAAGAATTGAATGAATTCAATCTCTTTTCTGTGTCACAAATGTGTGATAAGAAGAACAAGGTGCTGTTCACAGACACATACTGTTTGGTGTTGTCCAAAGACTTTGAGATGCCTAAATAATCTCAAGTACTGCTTAAAGTACCCAGGCAAGAAAATATGTACACCTTTAATCTTCATACTATTACTCCAACAGGTGGTATTATATGTTTGATAGCTAAGGCTTCTTATGATGAGTCTAATTTATGGCATAGGAGGTTAGGTCATGTGAATTTCAAGAATCTTAACAGATTAGTGAATAGGAATTTGGTTAGAGGGTTACCTAACAAATCTTTTCAAAATGATTTCACATGTGCTGCTTCTCAAAAAGGTAAACAACATAGAGCCTCTTGTAAGACCAAGACTGTCAATACTGTGACAAAGCCTTTGCAACTTTTGCATATGGATTTGTTTGGTCCAGTTTCTATAAGGAGCATTAGTCATAAGACCTTTTGTCTAGTCATAACTGATGATTATAGTAGATTCAGTTGGGTTTTCTTTTTAGCTCTTAAGAGTGAAACCAATGAACTACTTAAGGATTTTATCACTTCAGCTGAAAAGCAGTTCACTAAACAAGTCTTAATCATTAGGACAAATAATAGGACAGAATTCAAGAATGTTGAGTTTGATGAATTTTGTAGGTCTAAAGGCATTAAGAGACAATTTAGTAATCCTAGGACTCCACAACAAAATGGAGTAGCTGAAAGGAAGAATAGGACACTAATTGAGGCTGCTAGAACTATGTTGGCTGATTCTCTTTTGCTAAATACATTTTGGGCAGAAGCAATCAATACTCCATGTTATGTGTTAAATAGAGTCTTAGTGACCAAGCCTCAAAACAAAACACCTTATGAACTTTTGACTGGTATTAAGCCAACCATAAGTCATTTATGACCTTTTGGGTGTCATGTGTCTATACTAAATACTCTTGATCATTTGGGGAAGTTTGATGGAAAATATGATCCAGGATATTTTGTAGGATATTCATTGCAAAGTAAAGCATATAGGGGTTACAATTTGGCATCTAAAAAGGTTGAAGAAAATCCCCATGTTAATTTCTTAGAAAATAAACCCAATGTCCCAGGAATAAGTTATGCTTGGATGTTTGATTTAGATTATCTAACTAATTCCATGGATTACTATTCTGTGCAAAAGGATTGTCAAACTAACAATGCAGGTGAGGAGTCTGGTACAACTAATTCAGGTACTCAAGAAGAAGCTTCTTCATCAAATGATGATGTTCACATCTATGTACCTAGTATGCCTACTGTTACTCCCATGTCTGCTACTCCCAAGAAGCAAACTATGCCATCAACAGATGATCAAGACTCCCAAGAGCTTTAGAGGCTTCAAGATCAAGAAAAGAATGCTACATCTGCTAATAAGCATTCAGGAGAAGAATCTTTTGAATCACAACACTCAGCAGTACATACTACACCTAGCGGTACCTCATCTGCAAGTACTGCTAAGTCAAAGTCTACAAAGTCTGCTGATTCATTAGAAGATATTTTACAAGCTATAGACGATGAAGACATGTATGCTAGTCCAGCTGAAGGGATCTTCTCCAAAGCTTCCTATGATGAGCAGGGTGCAGTAACTGATTTCAACAATTTGGAAACTGAAATTCCAGTCAGTTATGTTCCCACTCATAGAGTCAATAACAACCATCCTACTACACAGATCATTGGAAATCCCAAGTCTGTTATGCAAACTAGAAGAGAACTTCAAGCCAATACTGAAACTCATGCACTTGTGAGTTATGTCAAACAACAGCAGAGAACTAATCATAAGGATACTCAGCATTGTTTGTTTGCATGTTTCTTATCACAAGTAGAGCCCAAAAACATTTCTCAGGATCTTGATGAAGAAAGTTGGGTAGATGCCATGCAAGAAGAATTAACACAATTTGAGCTATAAAAGGTTTGGATTCTTGTGGATCTTCCCTCAGGTAAGAGAGTTATTGGTACTAGATGGGGTTTCAGGAACAAGAAGGATGAAAGAGGAGTTGTTGTGAGAAACAAGGCAAGGCTTGTTGCTCAAGGCTATAGACAGGAAGAAGGGGTAGACTATGATGAGGTTTTTGCACCAGTGGCAAGGATAGAAGCCATTAGGTTATTTTTGGCCTTTGCATCATATATGGGTTTTATAGTCTATCAGATGGATGTGAAAAGTGCCTTTCTTTATGGTACTATTTCAGAGGAGGTATATGTTTCACAACCTCCAGGTTTTGTAGATCCTAAGTTCTCCAACAGAGTCTACAAGGTTATCAAAGCACTTTATGGTCTGCATCAAGCTCCAAGGGCTTGGTATGCAACTTTATCCAATTTTCTATTAGAGCATGGATATAGGAGAGGAACCATTGATAAAACTCTGTTCATCAAGAAGAATGCTAAGGATATTATTCTAGTACAAGTCTATGTTGATGACGTCATTTTTGGTTCCACCAAGAAATCATGGTGTGAAGAGTTTGAGGCCTTGATGAAAGGAAGATTTCAGATGAGTTCTATGGGAGAACTTACTTTCTTTTTGGGACTACAAGTCAAACAAAGGAAAGATGAAATATTTATCAGCCAAGATAAGTATGTTGCTAAAATCTTGAAGAAATTTTCATGTATGGATACAAGGAGTACAAGCACACCTTTTGAAGCTAAGAAGTCTTTGTCAAAAGATGAACATGGTGAAAATGTTGATATTCATCTATACAGGTCAATGATTTGTTCATTGATGTATCTTACTGCTTCGAGGCCAGATATTATGTTTGATGTATGTGCCTGTTCAAGGTTCCAAGTTAATCCAAAGGTGTCACATCTACATGCTGTGAAGAGGATTTTTAAGTATCTTAAAAGTCAACCTAATTTAGGATTATGTATCCTAGAGATTCAACCTTTGAATTGGAAGCTTACTCAGATAGTGATTATGCTGGAGCTAATCATGATAGGAAATCCACAGCAGGAGGTTGTCAATTCCTAAGCAGAAGACTCATATCATGGCAGTGTAAGAAACAAACCATTGTTGCCACTTCTACAACTGAAGCTGAATATGTAGCTGCTGCTTATTGCTGTGGATAAGTACTTTGGATTCAAAATCAGTTGTTAGATTATGGGTTTAACTTTATGAACACAAAGATTTACATTGATAATGAAAGTACTATATGCATTGTCAAGAATCCAGTATTTCACTCCAAGACAAAGCATATTGAAATAAGACATCACTTCATAAGAGATGCCTATGACAAGAAGCTTATTCAAGTCTTGAAGATTCATACATACAACAATGTAGGTGATTTATTGACCAAGACATTTGATGCAAAGAGATTTGAATTCTTGGTGACACATATTGGTATGCTTAACCAATAGACTGCTGCATATGTTGAGGGGAGGTAACAGCTGTACAATTTTTATGCTAACTTTTATTGTATAGTCTATGTTTTTGTGTTTTTGATGTGATTGCAGGTTGATAGAATAAGATAAAAGAGGTTATTATGATAGTGGAATGCATGAACTGGTTAAAATTGTGAGGTACCGTTATGGATCTAATTACTGCTAACACAAGTCCAAGTACCGAGTATGTTTCATGTACCGCTACATGTCCCTTGTACCGTTAAGGGTCTCATTTGTAAATTTGGCGGTTTCTTCGCGCTTGGGTTTGTTATTTACTTAAATACTTACTCCAATTACACAATTGATTCACCTAATCTTTTATTTTTATCTCTTGATGCTATAACCTTCTCTCTAATTTTTCGTTCCTCAAAAATACTAATGGCTGCTTTACAAGTGATCTCTAAGCATAATTTGGTTGCGAATCTTGCTCTGAATGATGACTCTCTTGGATTCCATGAGATTCTTGGATTCTTATCTCGAAGTCATGTTCGTTTCGCACTCACTGTAATTCACATTTTCTCTGTTCCCATTGTTAAACAATTTTGGAACACTGTTGTGTTAGGTACTCGGTTTGATCAACCTTGCATTAAGGCTAGGTTAAATCATAGAAATATATATGTAACTAAGGTACTGCTAAGGGCTAGTTTGAGATTAAATGATGAAAATGGACTTAGTATGCTTAATAATATATAGATACATGATGGCCTTGCAGCCATGGGCTATGAGGGTGGTAGGGAAAGTCTTACTTTCTTTAAAGCTTTGTTTTCACCTCAATGGAAATTGCTTTTTCATGCCATTATTCACTGTTTAAGCTCTAAATGTACTTATTTTGATCAAATTCCTGCTGCATTGGCATCAGCTGGTATTTGTCTAGCAAATAACAGGGTTTTTAATTTTTCAAGATTAATTTTTGAAGGTATGACTAGGAATTTGGAAGGAACTAAGAAGTTTTAATGTATCCTAGATTCATTCAGACTTTAGTTAGTGACCAAATCCCTAACCTACCAGAGTTAACTAATACATGGGATATTCCTACATTCACAAAGAGAACTTTCTCTTTCTTGACCAAATAAGGCAATGCCTTTACAGGAACTGTTACACCAATGTTTGCTCATATGTTAGCCTAACCTGCCAACCAAGAAGGTGAGGAACCTATCAATGCTAGTGCTTCTCAGCAAACTCCTTCTAACCAGAGTTCCCATTCCTCAGAAGATTCTCAATCTTCTTCTCACAATATTGGTGTTTAACCAAATACTGATGAGATGATCCATAGACCTGCTGCTTCCATTGTTGCTAGTGGTTCACCACAAGCACAGGCACCAGAGGTGGTGGATGTTGCAAATTTAACTGCTGTGTGTACTAGTTTGTCCCAACAAGTACAGGTGTTGCAAAAGGAAAAACTTGTTCAAGACAAGAAAATTGATGAATTAGAGGCCAGCCTAATCAAGTTGAGGAATAAAGTATCACCTTGGATGAGGCAGAATAGGTCTATTCAGAAGGCTGCACTTAAAAAGCAAAGGTTCATAAACCATAAGAAAAGGAAACTAAATGCAACCAAATAGGGGAGGAATTATGAAGAAGAAATACCTTCTTCTGATAATCAAACAAGGGTCTCTGGAAATGACATCAATTTTGAAATGGAAGATGATTTCATAGGGAATTATGAAGATGGAATTGGTTTAGAGACTGGTGTGGATGAATCTACAAACATGGAGTTTCAACAGGAAGAGCCACAACTTACTCATGAGGAACCATAAATTGAAGAAATGGTGGTAACTCAGCCAGAACCACAAACTCAATCACCACAACTTCAAGTGAATTGGAGTACTTTCTATGAGAAGCTGGAGGAGATTAATGTAAAATTTCCTATATCTTCAACTCCACCACCACAAAGACAATTCTGGTTTCACAAGAAACAGTCTTTGTAAGTACTGTCAAGATCAAGAGTGAGCAATTGATCAGACAAGACTAAAGAGGTGCAAGTTGAAAGAATAATTTCAGTGGAAGAAATGGTATCTGGAGATACACAAGTGATTGAAGAAACAAGTGTGTCTAATACTGGTGAAGTCAACATTGTTGAAGATCCAAGTACTGCTAGGGCAATTAAGCTGACTGCAAGTACTGCTGACATTGTTGAAGACCCAAGTACTGCTAAGCCAACTAAGCCGACTGCAAGTACCGCTGGTAATCATCCTTTACTGGAAAGTCAAACCCCTTTTGGAGAGGATGAGAATTTAGCCCAAATACTGCTTGACTTAAGAGAAAAGGATTCAGCTGAGAAAGCAAAACAAGCAGAGGTAGAGAAGAAGACACAACAAGAAGTTCTTGCAAAAAAGGATCAAACTAAAGGTAAGAAAGTTCAAGCTTCACACCCTACTAAAGGTATAGTTATTCAACAGCAAGCTGATGAGGAAAGACCTTCCAAGCTAAAGAAAAATTTACCTAAGATTAATCCAAAGGATAAGGGGAAGAAGCAAATACAATCAGAATCTGAAAACGAAAGTGATTCAGATGAAGATATCAGCAAAGTCATGTATAGATTTAATCAACTAGACCATGATGAGGAATATGCTCTCATAATTCAAGCTCAAATTCATGAAGAAGACTTGCAAGAGGAAGTTGAAGCAAAGCAGCATTTGCTAGAAGCTAAGAGAATACAAGAATGGAACATACAAGAGTACGATAGGATTCAAGCTGAATTACATGCAAGTGAGCTTCTTGCAGACTCATTGGTAGCTGAAGAAATAGATGCTTATGATAAAGAAGAGTAATCAAAACTGATTAATGATCTGGTAAGGGAGCAACAAAGATTCTTTGCTGAAAAGAGAAGAAGAGAAAAGATTAAGCCTCCAACTACCATGCAGATTAGGAATCAAATGATGACATTTCTCAAGAAAGTTAAGCATTTCACTCATACTCAGCTAGTCAAGAAGAATTTTGAAGAAATCAGGACTTTGTATGAACAACATAAAAGAGCTGAATTTAATTTTGTTGAGATTGGATATGAAGTAGATAGGATAGTTGTTGAACAAGCTAGAAGACATCTGCAACAAAGGCAATTTGGAAGTGCTCCAAGAATTGAGCCAAGTACTGCTGAACCTACAACTACATCTCCACCTATCAAGACCACATATGTGAGAAAGAATAGAAAGGAGAAGGTAAGTTCAAAAGAGGAAGAGACTGCTCAAAGAATGAATGAAGGAGATAAAGCTCAAGATGTTGACAAGACTGGAAATGTACAAGCAGTACATACACATTCAACATGAGATACTGAAGAAACGATACATACAAACTTGGAAGAAGGTTCAATAGAATTTGAAGGAACCTCCAAGGGTGTTAAGAGGAAAAGATCAACAAAGAGGAAGTAGAAAGCCAAGAAAAAGGCTAAGTCAACAACAGAAGATAGTGATGATGATGAGAGCTTGAAAAAGTACTTGAAGATAGTAAAATTTGAAGATCAATGTATTGATACAGAGATTTTTGGAAAAAGGTCGTCTATTGCTAGATGGATATACTCTATGGATGAAGGACTGGAAGCTCATGGAATATAAAGAACTGATGGCACAACAAGAATATTCAGACTTTTGGAAGATATTCTTCATATTCTTGACAGACAAGATATTCAGGATCTTTTCAAGTTAGTTCAAGAAGCCAGTGCAGGTAAAACTGAGGTATCATTATTGTATAATGAATTACTCTTCATGTATGAACCACACAACTGTGATCAAGAAATGTTGAAGGAATTAGAGAATCAAGTTCCTAGTTACTGGAGATATTATAGGTCATGTGGATTACATATTTTGGATATAGATGATGTTACTTACTATATGCTACAAGAGAAGAGTTATCCATTCAAATGAAGATTGTTAGGAAGAATGTTGGAACAACCATTGGAAGTCACATAAGAGTCTGTTGATGCTTTGGAGTTGATCAAAATGGTTAAACCACAAATCAAGGATTTGAAAGATGAGGAAGAAGCTGAGAAAGAACCTTAAGTGTTTGACTTTCAGTCACACTTCACAAATGGTTCTCAGTTCACCATGTCTAACACATATAAGAACTGGCTAGTCCATAAGCAAATGGTTTATGGTAAAGACTTCTCAAATCTGTTGAAAGCTGGTAGCTTGCTAAAAAACTATATGGTTCTGACTCACCTTGTTTTGAGACAAAGAGTTGGCTAGTCCTAGACAAATGGTACTAGGTAAAGACTTAATCAAATCCGTTAATGGTTGACAATTTACCAAAAATTATAGGGTTATCAATACACCTTATTCTTTATGAATAAAGTATTGGCTATTCCAGAGTGTACAACTAACTGGTAAAGAATATATCAAATCCGTTGATAGCTGGTGATTTGCTAAAAATCATGAAGCCAATACAGATTGGTTTTTGTTGTCAACTGTTTTATTTCAAGTATGAAGATTGCAAGCAAAGAAGTATTCAAGAAAAGATACTTAGAAAGTTTTGTCTTATCAAATCAAGACTGAAGTTTATGATTCAGAGTTCATAGATTTAACTCAAGAAGACTATTACTGTTGCTGCAAAGACAAATGAATGTTTACAAGACACAAGCAGATCATAAGTTGAAGACAAAGATGATGTTCATGATGCTTGAAGATTATCTTATCAAAAGAAGATCTATATTGAAGTGTTGGGCTACATTCAGTTGGATACAAATACAAATTACCAAGTTCAATCCAAGGATGAAGAAAAGACTGAAGACATGTATTCTAAATACATCCAGTACAAAGAGAAATAAGAAGAAAACAATTTATCATTCTTGTTTAGGGGAGGATTGTTGGGAATTATTTGTTAAGTGTCAAGTACCGTTAGTGTTATTGAAGTACTGTTAGTTATCTTTCAAGTACCGTTAGTGTTAACGCGGTACATAGTAAGTACTGCTACTTATAAAGTAAGTACTACTATATTGATTAGGACGAATATATCTTTGTAAAAGATATGTCATAGTTATAGTTAGAGTATATCTTATGTGATATACTTAAATAATTAGAATATTGATAATATATCGTCTGTGATATAGTTATCTTTATAGAATATTCCAAGTTTTCTAGGGTTCCTTACTCTATAAAAGGAACATAGGTACAATGTCATTCATGTACCTCATTCAAGTCGATTAATAAGAGAATCGAATAGTTAAAAGTAATTCTGTTCTTCTGTGCTTTATAAGTTAGATTCCGCATAACTTATTAGCTTGAGTAAGAGTTCTCAAAGTGTTTTAGTTTGATTACAAACTACTATACTAGTTCTTAACAGAATATAGATCCAATCAAAGGGATCAACACACTATTATGAATACAATGACATCACTTCAGACACTTCATCCCCTCCCTCACACAAAGAAACAAAAAAAAAACGCACAAAAAAAATCAAAACACAAACACAAACAAAGATGAATATCACTGAGAGTAAGAGGAAATACTGGCCAAATATCATAAGTTTGGGTTTTACTTTTACCCTTTCTTCTTTCACGTTAGTAGTGGGTCTAAAACTGGTCGGTGCAGTAAAACTCGACACACCTTTGGCTATGATAACTTTAATAGGACTATTTACCTATCCCACCACCCATTTATTTTATGTAGGATCTAGGCCGAACGCAGTCCTTGCTTCGTTGGGGGCTGGTTCAAATATGATGATTGTGAGCTTCATGTCTAGGCGGGTTTGGTGGCCTAAAGATGAGCTAAATCTCATAAGAGAGATGTGTGTGGGTATTTGTACACTTTTGATCATTATGGTTATTTCTAGGGATTCGATAAAAGAGTTTGTTAGGTCAAGATTTTGCAGTTGTTATAGGTGCTCGTGGAAATGTTTGTCGTTATGGTTGTGGGTTGGTGGTGGCGGCGGGTGCTAGGGTTTGTTGTCGTCAATTTGTGATGCGTACTTTTGTAGTGGTTTTAGTTGTGCTTTATTTGGCGACGAGTGTTAGGCTGTTAACCTACATCGTGCCGGTGAGATTAGTTGTTTAGTTATGGTATAAAGTAAGTAGTGGTTTGGTGGTGGCGGGTGCTAGGGTTTTCGTCATGTGAAAGGTGCTATTATAGGGTTTTGTTTGATAGTATTAAGTCAGTAGTATTAAGTAAGTAATTAGTAGTCGAGTAGTATTATCTTGTTTTAGTTGTGATGTCTAGCCTAAATGTGTTTTAAGCCTAATGTATTTTGTAGAAACTAGAAGGGGTGTTGAATAGTTTCTCTTCGGTTTATGTCCTAATTAAAATTCCTTTCAATTAGGTTTGTCTCAAAACTACCATTTACTTGAAAGCTAGTTGCATAATGATTAGGTTCAATTCTAATGCATTAACAATGACAAGTAATAGATGTGAATGATATGATAGTAAGAATAAGTAAAGAGTAAGGAAAGAAACGACCTAATAGGAAGACACCAAGATTTATAGTGGTTCGGAAACGAAGCTCTATCTTCATTCCTACTCCACTCCTCGAGTACACCTTACTCGAGATTTCTACTATATCCACAAACTCCCTTCTTGGGGGAGAAAACCTTACAACGTCGCTTACATTATTTTCCGACACTAAGCTAAATGTCGAGACCTAATCTTAGCTAGGACTAATCTACGCAACGTCGCCCACTTCACCATTTTACGACACAAGGCTAGATGGCGAGTTCTAATCGAAAGATAGAACCAATCTTCACAATGTTGCCTATGTAGAAACTAGAAGGATGGACTGAATAGTTTCTTAAAATTTACTTGTTAAAAGAGGGTTTTCAAAAATCCTTTTTTAAAAAACTTAGGCTTGAGTAATTATGTGAAATCTTCTTATACACAATATGAACAAAGGATAGGGAAACTAAACTAATAATCACAAGTATATGTTAATAA
Organism: Glebionis coronaria; assembly: GCA_025667525.1. Classification (NCBI taxonomy): domain Eukaryota; kingdom Viridiplantae; phylum Streptophyta; class Magnoliopsida; order Asterales; family Asteraceae; genus Glebionis; species Glebionis coronaria. The sequence continues at coordinate 88,954,266 of CM046878.1, forward strand.
ATAATAATGAATGTAAAGAGATAAGGAAAAGAAAGATCAAACCAAACACCAAGGATTTATAGTGGTTCGGCAACGAAGCTCACTCCTCGTCCCTACTCCACTCCTCGAGTACTCCTTACTCGAGAGTTCACTAATCAACAAGCTCCTTAAGGTGGAGAAACCGTACACAATGTTTCTTATCCAATTTCCGACTCTAAGCTAAAAGTGGAGCCCTGATCTTAGCTAGGACCAATCTACACCAATATACTTTGAGGACTAAGTATTAACCTTACTACATACAACTTCCAAATAGACAAATCTATTAGGATCTTCACAACACAACTACTAAATAACACAACTACTTGGATCTTCACAACACAACTCCAAATAACACAACTACTTGGATCCACAAAACACAACTATAATGAATGAATAAAACTTGATCTTCAATAGATCTTGAGGTAGACTCAACACTTCAAGGATGAAAATGTTCTTCTCTTTGCACTTGAAGAGGAAGATATAGTATGAGAAAGATTCACTTCTAAACAAGTAGTAATCAACCAAATAATCAAGGATTTGAATGATTTAAGAAGTATGTTTGAATCTAGAAATTTGTGTGTAAATGAGGTGAAGAGAAAATCTGATAATTGTCCACTATTTATAGGACAAAGGTCCAACGGTCATATCTGAACGTAGTGCCTTAATTGTGCCTGCGGTTCCTTATCGGTAAGGAACCGTATAGATCTTTAAGGGACCGTGGTCGTAGACTCCGCTCTCTTTTGTCTTTTAGTGGGGTAGTCACATCTGGTGGAATAGTTATCCTCAAAGGATATTCTGAAACCAAATGGAATATGCCATTTTTAAATTTTCAAATATTTTTTTAATAAAACATTTCTTAAAAATAAAATTTATTAAAAAAAACATTGTCACATTTAATAAAAGGTGAGTTTTAAGAAAACTTAAATACTTAATCACTTATTTAAGATGAAAACTTTTTTTTTCATACCTTAAGTGATAATGGTTGAAATGAAAAAATACTTGAACTCAAGAATTCGTTCTTTGTTGTTTTCGTAAATGCTTGTTTTTATATTTTGTCGTAATCAAAACAAAGCGAAACCGAAAAATGTAAATAACGTTTATAGGCATCATTGCTTTAATAATCTCCCCCTTTTTGATTTCGACAATACATAAACTCAATCATATGAAAAACTAGAATTTCGAAGACGAGTTTATTTCATTTCTCCCCCTTGTCGAAGCAAAAAGGATGCAAAAGTGTTTGAGGAAGAAAAGAACCGGACTTTGCAAGAGCCCCCCCTTGTCGAAGTAAAAGGATGCAAAAGTCTTTGAGGAAGAAAAGAATCAGACTTTGCAAGTGCTCCCTCTTGGTGCTTACTCCACCTTGCTTGGGGCACCAAGGAATCGAGATATGATGACAAGCTACATGGAAGGGTTAGTAGAAGAAAAGAAACACCCAACAAGATCCAAGATAAATCATGTTAAAAGGAAACATGAAATAAAGATACAAGGAAAAAAATCATACAAAGTGGTATGAAAAAGAAAACAAGCCAAAAGAAAAGCATAAATCTAATTCTAGTTAAGTTAGAACTTAAGGATTTGCTTGAAGTAGATGTCTTGGAGATAAGCAAACCATATGCTTACATGAAAGACAAAGTAGTGGTAGAAGTAGGTGGTGGTGGCTTGGTAGTGATCTCATAGTTATAGTGAAGAGGAGATTTGACTAAGAGACTATTGATGTAAATCAACTCCTCATAGATATGAGCCATAGCAAGATGTTGATATTGATAACATTGACTATATGCTCCATGATGCATGACATTATCATGTGAAGGAGGAAGAACACAAAAAGGATGTGGTAGAAAGGTAGAGGTTCTACAATCAACATTCTTAGAAGGAGAAGAAGTGTGATTTTTAGTGTTCTTGGGTGAATTAGGATTGAAAGAGATTGGGGAAAATAGAGGAGAATTAAGGCTTTCATTTGGTGAATAAGACATTTTGATATGAGAAAGGATGCAAAATGCTTAGGGTTAAATAGAGAAAGCCCAAGACACTTTTGGGATGGTCAAAGGCTTGAACCAAAGATTCCAAAAAGTGTTGGAGCAAATTTGGAGTTACATAAAACTCAAAACTTGAAGGTTCTGGCCGCGGTACCTTATCTCCACCTGCGGTGCCATATATATATGGACCCGCGGGTTATTTGGAGAACCGTGTACAGAAGATGTGTTTTGGGGAATAAGGATAATTTTTCAATTCAGCAAATCCTAATTTTCTAGTCTAACTAATCATAGAGACATGCTAAAAAGCAACAAAAGACATAGAAAACACATAAGAACACACCAAACAACATTTTAACCAAAAACCATGGATTTGAAATAAAATCGATGTTGGACGTGTGTTAATCTAGACACATGGTCATGACACAATGATCATCCATATTTCATTATCGTTCTTGCTATATTTGAGAGACCTATACATATGAGTTATGTATGCTCGATGTCAATAGCAAGAAGCTATGAAAAACGTTTTTAGATTGAATTAACAATGCAAAAACATTTCTCGACCATTTTCGAAAGAACTTTGAGAGATTTGAAAAAAAGATGATTTTTTCAAAAAGAGTTTAAGAGACTCAAAGATTCAAAGAGAGTGAAATGATTATAAGAAGAGAAAGACTCGATTAATGTAAGGTGCAATTAAGGAATATGTTCCATTAAACCTAGACCTAGACGCAAGTAATTAAAAGGTTCCTTCTTAAGTGGCTTAGTGAAGATGTCGGCTAAGTTTTCTACCGAGGGCACCTTCTCAATCAAAATGTTCCCCTTTTGAACATTATCCCTAAGGAAATGGTGGCGAATCTCTATGTGCTTGGTTCGCGAATGTTGCACGAGATTTTTTCTAAGGTCTATTGCACCCTTATTATCACACATGATGGGAACATCATTAAGTGAAATCCCTTAATCAACAAGCGCTTGCTTCATCCATAGAGCTTTTTGACAAGCTTTACCGGCGCTCACATACTCGGCTTCCGTGGTGGATATAGAAAGAGCGGTTTGTTTCTTGGAGAACCAAGAAGTTAAACAACAACCCATGAAGGTACAAACTCCATTAGTGCTTTTTCGGTCCACATAGTCTCCCGCATGATCCGAGTCCGCTTATACTATGGTTTTTACACCGGTCCCTTTAGGATACCATAATCCTAAATGTATAGTGCCTTTAATGCTTAACCGCTTCAAGGTGAGAGGTTTTGGGAGCCTCTTGGAAGCGAGCACAAAGGCAAACACTAAACTTGATATCCGACTGACTTGCCGTTAGGTATAACAAACTACCAATCATACCTCTATATTTGGTGTTGTCTACCGACTCACTATCATCATCTACGGTGAGTTTAGTATCTGAGGCCATAGGGGTCTTCATAGGTTTAGAGTCCTCTAATCCAAATTTCTTTAGCATTTCTTTAACATACTTAGATTGATTAAAGAAAATACCATCGTCCATTTGTTTAATATGGAGTCCTAAAAAGAAGTTAAGTTCTCCCATCATGCTCATTTCAAACTCGCCATGCATGATTTTGGCAAAGTCATCACATAAACTTTGACAAGTTGAACCGAATATAATGTCATCAACATATATATGTACGATTATAAGGTGAGAACCTTTCTTCTTTGTAAAGAGTGTATTGTCTACCATCCCCATGGTATACTCATGTTTTACAAGAAACGCTTTAAGTTTATCATACCAAGCTTTGGGTGCTTGTTTAAGACCATAAAGAGCTTTCTTAAGCTTGTAAGCATGATCTGGTTTCTCAAAATCAATGAAGCCGGGAGGTTGAGCCACATATACCTCCTCATTGATCATACCGTTAAGAAACACACTATTTACATTCATTTGTTGAAGCTTAAAATCTAATGCATAAGCGTAAGCTAAAAGGATCCTAATGGACTCTAACCTTGATACCGATGCATATGTCTCATCATAATCAATCCCTTCTTGTTGATTATAGCCTTGAGCTACAAGTCTAGCCTTGTCACGAGACACAACACCGTTCTCATCTAACTTATTCCTATATACCTATTTGATATCTATAATGGTAGTACTTCTAGGTGGAGGAACAAGTTCCCAAACGTCATTAGCAATGAATTAGTTTAATTCTTCTTGCATGGCGATGACCCAACTCTCATCCGTCAAAGCTTCTTTAACATTCTTTGGTTCGATCATTGAGACAAAACAAAAGAAGTTACTTTGATATTGGACTTGAGATATTAGGGTCCTTTGATTTAAGTCGCCTATGACGTTATCGAGAGCATGATCCTTAGACTCCCTAATGTTTACTCCCTTTTCAACATTAAGGTCTTCAACACTTAATTTTCTAACCTCTTTGGCTTTAACTATGTCTAATTCATATAAGTCATCATCTACCAAAGGTGGTGTCTTAGATGAATGAGGGGTTTCATCAAATGTCACGTTGAGTGATTCTTCGCTTACACCCGAGGTTCTATTGAGGACTATGTAGGCTTTACTAGTTTGAGAATAACCTAGAAAGATACCTTCGTACGACTTTGGGTCGAACTTAGTAAGGTAATCTTTGGTGTTGAGAATGAAGCACTTGCTTCCAAACACCTTAAAGTATTCTAATGAGGGCTTCTTACCTTTAAGAATCTAATAAGGCGTCATTCCTAGAAAAGGTCGAATAAGAATTTGGTTGAGAATATAGGTTATGTGTCCACGACATTACACCAAAATTTTTTAGGCAAAGATTGCTCGTTTAACGTTGTCCTACTCATCTCTTGGATAGTCTTATTATTCCTTTCAACTACCCCATTTGATTGTGGAGTGCGACGAGCTGAGAAGTTATGGGTAATACCATGAGCTTCACAAAAGGCACCAAATTGCACTTCGTTATCAAATTCCCTACCATGATCCGTCCTAATAGAGACAATTGAACATCCTAGTTGATTTTGGATCCTTCGACTAAAAGTTTCTAAATGATCGAAAGCTTCATTCTTAGAAGCCAAAAATCTAGTCCAAGTGAATCTAGAATAGTCATCAACAATAACTATGGTATAAAGGTTACCTCCATAACTCCGCATGGCGGAAGGTCCAAAGAGATACATATGTAACAGTTCTAAGCACTGAGAGGTCGATACCAAATTCTTGGCCTTGTGACTTGAGTGAACTTGCTTCCCAACTTTACAAGCATCACAAAAGTGACTATCAAACTTAATTTTGAGGAGATGTCTTACCAACTCCTTAGAGACTAAAGATTGGATTAAACGCATATTAGTGTGACCTAATCTCCTATGCCAAAGAGTAGAACTATCATCTAAAGTCGCTAGACATAAGTTGTCTTTTGACTTCCTATTGACATTCATGACGTAAAGCCCATGCTTTCTAACACCTTTTCCAATGATCTTTCCATCTTTTACGATTTCACTATCATTTTCCGAAAAGATGACCTTACACTTATTGTCACAAATTTGACCTATACTTAGAAGATTAAACCCTAGATTATCTACGTGTTCCACACTTTCGATGGTCATGGAGTCAAGAGAAACCATACCTTTGCCAATGATGTTACCACGTAGCTTTTAGCGAAAGTGACGTTACCTCTATTATATTATTTTTAGGTAGAGAACAAACTTCGATTACCCGTCATGTGTTTAGAACAACCACTATCCTTAATCCACTCTTCGGGCTCCAAATCTATTCCCAAGCATATCTAGGTAACAACACACAAGATCAAAAATTTGGTCCCCAATATCTCATGGAGAGAAACCTTGTTGACAATTGTTACAATTATTGTAACAATTCATATGATTATTTTGATGTCCATTGTTTCTCTTAGGAGTGCTTGATCTTGACCTAAAGTTGTTGTTGTTTCTAGGTGTTGGAGTTTTAATTCTAGGTCTTGAATTGGAGTGATAATTTCTTTGAGGTGTTGGTGTTCTACTTCTAGGCCTTGAATCATTACGTACTCTTGGAGGATTAAATGATTGTCTTGAAAAACTTCTCATTCCCATTAGAGGTTTACTTAAAGGCTTGTAGATTTTATTAAGTTCCTTTTTGTCAGTTATAGGTAATTCAACATTGTTAAATACAAGATGTTTTGGCTTTTTTTTTACCTAAAATGGGATTTTCAGAAAGTTGATAATTTTCAAGAATCCGTCCTTCTGTCCACGGTTCCTTATCATGACCCGCGGTTCCATAATTATAAGGACCGCAACATAGTTTAGGGATCCGTGGATAGAGAGTCGTTTTTCTGAAAAACTAACTTGTTTAGGTTTACTAGTGGATGCTTCATTTGTGTTAAAACCTAAGCCTAGTCTTTCCTTAGTGTGAATTTGCTAATTTAACATGTCATCAAAAGCACTAGTACCTTTACGAACTTTTCCAGTTTAATGGTAGTACTCTTGAGATCTTCATTCTCTTGTCTAAGGTCTTCACAATTTAAACAACCTAAATCAACTTCCTTATTTATTTTCAAGCTTAGCTAACTTATCTCTTAGCTCATTTCATTTTCAAGCTTGGTCCTAGTTGATTTTAGCACTTTGTTCTTTTCAATGAATTTTAAACTGATTTTCCATAGGTTGTTATATTGACCTTCTAGTTCAAAGTTATCTAGTGAAGAATTATCATTGCTATAATATATGGTTTTAGAATGTACCTCTTTAGAAGAATGAGCCATGAGACATTTCTCGTCTTTAGCATTGTCGTCACATTCTTCACCACTATCGCTCCATGAACCACCAACGAAGGCCGTGTGATTCTTGTCGCGAGATGGCTTGGAACAATCACCGATGAAGTGGTTTGGATCACCGCATCTAAAAAATTTCCTATAACCATTGTCATTCTTGACAAATCGGTTTTTGGAAATTCCCTTCTTGTCGTCGTTAGGTTGTCTAACATGTTGACCTCGCCTTTTGAACAACTTCTTGAAGTCTCTAACCGCCATAGCATATTCCTCATCATCACTTTCCGAGGAAGAGCTATCTTGGTTACTTTGCATCTTCTTGGATTTAAGTGCTATAAACTTTCTTTCACTCTTGGTTTTCACCATTTCCGTGTCCTTCAAAATTATCATTTCATGAACTTTTAAATTGCCAATAAGTTCATCAAGTGATAACGTAGTGAGATCCTTTGATTCTTCAATTTGCTCTCCACTTTGGATGCAATGCCCTAAGAAACTTCCTAACATTGTTCTTGCTTGAAAAACATTCATCAAGAGATCTTAGACTAGTAAAAATGGTATTAAATCTAGCAAAAGCATTATCAATAGTTTCATCTTCTAAGATGACAAATTGTTCATATTGTTGAACAAGAAGATCGATTTTACTTTCTTTGACTTGGCTATTACCTTAGTGGGTTACTAAAAGAGTATTCCAAATATCTTTAGCGGGTTTACACATGAAAATCCTTTCATATTCTTTCTTAGGTAAAGCATTATAAATCACCATTTTAGCCTCATTATTTTTGGCAAGTTTCTTTTTAGTGTCATCGTTAGAATTTTCAAAACTTACTAACTCTTTCTTTTTGGAAACTTCATTATATTGATAAGCCAAAAAGTCACCATTGGTAATAACATGCCAAAGATCTAAATCTTTTGATTTCACATAAGTCTCATATCTATTTTTCCAATAAATAAAACTATCGGTTTCAAAAAGAGGTAGTCTTTGCATAGATTGCCCTTCTAGGTACTCGTTGGAATCCATAGATCGATTCAAGTTTTAAAAGACAATATATAAACTAGAAGGAGGGGTTGAATAGTTTCTTAAAATTTACTTGTTAAAAGAGGGTTTCAAAAATCCTTTTCAAAAAACTTAGGCTTGAGTAATTATGTTAAATCTTCTTATACACAATATGAACAAGGGATAGTGCAACTAAACTAATAATCACAAGTATATGCTAATAAAGAATAATGAATGTAAAGAGATAAGGAAAAGAAAGATCAAACCAAATACCAAGGATTTATAGTGGTTTGGCAACGAAGCTCACTCCTCGTCCCTACTCCACTCCTCGAGTACTCCTTACTTGAGAGTTCACTAATCAACAAGCTCCTTAAGGTGGATAAACCGTACACAACGTTGTTTATCTAATTTCCGACTTTAAGCTAAAAGTGGAGCCCTAATCTTAGCTAGGACCAATCTACACCAATATACTTTGAGGACTAAGTATTAACCCTACTACATACACAACTTCTAAATATACAAACCTATTTGGATCTTCACAACACAACTACCAAATAGCACAACTACTTGGATCTTCACAACACAACTACTTGGATCGACACAACACAACTATAATGAATGAATAAAACTTGATCTTCAATAGATCTTGAGGTAGACTCAACACTTCAAGGATGAAAGTGTTCTTCTCTTTTCACTTGAAGAGGAAGAGATGGGAGGAGAAAGATCACTTCTAAACAAGTATTAATCAACCAAATAATCAAGGATTTGAATGATTTAAGAAGTATGTTTGAATTTGGAAATTTGTGTGCAAAAGAGGTGAAGAGAAAATCTGTGAATGGTCCACTATTAATAGGACAAAGGTCAAACGGTCATATCTGAACACGGTGCCTTAATTGTGCCTGCGGTTCCTTATCGATAATGAACCGAATAGACCTTCAAGGGACCGTGGTTGTAGACTCCGCTCCCTTTTGTCTTTTAGTAGGGTAGTCACATCTGGTGGAATAGTTATCCTCAAAGGATATTCTGAAACCAAATGGAATCTGCCATTTTCAAATTTTCAAATATTTAATTTAATAAAACATTTTCTTAAAAATAAAATTTATTAAAAAAAACATTGTCACATTTAATAAAAGGTGAGTTTTAAGAAAACATTTATCCTTGATCACTTAATTAAGATGAAAACTTGTTTGTTCATACCTTAAGTGATAATGGTTGAAATGAAAAAAATACTTGAACTCAAGAATTCGTATTTCGTTGTTTTCGTAAATGCTTGTTTTTATATTTTGTCGTAATCAAAACAAAGCGAGACCGAAAAATGTAAGTAACATTTTTAGGAATCATTGCATTAACAGCCAACTTCACCATTGAACGACACAAGGCTAGATGTCGAGTTCTAATCGAAAGGTATAGCCAATCTTCACAACGTTGCCTACTACACTATTTAACGACACAAGGCTAGATGTCGAGTTCTAATCGAAAGGTAGAACCAATCTTCACAACTCTTCACTTTGAAGCTAAGTGAGAACTTTAGTAGACACAACTACATCACTTTAAAGTTTAGTGAGAACTCACAAGACACAACCACATCACTTTATAGTTTAGTGAGAACTCACAAGACACAACCACATCACTTTATAGCTTAATGAGAACTCACAAGTCTTCACTTTGAAGCTAAGTGAGAACTTCACAAGACACAACTATATCACTTTATAGTTTATTGAGAACTCACAACTCATACCTATTACAACTCAATAAAACACATATCCAAGTATACACATGTAACTTGGATCTACACAAAATAAATCCATGTATACACATATACAATGGATTTACACAAGATTAGATTTATGTATTCACAATTACATTAGATCTACACAAGACTCAATTAAAACAAATGATGAAAATGACTAGATCTTTAGGAGAGGATCTTCATCTAGGCTTCATCTTTAATCACATCACAAGTGTGTGAGTGATCTTCTCTTTGGATAAGGAAAGAAGGAGATCAAGGAGATAATCATAAGTAAACATACTTAACACATTAAGTGATCATTTACAAATGATAAGGAATTAGAAAGGAAAAGGATAGCAAAAAGATTGTCCAAAAAGGGTTGTGGAAAATGCGGATTTGATCTACTATTTATAGGAGACAAAGGCCAACTGCTCTCTAAGCACGGTGCCTTAATTATGCGTACGGTTCCTTATCAATAAGGATCCGCATAGGCCTTTAAGGAACCGTGCTCATAGACTCCGCTCCTTTTTGCCTTTTAGTGGGGAAGTAATATATGAGGTATGTTTTTACCTTTAAAGGATATTCCTATGGCATTTAGAATATGCCATATTCAAATTTACATTTTCCATTTTTGTAACACCCCATTTGTTAGGATAGAATGCTACAGTAAATTATGGCGTGTCATCAAAGCATACAAGGTAAATGTCTAAACATTCATGACCATACATAAAAATGCCAGAATCAAACATTGGTAGTCTAGTAACTCACACACAAGCAATATTAAGTACTATAAATGGAAAGGACTAAACAATGTCCAAAAGAAGTAAAGTACGATAAAGTAGGAATAAATGCATAAGGTAAAAGAGGCCGGATAGCTTCCAATCCTAATGCACATACTCTGGAGTTCCTACTTGCGTCCTTGGGTACCTGCCGTTTGGGAACATGGAAAAGTATACAGCTGAGCATAACGCTCAGTGCACGGATATACAATAAAGCATGGAAACATAGAATGTGGAAGCATATAAAGAGTATAAAGCATGAATAATAGCAGAAATGAATAAGTCCTAGAAAACCTAGTTGTCTTTCATGTTAATTGGTTTTAGTTCTGAAAACATAGCTTATGTTACTTATGAAAATCTGTATTAGTTAATGTACCAAAAGCCAATATAGGTCATGAGGTGAACAACGTGCATGAATACTTGGAGGGGTGACCTCGTCATGTGAATTAGAGGGGATGCCTCTAATTAATTGGTAAGTGGGTAGGAGGGATCATCTCCTTGTGAAGGATGCAAGGCACACACCACATTCACCATGAAATCCTGACTGAAACATGTAACTAGGATGCACCCATACGCCCCACATGATAATATAATAATATAATGGCCAAATAACTGAAAAGGGACGCCACGAGCTATCACTCCGCCGTGGTGAAGTCATAACACTAGTGCCTCTAGTGTTATGGTTATGGTACCTCCATAACTAGGTGAAACTGGTCATGCATGTATATGGCTAAGGTAACTAATAAACATAACCATTTAATCTGTAACTACTGGGGAAAACAGTTGGCTGCATACGGGAAATCCTAATGAAGGAAGAGATTGTCCTTACTGAAGGACGGGAAATCCGTACCTTATGTCCAGTAGAAGCTAATGAAAACGATGGAGACTAATCCGCCTCGGCGGATAACACTACATAAGAAATATGGACGTGTATGAGTTTGTCTGAATTACATGTGTTTTACTGGTTCCGAGTGTTATTAGCTTGTTATACGTATTCTGTCATGCTTTACTGTTTACTGTGTTAACTGTAGTTATTCTGATGTTCTACTGTGTATTATTCATGTATTAGTGTATTATAATACTTGTATTGTAATACTAAGTAACTTTCTAAAAACAACAGGTTTCCATAAATAGTAAGTTTCCCAAAATAGAAAATGTCTAAAAATAGTAAGTTTCCATAATTAGAAATAAGCTGGATTATAAATAATAAATAAAGTTTAAATAGAATACAAGTCATGGTTATAGATTATTAACTAAATAACTGGTTAATTAATTAAACTATACGTCATATGGAATTTAATTAAAAATACATGTTTTAATTAAATTAAGCCAAGTTAAATACTTTAGGTTATACATGTAATATTAATTTAAAGATAAACATAAGTTATGAAATTAATTAAATTAAAGAGTCTAGTAGTTAATTTACTTAACATGTTTTTCTGATTTTAATATTTAACCCAAAACCCGAACCCGTGTTTTAAAAATTAACCCGAGCTCGAAACCCGGTTTACATATAATCCGAGCTAAACAGCCCTACTAGTGGCTAGACCGGCTAGCCGGTTGCCACTTGTGGCTTGCGGTTCCCATTGCCGAGCCACAGTTGCCCACCGAGCCCGGTTCACACCGGTTCACACCGGTTGTGACTGGTTCCCCCTGCTTAGTTTTGTTCGGTTCCCACTGTTAGCCCAAAGAAGCCCCACCGAGACCCTAAGGTCTCGGTTGGCTCTCGGTCCAAACCAAAACCACACCCCCGACATGCGGTCGAGGGCTTTTCCTTTCGCTGCACCGAACAACAAACCAAACCGAGCCCCCTTGTGGGTCTCGGTGGCGTCGGATCAAACAAGTCGAGCCCCTTGGGGGTCTCAGTTGTGTATCGGCTAAACCAAAGCCGAACCAAACACCCCTTAATCCAAAATTTAATTAATTCCCATGTTTTTAATCACTTGCTTTTAAGATTAATTAAATGATTAACATGAATTCATATAGAATTAAAAAGAAAGGAAGTGTTTAATTACCGAACGCATGAAAAAGAAAAGGTTAAGAACACGATCACGTACACACGATTAATCAACTAAGAAAATTGTCCGGTTTGCTCTTGTGGTTTATGGTGGCTGGCGGCAATAGACACAAAAGGAGGCAAGAGAGCTTTTTTGTTAAACCTAAAATTATGATGTGTTTCCCTGGAGTTTTACTTAACATGTATTTGGTTGGGTCATGGGCCAAAGCCCATTTTCTCCTTTGTTCCTTGTGTAGCCGCGGCCTATAAGGTGTCCACGGGGAAACCCGTAACTTTTCCGTGTTCAAATGATTACGTGATCGTTTATGTTTTAATGTCGTGATTTTTATACGTCTTGTACTTAACACATTGATAATATTTACGTAACTACATGTTATTTAATATCGTGACACGTGAATTATATTATAAATGGAAAGTTTTAATTTTACCGTAACTTCATGTGTGTACTGTTCATGTGTACTGTTCATGGTATTTTAATGCGTGTTTTACAACTCTTCCCCTCTAAAAGAACAATTCGTCCTCGAATTGGAGAAACGTAAACTGAAAGAAAACATACCCAGAACTAGAAATGAGGGTAAGAAGTCCGTATAGACTCCTCCTTCTCCTAAGTGGCTTCCCGCTCAGGATGATCCCTCCAGAGGATTTTGATGAAAGGGATCGTATTCCTCCGCATGACACGATCTTGTCGCTCAAGAACTCTCTCGGGTTCTTTGACATAAGGAAGATCCTCTCGAATCTGATCAAGTGGATACTGGACAACATGGACTGGATGATAGTTGTATCCTCTAAGTAAGGACACATCAAACACGTTGTGAACATGTGATAGCTGGGGCGGTAACGATAAACGGTATGACACTTCACCAACGCGTTCTATGATGTCGAACGGTCCAATGAAGCGACCACTGAGCTTCCCTCTGATTCCAAAACATTTAACTCCTCGTGTAGGTGATACCTTTAGGAAAACGTGATCACCTATGTTGAAAGACACATCTCTACGACGTTTATCAGCATAGCTCTTTTGACGAGCACGAGCTTCCTGAATCTTCGCCTTGGAGACAGCGACCTTCTCATTGGTCACTTCAATCATCTCTGGATCCTCGAGCAGTCGTTCTCCCACCTGATCCCAACAGATTAGGGCGCGACAATTTCTACCATACAACATCTCGAAAGGAGCACACTTGATGCTAGCGTGCCAGCTGTTGTATGCAAATTCTACTAGAAATATATAATCATCCCAGCTTCCTGACCACTCTAGAGCACATGATCGCAACATGTCCTCCAATGTCTGAATTGTGCGTTCCGACTGTCCATCGATCTGAGGATGAAAAGCAGTGCTGAGCTTAAGTCTGGTGCCCCAAGCATTCTACAGACTCTGCCAGAAACGTGATGTGAAACGGGGATCTCTGTCAGAGATGATTTCTGATGGAGTACCATGTAGTCTCATGATCTCCTTCTAGAAAATGTCTGCTAATTTGCTGACCGGATGCTCCTTGCGAATCGACAGAAAATGAGCAGATTTATTCAACCTATCCACAATAACCCAGATAGCGTCGTTCTTCTTCTGAGTAACCGGAAGACCAGTAACAAAATCCATGGAGATTTTGTCCCACTTCCATGCTGGAATATCTAATGGCTGTAGTAAACCACTAGCTCGCTGGTGTTCGATCTTTACCTGTTGCTGATCATACATTTAGAAACGAAGGTGGCAACATCCTGCTTCATACCACTCCACTAAAAGTGTTGCTTGATGTCATGGTACATATTGGTAGAACCAGGATGTATGGTAAATGGAGAACTGTGAGCTTCAGTCAGCACAGATTCCCTGAGTGTAGAGTCATCAAGAACCACTAGTCTAGTGCCCTACCATAAGATACCGTCGTCCTCAACACGAAACTCCGTCTGCTGATCAAGGTTCTGAATGATAGCCCAAATATCACCATCGTGTTTTTGAGCTTCCTTGATCCTAGAATGTAAGTCTGGTTCCACTCTAAGGTTAGCCCAGTAACCGTGTTGTCCCCATACACAAAACTCAATATCAGTCATCTCTAGGTCACGAATGATCTCCTTTGCAATCCAAATGCCAGCAATCATACCCGACCTTCTGCTTAGAGCATCTGCCACCACATTCGCCTTACCAGGATGTTATTGAATGTTGGTGTCGTAGTCCTTCAATAGCTCTAACCATCTCCTCTGTCTCATGTTTGGTTCCTTCTGGGTGAATATGTACTTGAGATTCTTGTGGTCGGCGAATATGTCACATGATTCGCCATATAAATAATGCCTCAAGATCTTTAACGCGAAAACAACTGCTGCAAGCTCTAAATCGTGAGTAGGATAGTTTTCTTCATAAGGTTTTAGTTGTCGTGATGCGTATGCAATAACCTTCCCATGTTGCATGAGAACGCAGCCTAAACCCTTTCTTGAAGCGTTACTATATATCTGAAATCCACCTGAGCCAGATGGGAGAGTAAGAATATGTGCAGTCACTAACTTCTGCTTCAGATCTTCAAAGCTCTTCTCTCGCTCTTCCGTCTAGACGAATGTCTCTCCTTTCCTCATTAGCTTAGTCAAAGGTAAGGCTAAACGTGAAAAGTTCTCTACAAACCTGCGGTAGTAGCCAGCTAAACCCAGAAAACTTCTAACTTAAGTTGCAGGTCTCGGCCATTTAGTGATAGCTTCAACCTTTATAGGATCCATGGTGACCCCCTCTGCGGATACAATATGGCCCATAAATGCCACCTTGCTTAACCAGAACTCACACTTAGAGAACTTGGCGTACAACTGCTTCTGACTAAGAATCTGTAAGACTGTACAAAGGTGTTCCTCATGTTCCTCCTTGGATTTGGAGAATATCAGGATGTCATCAATGAACACGATAACGAACTTATCCAGAAACTCATAGAAGACACGGTTCATCAAATCCATGAAGACTGCTGGAGCATTAGTGGGTCCGAATGGCATGACTACGAACTCGTAGTGCCCATAACGTGTACGGAAAGCAGTCTAGGAGATGTCCTGCTCCTTAACCCGTAACTGATGGTAGTCGGACCTCAGATCGATCTTCGAGAAATGCTTGGCGCCCTGAAGTTGATCGAACAGGTCATCAATACGCGACAAAGGGTAACGATTTTTGATCGTGATCTTGTTTAGCTCACGATAGTCTATACATAAACGCATGCTGCCGTCTTTCTTCTTCACGAACAGTACCAATGCACCCCATGGCGATGAACTGGGACGGATGAAACCTCGTTCCAGAAGTTCCTTCAGCTGATCTTTTAGTTCCTTAAGCTCTTTGGGAGCCATATGGTAAGGAGCTTTGGAAATCGGCTATGCACCTGGTATAAGCTCGATTCCAAACTCGACTTCACGAATAGTTGGTATGCCCGGAAGTTCATCTGGAAATACGTCAGGAAACTCTGACACAATAGGCTGATCTTGGATCGATGGAGACTCGGCAGTAATGTCATGAATATTGGCTATGAACCCCTGACAGCCGTGTGATAGCAATGTAATAAGTGTGAAAACACTTATCCTTTTACCACTTAATTATAATAATAACCAAGCCAAAACGTGTATTTTATGTCGTAAATGTCGGAATTATGCGTGGTTTGTGTTTTTGTTGTGATTTAGGATCAAAATGTGAAAAGGGAAGAAAACACGGGCTTTCACGGACTTTTATCGAAGAAAAAGACAAAAGACGAAGTCAAAAGAGCAAAAGTGCAAAAAGAACAGAAGTCCAAGGCCTATTCTGAAGATTTATCGAAGAAAAAATCTAAAGACGAAAGTTTAATAAAGTCGAAGAACTCAAGTCTAAATAAATGAAGAAATTATAAGACGAGTTCAAATAATCCCGAGACAAAGTCGAAAAAGTCGAAGAATTTAGAAGACGAAAAGACAAGAGAAGAAAGAAAGGAGCAACACATGCTTACCTCCTTAATCTCGTATAAATAGAGGCATTTCACCTCATTTAATCTTGTTGGCTATTTGACACATAGTTCTTCCACCTTTAATTACTTGCACTTTCTTATTGTCATTTAGTTAATTGCACCTTTAATTTCAAGTAAGTCTTTTAATTTTGTTATTGAATCTTTACTTTTAATCAAGTTCTTATTTTTAATCTCTCATTCTACCTTTCTTGTTTTGCTTAATCTTTATGTTTATGCGCTTATTGTTATGCTTATTTGATTAAGTGTCATGTTTTTATGTTTTTGATTGTTTTGGATTATTGATTTTATAGCTTATTTGTGTCTTTCTTAAATTTACTTAAGTGTTTATAAAAGTTATTTTTATATAAAAGTTGTTTTCGAATATCTTTTTCATTTAAGTGTTTTCAAAAGTCTTTAAATTTTAGCTTATTAGCTTTTTCTTATACGCGATTTGGTAAAGTTTTTAGTCAAGTGCTTATTTGGTTCATAGCTTATTTAGTTTTGCTTATTTACGTTTTTGATATTGTTATTCCGATCAAACCATCGGAAATGGGTTTCACATTCCGACCAGCATTCCGATTGCTGGATCGGAAAAGGGTTTTGGGTATTCCGACCAGGATTCCGACTGGGGATTCCGACGAAGGAATTTTTGGATATTCCGATAGGTTTGATTTTCAGTATTCCGATTGGGGATTCCGACATACATTCCGACGGGGGACACATTCCGATTGGAGAGGTAAGCCTTCATTCCGACCAGGATTCCGACCGTGACCATATTCCGATAGTAGTGGTAAGTTTGGATTCCGATCGTATTCTGACGGGATTCCGATGGGTGTATTCCGACAGGTTTGGTTTTGTTTTAATATTTTGTCTTAGTTTAATTTTTAAGTTTGCATTGTTTTAAGTTTTCAAATTTTCACTTTTATTACATTATCTAATTTACTTTTCGTCGAGTTTTAATTTTAAGTCATTTAATTAATTTACTTTTAAAAGTTTTAATATTGCACCATTACGTTTTAATTAGTTTTAGTTACCCGTTATTTACTTTAACGTTTCGCAATTTAATTTTACTACAACGACCAATCTATTTGTTTTCCACCAAAAGACGACTGAGTTGCACTTAAACCAGTAATCAATTCGAAAAGTCTGGTTCAACGAAATTTTTATACTTGGCAAAAACCTTGTATTATATGGCGCCGCTTCCGGCTCTTTTCGTAAATATTCACGGTTTTTTGTGAGAGACGCGTTGAACTTTTGGATCCGTTCAGTCGTGAACGTTATTTTTCTTGCTAAAAAATTTTCAAAAATCCATAAAAATTAAAAATTTTCAAAAATACAAAAAGATTTTTATTTTTATTTTTACAAGTACATATATATTCTCTATTGCTTTTGTATCTTTTTCTTTTTCTTTTGCAGGTGTATGCGTACTAGATCTTCAACTTATTCTGAGCCCGAGACTCGTGAAGATTTAGATATGGCTGGTATGCACAACAACAATAATCCACCCCACCCCAACATGAATAAGAACAACAATGTTCCCCCACCCGAACTTCGAACAATGGAGGAGCTGTGTCAACCTACGATGAACGGACGAGGAGGACCGATTGCGCCGATGCAAATCACGGCTCCAGAGTTTTCGTTGAAGCATCACATGATCCAACAAGTTCAAAACACTTGTCCATTTCGCGGATTGCCGGATGATGATGCCAACAAACACTTCGACAAATTCATTACCGTTCCTCAAAGCATGAAGTTGCCCGGTGTTACTATGGATTTTCTTCGCCTTCACCTATTTCCACACACCTTATCCCACCATGCCGAAAAATGGTTTGATCGTCTTCCGAAGAATTCAATTCATACTTGGGATGAGATGACTCAACGCTTTTTGTCGCGCTACTTTACACCATCCATGGTCACGAGCCTTCGAAATCAAATTAGTGGATTTACTCAAGAACCTGATGAATCACTTTTTGATGCTTGGGAACGATATAATGTTTTGATCGATCGATGTCCAAACCACAACATGCTCCCCGTCACCTTAATTGATACTTTCTACAACGGTTTAACTTTTCGTGATCATGATACGATTAATGCAGCCGCCGGTGGCACATTTATGAAATGAAGACCCGAGGAGTGTAGAGAGCTTATAGAGAACATAACTACTCATCACAAAAATTGGGATTCATCCGCATCCTCAAGGAATAACCCGAGAGTGAATGTTTCTTCTACTTCTTCAAACCCTGATATCACCGAATTGACCCGTGCAATGGTCGAAATGAGCAAGAATATGCAACTTTTGGCTACAAATCAACAATAACAAGTTAAATTTGTAGCACTTTCTTGTGAGATTTGCGGCGGTCCTCATTCATACACTGATTGTCCTTCTACTCATGACAATCCGGAAAACGTGTATGCGGCTTATGGTAACTATTCAACGGAAAACTACCAAGCCCGACCTCAAGGTGATCGTAACTTGCTAAGTTACCGTTCGAACAACTTTCTTGCACCCGGTTTTTCTCCTCAAAACCACAACCCCAACAACTACAATATAAGCAGCCCAAACCCACCTCGAGCTTCTAATCCTTATCACCCACCCGCTCAACAAGCCCCACCCATTAATCAAGATGTGGAAACTTTCATAAGGACCCAAGGAGAGCAAATCAAGAATCTGCAAAGCCAAATCATCAACTTGAAAGGAGATATCACTAAGCAAGGGAATGATATTAGAACCAAGCTTCGATATGATATTTTCTCCTTCAACAATCAAGCAAATGATTTGAAGAATATGATGGCTAGTTTCTTTCCAAGTACTCAACCCTCTACCTCGAGCTCTCTTCCTTATAATACCGTCACCAACCTAAGAGCGAATGTGAGTGCTATTACTACACGCAGTGGAGCAACCTTAGTAGGACCATCTATCCCTCCCCCAGTTACACCATCTATCCCTCCCCCAGTTACTCCATCTACACCTCCTCCACCACCATTTATCCCGCCTACTCCCACGCCTAGTATTAGTTCTCCATTACCGTCTCCACCTCTTAATAAATAAGTACCCAAGAAGAACCCTTCACCAACCCTACCTTCCACCTTTAAACCTTCAACATCTCAACCTTTACCTACTACACCTACACCACCTAAACCCAACATCCCTTATCCTTCTCGCTTAGACAAGTGCCAATTGCTCACCAAGGATGATATTCAAGTGTCAATTTTTTTGAAGAATATTTCGGGACTGACCATCACCTTTAGTCTTGTTGAAGCTCTAGCCCAAATGCCTAACTTTGTTAAGATATTTAAGGAATTGCTTAATAAGAAGGAGAAGATGGCCGAGTTCGTTAATACTCGATTGAATGAAAACTGTTCTGCAATCCTTCTTAAAGAACTTCCGGAGAAACTTGGAGATCCCGGTCGTTTTGTGCTACCATGTACTTTTAACCAAACCGAAGAATTTACTGCCTTAGCTGATCTCGGGGTAAGTATAAATCTGATGCCTTTAAGTGTTTGGAAAAAGTTATCATTACCCGACCTTACACCAACAAAGATGACTCTTGAGCTAGCAAATCGCACTCTCGCTTACCCCGTTGGTATTGCCGAAGATGTGTTTGTTAAAGTTGGTACCTTCACTTTTCCGGTCGACTTTGTTGTTGTTGATTATGAAATGGACCCTCGTATTCCGTTAAAACTTGGTCGGCCATTTTTGAGAACCGGAAAAGCATTAGTCGATGTTGCCGAAGGTGAGTTAATCTTAAGAGTCGGGAATGAGGCACAAGTTTTTAAAATGGGGAAGATCACAACCAAAACCAATGGAAAGAATCAGCGAATATGATTAATGTGCTTGATGATTTTGTCGTCTACAACAATCCTCTTTTCGATTCTTGCTATGATAATCCACTGTTCAATGATGATGTGGATGATTCTCACTCCAATTTAGATCTTCCACCAATTTATGATAATCCACCGATCTATGATGATTATAACGATGATTCTAGTTCCGATGGGGATGATTATGATAATTTTGTTTCCGAGTATCCAGACATGCCAACTTATGATGACTTTGATAATGTCGATACTCTTTCGGGTGATTCTTCACATGATGACCTAGCTCCTACTTTTGATGAAGATCCTCCACCAACAATACTTGATCCTACTTTGGATGACTACTCATTTGAGGAAGATTTTGCTACTTTTCTCAACACTTACTTCCCAAATGAGAATGATTCTCCTTCTTTGGACTTTGATGATGCTCTTTATCCTCCTTTGGATATGAAGAAACCCGTTTCAAAGGAGAAGAAGCCGGAAGATACCGATATCCGCAGTACTTATGTCTTGACACCTCTCTATCCACCTTCTGAGGATGAGATTGTGCGATTTATGAGCGGATCTTCTTCAAATTCTACTGAGCCTAAGTGTTATTTTCCCCTAAAGGAAAAGGTGTTCGATCCCGGTATTGCACTTTTTAAGCAATCTTAGTATCCATCTGATGAAATAAAAGGAAAGATTTTTGGAACTTATGGAGATATGCTTGCACCTCAGCACACTTGCTACCACCATGCTCCATCTTTGCTTAAGGGAATCTTGCCTACTCTTCTTTGGCTTGCCTTGTTCGTCTTAAGCTTGTGCTACTTGATGGATGAAAACCATGTATTTGATCCCGGTGGATATGTTTCAAGCTTCTTCCTATGCTAATCAAGGTCGAGTCAGGCTCACGACTCGGTGAACCAAAACAAGCGCTTCTCGGGAGGCAACCCGCAGTATCTATCCTTTTTCTTTGTTTTTATAATAAGTGTAGGGGAGACCCTAGTATGTGTTTGTTTTTTTCTTTCTTATCATGCAGGGATTCGAGCTTTAAAAGACCCATTCCTGATGACTTTTGACAACCGTGATCCCGTGTACCCGTCTTCCCGGTTCTATCCTAAACTCTTTTGATTCACTATTTTATATTCTTCAATATTAAAATAGGAATCACTTTAGTTGTCTTTTCCTTAGCAAGATTTAAACAAAGTGCACAATGTCCTAAGTGTAGGGGAGGTTACTTCCACATGCTTAAACATTGAGGACAATGTTTATATTAAGTGTAGGGGGGACTTCAATGGAAGTTAAGTGGGTTTTTCCTTGTATTTGTCCTCATTTTAACCGGAAAATTGATTTTTCGACATTTTTCAAAGTTTTTGATCTATTTTGGCCTAGTTGTTTTTATTTTTGTATAGTTATTTACTTTCTTTGCTAGAATAAATTTTGATAAAGTGGTTTTAATTTTTCAACATTGTGAATCTTTTGACTCAACCTGAGTTTACTTATCTAAGTTTACTCTAGCTAGTATCCTTAACGTGTTTAAGTCAAGTTTTGCTAGGATTTTATATAGGAAACTTTAAAACGCGAAAGTCTTAACTCTTACGGATTAAGAACAAGAATTTTTCGCAAGTTCTTATAATTGATCCTAGAAAGTCGTTTATCAAGGGAACTTTAAAATGCGAATTCTAAGCTTGAAAAAGTCTAAGACTTTACAAGATCCTATAGATGACTTGAAACCCCAAAACTTTGATTTAATAGGCTAAGCATCCACGAGTCTCATTCCTTGAGATTTTAAATTGTGGAGAACGAGAGATGATAGAGTCAATTATAATTTTGGTATTCTATCATGAATTTATGTGAGTTAATTATAAGCTTTGTCTCCCATCGCTTGCAAATAAATTTAATTGCAATAAGTAAGGTCGTACGATTTGAAAAGTTACTTAGCTTCTAGGACAAGATCGTTTAAAGTTGTTAGGTATTGGTTAGAGTTCATAGCCAAGGCATAACTTATTTAAGCGGGATGCGAAGATTGGCGAGTCCGAAAAGGCCCTAACAAGGCACGAGGGCTACATTTTGTTGCTAAAGATCCCAAGTGATGTGAAGAATCATTTATCAAAAATCAATATGAATGATCGAGACACACGACGAAAAGCAAATACTCCCCTAAAGATCATGGAGAAGTCTATCCAAAAAGGCCCTAACAAGGTATGAGGATAAATAGATCCAAGTCCTAAAAGGAGGCGGATCGTTGTATATCAAAATCCCCAAATAAAGATTGGAGAAAAATGAAGAAGTCGTGGTCCAAATATGAAGAATATTTCAAAAAGTTCAAGTGAAGAAATTCCTATTATGAAGAGGAGACCATTATTTCATGAACGTCTCTCAAGATTTGAAGTATGAAGTCGCTGCCAAATATCGGTCCGAGAAAGGTCTCAAATCGTGAAACGAGTTATGCCAAGATATGAACTTTATGAGGTCCCGAGAAGCAGTTTTAAAAGATTTTGTCCTTTAGCTAACTATTGATTAAATCGTCCCACTTTATTTTCAGCCTAAATAACTATCGAAATAAGTCAACAATGCATCCTCGTGATCATTCAAGACAATACTAAAATTTAAGAGATACACCTAGGAATAAGGGAGTCTAAGTAAATAATTGGCCCACATGAGTTTGTGATAGTTTGCTAACTTATAATAACAATGATCTTGTTTTTAAGCTTGGTATGAGCAACGTGAAACTTGAGGATGATAATCATTCATGACATTTCCAAAACCCTAAGGTAAGTTTTTGATCTTTTTACTAGTTTTCTTCTTTTAAATATTTTGTCTCTTTAATAAAGGCCAATGTGGATTTATTGTGATGGAAAATGTAAAACTTGCTTTGTAATTAATGCATTGCATGAGGACATTGCAATGGTCAAGTGTAGGGGATTTAATAAGTGTGAAAACACTTATCCTTTTACCACTTAATTATAATAATAACCAAGCAAAAATGTGTATTTTATGTCGTAAATGTCGGAGTTATGTGTGGTTTGTGTTTTTGTTGTGATATAGGATCAAAATGTGAAAAGGAAAGAAAACACGGACTTTCACGGGCTTTTATCAAAGAAAAAGACAAAAGACGAAGTCAAAAGATCAAGAGTGCAAAAAGCTCGGAAGTCCAAGGCCTATTCTGAAGATTTATCGAAGAAAAAGTCTAAAGACGGAAGTTTAATGAAGTCGAAGAACTCAAGTCTAATAAATGAAGAAATTATAAGACGAGTTCAAATAATCCCGAGACAAAGTCGAAAAAGTCGAAGAATTTAGAAGACGAAAAGACAAGAGAAGAAAGAAAGGAGCAACACATGCTTACCTCCCTAATCTCCTATAAATAGAGACATTTCACCTCATTTAATCTTGTTGGCTATTTGACACATAGTTCTTCCACCTTTAATTACTTGCACTTTCTTATTGTCATTTACATAATTACACCTTTAATTTCTTCCCTTTAATTTCAAGTAAGTCTTTTAATTTTGTTATTGAATCTTTACTTTTAATCAAGTTCTTATTTTTAATCTCTCATTCTACCTTTCTTGTTTTGCTTAATCTTTATGTTTATGCGCTTATTGTTATGCTTATTTGATTAAGTGTTATGTTTTTATGTTTTTATTGTTTTGGATTATTGATTTTATAGCATATTTGTGTCTTTCTTAAATTTACTTAAGTGTTTATAAAAGTTATTTTTATATAAAAGTTGTTTTCGAATATCTTTTTCATTTAAGTGTTTTCAAAAGTCTTTAAATTTTAGCTTATTAGCTTTTTCTTATACGCGATTTGGTAAAGTTTTTAGTCAAGTGCTTATTTGGTTCATAGCTTATTTAGTTTTGCTTATTTACGTTTTTCATACTGTTATTCCGATCAAACCATCGGAAAGGGGTTTCACATTCCGACCAGCATTCTGATTGCTGGATCGAAAAAGGGTTTTGGGTATTCCGACCAGGATTTTGATTGGGTATTTCGACGGAGGAATTTTTGGATATTCCGATAGGTTTGATTTTCAGTATTCCGATTGGGGATTCCGACAAACATTCCGACGGGGGACACATTCCGACTGCATTCCGATTGGAGAGGTAAGCCTTCATTCCGACCAGGATTCCGACCGTGACCATATTCCGATAGTAGTGGTAAGTTTGGATTCCGATCGTATTTCGACAGATCATTCTGACGGGATTCCGATGGGTGTATTCCGACAGGTTTGGTTTTTTTTAATATTGTGTCTTAGTTTAATTTTTAAGTTTGCATTGTTTTAAGTTTTCAAATTTTTATTTTTGTTACACTGTCTAACTTACTTTTCGTCGAGTTTTAATTTTAAGTCATTTAATTAATTTACTTTTAAAAGTTTTAATATTGCACCATTACGTTTGATAGGTGTGTAAACACCCATCCTTTTTACCACTTAATTACAATAATAACCGAGCCAAAACGTGTATTTTATGTCTTTTATGTCGGAATTATGCGTGGTTTGTGTTTTTGTTGTGATTTAGGACGAAATTTTGAAAAGTGGAGAAAACACGGCATTCACGGGCTTTTATTGAAGAAAAAGATGAAAGATGAAGTCAAGAAGTCAAGAGTGCGAAAAGAACGGAAGTCCAAGACCAATTCTGAAGATTTATCCAAGAAAAAGTCAAAAGACGGAAGTTTACTAAAAGCCGAAGAACTCAAGTCTTATTTATTGAAGAATTAAAAGACGAGTTCAAAGAAATCCCGAGCCAAAAGTCATTTAAGTCCAAGATTAAAGAAGATTCAAAGGCTTAAGGACTAATGATGCAATTAAATGAAGATTAAGAAGAAAAGGACTAAGATGCAATTAAGAAGAAAGGAAGGAGGGGAGGAAGCTTCCTCTAAACACCCTCCTAATCTCCTATAAATACCCCTCATTTTCATTTCATTAGTTTTGTTGGCTAGAGTGACACTAGTTCTTCCACCTTTTAATTACTTGCACATTTACTTTACATGTTTGAATACCTTTAATTTCCAAGTAAGTGTTCTTTAATTTTCTTGTTTTTTATCTCTCATTCTACCTTTCTTTCTTGCTTGATCTTTATGTTTACATGTTTATTATCTTGCTTATTTGATTAAAGATTGTGTTTTTATGCTTTTGATTGTTTTAGATCATTGATTTTTATAGCTTATTTGTGTTTCTTTTAAGCTTCTTAAGTTTTTATAAAAGTTATTTTTATATAAAAGTTTGTTTTTTTCGTAAACCTTTTTCTTTTCGTGTTTCAAAAGTCTTTAAATTGTAGCTTATTAGCTTTTTCTCATACGGTTTTGTTTATAATTTTAGACTTGTGCTTATTAGAGTTATAGCTTATTTGTTTAGCTTATTTTGCCTTCTTTTCACCGTATTCCGATCTGGTAAATCGGAAAAGGGTTTATCATTCCGATTGGAGTGATTGGATAAGGGTTTTGATATTCCCTTTGGTATTCCGATTGGGAGGTGGCTTAGGTATTCCGATCAGAGTTCCGTGACAGCATTCCGATCTGAGGCTATTCCACATTCCGATCGAGGTGTTCGTTTGGTTATTCCGATTAGGATAGGTGACAATATTCCGATTACGGGTTCCGATCAACATTCCGACCAGGGTTCATTCCTTATTCCGATCAAAGGTAAGTTTGATATTCCGATCAGGTATAGTGACAGTATTCTGATTGGGAGTCACTCCAGCATTCCGATCAGGGTAGTTAATTCAACATTCCGATCAACATTCCGATTGGGAGGATTGTGTACATTCCGATGGTAAGCCTGATCGGAATATATTCCGATTTGGGTCATTTTTCACTTATTTTGCCTTGTTTAATTTTTACGTTCTCGTTTTAATACCTTGTCAACTTTAATTTTCGTCACGATTTCACTTTAAGTCATTTAATTATTTTACTTTTCAAGGTTTTTAAATATTGCACCATTTAATTTTAATTAGACTTAGATTTAATTTCTCGCCATTTTATTTTAACGCCTTTTACTTTTACATCATTTATATTTACGTCTTTGCATTTTTAATACTACAACGACACAACTATTTGTTCCACCAAAGACAACTGAGTCACACATTAAACTCCTTTTTCAATTCGAAGAGACATACTTAAACGAATCTTTTTAATTAGGTAAAAACATAGTTATTAACGTTTTAATTAGTTTTAGTTACCCGTCATTTACTTTAACGTTTCGCAATTTAATTTTACTACAACGACCAATCTATTTGTTTTCCACCAAAAGACGACTGAGTCGCACTTAAACCAGTAATCAATTCGAAAAGTCTGGTTCAACGAAATTTTTATACTTGGCAAAAGCTTTGTATTACAATGCACGCGCCTCCATGGATGAAATAATTTGTACTGACCTCCCTGGCAGAAAACCATGGTGTATGTACTCTGGAGATTTAACATCACCGAAGATAACCCGATATGTGTGGCAGTCAATCGTAGCCTGGTGTTTGGATAACCAGTCTATGCCCAAAATCAAGTCAAAATCGCACATGTCCAAAGGAAGTGCGTCAACTCTGCGGATCTTATTATCAAATTCTAGGGGAAGATCTCTGTATACCTGAGTGATTCGTACAGAGTCCCTATGTGGCGTGAAAACGCATAAGGCATTATCTAATGGCATAGGGGAAATCCTAACATGTACAACAAAAGTAGTGGATACGATTGAATGCGTCGCTCTAGTATCAAACAGAACACATGCAGCCAAACCATTCATAAAGAGATTTCCGGTGATGGTACCTGAAATCTTATTCGCCTGGTCTCTAGTAGTAGTGAACACGCGACCAGAAGTAGGAGGTGGCTTGGAGTCGGCGTGTCCAGAGGTGCCTTCTATCTCACCTTGGCGATAGTCCTTCTGTTGATGGCCTTGTTGGCCACATTTGAAACAACCACCAGTACCTCGGCGACAAATACCAGAGTATCTGCGCGAACAAGTAGGACAGACAGGTTGCGTGAATCCTCCAGGAGGCGTCCTAGTTAGCTGAGAGCCTGTTTAAGGATTACATGCATGAGACATGATCATGGAACATAAATATGAGGTGTGAAATTTACCAAATGAGCTAGAACGGTTAGGTTGTGAACCCCTACGGTCCTGATCCCTGCCATTACCATGTTCCTGAATTATTAATTGTTATAGTGTTAGAATACTATAACATAAGATAGTTTCACATGAAAGAAGGTTAATGTAGTGACATGCTGTTGTTCGAGTTGTTAGCGTTGTTACGGTAACTATCATTACCGCCACGCCTCTTAGAACCAGAACGTTTGTTAGTCTGACCGCTTCCCTTAGATGCTTGCTGCTGAGCGGCCGCAGGCTTACGGTCGTTAGTCTTCTGCCTGGAATATAACGTTGAAGAGAGGATTATGAATGAAAAATACTGATGGAATGAATTGTTTACAATTGATGATTGAAGATACCTCTTCACTGCTCTGTCATCACCAAACTCCTCTCGCTCTTGAAGCATCTCGAGCTTACGGGATGAATCGGCCACCTGTGCTACTGTAGTGAAAGTAGCACATACCAAGTTGTTGGCGACCGAAGTGCGAAGTGCCCAACAAAACTTCTCAGCCTGCTCCGCAGCAGTTCCTGCGGCTGGACCCAGAAATCCAGCCAAACGGAGAAACCTTTGCATGAATTCGTTGCTGTTTTCACCAGAAACCTGCCGAATGTTATGGTAGTCCCTCTTGAGCTTCTCTTGCTCAGTATGTGGAAAGTACTGATTAAGGAAGAGCTCCTTAAACCGGTCCCATGTCAGTTGTGCAACCCAATTATCACCACCGTTGGACTGCTTGACCGATTTCCACCACTACAACACATCACCTTCAAACTTATAGCAAGCCAGTCTTGCCTTGAAAACACCGTCACAACCCATTGTATAGAAAATCTTCTCGATGTGAGAAATCCAAGATTTAGCCTCATTGGGGCTGTCAGTCTGCTCAAACGAACGAGGTCGCTGTTTGTTGAATCTCTCTAACCAAGTTATAAGAGTAACAGGTGGAGGAGGAGGTGGAGGATTGTTGTTGTTCTGATTGCCATGAGCCTGGAATTCCGCATGAACTTCGCCTATGATTTCATTGCGAAGTTGGGGAAGGAGGGCTTGCAGAGCTGCATTGACAATTGCTGCCAAATCTGGAGTATTGCATGAGTTCACCATCTGACAGTTTAAAACAAAAAAATGCAACATAAATCATAAATCTGAAATGAGATAAACATAAAAATGCATGAAAAATGTATAAATCAATGAAGCAGTTTATAATGCATGAAACAGTTTAAAAATGCATGATGCAGTTTATAAAAACTTTTATATGCACGAGAGTGAACGCCTATGGTCAGTTCACTCTAAACAAAAGACATGGCGAGGGGACGCACATGGGTCGGTCCTAAAGTTAAAAGTTTCGATAAAAGCACATGCGACTAAATAGGGCCAGTCATGTACCACCATTACTTAGTCATAAACCTGCTACAATGATATGAATGCGTGAAATAAAATGAAAATGAATGAATGCATGAAAACCAACTGTCAGCTCTAAGAAGACACTGGTGACTCCCGTAAGTCACAGGTCATGTTTTACAAAGCTACAGGTCGAAACCTTGGTCTCTGATACCATAATTGTAACACCCCATTTGTTAGGATAGAATGCTACAACAAATTATGGCGTGTCATCAAAGCATGCAAGGTAAATGTCTAAACATTCATGACCATACATAGAAATACCAGAATCAAACATCGGTAGTCTAGTAACTCATACACAAGCAATATTAAGTACTGTAAATGGAAAGGACTAAACAATGTCTAAAAGAAGTAAAGTATGATAAAGTAGGAATAAATGCATAAGGTAAAAGAGGCTAGATAGCTTCCAATCCGAATGCACATACTCTGGAGTTCCTACTTGCGTCCTTGGGTACCTGCCGTTTGGGAACATGGAAAAGTAGACGGCTGAGCATAACGCTCAGTGCACGGATATACAATAAAGCATGGAAACATAGAATGTGGAAGCATATAAAGAGTATAAAGCATGAATAGCAAAGAAAATGAATAAGTCCTGGAAAACCTAGTTGTCTGTCATGTTAACTGCTTTTAGTTCTGAAAACATGCGTGAATACTTGGAGGGGTGACCTCGTCATGCAAATTAGAGGGGATGCCTCTAATTAATTGGTAAGTGGGTAGGAGGGATCAGCTCCTTGTTAAGGATGCAAGGCACACACCACATTCACCATGAAATCTTGACTGAAACATGTAACTCGAATGCACCCATACGCCCCACATAATAATATAATAGTATAATGGCCAAATAAATAAAAAGGGACGCCACGAGCTATCACTCCGCCGTGGTGAAGTCATAACACTAGTGCCTCTAGTGTTATGGTTATGGTACCTCCATAACTAGGTGAAACTGGTCATGCATGTATATGGCTAAGGTAACTAATAAACATAAGCATTTAATCTGTAACTACTGGGGAAAACAGTTGGCTGCATACGGGAAATCCTAATGAAGGAAGAGATTGTCCTTACTGAAGGACGGGAAATCCGTACCTTATGTCCAGTAGAAGCTAATGAAAACGATGAAGACTAATCCGCCTTGACGGATAACACTACATAAGAAATATGGACGTGTATGAGTTTGTTTGAATTACATGTGTTTTACTGGTTACGTGTGTTATTAGCTTGTTATACGTATTCTGTCATATTTTACTGTTTACTGTGTTAACTGTAGTTATTCTGGTGTTCTATTGTGTATTATTCATGTATTAGTGTATTATAATACTTGTATTGTAATACTAAGTAACTTTCTAAAAATAGCAGGTTTCCATAAATAGTAAGTTTCTAAAAATAAAAAGTTTCCAAAAATAGTAAGTTTCCATAATTAGAAATAAGTTGGATTATAAATAATAAATAAATTTTAAATAGTACAATACAAGTCATGGTTATAGCTTATTAATTAAATAATTGGTTAATTAATTAAACCATACGTTATATGGAATTTAATTAAAAATACATGTTTTAATTAAATTAAGCTCAGTTAAATACTTTAGGTTATACTTGTAATATTAATTTAATGTTAAACCTAAGTCATGAAATTAATTAAATTAAAGAGTCTAGTAGCTAATTTAATTAACATGTTTTTCTGATTTTAATATTTAACCCGAAACCCGAACTCGTGTTTTAAAAATTAACCCGAGCCCGAAACCCAGTTTACATATAAGCCGAGCCAAACAACCCTACCAGTGGCTAGACCGGCTAGCCAGTTGCCACTGGTGGCTTGCGGTTCCCACTGCCGAGCCACGGTTGCCCACCGAGCCTGGTTCACACCGGTTGTGACCGGTTCCCCCTGCTTAGTTTTGTTCGATTCCCACTGTTAACCCAAAGAAGCCCCACCGAGACCCTAAGGTGTAGGTTGGCTCTCGGTCCAAACCAAAACCACACCCCCCGACATGCGGTCGGGGGGTTTTCCCTTCGCTGCGCCGAACAACAAACCAAACCGAGCCCCCTTGTGGGTCTCGGTGGCGTCGGATCAAACAAGCCGAGCCCTTTGGGGGTCTCGGTTGTGTCTCGGCTAAACCAAAGCCGAACCAAACACCCCTTAATCCAAAATTTAATTAATCCCCATGTTTTTAATCACTTGTTTTTAAGATTAGTTAAATGATTAACATTAATTCATAAAGAATTAAAAAGAAAGGAAGTGTTTAATTACCGAACGCATGAAAAGGAAAAGGTTAAGAACATGATCACGTACACACGATTAATCAACCAAGAAAATTGTCCGGTTTGCTCTTGTGGTTTATGGTGGCCGGCGGAAATAGACACAAAAGGAGGCAAGAGAGCTTTTTTGTTAAACCTAAAATTATGATGTGTTTCCCTGGAGTTTTACTTAACATGTATTTGGTTGGGTCATGGGCCAAAGCCCATTTTCTCCTTTGTTCCTTGTGTAGTCGCGACCTATAAGGTGTCCACGGGGAAACCCGTAACTTTTCCGTGTTCAAACAATTACGTGATCGTTTATGTTTTAATGTCGTGATTTTTATACGTCGTGTACTTAACACATTTATAATATTTACGTAAGTACATGTTATTTAATATCGTGACACGTGAATTATATTATAAATGGAAAGTTTTACTTTTACCGTATTTTCATGCGTGTACTGTTTATGTGTACTGTTCATGGTATTTTAATGTGGGTTTTACAATTTTAATAAAACATTTTCTTAAAAAGAAAGTTTATTAAAACATCTTTTGTCACATTTGACAAAATGTAAGTTTAGGATTAATCACTTTTATGATCACTAATCATGATTAAGATATGTTAGTGCAATACTTAAATGATCATTACCTTGATGATAGTGTTTGTTAAATAATTCTTCTTATGATTGTATTTGACGATAAATGTCTTTTTAATTTGTCGTGATCAAAACTAAGAAAGATTAGTTAACACTAATAATGTTTTTAGACATTGTTTTGCATTAACAATCTCCTCCTTTACGATTACGACAAACTATAAACTCATTTATGAAAATCTAAAATAGTTTGAATTATTAACGAGTTTATCACTATCATTTCTCCCCCTTTGTCGAAGCAAAAAAGGATGCAAAAGTTTTTGAGGAAGAAAAGAATCGGACTTTGCAAGAAGCTCCCCCTTGGTGTTTACTCCCCCTTTCTTGGGGCACCAAGAGAATGAGCTAAGGTGACATGCTACACAAAGGTTAGTAGAGAGAAAAGAAACATCAATGTATATATAGTCACTACCTACTAAGTAACTTGAGAGGGAGAAAGAAAAGAAATCTCAAATTAGAAGTAAGTATTTGCTAAGAATGTCCAAGGAGGGTGTTTTGACAAAATCAAAGTTCAATTGGTGGAATAGAGGAAGAAAACAAACATCCAAACCAATTGAAGCGATAGTATGTCAAAGGGTGAGAAACTTAGAATTTTTGGGATCACCCAAAAGAAATTGTAAGTTTTAACCATGATCTACTCTAAACAATGTGTGAAAATGAATTGATGGGAAAGGGAGTAACACACATAACATTCATATTACACAAATATGAAAGAACAAACAGGAGAAATATTCATACACACAATATGAATATTTAACACAAGACATAAGGAAAATAAACAACAAAAGCATAAACTACTCTAGTTGTGGAAATCCTCCAAGACTGCTTAAGTTGACTCAAAGAACTAAAACACAAAGTGTGCTTTAATTGGAAAAATAAGACGACGAGGCATCATTCGAAGATTTGTTCACGGGAACAAATACTTTGAGAGGAGGTCAAGTGAGAAGAAATTCAAGAAAATTTAGTTTGTCATACACATGAGCAAGTTCAATTTGTTGAAATCGACAACACGCACACGAGCTTCCATGATGCAAAACAAAGTCGTTGGATGGGGGAGGACCATCAAGATGAAAAGGTGGTGGTGGAGAGGGATATTATGGATAAGAATTGTTTTCACAACGCCTAGTGAGATTTGGGAAAGAAGATAGGTCATTTAGAGAAAGTATGTTGCAAGGTTTAGAAAAAGAGGAATCATGATGATCCTTGTTTTTCCTGACCCGAATAGGTCGAACCGAGATTTTTGGTTTCTTGGAAAGCTTAGAAGAAGAATCTTTGGGTTTAGAAGATTGTGACAAAGAGATGTCAAGGTTAAGATTAGGAGAGTTAAGCATTGTGAGGGATGAGAAGAAGAACTCCCAAAAGAAGAGAATTTAAAGAAAGCAGAAAAGGAAAAGATTTGAAATGAAATCAAAAGTTTTTCAAGGAATGTTTAGCCAAAATTGGTAAACAAGGAATCTTGAAAAAGACCATGGTCAAAGAAGAAAGACAAAAAACGAGCCCAAAAATGGCACGCTGTCTGCGGTTCCTTATATATAAGGGACCGTGCGGTCTTTGGGGATCCTCATATAGTGGACGTGAAAATGTAATTTTACAAGGTTTTGAGAAAAACTAAGACATTTTCAAAAAATTACAAATCTTGGATTTTTAACCATTTTTAGCACTAGATTATGCTTTTCTTGCACAAAAGGAAACACACTCACAAAGAGTGTCTTGACAAAGGGTGACAAAATATTTAGATAACATTTTGATCCAATTTTAGTCAAGTTTTAAAGGTTGTGATAGATTTAGGTTCAATTTTAAACAAAATTGAAGTTAATTAGTGTGAGCACATAGGTTAAAACATACAAATACTAAATCCATAACACATCTTCATGAAAACGCATGAAGGAAAGGAAATACAAGAAATGAAATACAAACTAACTATTACAAAGTGAGCTAAACTAGTTCTTGATAGATAGTCTTCCTTGGCTTGATTTTTCTTTTGAAAACATTTATCTTTAGAAAATCATCATTCATCTCCTAGGAGGTGGATGATTAGCAAATAAACAAAAAGCTTTGCAACTTGATGTGAGCCCCAATCATCTCCAACCTAAGGATATCAATGAGGTGGAAGTTGTTTAAGCAACAAGGACAATTGGTTCCATTGTGCATTAAAAAGTCAAACAATTGTGGATCACCCAAGAAGAGGGAAATAGGAACACCCAAAATTGGAGTGTTTGTTGGAGGAAGAGGAGGATGAGGCATGGTGTTCAAAGGTGAGATGGGTGAATTTGGTGGGGTGAAAAGGTGAGAACAACTCATTCATCCTAGATTGGAATGAAGATGAAGTAGAACCATGTGACCGGTTAGTACCATGAGTTGAGCATGTCTTGCATGGAGCAAGAGGTGGTGAGGGTGATGAAGAGATGATAATAGGAGAAATTTCATTCTTGGGTTTGTGAGAAGATGGAAAACCAAGTTTAGGAAAATTGAATTTCATCTTAAGGTTTCTTTTGGATGAGGATTGTTTGGAAGAATTTGATGATCTTGAGGACACCATGGTTGTGTGTCAAAGTTTAGAAGAAGGTTTGAAAGATGGAGAAGAAGATTAATAGAGGGAGGTTTAAAAAGGGAAGGAGGTGATCTAAACAAGTAATAAGTTAAAAATTATTTTGGTGAATAATGAATTTAGGTAGGCTAATTTGGGAAAAAGCTGGTCTTTTAGCAAATATTTCATCAATGTTTACAAAGATTTAGAGAAAACAGTGTAAAGCAAAGATTCTATCGAAAATGGATCATGCGGATCCTCAAAAAGGATTGAGATTCTTTATCACTAAGGAACCGCAGGTATTTAAGGATCCGTGGACAGAACCTTCAGAAAAAGGTCCTTCCAACAATTTTTAAAACCCCAGATTTTCACAAGTCTATATCAAGCCAAAGTAAATGATAAACCAAAATCTAGAAAGCTAACTAACAAAAGAAACACACAAAGATATGTGAATCAAAAAAATGATCACATAAACATATAAGGATCAAAATACTAAGCAATCCAACACAAAGTATTAGTTAGTTAACACCAAAATCTAAGAACAAGAAACATAAAAAAAATCTAAATAAATGAACTTGTTCAACATTTCAAAACATGTTCACAAACATGTTAATCTTTGTTCCATTACCATAACTTCATTTCTTATTCTTGCCAATGTTCTTGATCATCTTCCCAATGCTCTTGAATGTTCCCATATGCTCCGTTCTAAAGTCATGTAACTCAACACGTGTTTGAAGGTTTGAACGACAAACATGCTCAAGAGTGAGGTTTTCCGGAAGGTCACTAGTGGCATAG
Source organism: Glebionis coronaria (assembly GCA_025667525.1). Lineage (NCBI taxonomy): Eukaryota > Viridiplantae > Streptophyta > Magnoliopsida > Asterales > Asteraceae > Glebionis > Glebionis coronaria. The sequence continues at coordinate 88,988,854 of CM046878.1, forward strand.
TGAGGAGGAGGAACAAGAGGGTTTAACCCATCCATGAAAGTGTTCATAGATGGGGTGGAGTCACTCGAGGAGCCGAAGTGAGCACTGGTACCTTCGCCACCACCATCACTTGGTGACATATGAGTGTCCTCATCATCGAACTCTTGTGGTTCATTCCTTCTCGTACCATGATCACTTCTCGATTTTCGTGTTTGTACCTCGCGAATATGCATCATGACACGATTGACCGAACGAAAGCGAGAAAGATCGAGCTCGGGAAAGTCTTCACCAACCTTTTTGAAAAGGCGAGTAAGGAGCATGGCATGTGGGAGAATTGTGGTTGATCGAGAGAGAGCATAGTTAATCCATCGAGCAATGTAAAATGCGAGATTGTACTTGGTGTCGGTAAAGATGTAACATAACATATGTTCCATACACGCCGGGATATGATCTCGGTTTCCACCAAGACAAAATACATTTTCCCTAAGGATATCGGCCCATCGGACCAAACAATCATTAAGGTCGCTTTCGAGTATCTCATAGTGATTTATAGATCGCTTATTAAAGTGGATACTTCGAACAACGGTTGAGCTGCGCTCTATGGTAATGGTATCAAAGATGAGGTCAAGATCTAGCTCTTCGTCGTCATTTGGAGGACTATCAGAGGACTCAATTAGAGAATCAAGTCTCCAAGCATCGGTGAACCGACAAGTGCCAACAAATGGCACACGAAGAGCCGTGCCAAATGCCTCGAGAGAGTATTGGATGAGCTTACCATTTAAGGTGAACATAACAAATACTCCATTATAATTATAGATAAGAGAGTATCCGCTAAAGAACTACAAAAGAAATTCGTAGTAAATCTCTTATTTGATATGCAACAAACAATCAAAGCTAATTTGAGAAAACATTGACTTGATGTATGTATAACCCCTAATGTTCTCTTCGACAACTCTACCCTCATGAATACAACGGTTTTGGAGTGAATGATAGGTATTGGCAAGGGTTGGTGAGGCACAAAACTCGGCAATGTTTGGGATATAAGCTCTAGTATTTTGGTGGTCTTTATGGTATTCCGAAAGCATGATTAGTTACCTATAAACAACAAAAAAAAATCCCAATCACTCATATGCTACATAATGACCAAAAACAAAAATCATGAGAAATGTGTTTGAACAAATAATTGTCAAACAAAGGATTAATCCTTAACATTTCCATATTTACAATGAACCAAATTCATCATTGACAATAACATATGAACAATGTAATATCAACCATGAATTTTGAACAAAGGTTTTTCAAAAACAATTTTGGGTAAGCATTAACAATGCAATTATCAGTTTGTTCATGGGTTCCTAACACATCCATCATTTAACCAAAAATATTTAGTCAAAATTTGGATTGTTCTACAAGTGGGTTTTAGTGAAATCTCAATGAATTCGAACCTAAGGAATCATAGTGAAATAACTATGTCAACCCATATTCCTAGCAAGGTTTTAATTCAATATTGATTTTAAAAATTCTCAATTATGAAAATAAGAACCCTAGAACAAATTAATTGAAATTGAATGAAATAACTTACAACTAATTGATGTTGGAAGAGGGATGAGTGAAACCCATGATTTGGAATAAATTAATCTGGAGTGATTTGGTGTTTTTGAAAGTTTAACAATAGAGTTTTGAGAGAACCCGTCGCCTTCTATGGAAAAGAAAGGGAGGGTTTGTTTGAAATAGTGTTTCTAATTAAAAACTGATTACTTTAGTCACCACGTGGGATCGTGGTGCCTTATCGATAAAGACCTGTGGGGTTAGCACCGTGACAAATAAGGAAACGCCGACAATGGCGTGTTTTTAACAAAGAAAAACAAGAAAATTTTCAATACCAAGATTTTCTAAAATACTTAAAATATATTTTAAGCCATTTGGAAATCATTAGACCACCTCAATACTATAGATGAAGGATTACGAGTGGAATCGAGTCTGAAAGAGATCGAAATAGAGAAACGACTACTCGTAGCAAAGAAGAAAAATAGAGAGAACCCAAGGGGAGTGAATCAAGACCAAGGTCAATGCTCAAGAACCAAGTGACAAACTTCAAGTAGCAGAAACGAAGAGCTTGTGTCATTTATAGTGGTTTAAGAAGTGCCTTTCTGGCGAAAGCTTAAACGGATTGGTAATGAACTATATCAAGAAATTTTGTACAAAATATATTGAAATCATTTTCAATAATAGTCTTAATGCTATTTAAAACAATGAGCAAAATGTAGATTCACTTTCTCTCCCACATGATCGGACAATTATCATTGCTAGGGATTACAATAACAACATCCTTTAAATATTTCAATTCCGAATGTGTAATATCCTAACTACAACTTATGGAGTAGTTGGGTATCTCAAGGGATTAAAAAATCATCCTAGAGATGAGCTCAACTGCACACGTTACACATGATATAGGGCCTACTAACAGTATGGGTGCAAACCATGGATATCATGCTTGATACCTTAAGCTACTACTAATTCACTCTACATCTCCGAAGTGAGTCAAGTATCCAAGCAACGAAGGTTTGAGAGGATATAGGAATAGAATCACAAACCACAAACAAATGTCAAGGCAAGGATGCCAAGAACAACCATATAGTCAAGTAATGATCAAAAGAATGATCAATAGAGCGTGTGGAAGGACGAGAACGTACCTTAGCTGCAAAGAACACTCCAAGACTTCAAGGAGCTAATGCAAAGCCCAATCTTTAGTAAAGTGACTACCAAGTCTTCAAGGACTAGTATCACTCTCATCCATCTTGGCATCATCATTCAATGATGCTGGGAATCAAAGAAGATGAGTCTTCTACAAGTGTAAGCAACTCAATCCACAATCACTTAAGTGATTAATCTTCATGAGTACCTACACAAAGCAAGATGCAAACTAGTAGATACATTTCAAGGGTGATACTAAAATGCATAAGTACTACTAATCGAGGTGAGATGCAATATTACTAATTAAAAGGCCTATTTTCAATGAAAAAATAGTTTTGACCAAAGAGAAACTTTAGTACAATGAAAAAATAGTTTTGAGGAGACAATGGATCGGTCCAAGTTTTAAAGTACAATATACTTCAAAGACCTTGAGTGACCATCACTCTGATACCAATTGTAGAAACTAGAAGGGGGGGGGGGGGGGGGGGTTGAATAGTTTCTCTTCGGTTTATGTCCTAATTAAAATTCCTTTCAATTACGTTTGTCTCAAAACTACCTTTTACTTGAAAGCTAGTTGCATAATGATTAGGTTCAATTCTAATGCATTAACAATGACAAGTAATAGATGTGAATGATATGATAGTAAGAATAAGTAAAGAGTAATGAAAGAAACGACCTAATAGGAAGACACCAAGATTTATAGTGTTCGGCAACAAAGCTCTATCTTCGTTCCTACTCCACTCCTTGAGTACACCTTACTCGAGATTTCCACTATATCCACAACCTCCCTTCTTGGCGGAGAAAACCTTACAACGTCGCTTACATTATTTTCCGACACTAATCTAAATGTCGAGACCTAATCTTAGCTAGGACTAATCTACACAACGTCGCCCACTTCACCATTTTACGACACAAGGCTAGATGTCGAGTTCTAATCGAAAGATAGAACCAATCTTCACAACGTCGCCTACTTCACCATTTAACGACACAAGGATAGATGTCGAGTTCTAATCGAAAGGTAGAACCAATCTTCACAACGTTTCCTACTTCACTATTTAAGGACACAAGGCTAGATGTCGAGTTCTAATCGAAATGTAGAACCAATCTTCACAACTCTTCACTTTGAAGCTAAGTGAGAACTTTACTAGACACAACTACATCACTTTAAAGTTTAGTGAGAATTCATAAGACACAACCACATCACTTTATAGTTTAGTGAGAACTCACAAGACACAACCACATCACTTTATAGTTTAGTGAGAACTATAAACTCATTTATGTAAAATCTAAAATAGTTCGAATTATTAACGAGTTTATCACTATCATTTTTCCCCCTTTGTCAAAGAAAAAAGGATGCAAAAGTCTTTGAGGAAGAAAAAAATCAGACTTTGCAAGAAGCTCCCCCTTGGTGTTTACTCCCCCTTGCTTGGGGCACCAAGAGAATGAGCTAAGATGACATGCTACACAAAGGTTAGTAGAGAGAAAATAAACACCAATGTATATATAGTCACTACATACTAAGTAACTTGAGAGGGAGAAAGAAAAGAAATCTCAAATTAGAAGTAAATATTTGCTAAGAATGTCCAAGGAGGGTGTATTGACAAAATCAAAGTTTAATTGGTGGAATAGAGGAAGAAAAGAAACATCCAAACCAATTGAAGTGATAGTATGTCAAAGGGTTAGAAACTTATATTTGTGGAATCACCCAAAAGCAATTGTAAGTTTTAACCATGATCTACTAAGACAAATAAGTTGGCTGAATAAGTTCAATAAGTTGGGTTTCTAGTAAAAGCTTAATCCCAAGATCTGAAACCTTCCAGACTTGATAATAAGCTAAGAAAAATAAGACCTATTACAAAAACAAAGTTGTTGCATGAAACAATAAGCTGGAAATAAGCAATAGTCACAATAAGACCAAGCAGGGGGAAACTGGATGAAAGCAGTGGGAAAAACCCTTGCCACTACTTGTTAAAGTGACTTTAAGCAGCTAATAACTCTTTCAAAACTTGATTATATTCCAAACCAAAAGCATCCCCTTGACCAGGGAGATGTGGGGAACAAGTCTAAACACTAAAAACACCAGGTTGTTAAGGTGGATTGCACCAGTTTGAATTAGGCCTATGAATAAGCTTAATGGTGATTTCACAATAAGTCAAAACCTATTTTAATGCTCAAATCTTGTTAAGGGAATGATTATGAGCTTGTTTTGATCTCTTATGGAGGAAGACTTGAGTCCAAGTCTAGTGAGTCAAGCTAACCAGTTGGTTAACTTGACTTGGTTTTGGCAAATAAGTCCAATAAGCCAAGTTGGGCTTATGGACTGTCAAATAAGCAAACAACTCCCAAGATATAATCACAAGCAGTAAAATAACCAATGGCAAGCAACAAATACCACAGGAAAGTACTAGATAATCAAATGCAACCTAAAACACAAGTGGTCACTTTGTTGATGTAAATGACCACTTCAGTTAATTTCAGTAAGCTATAAGTCACTCAATAAGCCACCAAATGACACAACCAAGTATTGCACAGATACACACCAACAAGGACTACTAGCAAACCGAATTTCAGCCTCTCAATCCAACAAATGAAGATTTGAGAGCTGCTGATATGGTTGACCAAAACCAAACCACTTAGGACTAATTTTTCCAAAACTTTGAAAACCTTTTCTAAACTTTGTGAAACTTAACCAATGGCCAAAACATGTTTAAAAACACTTGTTAAACAGATTCCAACCCCAAAAACCAAGGGCATAAGGCCCAAGGCCTTTTGAACCCAAAATCCTAAACATACTTGTTTTAGTACTTTTTCAAATAAACTTTTTATGTTTAAACACAACCTATAGATTTTATGATCCTAATACCTCAATTAGGTGACAACTAACAGGTTGAAACCAAAAACTTAACACCACAAACACAATAGCACCAAATCACGTAGCAACTTGTATATGGTAGATTTTTGACAAAATACTAAAAGAGAAAAGGTAAGAAAGAGTACACTGCTTCCCCACAACTTCCTAGGGGAAGTCAGCTAAGCTCCTTAGACCTTGTTCAACAGCTAGAACAAGACCAAGGTACTTGAACAAGAGTGAAGGTCTGCTGATGGTTCAACAGTTGAACCAAGACCTTCTATGGTGAGATCTTCCAACACAATGAACAAACAATCCAACCAAACCTCAAAAACCCTCAACAAGCTTGGTATGAACAAGCTTGTGAAAGCTTATGACATAGGGTTGGGGTTAGTAAAAAATTAAATAGCAAAACAGAAATCCTTTTCAAAACTTGAAAACCTTTTCAAACCAAAACGTATCCAATCCAAACTTTGCAAAAACAATAACAAGATAATGGAACACATATATCAGCTTCTATTATACCAACTTGCTTGAATGAAAAGGAATTACGATTGTATAAAGACAAAATACCAAACTTTCATTCAACACAAAGGAATTACAAATAATAAAGCCAAAAGATGGAACAAAGGGACTCTCACAAGCTGAGGTCTCCTTTTATACTACTCTAAGGATGTTCTAGAATGAAAAATACATAAACCCTAGCCTAGAATTTCCAGAAATGCCCTCGAGTGCGTTTGATGTGTATGAGCTATCCAAATGTGATCTTGATCGTTCATATTGTGCTTGGGGACCAAGTAGTAGCTGTGTGTTGTTGATTTGGCCACGTAGGATAACTTGGAGGTTAAGTCGTCATGTGATTGATGGAAAGGGAATTGGGGTGGGGTCCTTGGTGATGGGATGGTTGATGTTAAGTGTGGGATTAAAGAGTGGGAGGGTTAATCAAACGTAGGTAAAGGTAATTGGAATTAACCCTTTGTTTAAGTGGTAGTAAGTTCTGGGTAGGGGACGGTGAATAGTAAATCATTTGATCCGTTTTTAGTAGAATAGTACTTGTTTGGCGCAGTTTTGAGATTTGAAAGTTTGTTGTGTCACAATTGGCCCTCAGACTATGGAAAACTTTGTAAACAAATTTTTTCAGCCTTAAAACGTGTAACCCTTTGTTAATATCTTTGGGCTAGTTGTCAAATTTGGCACAATTGTCTCCAAAGTTATTTCAAGGGTTTCTTTTGTCACTTTTTGAATCTTCAAGGGACATTCTTGTACAATCTTGATTCTTGAAGGTCTTTTCTTGTACATTTGACTTTTAGGAGGGCTTAAAGTGACAAGTCCATATTTTTGAGGGACTATTGTTGCCAAATCTTCAAACTTCAAGGGTCCTTTTGCAATTCTGACAAACTTTAGGGACCACACTTGTAATTATGAATTATACAAGGGTATAAAGTGTCATTTTTCAAATATGAAGGACCTTTCTTGTATATCTTCAAATCTTCAAGGACTTTCTTGGGAAACTCATAACTTGAGCCCAGTTTATTGTGCGGCTTTGTTTCTCGTGTTCGTTTTTGCTTGTTTATTGGGATGTTTTTTCTTTTTCACGATATCAATAACTAAAACACATAAATAGCAAACATAAGCATATTTCATGGTATTTTATGACATTTGTTAGTATTTAAAGCCCAAAAAGAACGATGGACCAGTATAATTGCAGTCTCATCAGCGGGTTTGGTGGCCTAAAGATGAGCTAAATCTCGTAATAAAGATGTGTGTGGGTATTGGTACACTTGTGTTCATTATGGTTGTTTCATGGGATTCGATAATGGATTTGTTAGATCTGAAGATTGTGCAGGTGTTATGGGTGTTTGTGGAATTGTTGGGGATTATGGTAGTGGTTTGGTGGCGGCAGGTGCTAGTGTTTATGGTCGTCGATTTGTGAAGCGTGCTTTTTTAGGGTTTTTCCTTATGCTTTATATCTAGGTGTTCACCCACATCGTGAAGATGGCAGAAGATGGAGTGGGATTAGCTGTTTAATTATTTATTTGGTAGTATTAAGTAAGTAGTAGTACTTGTTCTTCACTATGCTAGTAGCCTAAATGGGTTTTGTTAATGACGTTTTATTCTTGTTTTAAAGTTGATGAATGAAAGTATTGAAAGTTTATAGACATAAAATTAATAGTCGTGTGATATGATCGAACTCGGGATTACGGGATTGCACACAATACGTAAAGGGTTAACTTTATTTATTAAATATATTTTATATATTTATTAAATCAAACCAAACTTATCTAAACAATGGTTAATTAAATTAAGAGTTAAGTTAAATAACCATTATGGAATTATGTGAGAAAAGGAAAGCGGAAAAGTTCCGGAACACCCCTTGGGTGTGGTTCGACCGGCGGCCAAAGGGGGGGGGGGGAGGAATTTTTTTTGTTTCCTAATTAGTGTATTACTTGGAAAACAAGATTTGCTAAGCCCTATATAAACACATTAATCCCCTTCATAATTTTTTTCCCTTCCTCCCTTCTTCTCTCTTGCGATCGCCGACCAAAACCCACCTTAGGGTTATTTGGTTTTCGATTTTTCTAAATTCCACAAGTGTTAAAGTTCCGGTTTGAAAGTGTTAGACTCACGGTTAGCCCGTTGCATTACCTGTGTACAAGAGCGTAATATAGTTTTGCTTTAAACTATATCTTGGTATAATTCTTCACAAACCCTAATTGGTGATTAGAAGGGGGTGGGGGTGAATAGTTTCTCTAATTAGGGTCCTAATTAAAATTAGGTTGGTCCAAAATTCCTTTTACTTGAAAACTAGTTTCATAGTTGTTAGGTTCATTTCTTAAGCATTAGCTATATCTAGTGATAATGAAATGCAATGCAAGAATGTCAGTGTAAGTAAAGAGTAAGGAAAGAGACAACCTAAGGTAAGACACCAATATTTTTAGTGGTTCGGCAACAAAGCTCTCTCTTCGTTCCTAATCCACTCCTCGAGTACACCTTACTCGAGATTTACACTATATCCACAAGCTCCATTCTTGACAGAGAAAACCTTACAACATTGCTTACAATGTTTTCCGACACTAAGCTAAAATGTTGAGACCTAATCTTAGCTAGGACCAATCTACACACGTTGCCCACTTCACATTTTCCGACATAAGGTTAGATGTTGAGTTCTAATCCAAAGCTAGAACCAATCTTCGTAACCCATCTTCTTTTCCGACACAAGGCTAGATGTCAAGTCCTAATTCAAAGCTAGAACCAATATTCACAACTCTCTACTTTCAAGTTGAGTGAGAACTCACAAGACACATACACATAATTACATCACTTTCTAGTTTAGTGAGAACTAACACACAAGACTCATTATAACACAAGACACATCCAAGTATACATATATAACTTGGATCAACACAAGACTAATCCAAGTATACACATATGTATTGGATTTACACAAGACTAATCCAAGTATACATAAATACCTTAGATCTACACAAGAATTAAATAAACAAAGTGATGAACATGACTAGATCTAAGAAATTATGATCTTCATCAAGGCTTCATCTTTAATCACATCACAAATGTGTAAGTGATCTTATCTTTGGACAAGTAAGAAGGAGATCAATAGGATAATCATAAGTAAACACACTTAACAAATTAAGTGATTATTTACTAATGATTGGAAGTATAGAAAGGAGATAAGAGGCATAAATTTGTCCAAAAAGGGTTCTTTTAAAAATAAAAATATCCACTATTTATAGGGGACAAGGAGCAACGGCTCTCTGGGCGCGACTCCTTAAATAGGCGGACGACTCAATATCGATATTGAGCCGCATGCACCTATACTGAGTCGCGGTCATAGAGTCCGCTCTTTTTTTGTAGTTTAGTGGGGAAATCCCATCTGGTAAAGTTTATACCTTAAGGGTATATTCTTAGGCCATTTAGAATATGCCAAATTCAAGTTTTTAGTTTTTGTTTTAATAAAAAATTTTCTTATAAATAAAGTTTACTAAATTATTTTGTCACATTTGAATAAATGTGAGTTTTGAGGTTAATCCCTTTCTATAATCACTAAACATGTATAAGATATGTTTGTGTAAGATTTAAATGATTATTACCTTGATGATAGTGTTTGTTAAATAATTCGTCTTTCAGTTATCTTTGACGATAAGTGTTTTTATACTTTGTCGTGATCAAAACTAAGAAAGATTAGTTATTTCAAATAATATCTTTAGGCATTGGTTGCATTAATAGAGAATATAAAGAGGAAGATGAGTGAAAAACAAAAAGAAAATGGAAGATTATATAGTGAATTTGGTAAGAGGGGGTGTTAATTAAGTAACCATTAGTTTTTGAATATATGAGAAAGTTGTATTAATTTGTGAGGTCGGCGAGGCGATCAAAACAATGTAAAAATGGCCAAAAGATGCGTTCGAAGCAATGTATCATAGGAGGCACGCGTCTGTCTAGAGACGAGTTGGGGAGACCGAGCGAACGTAGTCCTCCCACTACATTCAATCTAAGGCTAGGCACATCCGATCGTTCGTCCGAATCGGTCGACCAATTTGGAATCAGTAGTGACTGATGCGACGACAGGTTTGGATTCGATCATCGTGCAAACATAGCCGAGAGTAAGACCCATTTGGATGGCACAAGTGAAGACACAAAAATGTTACTTTTGACCGTTGGAACAAATAATTTTTTTTTAAATGTTAATACTATACCCATATAAAAATATCAAAACCATTTATTCATTTTTCTCACACATTCAATTAATAATTCAACAATTACTCATTCACTATGTCTAACAAGAAACCACCCAAACCAAAAGTAAAAAAATCCAGACTTCCACAAGAAAGTGTTCTGCATTTAACATAAAATTCGAATTTTTAGTTATTCGATATCTCACCAATTATTCATTTTCGACCCCTAAGTTTTAAATATCCATCACAAAACTATAAAATACTAACAGGCATTATCAGAATTGTTCATTTGCTCTTCCTTATAACAACCAACAATCTCTCGTTAACTCTCTAGAAGGGTTGTATCGTGTTACTATGGATTCATCAATGTCTTCTCGTGGAAATCCGTCGTTTTCTCTGGTTAATCTTGATATGAATTTTGAGCAGCTTATGTATAATCAAGACTACTTTGTCGGTCAAGGTTTCGGTAAAGGCTATCAGAGTCAATATTGTTCTATGTGTCAAGGTTCAGACCAGGAATCCTGCCACGGTGCGGTTCATGTTGACGAAGACGAAGACGAGTGTCATGTTAAAGAGATGTCGTCGTGAAACCTAAGAATCCATCAAAACGTGTTTTAAAAGGCAAGCATGTGGAGAATCCCAACGACATGCCAAAATAGTGGACAACGGAGGAAGAGGTCGCCTTGGCGAAAGGTTCATCAGTATGGCAATAGCAAGAAAGGAAACAACCAAAACATAAAAGAGTTTTGAAAAAATATTGTTAAGTACTATCAAGATGAGACAGGTTCAGTGAGAGGGTACGACACATTGCTTAGCAAATGGAAGAATATGATTCGCCTTAGAGCTGGAGCTTTTTGTGCCATCATGCATAATATCGAGGAGAATCACGAATGTGGTTCCAATTATCTTAATTTCTATCAAAAAGCGTGTGTGGAATACAAAATGATTTACAAACACCCGTTGCGTTGGAGGCGGTTTGAAACATACTGAAAGATCACCCACGTTGGATAAGGCTGAGATGCTTGCCTTTTACCCATCCTCAAACAAAAAATCCAATACTTCTTATACCACCTATGGGATAGCACAATGTGATTTTATCAATTTGAACGATTTAACGAATGAGAGCGAGGAAGAGACTCAAGAACAACGACAATTGGTGATGACATAGCTAAGAAAAAATCATCTGCCTCCTCGACAAGGGAATCTTTATTTGTTGACGTGGTAGCCAAAAAATGGAAAAAGTTCAACGTATTAAAATGGAGAAAAAAGAAGGAACAATAAGACTCCTACATGTAGTTGAAGCAGTAGGATTTGGATATGCAAGAAAAAGCTCAATGGGAAACAACCACGTTGAAAAGAGATAAACTTGAATTAATACCTTAGTCAATTGAACTTGCAAAAAAAGGGGACAAAGACTTATGATTTTATAACACTGAAATTGACCTAATTTTCCCTCGGCAAAACAAAAGGCGTTGCAAGAGATGAAGGACGAGATCAAGAAAGCCTTTGGATTACTTCGTATTAGTTTAACTTTTTAATTATTATTGTGACGTTATATTTTAATATGTATAATTTTGTAAAGTTTATTTTATGTAACGTTTTTTATTAATGTAATATTTTATTTAATGCATGTTTATTTTAAATAAAGAAATTTGAAAAAGAGCATTTTAATGTGAAAATAGTCGTTGATAGATTGTCGAAGAAGGAAAGCTGAAATGAGAAAGGATTAGGAGTTGAACTTGGTCCGTTAATATGCCTAATCTAATGCACATACTTATGTTTGTAAAGCTTATACATTAACATATTGTTTTGTCTAGTTAATTGTCATGTTACAAACATAAAAGAACAAATAGAGAACAAAGTTGATTAATGCTACCTTCGTTTTAAAATAAATGTATATATTTGATTTTTAAAATTTTTTTCTTTAACTTTAACTTTAACTGTAAATAAATATTTTTTGTGGTATAGTATTTTATGAGAATTATATTAATAAAATTACGTTTAAAAACTATTATATTTATATAGTTTTCATCAAATAATATATAACTCAAAAAAACTTTTTTGAATTTAAAGTTGAATAAAGAATAAACACTTATTTTAGAACGAAAGTAATAAATCTTTTAATCATAACCATTTATTTAATGTAAAGGCTAATAATTGTTCAACTTGACTAATCAAGTTATAAGTTTATAACTAACTTGAGAGGCTCACCTTAAACGCCTTCCAAAAAGCTACAACCATTCATATTCATATTTCAATTTCATAGAGCCTATGTTTATAATTTCAAACTTTCACATCTACATTAGTCATAACTTTATAAAACATATTGTAGTCATTCAAAGTAAAATAGTCTCCATTTTAGTGAAACTTTTCCTGAGTTTTTTCGTCATATGTTTCCTAACCAGATTTGGTTACATATGATTTTATCATGCAACTATATACATATCATTGATTTGGGACCTTAGACATTTAGCTTCTCTTCGTTATTGCTTATAAAATTTAATGTGCACAAACCGAACTTCTTTGTTCTGGCTAAACCGCTTATCGTGGTTCAACATCTTTTCAGATTAAGCCGATTATCCGGTATGTTTCTAAGCCAAAGCGTCTAATCCGACCAAAACACACAGGTTAGTTTGGTTTAGATAACAATTGTCATCTCGGAAATGATTCCAGTTTATGCGATCCATTTGACACCAATGTCCCTTGCTATCAGATACACGAAAACACGCATGATTGTATGTTTGGTGCAAATTGCATTGGTTCGAGTTCGGCATCTTAATACACAATTTTCCGGCCCGGCCGGGTCCTTGAGGTCAGGATTCTTTGAAGCATAAGCATAACCTATAAATCATACACTATTTCTACCCTACATCAAAAAGCAAGTTCTTCTATGTCAATTATATTCATAAACCCTAATCAGATTCACCCTTAAAAATATACAGAAGTGTAATCCTATGCCAAATTTAAAATCATATTCTTACAAAGAAAATGCTCAATTCATGCCCATTATTCCCATCAGGGCTCAACATGTAAAGTGTCTCTGAATCTTTCGACCCAACAACGCGATCAAAGTGAGCCCTCATGTAAGCTATCTCACCATTCGGCCCTTCCACGTCAGATTTACCTGGCAAATCTCCTGTACCCATTGACACGAGCCGTAGCAAATCAAAGACGTTTAAATCCTCTTCAGTCGCGTCACGTTTCACACCAAGGCCACCTTTCTTACCATTAAAGAACATGGTCCAAAACGGTTCTTCCAAAAGCTTAGTTTTGTCTTTGTCCAATTGTTTTTCACATTCTAACGCGATTCGGACCATTCCTAAGCTCATTTCCTTTTGTAAAATACTTGTTTTGATTTCCAACTCTAGAATCATAATTGGTAATGTTTGGGGGTTTTCTTGTATGGTAAGGGTCACACGACCGTTTCTATATCCATACAAAGTCCCCGTAACACAATTCGTACCCCGGTGGCCATCTGCTAGACGGCCACCGGGCATTGGAATTTTGCTTGTGGCTTGTGACATTATAGGAAATGACCTAAAAACGGACCTAACAACTCTGAAAACTTTTGTTTGCTTGCCTTTCTTGTAGGAATATCGTAAGAGACTGCTACTTGGTGTATCCGGGGGCGGAGGTGGCGGGTCGGGTGGTGATGATGTTGATGGCCTGGCATTGACATTAGGGTTATTTTTCGACTCCCCCATTACCGGAATCTTTTTCAGATTCAGCAACGGGAGAAAGATTAGGTTTCATTTCATTTAGGAATAAGCTGCTAAAATTTTGGTTAATTGTTAGCCTTGGCAACAAATTTGCATGGTCCATTTTTTGTTTCTTAAATTAGGAAGCTAGAATTAGAGGCACAACTTTTCACATGTTAAAATTTTCAAAAAAGTTAAATTTACAGCTTTTGTAAATTTTGCCTCGCCAAATTACGACTCCTCTAACTTCTTTGAAAGCATAACAACTTTAAACTATCTGGGCATTTTGAGCAAATTTTGCTTTTTGATTTTTGAGATTCTTAAAATGGAACTTTTTGATAAAAAGAAATAATTTGTATATTTTTTAAATTAATTTGTTTATTAAAAATTAATGTGTGTTGACATGTATGATCATTTGATCACTTTTAATCATGTCTACTCTTACAAATATATAAATATGAAGACACATTACTTACGACTATGCAAATCATTTTTCTTTTATAAAATTTTAGTTAGTTTACATCTTTAAAGGTTGAAAATCTGAGTTTTAACGCATTCGAATTGTACCTGATGATAAAATAAGACAACTCATTTAGCTTCGATGAACAAAACCTATGACAACACGTTTTGTTTCTGCAATATAGACGACATATAACATTAACAATATAGAAAACACATAGCAACTTTGCGACATGTTATCATTCTCGATGCTTTTTAGATTATTAACATATGTTAAGCAAACATTACTATTTTTTTTAACGACAATTTTATTAACTAAAAAAATGCTAAAAAGAAATTACAATAAAATTAAAATTAGCCAACAATCCCATGAAAATGCCCTATGCATGCATCTTTTAGAAGAAAAAACAAGAACAAGAACAATTGATTGTTTTGGTTGATATTGTCAAAATAGTTTTTTTCAAAAAAAAACAAGAAAAAGCGCGTAAATAACAAACATGTGAATTTGCCATCAAAACCTAGTGACTAATACACGAATAAAACACAAAGCAAAAGACCAATATATAATTGTCGACCACCAATTCATGATGCTCGAAAATTTAGTTACAGGATACCACCGTCGCGTCATGCATGTGCCTTGCTAATATATCTTAAATACATTCGGTTTATTAAAATACGTTTCTAATATTACAGTTAGAAAAATTTGTGTACACGCTTATATTTAGTTTTGGTTCCGTTTCGGGTGCGTATAATGCGATTTCGAAAAGTGTAACAACACTTTTTCGGTACTTTATATACTCCGTATTGCTGTAAATGAACTAAATGTACAATGAACATTTCATGAATCGTTCGGTAAGAAGTTCGTTTATTTATTAAATGGACGAACATGAACATTATTTTACATTCGTTTAGTTAAATGAACGAACATGAACAAAAGTCATGTTCGTTTACTTATTTCGTGAACGTCCGATTATGCGTTCATTAACGTTCGTTCATGTTCGTTTATTTGTTTATTACGTATATCATTTCTTTTAATTGTATACTTTTAAAATTGGCATGTTTAAACAAAACAATACATATAAGACAAAAAAGCATGCATAATTTTATCAATTTTACGTCTTTTTTATGTCTTTTTCTACGTTCATTTACGTTCGATTGTTTATGTTCGTTTAAGGTTCGTTTAGTTTCTTAATAAACGAACATGAACAACTCCTTTTCTTAATAAACGAACATGAACAAGAAAATTTGTCCGTTCAAGCGTTCGTGTTCGTTTATTTGTCCGGTTAAAATTGAATGAAGGAACATAAACAAAAGTTTCTGTTCATGTTCGTCCGGTTCGTTTACAAGCCCGTAATAACCAACTTATAAATGATTAAACATTAATTAGTTTTACTTAACTACAAATTAAGTATTGGTAATTTACAAAAGAGTAAGGTTAACAGAAAAGCGTCTGTAGCTCAGTGGATAGAGCGTCTGCTTCCTAAGCAGAAGGTCGTAGGTTCGACCCCTACCTGACGCGTTTTTGTCAAATATTTTTTTAACTTTTTAATAAGCTTGTTTATCATTAAAAGTACATACAGACACTAAATATAGATCAATTCCAGTAGCTACCACAAAACTCACTTTCGTCCATGTAATAGACCGGCATCCCAAGTCGATCGAGTCGACCAGACCCCGGGTAAGCCTTTTTAGCAAAGCCATCGCGTGTTGTTTGAGCCTTTTGCATAACCGGCACATGTTTGTGACTTGAATCCTTTTTCGTTGCACTAGTAATCTCCATATGAGTTCTTAGTCTTGGAGCACTGGAAGACCTGACCTTAGCCCGTGATGACTCGGTGTTAGCCATGTAGTTTGGATGGTCTGAGAAGCCGCTAATGCAGCTTCTCGGCCCATCGCTTTTTACAGGTGTGGAAAGTGACAGTACTTCTCTCATTGAGTCTTCAAAAGAGTTCACTTCGTAAGATGCACATGGACTTGAGACAGTTGGTTGAAATGTTGACGCCCTTGAAGTCGTTAAGCTATGACTATATCCGAAACTGAATTGGTCAGGTTGTAAGAGCTTTCTTCCTTTGGTCGTCGTTACATAGTGTTCCCCGGTATCTACTTCAACGATTTTGTCATTTTCGTGGTCATTTGAGCCGTCATGGAACGTTCTGTCTTGACTGAGTATACCTCGAGCATATGATTTTGACCCGTTCCTCTGTAATAGTTGAACGGGTTAATTTTTATTGCCACATTGCCTAGTAATTATATCGTCTTGATGCATCTTATAACATACCTTAGATATGGAACGATGATCGTGTTTAGTATGTGGAACACATTCAATTGTTTCAGGAGTTGAAGGCCCCTGCAAGGACAAAGATATGTTCATATGTTTAGCGCACACATAACATCGATCTTTTGAGCTTATTATGTGTTTGAAGCCGATAAAGCTAAACCACCTTCAGTTCAAACTCAAACCACTTACGAAAAAAAGATCTTTTCATTAGTATTCAAATTCAAATTCAAATATAAGGAGGGAAACAGGTTACTGTACTTAGGAAGGCTTACATGATGGTGTAAATGAGATGTCAGGTTGGCGGTTGCATCAAAGATTTGGGACCGCAATGTACGTGCACGTGCCTGAGCTCGTATCAATGCCTGCAAACGCCGCATCATCTCAGCAGTTTGTTTCCTGAGAATATGACCTCTCACCACAGCCTGCAACTTCACCAATGCTTTCAATGCCCTCAATGCTCTCCTTGCCTTCAAATTCAACAATTTTA
Source organism: Glebionis coronaria (assembly GCA_025667525.1). NCBI lineage: Eukaryota > Viridiplantae > Streptophyta > Magnoliopsida > Asterales > Asteraceae > Glebionis > Glebionis coronaria. Next base: position 89,005,991 of record CM046878.1, read on the forward strand.
CCATATATTACAACTTGTTAACTATCTAGATCTACATTCATTTCATATGTAATCTGATAGGTTTTTCCTTAAACTCGTTTTTGTTGCGTTCAAGAGTAGTTGTAAATTTTATAATCGGTCTAGTTTTAGAACGTACCTTAAGTCAGAGTGTTCTCGTCAATCTACACTTGTGTTGAGGATTAGTAGTGTCAATATGTTAGCCTCTTACTAGTTACTAGTTTATACATATAACATTGCCTTAATTTCAGTTGTTTTACCATCAAAATTATAGTACTAATTTCAACTATGTTATACTACCATTATATCATAGTCAAATGTCAAAATCATGACATAAACAATGAACCAACTTTGCACATGGCTTACTACATATTGGTACTTTTATTACTTTAACTTGTTTCCTAAGTTTTAAAAATAGTTATATGAAAGTCACATCAATACAATAATGTTCACAATTTGATTTGTGCAATCAATTATGGGATATTACTGAAACCTGAAAATGGAAAGTGACATTAAAAAGTTGAAGTTGGCTAAAAGCACATCAAATTACTATGACAACTTACCAGCCACCAAATAAAAACAATATGCATTTAACTTCATGGGACATATGTTATCATGTTTTTTCAATAATTCAATATATAAAATGTCCATGTCTATCAAATTGAATTTAGATAAGCTATTTCATTCAATGCATTTAATTATTATTAATCATTCGGTTTCTAGTTTCTTTGGAAAACTACAAAGTTTTGGCTAAAATGAAACAAATGAATGCTAGCCACTAATTTAACAAGCTTATATGACCCTTCACATTGATTTATCTATCCAAATAACAAAAATTAATTAGTAAGTTTTTTTTAACAATTATTAGTAAGTATTTAACAAATATAAAAATTTGAAGCTTAGTTAACTATAACAAATAAGCTGATTTTTCATATTTATTGTATCATTTTTCACATTTTAAAATGTGTAAATTTAAAAAGTTATCATATCATTAATGTTTTTATGTGTACAAATCGAGTGTAACAAATAATTTCATATTTAAAAATGTGAAAATTTATACTCATAAAGTACACTTTTATGTGTACAATTTAATAATTCATACTTTTTATATGTAAATTTTTTAATATTTCGCATTATCTAATAGTATTTCATATTTATAAGTATAAATATTTGACAGATAAATTTACATTTTTAAAAGTATGAAAAAAAATGTAAAAATAACTAAATTTGTTGTAGTGGTTGTTATGACATATAAATTTACATTTTTAGGCTCTACATATCTCAACGATTGACACGTAACATAAATATAACACTTTGGATAGAGTAGAATACCTTTGGTAGAACATGACCATAACAAAAAAATCTTTTGTTATCTAGCCAGAAAAAATCTACAGCATGAAAAACATGGAAAAAAAAAAATCTCTATTTTCAAATTTGGGATCAGAAGAATATATGGAAGCTACCGAAGACTAAATGACAACAAAACAATTTCTAACTTTCTATAAATAACCATAACCACACGACCTAAAAGTCTATACCATACGTAATAAAAGACTATATTACCCTCATAATAAACCAAAAGTAACATGCATATAGATAGAGTCACACACGTACCAGATAAGCTCGAAAACATGACTGGATTCTAACAGCAGCCAACTCCTCACGACCACCATAATATCCATTATTAGTACCACTCCTACTTGTTATCCTAACAACTTCGGCAGCTGCTTGAGCTGCGGCTACTGCTGCATCAACTACTGCAGCAGTAGCCGCAGCAAGAGCAATTGCCTGCTTGTTAGGATCCTCATTCTGTCCAACATTATTATGAGGATATTGATTTAGTAACTTTCCTTCGAGTGGTTTATTGGAATTCGTTCTACGTGGTGTGACGAAACTCCAACGTCGTTTAAGCTGGTTGTTAGAATTCGAACGAGAGGATGGTGTGTCGGTTGTTTTGAACCCTAGTAGTGCTTTGAAGAATTTTGAAGCTTTGCCCATTTTTTGTAATGTGGTTGGTTATTTGTTTGTTGGATTAATGCATTTTTGTGAGGAAAATGGATCAAATGTGAAATGTGAGTGTGCATGTTTTTTAAGGAACGAGTAAGATATGAAGAAGGTATGGTAGCAAAGTATGGGGTTTGTTCTGTGTGGTTTCCTTTTTATATAAATAGGAATCGTGCGGCTATTTCTGTTCACATGTAAGGTGAGTACTTGGAATTGTGTCTTTTAAATAAACTATACAATGTATACAGGAAAATAAAGATAACCATTTTGGGCATCTACACATACATATATCATTACTATAATCGTAATGTAAGGTTAAATGTATATTTTAACATGTATTGAAATTGTTGTGCTTTGCTCGTTAAGAGCATAGGGTATATTAAGTCATTATTTAAGTTGTAATTTGATAAGACCAGTTTTATATTGAATTTTGCATTTTCGAAAATATAAAACCCGAGTTAATATGACTCGTTTTTTCGACCGAAACTGGTTCAACCGATTGACCTGGTCGGGTCGACCCAGGTCTGAAAACATTAAAACTGACAACACCACAAATGTGGTGTTGGAGGGAAAAAAAATTTATGTTATGAAAAAAATTGCTTATATAGCAATATGTACTTTTCTTATAACACCAACTTGATAACACTATAAGTACCTATTGCTTTAAGATAAGTTGTTTTGGGGACTTATAGCGCTTTGCCTCAACATATATATCATGCGGACGCAGGGGCGGAGCTAGGAAAAAAGTTGTGAAAAGACACAAGTTATACCACAATTTTTTTTCACAAAATACATATGAAACGTCTGGTTATGTAGCCATTTTTGATCTTCTGCCAACGAAACATGCCTTTGAGGGGTCACTTTTACAAAAATACCCTTAAAACTAAAAAAATTTACACATGAAAAATTTGGGCAGGAGGGGCACGTGCCCCCTGGACCCCTCCCTACCTCCGCCTCTGCCGGACGGATAACACGAAACTCACACTCATCTTTGGCTCTTTGAGCCATAAGCTTTCGCGCCAAACTTAAACATGTACTTAAGCTTTTATTTTATGTTTATTTGAGTTACGTCCGAGTCAAGGGGTCTTAAAAATAAATAAAGTGATTGAAGAAGGGGTTTTTTTGCAAGTTATAGGTTCCAAAGGATAAGAAAAATATGTTTGAAGTGAAAACATATTTTGTTAAGAGAGGTAATATGTATAATTAAAAATATACAATCATCATTACGTTACATAAATAATGTATATAATATAACATTTTGATGCATAAAAAATCATCAATAGACTTTCTCTTGACCTGACTTTCCTTATTAGCTTTGATTGCGGTAAAATAATTCTGTGTGCATATCAATTTTAATGATATACATACTTCTCTTGGAAATGAGATATATGAAATTTCTTGGTTATTTTTCAAACTAGGATCTGGTGCCCGCGCTCCGCTACGGGAGAGCACGGGCGTTTTATGGTTGCTCGTTCTGTAATCTCATTGAGTCGGTTGTTACTTCTGCTTTTGTATAAGTACTCCACACCCTTCGTATAATGTATTTTAGCCCAGTAATTCCAAGCACCTGTTTGTCCCAATACAAAGTTATCAGGCCAAGATCTTATATTTCACATAGTACTACTTCAGCTTCAAATCAAGAAATAAAGTGTACGAACACATGCATTGATAGCGATTCTAAACACCCCATATTCCAAAGCGACTAATGAAAGTAGAGTACCTGCAGATTTGATTGCTGAGCTTCAAAGGCCCAAAACAAATGTCTTCATATTGCAACTTTACAGTGGAACATAGCCTGCATTTTCAGTTTAACATTGGTTTAAGGCCCGCCAAAGTGGAGTGTGATTGGTCAGAAGGAGTCCAGCAACTTTGTGTATAACTGCACCATAATGAGCTAATATAATGAATATCATACTATATCGAGATTAAATAAATTATTCAAAGTGTTCAATAAATGTGTGAAAATATAAATAAATCATGTTTTTAATTATGATTGCATAACTTTCACATACAAAAAGAGAAAATTAAAAGTATTTGTGAGATATTCATCATCAGATGCATTCCACCAAAAATTTGAAACTGGCTAGTGCAAAAGGTAACATATGTTCTAAATATTTGGACCTGCTAATATTGTTTCTTCTGACCATAAGATAAACACAAAAAGAAACTTCATAAAATTGTAAGCTAAGCTTTACCTTCTACCCACCAAAATGTTGCACCCACACAAAATCTCGGGCGTCGCAGATGAATCATCTAAGTAAACGATATAAATTTGTAACCCAATATAAACACAAAAGCTATCACGTCTTCCAAAATAAATTAGCTGATGCAATCTTCTTCATCGCTTCCGAAAAATTTCTGTGGATTAACAATAGAACAATAACGGCATTAGAGTGCAATATAGCCATTGTTTTATCTTGATATATTATTAATCAAAACCGGGGTAACCATAATCTAGATCACATTTGGGCTGCAGAACCAAGTTCACTGCACCATCTCTAATCACTTGCCAAGAAGTATAGGCACTATTAGAACCCATTCATTTCTGAATGGATCAATTTAGGTTCTCTTTTATTCCAAATGGGTCAAATTATATTAAGATTTTAGAAATGGGTAACAGGTCTAACAGCTGAAAGTCGCATATCTTAATTTTAATGAATACTTGTATACAACCTCCTAAATCGTATCAAATGGGTCAGCCCAACCCTCCTAAATCATTTGTGGTTTTGACTGGGTTAACCAACCCGCATGACTGCCCCTATCTTGCAATCTCTGTCAGTGAAAATTATATAAATTGACATATTTAAAAATACAATGGACTAAAATAATTTATCACCATCTCAATCTATGAATTAATGATTGATATCATATGGGTCTACCGGAACTATGAACTTAGCAAGTCTCAGTGTTTTAAATCAGAGACGTAATAGTGAATGGACTATTATACATTATGCATACATGATACAAAACAAAGATTAACCATATTTGGATCATGGTTATGCAAACACCAAAGTTTTCAATATCCCCAGCAATGATGTTTAATTTCAATATATACAGAGATAATAAAATTGCCACCTACTCATAAGTAACAGATCAGACATAATTTCAAGATTGCACCAGCAAAGAAAAAGAAATATAGTAGTGCTGTAGTGGTACCTACAGTTAATTGTATATATAATGATGTTAAACATCATTGCTTCTCAAAGATGGTAAGCCTAAGTTTAGATCAAAGGGAAATTTACAAAGTTATTGTATTTAAGTCGGATGCTACTTTTTTCTTTCGCTAGAAGTATCATTAGGCACCTAAGATCTTTCATAACAACATATCACTTAATATTAAACTTTTGACGTTCATCAAAGAATATTTTCTAAATAAATATATTGTCTCGAAGAAGTTATGACAATTTGCATACTTGTCCTCAACAAAGGGTGAAAACCGCGCAACAATGGACCCTGATCACATGTTTACAAATCAATGTGGCCGACTACCAAAGTACCTAAATCCCACAAATGAGACAACTGGCAAACAACTCGTATAGTCTATTTTACCGAAATTATTCACAATCTAAGCAAAAATTCTAATATGCAAATGTACTTCTTATCAATCAGCAATAACTCAATTCAAAGCTTAAAAAACAAAGTTTTGGACGAAACACTGACCTGACTCGCACTTCATCAACTTCTGAAACTGAGCTTGTGACTCTAACAACAACCGGATCCTTTGAATCTCCAAATCCTTAGTAAACATCATTCTCTGCTTCTCCAACTCCAGCAACTGCCTTCTTTTCGCTTCCTCAACCTTTTCATAAACCTCCACAAATCGCCCTATCGCGTCCGCCAGTTGTCCACATCCATCCCTCCCCTGCTTCTCCACTCGCTTTCTCCCGTTCACCTTTACATCCGTGTTTCGTGTTAAAGCTGATGCAAGCTTGTTGATGTCCCCATAAAAGAACGCCAAAAAACAGATAATAAAAAACACGTAAGGGGGTGTTTGGGACTACGCATTTAAAGTAACAATCCACTACAAATCAGTTTTTAAAATAAGCAGGTTTATCCAAATTGTCTATAATTCAGTAAAAAAATCAAAAAAACATAAAGAAAATGGAAAAAAGTACACACCTTTTAGAAATCGGATGACGTGTTAAAGTAAATCTCATCTTGCTAAGCTTTTCTTAGCAACCCTGAAATACAAAGTAGAGCAATGTGAACTGATTTTATGATGACAATCATTTTAGTGGAACTAAAGGATAGTACAATAACAAAATAGAAGAGAACGTTGGTAAGATCTTTATCTGAGCCTCAAATGTCGGTTAAATAACGGGCGATGATGATTTTTTCTGCATTTTATGCAGCAGAGTCAATTATCAAATGTCCGATCGCCCGTTATTTAACCGACATTTGAGGCTCAGAGTTTGAACAGCAGAGTCAATCTAAACCTATAACACTAACTTTCCATCCCGCCCATGATAATCGTGTATAACATAAACAATAACTGATTAACAGTCCTTCATGGTCACTTGTTCAGTAATCTATTAACAGCAGGCTCAGAGTTTGTGAATTTTGAACCTTAGAAAAGGGTATCCGACCCGGCATGGCTGCAAACACTATTTAGTGATGCCCCGCCAAGACAGGTTTAGGTGGCACCCGTCCCTGTCCAACAACTCAATGTACATGCAAAAGCATGAACGCTCAAAAGCAATAGTATCATCATAGCCAAATGTAATATCATCATTGTCATTAATTGTCAAACATCACGACATCAGAAAAATACCTAAAATAGAGATGATCATAGAAATGTGAAATATTTGATAACACGCAACTTGTGTCGAAACATATATTAGCAAGCACGTAGCATAAATCGAATACCACTTGTGTTTATCACTTCATCGGCTTATTAAGGCAGTAGCTATTGCTATCAAGGCAAGATATGGACGAGCGTACCACTATTGGGACGCATCTATACTATCATCGCCTGCAATGGATAGAGGCAACGAAAGAAACAGTCGCATCCGTGTTACCATAAAGGCAAGTGGCATTCATCCGTGATTGTAACCAATTTTAAGAATTAAGGCAAATCAAGGGCCATAAACCTGTGACAACGCACAACCACGTTCCAACCCTAAAAAACTGTAGCTTTTGACAACATATAACTTTTGTTCAAACTCTTTTAGGCTCATAAACCCGCTAAATAAGCTAGCACAACTTGATCATAAGTTGTTACATTAGATAGTACATGCTGAACCTCAATCAAATAACCCATAATAGTAGGCTTCAGAGTGCTCAGAGAGCATTCGTCATTCTCTCTCGTCATCGACCCAACATCGACCAATGGGGTTTATAGCTTTACATGCAGCTCGCCCGGACAAACGCATAACTTAGCTAGCAAGATTAAGTTTGTTTTGCTTGTATAAGGATCCATTTAATTTGAAGAATACTCATAGTTACTGATTAGATAATCATTACATATACAGACGAAAATATCCAGCAAGTACCATCTTTTATTAAGTTAACCTACTTAACATTATCTGATGTTCTTAGAAACTAAACCTTAAATCTTATTAAGAAACACAAATCAAAATAACCGAGGAAGATTATAAAGATGTCACCTTGATAGAGCCAATAGGTAAAGTGGTGTGTAGATAAATAAACACTACAAGCTCCGCATCAGGCAATCCTGCCCACTGTTTGAAAGTTTACATCAGGTTCAATTCCTCCCAGACTTATTTGTAATTTTTTGTTAGTTATCGGTTGTTGACCCCACAAACCCATGAACACTTAGACTGACTTAGAGCTCTTCGCTACACCATTTAGGTTACATCGTTGTCTGCAATGAAACAAATGGAAAAAGGAATTTGATATTTCACCTTATTCTTAAGTATCCATTGTCATTTTAGACTCGATTCTGAAAAAATCATTGAAATGATACTAAGATTACTTGAGTGTCAACTTTGATGTTACCGCTGTCATAAAGCCAACTTGAGGATATACAAAAGTACTAACCTGTGACCAAGGGGAATATTACCGTGACACTCAAACATTCTTTTTGGGCGTTATTCAGATCTACTTATATATCATAAGCCTATTTTGTAAGCCGACTTCTCAGTTTATGTGATCATGGTACGTGTTCTGCGCTGAAATCCAATGACGTGGGAATAGCACAAACCATGTAAAGATGGTCACGAATCGAGCTGTAAACCCGACGAAACAATACAGGTTGAACAGTAAGGGAAAAGTATTTTTATGTGCTATGTTGAGGCTCAGATAAGTGAACATCAGACATCGGGATATGCGTGCTCTGGCTGCGAAGATAAAAAGGTCGCCCAGCCATGAGGCACGCAATCCAAATCATGTTCTATTCAGCTTAGGGGCGCTCGAATATTATCATCATCGCCTATGAGGAGATCTCTACAGCGGCAACGGAAGAGACGGTTGTCCCTACTCCCTATCGTCGCCTGCTATCAATAGCGGCAACGCACCATCGGCCAACTTAATAAAATCTAATAACCCATTTATTTTATAAGCGACTCAATTTACAGTCAATGAGCTGATTCCATGTGGCTTATATACAATCAGCCTATTATGAACAATAAAAAATGAATACACCAACTGTAATCATGATCAGAACCAGAACGACAACCATTTGCGCCTCGTCACCCTAAGTCAATGAATCAAATCACCCGAAAAAGGAAAGACCCATCTAACCTCAGGGACGTCGGCCTACGAACCATCAACGCCGCCTACCAAAAACGGCGGCAACGAAGAAGTTGGTGGCAACGAACCCCATAAAACATAAATGTAAACTTACATGATATATGTAATTAGTTAAAGAAAAAAAGAAATGCAATTTGTAGTTGTAAAATACGCCACTTTATGGCTTATGTTGTTTTATAAAGTCAGGTTTTTTGACAACCATCAGGTTTTTTCACAACCAAACACGATTTGATATACAAAACCCATTAAAACCCATCAAATCTAGTGAACCAAACGCACCCTTAATCTCAATTAGTAGAGGTTCACACATAAAAATAGTAAAGAAATTATACCTCAAAAGAGCCAAAGTCTGGTATTACGGATAACAATGGTAACTCAAAAGAGACAAAACCTGTGATCTCATCAAATAGCGTAGATGACCACCATCACCCCCACAAAACAGCTACAATCTTTTCAAAATTAGGTGAAACCCAAACAAAATCAGATCATGGATCTTATCAACATCATCACAAATGATCGCATGCCAATGAAACAATTACCTAATCCAAAATCAAAACATCCATCCTTTGTTTGATCAAAGTTTAGATCAAACTGATTAGATCAAGAGAGATCATATCTCTTTTTTAGAGAGAGAAAGAGAAAAAACCTCAAATAATTGAATGGCAAATTTCTATAGGCAGTACCATTAAGGGGAAAATTCCTGTAGCCACTACCACAATCACAATTTCACCAAAGGGCAAGAGGCAAATTACTGTAGGCAATTAAATCACCAATTAGACCCCAAAAGTACAAATTAAACTTCCAATTAAACCACCAACGGAATCAATCAATGCATAACGGGGTCAGTAAAATCAAATAACGGAAAGGTGTAGGTGCTAGTGTGTGTTTTGGTTGTGAGAGGAAATTTTGGTTGTGAGAGAGTGATAGTATTATAAAAAGCGGTTTGTGAGGAGAATCACTGCTAATATGGATGCGTGATTCTCCATATAAGGTTAATTGTTTGCTATGTATTTATGAACTAATTTTATAATTCAATATCCGAGACACCTTTGTTGATAAGTCGATACGAATTAAACACATGTCTCAAAGACTGGAATTCTAACACGTCTTGATCTTTGGTACCATAACTTATATAATTGGCGCCACACGTTTGGATGTGTTAGTGTCGGTATGTAAATCATGCAATTATAATGTTATATTTATATGACGCCGCATTCATTTTGTCTTTTTTTTTTTCTCTATAAATGTTTTATTTGATAATGTAATATGTTAGTTAAAAAATTAGACACCATAAATGTTTGTCCATGTCTATTGGTACATATTTATGGATTTAACATTGATCAAGCCTTGTATTACTTATGTTCGTTTTATACAAACAAATTAAAAACGCAAAAGTTGGTTCAGGATTTAAAAACTGGTGCGTTTAGTTGAAGAATTTTTTTCTATATGTTTTTAGATTTGTAGAAAAAAGGACCTTATTTTTCTCAAAACAAAAAAGAATACATTTATATGATACTGTTTTATATTCTAAAAAAAAATTACCCAAAAAACCAAAAATATATGTTTTGTATGTTAAAGGTTAAAAATGCTAGTTTTGTAAGATTTTTGTTTTCTACAAAACATGTTAATAAAAGGATGTTTTCAATTGACTAACCGTATTCTTCTGAGTTTTCTTGCACTTAAAACAAAATTGATATAAAGTCACTTTAAATAAAATAAAAAAACAAAATAATATTGAAATCTAGGTTGAATTACAATTGTACAAACAGATACATCACTCGGTTAGAAATTTGAATCATAAATACATCACATAGTTAGAAATTTGAATTTCAACTTTAGATATATTCCGAAAGTACAATATCTTTTTCTGATTACATATGCTCATTTTCAATCAAAAATTAAATTTCCGTCACCTTGTAATTGGCGAAGGTTGTATTCACTAAAAACAAACATCATATTCATTCGCTAGGAAAAGTGAAGATTAGATAACTAAAAGGTTAAACCAACTGCTTTAGAGCAGTTGGTCATCTAGGTTCTTACTCCTTAGTGTAAAGCTGTGGATTTTAAGTTTTTTTTAATGGTTCGGGTCTCGAAACCTGTCCGTTATAAATGGTATAATTTAGAGGTTAGATTTTAGTAAGATTGATGTGCCGTTATAAAATGGTATAAAAAAATTGAATGAGTATACCATCACAATGTTATACGATCACATTATCACCTAACATTGTGATGGTATACTCATTCAATTTTTTTAATTTGTTTGGACTAATGTGTGATCGAACAAAAAAGTTAAATACGATGGTTTCGTCCTTTCTAAATTGTTTGGTCATGCGTCCGGTCAAATTTATTTTCGTTTTTGCCATTTATTTGATTTAAGAAAGAAAAACTAATACATCATTTAGGGAGAGTGTTTAGAATCGTTTATTGAAAATATATTATGTGTTTTGAAAATAAATAATCAAACAATCGACAATTAGAAAATATAATTTTGAAGAATATACTTTTGATTTGATTATTTGTTTGAAATCATAATAATTAAATTATCAATTTTTTAATATTTGACAAATCAGATTATTTGTTTAGTTGAAAGCAAAATAACTATCAAATTCATTTTAAAAACTCCAATTTCAAAAACATTTTCACTTACTTTTTCAAAAATTTGTTTTACAATCTTTAAAACACAAATAGTTATTTTTTTTATTATTATTATCCAAGCACTTATTTTATATTATTTTCATCTTAAAAATAAAACAAATAAATAATCTAGCAATCTCAAACGCAATTTCAAACACCAAGGTGACAAAAGGTGACAAAATAATAGAAATTCATACGCTAGAATGTGTGACAAAGTGGTAGGGTTCTTGATCTTGACATGGATATTTGATTCAACGTTGATTCACCGTTTTTTCACTACTTCCAAAACACCTACCGAACTATAGCCATGTTCTATAGGTTTGTCTATGAGAAAAATTATATTACCCCCTTAATACAATAAGGGGAATTGGAAACACAATATTAAAAAACAATATAAACTTTGTGAGGGGAGGAATATTTAGACTACATATCTGCCATTGGATTTCCTCCCTCCCCTGTTCATTGGTATGGGTTCCTAACCCAATCTACATCTCTGTCGTTCGATTTCCTCACTCCCTGTTCATTGGTATGGGTTCCCAACCCAATCTACATCTAAACCGTTTGATTGTTTGGAAAGTATGGGTTCTTTCTAAAACCCCTTTGTAGCCATTGATTTTATATTACACCCAGCAGTGGATTTGCATATTACATCCACATCTGTAAATCTTATCCTCATATGAAAACCCTAATAATTGCATAGATCCAGACGGCCCTGTCACCTCCTGGTAATTTTGTGTTTATTAGATTTGCGATTTTCTTTTTGTGATCTGTTATTATAATTAATAGCTGTTGATGATGCTTTATAATTAGGCTCTTTCAATTATTTGCATTTGTTCTTTCAATTTTGTGATTTGTGATTTTGATTGTTCTTCCAAATAGGAGGAGAAAAGGATAAAATGAAACGGTTTTTTTTTATTAGTATTCTGGAAAGAGATGACCGCTTAGGAAATAAGGCGAACCCTTAGTTCCAAATTCATTCGGTAAGTATGGTTTTCCATAAATTTCTTTCAATCTTTTTTATACATTTGGACTCTTTGATGAAATCATAATTAAAAACATACAGATTAGGAACGTCCCCCAAATAGTTTTAGGTATAAGATGAGGTTTTTAATCCAGATTAGCACTATTACGCGTTTTGTTTTAGCAGATACTAATGGGCGGTTTTTGTTTGTTTGTGTGTTTGTAGAAAAGCAATTACTGTAAAAAGGAATGGAACAAGGTTGGAAGAAATAACCAGGAAGGTAAAATCCAGTCTAATCTTTGCACCTTTTTAAAAATAACCTAAACACGTCTAATAAAGGCTACCGTGGAGTCAGTGATAGTTCTTTTTTCATGCATTGAAAGGTTTAATTTTTTTAAATTCTTACAAAGGTGTATTTTTTTTTCTTTTAAACGTACGTTGTGAAGTTGAAAGTTGAAGGAAGTGATGCATTAGATATCACAGGTGCGTTTCTTGAAACTTTTTTTTTTGTTAGCTTTGCTTATGCAGTTATATGAATAAAGACTGATGCTTTTTAAGGGGTGTTTGAATTTTCGTTTTGAAAGTGATTCTATGATATAGAAAACTGAAAATTAGGAGCAGTTGGCCGTGTTCAGGTTTCTACTTGACTACCTCATTAGCAGGATATATTAATGTTTTCATGCCAGTTACGTCATATACTTTTTTATCTTCTTTAGTGAATCTTGGTGTAATTTGACAACGATGTGCACGATCACACTTAAAGATGCAATCTTGATTTGAAATCATTTAAGTGATGTATCTTTGATAAAGCTGTTGAAATGTTAAATGCATGAAGTAAACACAAATAAAAAATTGTTCGTTCCCTTTAACACGTGTGTGAATATTTGCTTAGTTTAAATTTACATACAGGAGTTGCTAAATTCTTAGTTTCAGACTTCTATTGTTTTCCCATAGGCTGTTTTTCTTTTTCATGTCTTCTAACATGGACCTGTCATCTACAAACTTTAAAAGAACCATCTTTTTTTAGTCATAAATCTTTATATAGCCATATTTGAAATGAATGTCCTTGCCAAAATGCTAAGTAATAAAGTCGGTATTCCAGTCATGCTTGCTTATCATTCACACATGAGGTTCAAGCTGTAACAGAGCCATTATTGTAGATGTGGTGGGAGGTGTGTATTTTCTGATCATATTACTAATAATTGTACTTTAATCGTATTGTCGTCCAAAAAGAACAACTCCATCAGCTATGTACTCTCGGTGGCTCTAGATATATATAGAAAGCATTTACCCTCTTTATTTGTTTTTTTATTAAAACGTAAATGAATAAGTAAAAATAACTACTAGAACCGTTTTTGTTTATTGGAACAGCAAGTTACGAAGGTCTTTAGTTGTTGTTGGTTTCAAGAGATCTTGATTATATACTCGAGAAAGATGGAGTCAAGGTATGCTTTTATTATACTTTAAATACGTTTAGTTGTATACTAAAAATGATCTACTGCTGTTAGTGGTGACTATTTCAACCCATTTACATATATATGGGTTGATTTGGGTAAAGAAATGGCAGAACTGGTTTGATGAGTTTAAAAATGACTTGCGCGTATCTTCTACTATGTATGATAACTAAGGATTTTAATTTTAATTAATACCGTGTTTTGAAAATGATTATGAGATATTGAATAGTTGGAATTAGATAATGTTAAGAGATAGTGTTTTTGACGTGCTTCTACTGCTCCAAATTTTAATAACTATATTGCTTGGATGGTCGACCATTATAGAAATTTTAATGCATAAAATGACCAAATATGACACCACTTTCAGTAGTCGTGATTTGGCCATTCAGCTGAAACCTACCTCTAAAGAAGAAACTGCAGGCGGTTGTACATTATCTTCATATGTACATTATCTTCATATGTACCCTACAAAAAATTTAGTGTGTAAATGCACAAATTACAAGATGACTTGATATTAATAATATGCAATCTACCTAGATAAGAAAGGTCTCCAAATTTGGGTTGCTGTTTAGGGGTAGTTGTTTGTTTCAGCAATATGTCACGGGGGTTTATTGTATAGTTGGAAGGTTAATATGACCCGTTCTTTCACCTAGAACCCCACATAAGATGTACTCCCATTGCTTAGATGCTCTTGCTATTTTCCGAGTGCTTAGGAACTTACAATGATTTATCACCTTCGCGTGCAACTTTAACTGACCGGAAATCCAACGACACATGGAAGAGTATCCAGAGCTGAGACCCGCAAATAGAGCAAGAGTCGTACGTGTGTTAGAACAGAAGGAACTTTTTGGAACTGTGACAGGACGCGAGTATTGATTTTCGGATTTTTTATTATTATAGCCACATTAATAGCTTATAGTTTGCTTCTCTAATTGTTATTTTTAGTTTTGAATGAGTCGTTTTCAAGTTACTCTATATTGACTAAACAATACGTTGAAGCTACATTAGGAAAAAGAAGTTGTTAGGAAGAAAGTAGTGAGATTATCGCTAATGATAGGTCCTCTTTTGCTATTTCAGGACCAAAGGCTTCATAATGTATTGAATCCATTTAAGAAAACATTTTTGAAGGCCCGGTTAATGCAGAATAATCGGGTAAGCCACCCGCAATTTAGTTCGTCTACGCAAACCTCATAGCTAAATATACACGAAACTGACTCGCACTTAAATACCCCTTTTGATTATAGCTTTGTAACATAGTTACGTTTGATATTCTACAGATTCGAATCTTGAAAACTTTACAATGGATAAGCTTTTTAGTTTGCTGAATTTTATCACAAATGGGTCTGATAGCTTTTAAGATGTTAATATTTTTAGGAGTTTTCTTATGTGATTTTGTTTTTGTTTTCTTCATCAGTTTGGATTGTTAATAATAGGTGAAAATTAGTTGTAGCTAAGTAGCATCGGTTTCGTTAATGCAAATATATGGTATCTCTCTCTCGATCAAATGGAGTAGGTTTTCTCTTAAACCAGTGACATACATTCGAAAAAATTGTTGTGTTGGCTATTAGTGCACTCCTGTAGAATCATGTGCTTTTAGTTAGAATATATATTGCTGCTGCTTAGTTTCACCTGTACAGAATTTTAACTTCTGTTTTGATTTTTAATTTTTCCAGGACTGTTAAGGTGCGGCAAAAGTTGCAGATCGAGATGGACGAACTATCTTCGACCAGACTTAAAAAGGGGTTTGTTATCTGAAAATGAAGAGAAGATGGTCATTGATCTTCATGCTCAGCTTGGCAATAGGTGAAATTTTCATACTGCATGATGAAAAAGATTCTTTCTCAAGTACAATATGATGTTATTCATTAGTATTCACATAAGAAAATTGTAGTATATGTTATGTGAAATGGTGATTGATGGTTATATTATGTTTCTGTTTGTTAGGTGGTCGAGAATTGCCTCTCATCTTCCAGGGAGAACAGATAACGAAATTAAGAATCATTGGAACACATATATAAATAAAAAGCTCAAAAGAATGGGGATTGATCCGGTTTTTAGTTAGAATCACGTGTTTTTAGTTAGAAAAATTTGTTGCGTTGAGCGGTTAATGATAGCTTGGTAATCCAATCTTCATTCTTTCCGGCCTTATAGACCCTTTCATTGTTTTGCTTGATACACGTTTTGTTACTTAAGTTGCTCCTATATATCGCTTATTAGCTTCTACAAATTCTTTTTATGTAAACACATTTTGTATCTACCCCGCGGCGGAGCGCGGGCATTAATCCTAGTCCTTAATAAAAGAGGGGAAGCACGGTTTCCAATGAACAGTGCTCCCTCACAATGGAAGGCATATTTTATTCGGCTTCTACAGTGCTCTCACACACATATATTTTATTTTACCTCACATTCTCTCACCCATAGTTCCCATCTCTCACATATTTTGGCCGAAGAAAATGGAAAAGGCATATTTTATTCGGCTTCTACAGTGCTCTCACACACATATATTTTATTTTACCTCACATTCTCTCACCCACAGTTCCTATCTCTCACATATTTTGGCCGAAGAAAATGGAAAATAAAAAAAGGCTCTCACACCTTGGTTATTTATTTTTCCACCCTTCTTGAAGCTTCTCAGTTCTCCCCGTTCATCATCCCATCTAAAAAACACACATAGTCACACACACTATTTATACATCTATTGTTCAACAACAATTTCACCTTTTGGCTTTCTTAGATCTAAGTTTTTAGATCTAATTTGCTGGGTTTTCAAGATTTTTGATTAAAGATTCAAGCTTTATGGAAAAAAAAAGGTATGCTGACGAAAATGATTCCTTAAATTAGGATTTTGTAATAATTTTGGTGTTTTTTTAATAAAATTGACTGACTTGGGTTTTTTTTTACTTTTTGTTATAGATATGGTGTCCGATGTTAATGATTTGGTGGCGGCTGCGGTGGCGTTGATGATATTGTTCTTCCAAAAACTCAGGTTTTTTTCATTCTTTTATTTAAAACTTTTTTTTAAATGTCGTTGTTTGTTTACATGTGTTGTTTTAATGTAAGAAATTTGTTAATTCATTGATGTTGCCTATTACGTGTTTGATAAAATGTTTTAATCAGAGATTTCGTCGCTTTGTTGCTTTTGATTCCTTATTGTGTTTGGTTGCTGATTTATTGTGAAAAGTGAGAACACATATGCTTTCCAAATGAGACGCAAGTAAAAAGGAAGTAACCGAATTAAATCCATCTATGATGTGTTTTTATTGTTTGAAATACAATATTGCACAGGACGTTGTGAAGAAGAAGTCGACGGCTTTAGGGAGGTTGCTTTACGGTATGATTGTTTTATATCTTTTTTGGTTGTTTTGGTTAGGAAGTGATATTTACTTATCTCTTCTTTGTGTGGGTGCAGCAACTAAGAATAGAGGGGACACACGAATGAAATATAAATATTGGATTCGATATATGCTTGTAGAAAGAGTTCGAGACCTGCTGCGATGCTGCGATCTTCAGACAGGTTTGTAATCGTCAAACATTTGTACCAGCTATGTGCATACTTAACGTGTATGTACCTTTTGAAGGTGCAATTGAAGGTAAATATGATCCGTACATTATCTTTTCTATTTCATTGTTTTACGTGGTATTGTGTTTCTGGATTACGGTTTGCCCGCGTTTGTGTGATTTAGTTGAATTATGAGTTATAGCTAAATTTATCGGTATATCAAATTTTTAGGATTATGGACTTATGAGCTTAAAAGCCGGCTGATTGCTTATTTGGTTTTGGACGTATGTTTCATGAACTGACTTTTTCATGGCTTTTTTTGAAACTTTTCGGCTTATATAAGTTTATTATGTTATTTTGAACTTATATAAGTCGAGAGGTTTCAAAACAGGAAACAAAAAGTGAGCTGACGAAAACATAAGCCCAAAAGAACATAAGTCATAAGCATGCTTTATAAGCCGAAACACATGTGACCTTATTAGGATTCAAAGATAAACAATAAGTTCATATAAGCTGGTAAGGCCTTTTTTGGCTTAGTTTTTTTTTCATGTGTATGATTTTGTTGAATTAGATGTACGAGTAATTTAGTTACTGCATTAAATAGTCGATAATTAGGTTGCTTATTTTGGGGGCGTTTGAATTAGTAGATTATTTAGCCCGCTTTTGGCCTTAAATGATTTTAGAAACAAGCTCACAAGTTCACTTTTTACACAACAATGACAAGAGTTAAGGGAAAAGAACTGCAACGAAAAGTGAACCCAACAATGACAATTACGTTTGCCCTTTTTTTGGCGTATCTTTTGGTGCCCAAGGTGTTGTTGCTTTTCATTACTGTCTTTCTTTGTTTGCCCCATACTCGCCTTTAGTTATGACTGAAAATAACCATGCTGCTTTAGATGCCCCAATTGAGGACCATTATGTAGGGCCTGTTTTAGGTGATCCAGTTGTCCAGTGTGAAAGTTTAGACGTGCTAAGATTTCTAGATTCTGATTCACTGTTTTGCGAGGAATTGAATGATATAAAACCTGACTAGAAAGATAGTTAGTTACCGACTTCAATATATTGAGTGCATATTTCTTATGGAGTAGCTATTTGCATTAGTAGTTTGTTTTTGAGTTTCAACAACCAAAAGATGTTAGGTATGAAATTATCACGTACAATCTTTTAGTCATTTGCACTACATACTATATTATCATTTTTTACATGTTATGCTTTTCTATCTTCTACCAACTTTATTTCTGTATGGTATGCACCACCAACTACTAATTAGTTCAACCTTTACTAGCAGGCTACAACGTCTAACGGTCCAAAGTATGAGCACATTGATGTAAATGAAAAGCAAAAGGTATTTGATCACAAAATTCATGATGTCGAGTTTATAATTTTTCATTTTTTGGTTATAATTTTGCTACCACTTTCCAGGTGTTGAATGAGTGTTCAAAAGTAGTGAATTTGGTGCTAGAGAGTTGGTTGAATAAGAAAAACACTAAATCACGACTCACTTCCAAAGTATGCTGATCCACTATTTCTATCATTTGCTATTAAAAAAGAACCTGTGTGCATCTTAGACCGAAGTGACCGAAGTATCATGGAAGGTATGAACATAACTTTGTGTGGATCTTAGAACAGAAAATATATATATATGTTCATCTGTGTGAATCTTAGACAATTAGACCACTAAATTTAGCCTATATAGCTTGAAACATACATATTGTTCAGTTTAAGTTTTTAAAAACTATTTGTTCCGAAAAAGTTCATAATAACTAGACTCAAATATTAATGTAGCTTGAGGACATCGAAATGATGATTAGTTCATATTTGGGTACATATGATAAAAAAAATTTATTTCATTATGAATGAATAGATGCACACGTTAAGCGGGTCACAGAATTAGGGTAGTCATATAAATGGTCTGGGTCAAAATGGGTAATTTTTTCCACTATGTGCGACTTCCAGCCGAATTGACCCATTTGTCTTTTAGGAAAAAAAAAATCGTTTACCTGCGTTTGAGATAACTATAACTCAGTTCTACTTCTAGAGCCAAAAACTAATATAATGCTCTGTGATTTACACTTGAATGCACACATGAAGCTAATTAGATAACTGGCATGCACAAATTGCACATCTATAACAAATGACCAGCATAAAGTAGGCCTGTAAATTATTTTCTTCGTCTTACATAAAAAGATCTGTGGTTTATGTTAGAACTTAAAAGTTGATATAGGTGTGTGATAATCTGTTTTTTATGATACAGTCTACGTTATTGCATAAAATAGTCATTCTTTATCTATTCATTTACGTGTTTTAAAATTTTTAATGACAATGTATTATTCTTCTATAGGAATACAATAAGCATACCAAAAATGGAAACCATAAACTTATTTGAATGATTTAATGTTGTATATTCTTATTTTTATTGCAACATCGATTAATTAGCTGTATTGTATCATCACATGTTAGCACAAACAGCAAATATACTCTTTCATGTTACAGTCTCATATTTTCATATTTTATTAGGCATACAAGTAAGGTGAACCAAGACAAGGAACAACTCAGGCTCACCTTTGGACGCTGATGATGTACTCAATATTTTTGATGCAAAGTCTTGCAAGACAAGTGCGAAGGCAAAGAAAAGTGGAGTAGATGGATCGGTATATATACATTATATTAAGGTGTTTAATGGCATCATAGAAGTGTTGACGAAGTACCCGATATAATAATAAGATTATAATTTATACATGTCACCTATCGTTTAGGGTTACCGCTGCCAAAAAACTTCTCCCAACGCCCCGCGGCGAAGCGCGGGCACAAGCCCTAGTCTATAATAACTAGCCAGAAATTCCATTCACAAATTATTTCGTCGTCTATCATTTTATATAGAAAAAAAAACGATAACTTATAACTATGTATTCAATTGAAGTCGTACCTTTTTTTTTCTTCCGGTATGTATAGGTACTTTTTTAGAGTAAACGGTGTCACGGCAAGGGGTCCTCGCCGGTCTGAGGTGGCACATTCGCCGGTGCTCGCCGTGACACCGACCCCTCCTTCGCCGTGAGGTATTCGCCAGATTTCAACGAGAGGAAGAAGGAAGAAAATCGGGCCCCACATGTTTTTAGTTGGTTTTTTGTGAGTGAGTGGTGGGACTCAAGTGAAGAGGAGAGGGACTGGTTGTGAGTGAGGGGATGTTTAGTTGGTTTTTCGTTTTGGTTAGTTGAGATAATGTGACGCTGAGATGACACTATTATTAAGTTTGAGTGGTATAGTGTAGAAACTATTAATGTTAACAATTGTTGTATTATTAGAATAGGTCCCAACTGATACCATATTGATGCTCTTGGTTTTTCCGGGCATTAAAATTGTGTATCGATAAGCCGTACGGGGTACCAGTTACTAGGAAAATGGTACATATCGAGTTCGGTCAGAATGCGATTTGATTGTGAGATTAGGAAAAAAGAAGGTTAGGGCCTAATAGTTAGTACTTCTTGTGCAAAAATTTGAGCTGAAACACCATAGTGTTTTGATATTTATAGTTCTTACAAATTAATCTTAGCAATGTCGAAATGAAAAAACTAATGTATATATATTCAAGTCCTATTAAAAATCCCATTGTGATGTGTTGTGTTCATGTCTTTCAAGTCATAAAATAATATCAATGCATGTGAATTGCATTACTTGAAAACAATCACAGTGGGTTTGGTCATTTTTCAAAACATGTAAGCATTGGAAAAAAGATTCTGTCTAATTTCTTTAGTGTCAAGTGATTATCTATCGTAGATGGCTAAACTGTTTAATAGTAGAAAACTGTGATTTAGACAGAATGCATATTGATCCTCGTTTGGAAGAGCTTTTAATCAATGGTATTTTGTATGCATTCCAAGAGCAGACTAGTGACACTAGTATCGTAGATGGCTAAACTGTTTAATAAGACGACATGTTGCGCTGCCAGTTTACTCATCTAATGCTCTTCTGATTATTTATTTGTTTTTTTCTACAAATTTGCTTCAGTCTGCATGTATGCGCCTGAAATTCTTTACAGCTGATTCTGTCTAAATCGCAGTTTTCTGTTTAAATTCTTTACAGCTGATTCTATCTACAAATTTTCTGCAGCTGCATGTATGCCATCTACCACTGTGATTCTGTCTAATCACAGTGGGTTTCGTCCTCGTTTGTTTTTTTCTACAAGTTTGCTTCAGTCTGCATTCTCAAGTGATTATTTATCGTTGATGGCTAAACTGTTTAATAAGACGACATACTGCAGTGCATGATGATGCTTTGTATGTTCTAAAAAGGAATCTCAGCTAATTTATCTAAGTTAGAGATGTTTTTTTATAACTGACTTTAACTAACAATTCATGCCCCAAACTGCACGCTAAGTAGCACACTGTCTGCTATATAATGATCTCGGCTTGTCTATAGTTAGTGTTTATAGTTCCAGAATTAACGTGTAGATGTGAGACCATTACTAGATTTGATATATCATCAGTTTTTAACTATATGATGACAGAGTGCCGAGAGTCATTCAAACAGTCAGTAATTATGTGTCGGTTTTACCTGGGATCTGGTTGTATATAAAAGATTGGAAGATCCGAAAGAGTGACGAGGGTAAAAGGTTAAAATGGTAGATATTGCATATAAGTTTTGTAAAATGGCGATGAACGATAGAAAGTATTCTAGAAATATTTTCTTTGTATTGGCTTATTACTGATGATACTTTATCTCGTGCCTAGTATCATTAACTTTTGGTTTCCACCTATGATCATAGTTGTTCTAGAATGACTCAAATTGAGAACCACTAAAATATTTATGAATTACCAACCCAATTATATAAAAAGAACTTGTTTATGTAATTTTTAACTACTTTTACGTCGGAACTGACTACCTCGTTACTTTACAGCTGCAGTATGCGCCTGAAATTCCCAACGAGGACGAGTTTAACAGCAAAAGGGATGAAGGCGTGATTGAGTTGGACAGCGAGCCTGCTAGGGAGACACCGAATGAGGAACATGCACTTGAGAATGACAAGAATAATGGTGGTAGGAGATCTTGGGTATGGGATCATTTCACCTTTGTTAAAGGTGAGACTCAAGTACCATGCCCTTATTGTAAGAATGTTCTCGCTGCTGGAACAAAAAAGAATGGTACGAGCACCCCTGATTCAACATTTGAAGAATGTATGCAAGAGATCACCTGTTTACAAAAAGCCCGACTTGAAGAATCAAAGTACCTTAAGTTTCAAGCCCATCGGGATAGGAGAAACAAGCGGAGGTTTGGCTTCTCACTCTTTTAGCCCAGCTAAATGTAGGAAATCATTGGCTCGAATGTGCATCATAGACAACAGACCTTTTAGTGTTGTTGATGATCAAGGATTTCAGGAATTGGTTTGGGATTTGAACCCTTAGTTCAAATTGCCATCTAGGTGGACGGTTGCTAGAGATTGCTTGTCTATTTACAAAGAAGAGGCAAACAAGCTTAAAAATCTTTTAAAAAATCAAACTGTGTCACTAACAACCGACACATGGACGTCAGTTCAAAACTTTAATTTTATGTGTCTTACGTCACATTGGGTTGATGATAACTGGACGTTGAGGAAGAAAATTCTTAACTTTTGTCTAATCTCGAATCATAAAGGGGTGACTATAGGAAAACTAGTTTATCGTTGCTTGCAAGAATGGGGAATTGATCGGGTTTTCACAGTTACGGTAGACAATGCTTCATCGAATGATGGGGCAATTAAGTTTTTAGTGACTATGCTTAAGGGACCTAATGATGTGTTAGATTGCAAGTATTTGCATTTAAGATGTTGTGCTCACATCATTAATCTTGTTGTGAAAGAGGGTTTAGAAGAGCAATTTGAATCTATCACAAAGATTCGAAATGCTGTAAAGTATATCAGATCATCACCCTCTAGATTTGAAAGTTTCAAACAGAGCGTCGAGAAAGAAAACATTGAATGCAAAAGGAAACCGTGTCTCGATGTCGAAACTAGATGGAATTCAACATTTCTGATGTTGGAAACAGCTGAGAAATACTCAGCTGCATTTGACAGGTCTGTATTTTTAAATTTCTGTATTTAAATTAAGCTACAAATATATTGAATCTTACAACATTTGTTTTCATTGACAGACTTTAAATTATAGATCCAAACTACAGATCATACTTTCAGAATGAAGTCCAGGATGATGGTGAGAATATGACTAAGAAGAGAAAGAAGAATGATCGAGTTGTGGGGGCTCCTAACGAAGAGGACTGGGAAAATGCTCGGTAAGTTAAATCACTGAATAAATAATGAATCGAGTGCTAACTTGTAAATTGGTTAATGATGTTTAATATGATTATATATTTAGTTGTATCTTATTTCTTAGTATGATAATTATATTACCTGTTTTTTTATAGGTTTTTTATGGAGTATTTGAAGATCTTTTTTAATGTGACAAAAAAGGTTTCGGGGTCTAAGTACGTGACCTCAAGCTTATTTTTTGGTGAGCTTGTCACGATGCACGCAACTATATCAAGAATGTGTTTACAAGTAGATGAAAAAAAGAGAAAATGGCGTTGTCAATGAAAGACAAATATGACAAATATTGGGATAACATTGATAACACAAACTTCTTATTGCATGTTGCATTGGTTTTGGACCCCCGGAACAAGCTGCGTTATCTTGAATATTGCTTGGGGCTGATTTATGGTAAGAAATCAGTTAAGGGTGAAGAAGTCTTGGAACGAGTTGTTTCAACTTTGACTGATTTGTATAATCATTACAAGATGAAAGCAGGGAAAGCAAATGATAGAAACACAGCAGCTTCTTCGTCTTCTACTCATCTTTTTTATGATGGCTTTGATGTTGATCTTGATGATGGTTATGAAAGATACTTGGAAGAATGTGGAGACGGGGTGAACAATACTGAAGTAGAGATTTACTTGGCTGATGCACCGGAGAAAAAGATAAAGGGGGATGATACATATGATGTCCTAAGCTGGTGGAAGCTAAATACAGTTAAGTTTCCTATACTTTCTCAAGTGGCCAAGCATGTGTTGGGAATGCCGATATCTACGGTTGCATCAGAATCTGCATTCAGTAGCGATGGTCGGGTTATTGATAAATTTAGAAGCTCCCTTACCCCAAAGACATCTGAAGCTTTAATTTGTGCCCAAGATTGGTTACGATCTACACAGACGGATTTGCAAGATGTGGCACCGAATGGTTTACAACTACAAGACTTGGTGGAGAAATTAGAGGATCTGGAAATTGGTAAAGATTTTAGCCTTTTATTTCACTTAACTATGTCTAATATTTGAGCAAAAAATATAATATCTCATATTGTATATAATATCTATTGCTTTTATTTGCAGATTTGTTTACGAAAAGAAAGCAACCATCCAATGAAACTTCTATGGATGAAGACTGGGACTAAGGTGAGTTGTAAAAGAGATATCAACTGCAATACATGTTAGCTCGTTACTTGCAGTCACAGTCAGTGTTTTAATACTATGTTGTCATATTCTTTTTTTCAGCTAGAGGTGTTCCTGGATTTTGAAGACAAGGAATAAAAGAATAATAAAGGTGGACAAGAAAGGCGTTTTGAGCATTTTTCGTTTTTGTTTTATAGACTTCGTTTCAAATTTCTTTGTTTCTTGGATTTTTTTGTCTGTTGGATTTTTAATTTATGCTAATGTTTGGTACTTTATTTGATATCTTTATATTATAGTTGAAATTATTAGTTTTTTGTTAAGGGAATCAAAGTATGAGTGGTAACTTTATCATTGATGGATCGTAACTTTTAAGAAAACAGAAAAACTGACATAAAACCGAAACCGAACCGATGTATTTAAAATAACCGAAAAGCCGAAACCGAAAAAACCGAAAGTGAATGGTTTGAAATTGTTAAAAACCGAAGTCTTTGGTTTGGGGTTTGGTTTTAGTTAAAAACCGCCCCAATCCGCCCCATGCTCACCCCTGGTGGTAGGTTCTTTCGGTGAGTGAGAAACTCACGCATGAGTTTTCACCCACATCATATATGAGAGAAAGTTAATGTAGCGATGAGGTGGATGTGAGTTTTTTCTCACCACTTCATCAAGCCTAATGTTAGCTACTTGCGGATATATTTCTTTAAATAAAATAATTTGCTATTGCCTAAAACTATAATTACCAGAAACTTTATCTTTTTTTTAAACTAATTGTTGTGAAAAATGTATTATAAAAAATAAAGTTGCAAAAATTATAAATAAGCAGCCAGGCAGTCAACATCTTTATAGCTTGTAATCGATCTAAACATGATTAATTAATAATTAATCGGATTTTCATTTTTGACATATTTTAGGTATTTGAGATGAGTTTTGTATAATCAGGTAAGATTTTTCGTAAAACCCAACTTATGATAGATATAAAAAAACTATCACGAATGATAAAAACATGTTTACGATGAATTTGAGTATTTTTATTAACATTTGTATTTTTTTAGCAAGTTTGACTACTATAAATCGTCAGTGACCGTCGTCAACCATGGTTGACACATGCTTTGACTGATAACTGATTAATCAGCCACAAGAAAGTTAATAATTTTAAAACGTTTAAACGACGATGAATCGATGTTATCAATTTTATTTTGTAACACTGTAAAACAACCGTTACTCCTCATCAGTTTTAATTGCAGGGCCGGGGTACCTAGTAAACTTTTGGATCTTATAAAATCTGAAACCCAGTTTTTTAACGACGTTATGGTCAAAACGTTCATGTGGATTAGATTTTAAGCAATCCAAAATATGATCCAATTTTGGAAACAATAATTCTAGGTACTTAACATATAACAACTGACCTCGTAGTTTGGATTTTACTCCAATGCTTCGCGGGAATGGGCGGCGGGCTAAATGGGCAACGGGTTAAACGGACGGCGGGCTAAACGGGCAACGGGTTAAACAGGCACAGGCGAAACGGGCGGGCAAAACGGGGAGGATAAACGGGCGCAAACTAAAAAAGGAAAAAAAAATATAAAAAATAAAAATACTTGTTTGAGAGCCGGGATAAAAAATTAATAAAAAATATTCGTCGAGTATAATAATTTGTATTTTACAAGTGCGCTCGTTAAGCACATTTAGTTTCTTATATATGCGCCCGTTAGAGGTGGCAAAACGGGCGGGCGGGCGGGCACGGGCTACGGGCTAAACGGGCACAGGCTTAAACGGACACGGGCTAAACGAGCACGGGCTAAACGGGCACGGGCCAAACGGGCACATGTTATAAAAATCACTAAAATAACAAAAAATAAAAGGAAAAATTATAAATACTGTTTAATACTAGTCAGTTTTTGACATATTTAATTGCAGTGAATTTATCAAAGTTAAAACATGTTGCTTTTTTTATTTCTGCCCATTACGCCCATTAAGTAAACTACCCGCCCAAAACAGCCCATTCAAAAAGTAAGGGAGCGCCCATTCTGCCCATTGTAGTTGGCAAAAGTGCCCAAATAGGCCATTTGATTGGAAATGGGCGCATATTGCCACCCCTAGCGCCCGTATAGCCCATTCATTATAAAGAATGGGCAAAAAGTGCCCCATCTTTTTTTAAAAATGGACAAAAAGTGCCCATATGTATCAAAATGGACAAGATTTACCACCTCTCGTTATACGTAACGTTTGATATCATAAGTGTGTGTTTGGTTTAAATCATTCACTTTATTTAAGATGCATCCACTCATTTACGTTCTGTCGTTACAAGTCTTTAGAGCTCGAGGTGCGATCGTGCCAAAACTTATGTCAAGAGTTTTAACACAAGCCAAATTTTGGTACACCAACCCGGTCTTACGCTAATGGGTGTGGCAAAAAACCACCAGCCAACGCCTAAACTTAAAAAAAATTAGTTTAAAAAACGTTACAGTTGGCTTGCGCTTATCATCGAGGGTCAAAAGATCACCAAAGACTTTTAAATCCTACAAATCGACACATCCACGATGCATCCAATCGATACAGCTATCATTGAGTAAAAAAATGTGATTTGGGCCGTGTATACACCTCCCGCACATCCCGAGAACTAGTTTATTTATTTTTATATTTACGTTTTATGTTTGTTTCTGTAATGTAATGTTGAATTATTAAATAACGTAATTTTTTTAAGTAATGTAATATTTATTTTTAGATATCATATTTTTTTATTTATAGTATTTATTATTTTTGAATTAAATTTTTTTATTTTTAAATTAAATTTTTTTACATATCACATTTTTCGGTATCAATAATTGCCTAAAAAATATGATACAAACTTTTTTTATGTTATATTTACTCTATCTTACGTGATATTTACTTTTTTTTTTTTTTAAGATGAATGATTAGTCCCTAACCGTTTTCGTTTAATAAAAAATTGAAAGAATGTGATAGAAAGGTTTGAAGGGGTCATTTCACGTGGAATAAGTTAGAGACCCATGTCGCTTTGACCCGGTGCCGAAATAGTTGACTATAATAAGTCAACAGTCAACATTCTATCTTTTCTGTCGGTTCTCATTATTTATTTGCACAACGTTTATATGTATTATTTTAGAGTGCAATGTACTAGTAGTTTAGTAGGTCAGTGATACCCAACTTTGCAAAAATTGCTCGGCGCTTGCTAAGTAGTTGAGTAGCATCAAGCGATTAATCGGTTTAGCGGAGATTAATCGAGGATTAATCTGATTGGACTTTTTATGTATAAAATAAATATTTTATGAAAGTATATGCCTGATTAGGCCGATTTGTCCGACTTTTATCCGATTTATCTGATTTTTTTCGATTTGTCCGATTTATTTTCGAAATCGAGTTGACCGATTTATCCGATTTAACCGATTTATCCCCAATATATCCCCGATTTATCCGATTTTTTAACCGATTTTGACCAAGATGATTAATAAGGCCGATTAGTGAAAATCGTGACGATTAATCCCCGTCAAACGATTTATCCCCGATTAATCGGCCGCAAAAACCGATTTTTGCAAGACTTGTGATACCACTAACATCACAATAATTAAAAATCATTCTTTGTTATTCGTCAATGTGACTTACAAAGAAACTCATTAAAAATACCTTACTCACAAAAAAAAAAATTTAACTGTACTCAGCTGTCAAAAAGAAAAAAAAATGCAAAAAAAAAAAAAATCAACTGTGCAGCTATGGTATCATCATAGGTTCAAAAAAGCGCGTTAATGGGTTACATAGTGCACTTTTATATACTTTTTTTTTAGTAAAAAAATAAAATAACTTTATATTAGATTTGCGTACACCCGCACAATATGACCTATATATATATCTTGTAATTAAAACATTTAGAGACTGAGGCTATTTTGGCGCTTAAACTTATCAGAATTTATCGTATCATGAGTTTATTATTTTATAAAATTAAGCTACAATTAAAAATAAGTCTCGTTTAATTGACAGAGCTTAAAAGAATTTGTTAAAAAAATAAGCTGGTTGACATATTAGTTAAAATAGCATATAAAATAAACTCATGTTACTTGCATGGGCGGAGAAATGTGAAAACAAAGGAGGGTTATGGCTTCCCTACAACTTTGTCTAGTAGTGTAAATTTTCTTGATTTTTATATATTAAAAATAATATTTTTCACTATGACTCTCTTACAACACTAGAAGTACGCGTTTGGCCCTCCCACAATAAAATGTTTAGTTTCGCTGCAGGCTACATACTTCAGTATTCACCTCTAATAACCCGCTCCAACTCCTAAAAATGTCAAACATACCTTAAACATGCTACAATTTGTTTCTCTCTCAGCTTATACCCTTCTTTACTATGAAATCGAGTCTGAAAATAAATAATGAAAGCCAAAAATGTTTGATATGATTCGATTAGAGTTGTACATGATTTTTAACGGATAATTGTTTTTAAGAAATAAAAATAAAAAAATAAAGAATTATTTATTTTTAACTAATATAAATACTTTCTTAAAACTAAAGAATAAAAATAATTCCATCAAATATCAAATTTGGCTGCGACATTAGCTTTCTTTCTCTTATACCAAACACTAACCAAACCTTCAAATTCTACCGAACAAGTCACCAAACAATTTTTCTTTTAAAAAAAATTAAAATTCGTTACTTAAACTAATTTATTTAATAATTAAAATAAAATTTAATAAAAGAATCATCATGTATATACCCATTTAAAAACTAAGAGACCATCTCATTTACATTTATTTCTTTCAATTTGTTTGGTCACACATTACGCCAAACAAAATGAAAATTAATGTGAGTTTGATCGATCATAATGTTAAGTAACGAGAGTTTGGTTAGATTGTGTGAAGATCAACCAGATGATTTTGTTGTATTACTTTTGGTGGTGTTTGTTTTTCTTTAAATGTTTTAACAGCCTCTTAATGAGGTAAACATTTTAATCGGTCAGATAATTTAACCGTTCATATCGTTTGATTTTTTTTTTCTCTTTCATACGCGTTCAGATATGAAAACATTTTAATGGTATGTCTATGTCGATAATGGTAATTATAGTAAAAATGTCGGTGTATATCTTTAGAAAGTGTCAAATGATATTCGAATGTAAAATAGATACAAATATAGATGAACATGCTTGTTACGGAGTATAATTTATTTGTTTTAATGTTGTAGACAATCAGAGAACTTGCATAACATAGATAAAAGCAATGTTTTTTATATATTGAAGGTCAACAAGAGGCATTAAGACTTCCTTTCAAGTGTATACATTTGAATTGTATGTTATTTAATCAAAAATAATATACACGAATATATACGTAAAGTTATATGTTAAGACTTTTTGGAAAAATGTAGACAAGCTTTTCGAGAACATTTACGGAACATATGATTAGTTTACGAGACTCATTCGGTATGATGTATTTTAATGTTTTATATTATGAGATTTTATTTTCACTTCGTTATATTATGTTAAGTTTATTACTCAAATGTTCTTTTTAATGTTTATATGTGTTTGCATTTTTAATATTCAGACGTTTTTTCGAAAGAACAATCTTATTAGATTCAAATTCAGACATTTACACATCAGATTCAGATTCAGATGTGCGGTTTAGATTTAGATTCAAATTCAGATTCAGATTCAGAATCTCTTAATAAACAAACACTAGCCTAACATATTAATATAAAAACATAAAATATAAAGATAAAAATAATAGCTAATGACATAAATCCCATAACGTGTAAGTCTTATTATATGAAGGACATATAGAGTAGTCATGTGAATAGTTCGAAATTTTCTTTGGTAAACTAACTATATAAGTGGCTTTAAAGACATTTATATGATAAACATAAGATATAACTTTTTCGCAAAACAAAGTTCACAATCGTAATATTACTCGTTAACATATATACATGTAAATGAGTACTGATAATAGCTAACAGATATAGCTTTTCGTGAAACAAAGTGCGATCGTAACATTACTCGTGTTGGAATGTGAGTTAAAGTCTTGGTTTTTCATAAATAGAAGCAAATGATATTAGTTTTTTTTATACCTTTTGATTAATACGATACATTTGAGTTGTCTTTTTTAATTTGGTTTGATAATTTGAGTAAAGCTTTCGCTTTAATTTGTTTGTTTGTTTTGTACTTTGAATTACCAAAAAATGATACGAGAGCCTAGCTGAAGCCACAAAGAATCGAGAGTTATTTAGATCGTTAAAGCATTAGTTTAATGGATTGAGCTGTTGTGTTTGAGTCAATCGACCCAGGTTCACGTCTCATTTTTGGTATTTGCTAACCTATGAACACATAGGAGAGACTTTACAGAATAAGAGATCGAGGGTCGAGTCTCGTCTCATCTCACTTCAGGTATTGCTCCTCTGGGGCAGAAGAATTGTCGAAGTTATTCCTTATAAGATGGATAATGGCTAATCTACACGTTTTGTGAAATTTATTTGCATTGAAGATGGGCTCTATAGTTTGCGGTTTGGGCTTCTTTTGGAATTAGTATATCACGAGATAGAAAAAGACGCTTGTGTTGCGATGAGAGTAATCTGTGTGGCTTTAAAAGGCGCGTCACAGATTGGGTGATTTTGACGTTATGCAACACGCAAAAGCGGCGGTTTAAGGTACGACGTGAGCTGAGACACGAAAAGGCACGTTAAAGCACGAAGTATGACGAGTTTTTTGAATTCAACTTTGAAAAATAGATATCGTTACACCTAAAACCGGTTCATACCTCTAATTATTACGTAAAACGCTTATTGTGAACTTAATATTTATTCAATGTTAAAGTATGATAAATAAATATTTTCATATATTGTGCCGTCTTAAGCCAAGCTTTAAAAACGCTAAAACTCCATTTTAACCGCTAAGGTATGTCGCTTGAACATACCGCCACGCTACGCCTTACGCTATTTATAACCTTGTTAATTTTTCATGGACATCTACGCGCGGGTGTTTTTCAGAAGTTACTGTCGAAATACTGGTTGTTTATTTTCTACTGGGCTTGTGTTGCTTTCTTTTTTGACTACCTAGAGATAAAATTTATGTTGTCTGTATTAGTATTATTTTCACTTCGAGCTATTTAAAGAGGTAATCGTCGTATAATTAGTCGATTCGTAATGTCGAGGCAGAAACTCATGTATAAAAAAAAAAGAAAAACATAAGGCCCGAATATCAAGTGGAAATGAAACAGACTAAAGGAAGCCCAATGAAGCGCAGGGCTAAAAGAACACCAAAAGTCTGGACCAGATAACTGGGCTGAAATAAGCCCAATAAATGACTGTAAATGTTTTGTTTTGATATCGAGTTTTGGCTAGATTTCGAAGATATTTGTCTCAGTAACTTGAAGTCTGGACCGTAATTACGTCGTTTAATGTTTCGAGCAAAGTTGAAGTTACGCCGGAGATTATTAGAAAGTGGCGTAATTTGGATAGTTTTGAAGTTCGTTTTTTTACTTGAAGACTTGGTTACATCGGATTTGAAGTTGTCGGTGAAATAACTTTAGAACTAATATTGGATTGATTTGTATCGAATCATTTTCAGATTCAATCGTTTGTTTGATTTGTTTTGGATCGTTTTCAAATTCGATCGTTGAGATTTGTTTTGAATCGTTTTCAGATCGTTAATCAGAAGTAGTTTTGGATCATTTTCAAATTCGATCATTTGTTTGAATTTGACTAGTATCTTTAACGTTTAAAATTTGGTATTTCGGATTTGTTTGTTTTTTTGGTACTTCGGATTACCGACAGCTAAATATGAACTTTATAACATACGATGATACGAAGTATACATGCATATCATGATATGACTCATAACTTTATATTACAATTTCTTGTATTCCCTACTCGTGTATTCAGCGTAGATACGCACACGTTAACAAGACTCGCGTTATGAACTTGCCTCAACGCAAGACTCGCGTTATGAACTTGCCTCAACGCAACGCAAAGCAAACCAACAAGTGGCCTAAATTCTAGCAGACAAGACGTACAATCAACAAAACTGGCCTAAGTGCTAAAGATTGTGAATTCAACCACATGATTCCACTACTCGATCAAAAGATAAGATGGTAATATATTTAGGAGCTTTGAGGACTGTCAGCATGTATCATGTCAATCTCTCTTGTTATATAAACCAGAAGCAAGTTGAAAGGTCGTGACTTCATGAGTGCGGTTTCAACCAGGAAGATTTTGCATTATGCCTGGTAGTCTTAGCATGATGTTCTCAAACGATGGACGAAGAGTTGGGTTGCTGCATGTTTACAATTCCATAAAAAAAGTCTTAGCATAATGATCAACAATGTTCTGTAATTGGAGGCAAACTAAATAACAACGTAATGGGTAGGGGCTGGTAAACTATGTGATCGATAAATTTGGTGGCTATCTACGCATCTAAAATATAGAACAAAAAGTAGACAATATAAACGTTGATCACCTTTGCCAACAATCTTGGATAATAGAGGAGAGCGATGGATCAATGTCTTCGGGTAAGTCCAGCCGACGGTCCATAAAACCCACGACTCCAACAACCTTTAACCATTAACAAGTATTACTTGGTTAACATCATGTGTTGCTAGCACATTGATTTACAATACTACAACAGTAAAGTTATACCTGTAGCGGGTTCATGTTGTTCCACGGAACACGTTGTGTGACTAGTTCCCATAGTATTATACCAAAACTAAACACGTCTGACCTGCACATCAGTAAAAAAATAACGTTCATAGTATTAGTATAGTACATAACCAAGAAAATACTATGTTGAACATAAGGGCGTATCTGAAATAACATAAAAGAAGGAAGTCCAGAAGGTTATCTAGGAATTCATGATGCGATAATCCAAACTCACTTCTCATTTGATGGTTCATTACGTAGAACTTCAGGTGCCATCCACTGAGGCTGCAGAACACATTTCATAAAGCCATTCAGATACATACAGAATGTGAGCAAGTTACTTTTAAAAAGGGAGCTAATCATAAAAAAGGAAAGGGTGGATTCGGGTGCACAAACATGTCCTAATGCACTACGTCAGCACCAAAATCCTCTCTACCTTTTCTATACGAGATGTCGTATAACATAATATAAATAAGACTTTGAGTGCTATGCTTTATCAAGAAAAAAGAGTGGAAGAGAAGATCCTTACTGTGCCTCTCCCGGATCTAGCCGTTAAAAACGTTGCATGCTTCAATTTTGACAAACCAAAATCTCCAACCTGACGAATAGATAAAACCAGCTCGTATCATGAATGAAAAATCAAAACAATCTGAGGATCATTTTAAAGACCTTACTCATGGAAACATTACCTTTACGGACCAATTCTTGTCAACGAGAAGGTTTGAAGACTTCAAATCTCTGTGTACTATTGGTGGATTTCGGTGGTGCAAATAGTTCATACCTCTTGCCTACAATCAAAAAAGTAAAAGGTTGGCAAACCTTGCAAATTTTCTGATTCACCAAGGTGAAAAGAAAGAGAACAAAAAACTTACAACATCAGCAGCCATCCTTAGACGTCGCTTAATATCTAAATTGTGACCACTATTATGAAGAACGTTGAAAAGGCTTCCCCTGAAAATAGTAAGATTTAATTAAAACATAAAAACTTATTTATCTTTTAAATTTTTTATATGAGGTTATAGTTCTGTTATTCCGTAAATATCTGCAAAAAATGGATTACCTCGGTAGTAACTCAGTAACCATGGCGAGTTTATCTTGTGAACATACGGACCCCATGTAAAGTAGTACATTTGGATGACGGAGTCTCTTCATAATATCAATCTGAAGAACACGCGTGATAGATTGGGAATACTGAGCTTATATATATGAAAACCTTTAGTCTGAGCCAAGTTTATTCCACTTACCTCTTTATTGTAGTCCTGCAAAACCTTCTCGCTGTATTGATTACCGAAATAAACTTTAACCGCAACATCCTGATTAAAAGAAAACAAAATGATCGTAAGGCCTAGATTACTAAATGTAAATATTCTTAAGCATGGGACAGCTTCAGGGAAGCAAGGATTTACTGATCCATTCCAAAGTCCACGGTATACCCGAGCAAATGACCCTGAAAACGTTACAAATAGTAACTATTAATATCTTGGAAACAAATATAAAGATGAAGATTCAAACGAAACATGGTCAGGGTAGTAAGCGTTTAGGATCAATGCAACTTGACCAATACCAAAGAGTTGCCCCTTTCAACCCATACCCAGTTTGACCCCGTCCTAAAAACAGGCTTACCATGCCCAATCTCTTCCTTGAAAATTAGATCTTCCCATTGAATTTCAGAATCCGCTTCAGAGTTCAGGTCGTGTTCAAGCTCCATTTCTCTTCTCGAATATTGGAAAGTTGAAACGGCCAAATGATCAACTGGTTTAGCTACCTCAAAATACTCGTTGTGCTCTCCCTCAAAGGTAAAGCCATCTTCAATGACATGCTGGAGCGCTTGTCCGTTTGCCTTTGCATAATCTTTAGCTTCAACGGAAGCGAATGCTCTACGAGATACCTCTGCTTGATATTGTTGATAGTTTGGCATGTTGGCCGGATCATGGCTTTCTGATATGTTGGTGGGAACATTTTGTGAAACATTTCCGCCTCTTTGGATGTTTAACTTTGAAAACACTTTCGCTGCCTGTATGTTGCACAATAATTTTGTTCCCATATATAGTTATCTTTACATGCGATATATAATTACTGGAGCTGATATATCAATCAGTGAAAAAGAAAACACATACATAGTTAGCCGGTTCAGAAACTTCATCCTCTTCATTGTCGTTACCTGTAGCTTTCTTCCAGAGATTAAAACCAAACCCGCGCTTCGGCTGCAATAAAAAATTGGTTTAGGAAGACGAAACTAGTTCATGCAAATAACCAACTTTCAAAACTACATTCAGCGGTTAGCGGTAATCTGAACTTACAGGTGCTTTTGGAGGCTTTTCTACAGTTACATCAAGTTCTGGAAAGTTCTTGTCCGTGTCTGTTGATGCATCTTGTGCATGGCGATCATTTCCTCCACCTTTCCGCAAAATATCTTTTGATTTCTGGAATGGTTTGCCATAGAATATAGTAAAAATTAGATTTACAATTGAACCAAGAGAAAGATTTGTAAGACGTGTAGCAATACCGACCCTTTTACTTATAAATAGGTCGATCTAGTCAAAGTTTATTCCTAAATGATCAATCTAGTGATATGGATCATATATGAAAACGAAAAACTAAAAAGTAAGAATTACCAGATTGGAAACGAAAGACGATAATTGTTGTGGCGGCTGCCATTGAATCTTCTTGAAGTTTAGCCCCCGACTTCTTTGGGCATTAGAAGGATCTTCTTCATGCACTGGTCTCTGGTTTTCTGATTTTATTTTATTAAATACCGTTGCATCACTTGCGACTGTGACGATACCAACAAGCTCACCATCCTCATATAACGGGCTTTTGTTCACTAAAGCCATAAACGTCACACCTGACCTTTTCCTAAAAGGAAATTGACCAGCCCAACTTTGCCCAGACCTCACCCTTGCCAAGATCTTCTCCGAAGATATATGGAACTCGTCATATATGAGCAAGTCCGTGACTGTTTGACCAAGCGCCTCATAGTCCTCGTACCCAAACAGTTTCTCAGCAGAACGGTTCCTGAAGCACGGTTATCTAAATCAGATATATAAACGCAAACTAAGCTATTACAATTTAAAACAACTGAAACAGCCCATCTATCTTCCAATCTTTAACACATGATTATGGTTTTTGAATTGTATTTCCTAATGAAACCGAAGGCCGGTATTATAGTTATGACATTCTTAATGCATAATATATGTTCGAGGAGACCAGACTAGCTAAGTAACATTATTACACTACCTTCTAACAAATACTAAAGCATGATACTTATTTTACTTCATAACGTTTACTATAACATAAATTACGGTATGTAGCAAAATAACCTTAATCACGTTAGATATCACAAAAAAAGTAGGGTTGTAAACGAACCGAACGTTCAGTGAACATTTCATGCACCATTCGGTAAAAAGTTCGTTTATTTAATAAATGAACGAACATGAACAAAATTTTACGCTCGTTTAGTTAAATAAACGGACATGAACAAAAGTCACGTCCGTTCATTTATGTTCGTTAACGTCCGATTATACGTTAACGTTTATGTTCATTTATTTGTTTATGTTCGTATATCATATCTTGTAAATGTATACTTTTAAAACTGATATGTTTAAACAAAATAACACTTATAAACAAGATGTTATGCATATTTTGATAAATTTTATGTTTTTTTTCCTTCGTTCATTTATTTTCGATCGTTTATGTTCGTTTAAGGTTCGTTTAGTTTCTAAATGAACGAATATAAACGAACATGAACAACTTATTTTTTTAATAAACGAGCATGAACAAGAAAATTCGTCCATTTAATTGTTCGTGTTCGTTTATTTGACTAGTTAAAATTAAATGAACGAACATGAATAAGGCTCCGTTCATGTTCGTCAGGTTCGTTTACAGCGAAGGAAAGTCATATCTTCTTATATCATACTCATAGTGAACTTTGACTTTTAAGCATCAAAACCTCAAAAAAGAACTTTTCTCTTTAATTTGCTGGTCCTAGGAACAAAATAGCTGGACATGTTAAAGCAACCAAGTTGCAGATATGAGACATCACTTTAGACTTGACCTTGTAAAATTTATGTATTTGACATTTAAAAGCAAAAGTTGTCAAGCATATTAGATTATTTAGATGGAAATCCTAAAAAGAACTCAGAAAACTAATTCAAGTCCATATTTTACATTAAAACTATTATTTCTTTCCTTTTTAAGCTCTTGAGTACCAAAAATGATACCTACACTACACCACCTTCCTTGCCAATAAAGAAAACAAGAAATAAAGGGTGAAGTTATTCAAAAGGTTTAGGTGTCATTTTATGTGGTATACAGCTTATCTCATGTAGTACATGTTATCATTTTGTTTACAAACACCCCATTATACACATAAAATAAGGGGATAAACTCACATAGAGAACTCCTAGATTCAATTTAAGTTGATTACAAAGTCGTCTCATTGTTTTCGGTGGCCTTAATTAATAACGACAAAGAGACCCTTTTACACTCGTAAATAAAAAAGAATATGATTCATATATGTTTTTATATAAAAGAAAAAACTAAGAAAAATAAACCTTTTTCAAGTAGAGACTCTTTGACACCACTTGCACATCCATTGAGCCGCGTTTGATTATTTATACTTTTCTTAAAATCGAAGAAAAAGTATATAATGATTAAATAAAATGTATATAATCGGCTTTAAGTCGACTATATACTTACTAATATGAAGTGAACCAATTAAAATAAGCCCAAACATGTTTGCTAAAAGGCAATATGAAAGTGATGAGGTTTATTTCAGTCGGCCAGATTAGTCGGCTCGTAATGTCAAGTCGAGCGTATACTTACCAATATGAAGTGAACCAATTGAAATAAGCCTGAACATGTTTGCTAAAAGGCAATATGAAAATGATGTGACTTATTCTGGTCAGTCAAATTAAATTAGTCGGCTCGTAATATCGAATTAAAACCAGGTACCTCAAAAAAACAATACTAAAACATAAAATCTAGATAGCATAAAATAACAAAAAAGTGTAATAATAATTACCAGTAAATAATCTCTCTAGTATCAGCTTTACTAACATAAACAGCATGCCCCAACTGATCCAAAGCTCTCTTATACGAAAAACCAACAGGCAACACATCAGGAACAGTAATCCAATCATTATACGAGGAAGAAGGAACATTGGCATCATGAAGCAGCCTCCCATGATGATTAACATTATTATTCTGATGATGATGATGATGACTAGCTGGTAAACTTTGTTCTTGCTCTAGCATATGAAACTGTTCTTGTAAGTTGGCATAGCTAGCTTCTAAGCTTCGACACCTGTCTAGTAAAAGCTGGTATATCGATGAGTCATTGTTGTTGTTGGTGTTTTCTCCGGTTGTGGTGTCTCCCGGAGAGTAAGTTGAGGTGCTAATGGTTGAAAGAGCCATGTGTCTATTTGAAATGAGATTGTGTGTGTTTTTTTTTTATATTTATATGGTGAGAGATGGTGTAAGAACCGACATTTTAGATAAACATATAAAAAAGCGAGTTTATATATATTGGAGTTTGGACCCTTTGAGTTTTGTAGAGTTGGAATGAGTTTTTAAAACTTTTGGCATAGATGAGTGAATACAGATTGGGAGTTAATTTGCACGCTCGTAAAAGTTATTTGCAGCTAAATATATGAATTATGACATTTATATCTTTATTATTTGCACAATTTATTAAATAATATAAATACATAAATGATAAAACATCAAATATTTTTAGTGTGCAAATAAATTAAAAGTGCAAATTCATTGGCCATAAATATTAACTTTACCCTCTATAACGGAGTATATTGCATGATAGTATTGCATATTAAACTTGTTATATCCCCAAGTATAAATAATCGTATTGGTGTAAAAGTAAAGTAGAAGTGGTAAGCAGTAACTGTGAGCAATTAAAAAATTTTAAAAAATGTTTGATAACGTAATTGTAGTTGTAATCATAATGTTTAAAATTATGAAATTTTGTATCATCAACGTTTCAAAATGTTATTTCATAGTGTTGAAAAAATATCATTTCGCAAAAAACTAAAGCTGAATTGGTTAAGTAATAAGCTCACACGAGCTTATTGTAGTTGTGTTACCCGTTTTTAACTAAAATTCTTGTTTAATTGCGTTTTAGTCCCTAAACTTTCGAAATTTTGTTAATCAGCTTTGTAAACTTGAAATTTTTAGGGTTTGCATACTTAGGTCCTTATAATTTGAGTTCGTTACATATTTGTTAATCAGTTTTGCAAAGTTGTTACTTGGTAGTTGTAGTTTGTTATAATTTTTACTTTTAGCCCCTTTACTTTCAGAATTTACACTTTTGGTCCTTGTACTTTTACTTACTTTACATTTTGAGCATTTTTATCATTTGTGCATTAAAAACTTGTACTTCTTGCTTTAAGTGTGGTAATTGCAATTTGTTTTTAGTGTAATACGGTTACGTAGTGATACTATTTTTACCATTGTTTACGTGATTCGTTGAATTAGACCTAGATACCAAAACCTTTATCAAAACCAAAAACAATTTAAAACTCGATATTAATTGGACATTCAATTTGTTGTGAGTTGGGAAATACGAACTTGAAAATATCACATATTACCTCACCCTTTCCTCGTCATGTAATTGTTCTTTGAACATTCACAATGATTGAGAAGAGCTACGAAACTTTGAGCATGTAGTTTATCGTATGCTAAACACCATCCATCTTGGTTTTTCTTTTCTTTGACTTCTTTGATCTCTATCTTTATATCATTGAGTCATCTTTTTGGTGTCGACATTCATAAGCATCCTTGCCTATAATGTCTTATATCTAGTAAGCGTCGATTTATCCGCTTTTGGTTTTCTATTATTTTCGTGCCTTGATTCCCGATTTGAAGCTTTTGGAGCTTTTTAAAGGAATTATTTTCAAGGTCACAATGTCTTTGGTTTGAGATTTTTCGTTTTTCTCGTTGTTGAGAATTGACTGCGGTTAAAATTTACAATTGAATTGGGTGATTCCAACAATTCTAAGTTTAAACCTTTTGAGAGGATCTTGGTTAAATCTTGAATTTTCTTGGGTGATTCCAAAAATTCTAAGATTTTAACCTTTTGACATATTATCATTCCAATTGATATGGATGTTTCTTCTCTACCTCTATTCCATCAATTGTGATTTGATCTTGTCAAAATCCTCTCCTTGGACTTTTTATTTTTTTGGATTGATAGCATCGCGTGCATACTTCTTTCTTCAATGCTTGTGATTGTTTGTGCAAACGACTTGTTTATCGTCCTCATTTTAGTTTTCCATCATAGTCATTATTTCTCACTTTTCGACTATGTGGAATTGTTCTGTTGTCCATGTCATACTCTCTTTAGTTTGGAATTTTTTCATGGCATTAAAGTGGAGTATGTCCTCTCGACAATATTTTTCTTATTAATTGGACATCTCTTTTCTTTCTTAGTCCTTTTTGTATATTTTTTTGGTGTCACCAAAATAAATTGGGTTCTATTTTGTATCTAATAGCCCAATTATTTTTCTTAACTTGTCAAAATTTTGACACTTCTAAAAAGTTAAGATTGTTTAGCTTTCTCTTGAGTCCCTCTCTTTGTACTCGAGTTGTTAAAAGCTAGATCCGCGTGGGTGACATTGCTATATATGCTCTTGTCCACTAACCTTATTTTGTAGGACATCTAACCCTTCTTTGTAGCTTGTCAATTTTCTTGCTTTGTTGGTGCCTCAAGCAAGGGGGAGCTCATATCAAGGGGAAGTATTTTTTAAGAGTTCAACTCATTACATTTGCGATCATTTACTCACTTAAATTGCATTCATCGAACATCTTGCAAGTAATGTATTTTGAAATCTCGAAAATAAGCATATTATTATGCATGGAGTTGGTTAACCTATGGTGATTGATGACTTCACTAAGATGACGCAAACTCAATATTTTTAGATGATGGGTTTATGGTTTGGAATCTCACCTCTCTACCAAGGGACGACTAGTTTTTTGGATGCAAGGTCTTTTAAAGTTGATCCTCCTCCTCTACCAATGAAGACTACTTTTCGGATGCAAGCTCTCTTGACGTTAATTCTTCTCTTCCTCAAATGACGTGTGTAAAAACTAGAAGGGGGGGGGGGTTGAATAGTTTCTCATCGGTTTATCTCCTAATTAAAATTCCTTTCAATTAGGTGAGTGCACAAAATTATCTTTTACTTGAAAGCTAGTTGCATAATGATTAGGTTCAATTCTAATGCATTAACAAAGTATAGTAAGTGTAGTGATAATGAATGTAAGTAAAGAGTAAGGAAATAAACAACCTAGTAGGAAGACACCAAAATTTATAGTGGTTCGACAACAAGGCTCTATCCTCGTTCCTACTCCACTCCTCGAGTACACCTTACTCGAGATTTCCACTATATCCACAAGCTCCCTTCTTGGCGGAGAAAACCTTACAACGTCGCTTACATTATTTTCTGACACTAAGCTAAATGTCGAGACCTAATCTTAGCTAGGACCAATCTACACAACGTCGCCCACTTCACTCTTTTACGACACAAGGCTAGATGTCGAGTTCTAATCTAAAGATAGAACCAATCTTCACAACGTTGCCTACTTCACCATTTTTCGACGCAAGGCTAGATGTCGAATTCTAATCCAAAGCTAGAACCAATCTTCAAGACTCTTCACTTTGAAGCTAAGTGAGAACTTCACACAACACAACTAAATATCACTTTATAGTTTAGTGAGAACTCACAAGACACAACCACATCACTTTATAGTTTAGTGAGAACTCACAAGACACAACCACATCACTTTATAGTGTAGTAAGAACTCACAAGACACAACCACCTCACTTTATAGTTTAGTGAGAACTAACACAACTAATTACAACTCAACTAATCCAAGTACACACATGTAGCTTGGATCTACACAACATAAATCCAAGCACACACATGTGCAATGGATGTACACAACTCTAATCCAAGTATTCACAAATAACTTGGATGAACACAACTAGTCCAAGTATTCATAAATACATTGGATCTACACAAGACACAAATAAACAAATGATGAACATGACTAGATCTTTAGGAGGTGATCTTCATCAATGCTACATCTTTAATCACATCACAAGTGTGTGAGTGATCTTCTCTTTGGACAAGGTAAAGAAGGAGATCAAGAGGATAATCATGAGTAAACATACTTAACACATTATGTGATCATTTACAAATGACTAGGATTAGAAAGGAGAAAGAAGGTTGAAGAAGATGTCCAAAAAGGGTTGAAGAGAATGCAGATTTGATTCACTATTTATAGGACAAAACATCCAACGGCTATATCTGGCCGCGGTTCCTTATTAGAGCCCGCGGTTCCTTGTCGATAAGGAACCGCCGTAGGTGCTAAGGTACCGCCGGCGTAGAATCCGCTCCTTTTTGTCTTTTAGTGAATTTGAAATATTTGAGGCTGTTTAAACCTTCAAAAGATATTCTTATGGC
The DNA here is from genome assembly GCA_025667525.1 of Glebionis coronaria. NCBI lineage: Eukaryota > Viridiplantae > Streptophyta > Magnoliopsida > Asterales > Asteraceae > Glebionis > Glebionis coronaria. The sequence continues at coordinate 89,048,761 of CM046878.1, forward strand.
ATTTGGAATATGCCATATTCAAATTTTCATTTTTATTTTAATAAAATATTTTCTTAAAAATAAAGTTTATTAAAAATCTTTTGTAATGTTTGAAAAAAGTGAGTTTTAAGGCTAATTACTTTTATGATCACTAAGCATGATTAAGATATGTTAGTGTAATGATTATTACCTTGATGATAGTGTTTGTTAGATAATTCGTTTTATGATTGTGTTTGACAATAAATGTCTTTGTAATTTGTCGTGATCAAAACTAAGAAAGATTAATTAATACTAACAATGTTTTTAGGCATTGCTTTGCATTAACAATCTCCCCCTTTTTGATTACGACAAACTATAAACTCATTTACGTAAAATACAAGTTTATTCGAATTATTAACGAGTTTATCACTATCATTTCTCCCCCTTTGTCGAAGCAAAAAGGTTAGCACAAGTCTTTGAAGAAGAAAAGAACCGGACTTTTGCTAGTAGCTACCCCTTGGTGCTTACTCCCCCTTGCTTGGGGCACCAAGTCAATGAGCTAAGGTGACATGCTACACAAAGGTTAGAAGAAAGAAAAGAAACACCAATGTATATATGTGCACCATTTACTAACTAACTTGAGAGGGAGAAGGAAAAGAAATCTCAAATTAGAAGCAAGCATTTGCTAAGTATGTCCAAAGAGTGTGTATTGACAACATTATAGTTCAATTGGTGGAATAAAGGAAGAAAAGAAACATCCAAACCAATTAAAAATGATTTAAAATATCAATGGGTTAAAATTTAGAATTTATGGAATCACCTATAATTAATTTTAAGTTTTAACCATGATCAACTCCTTAACAAATGTGTGAAATAGAATTAGAGGGAAAGATAACACACATAACATTCATATTACAAAAATATGAAAAAACATACAAGATAAATATTCATACACACAATATGAATATTAAAAGCAAAAAATATGGAAAATAGACCACAAAGCATAAACTACTCTAATAGTGATAATTTTCCAAGATTGCTTAAAATTTATTGAATCAAACAACAGAAGTACAAAATGTGCCTTAGTTGGAAAAGAAAGACGACGAAGCATCATTCGAACTTTTGTTCACGGGAACGAAAACTTTGAGAGGAGGTCGAGTGAGGAGGAATTCAAGAAAATTTAGCTTGTCACAGATATGAGCAAGTTCAATTTGTTGAAAACGACAACAAGCACACGAGGAACCATGATGCAAAACAAAGTCGATAGATGAGGGAGGTCCATCAAGATTAGAGGTTGGTGGGAAGGGAGATAATGGATAAGAGATTTTTTCACAATGTCTAGTGAGATTAGGGAAAGAAGATAGGTCATTGAGTTGAGGAGAGTTGAAAGTTTTAGGTGGCGGTGGAAGAATTTCTTTTTCTCCGGTAATTGGATTTATTGAGTAAGTCTCATTCCAATATTGAATCGGAGAGAAAGAGGAATTCTTGGAGGATTTAGAAGAAGAAGAATCATGAGGATTATTATTCTTTTTGATCCAAATGGGTTTAACCGAGATTTTCGGTTTCTTTGAAAGCTTAGAAGAAGAAGCTTTAGGTTGAGAAGTTTGTGACAAAGAAATGTCAACGTTAGAAAATGAAGAATTAGGCATTATGAGGGATGAAGGAAAGAACTTCCAAAAGAGAAGAATTTAAAGAAAATAGACAAGCCAAAGATTTGAAATGAAAAAGAAAGGTTTTAGAAAATGTTTAGCCAAATTAGGTAAACAAAGAATCTTAACCAAAACTGTGGTCAAAGAAGAAAGACCAAAAATAAGCCAAAATCGGCTTTACTGGGCGCGGTTCTTTAAAGAAGCCCGCAGTTCCATATCGATATGGATCCGCCTGGAGGCTAAAGAACCGCGTCCAGTGGACTGCAAAACTTGATTTTCAAAAATTTTGGAGAAAGATAAGACTTTTTCAAAATTTAGCAAATCTTAGATTTTTACCTCTTTTAGCACTAGAGTATGCTAGGTTGTATAAAAGCAACACATTCACAAAGAATGTCTTGACAAAGGGTGACAAAATATTTAAATAACATTTTGGTCTAATTTTAAGTCAAGTTTTTAGATGTTGTAATAGATTTAGGTTCAATTTTAAATAAATTGAAGTTGTTTAATGTGATCACATAGATTAAAGCACATAAAAACTAAATCCATAAATAAACCACCTGAGAAAATCGTGAGGGAAAGGAAAGGAAATACAAGAAATAAAAAGACAATTAACTACTACAAAGATAGCTAACAACTAGGTCTTGGGTTCATAGTTCTATTTGGCTTGATCTTCTTTTTAAAAAGCATGTAAATTTGAAAACCATCATTCATCTCCTAGGAGGAGGTATGGAGAACAAAACAAGCAAGAAGTCATGCAACCTTATATGAAGGCCAAGCATCTCCATCCTTAGGTTTTGAATGATGTAGTTATTATAGAGACAACATGGGCAATTAGCACCATGAGCTTCTAAGAACCCAAAGAAGTAAGGATCACCCATGAAGTGAGGGATATGAATGCCCAAAATAGGAGCATTAGTGTTACAAGGTGGAGGAGGTGGTGGAGTCATAGTGTCTAAGGGTGAGATGGGGGAATTTGGTGGAGTGAAAGGAGAGGTGACCAAAGGCTCAAGTACAAAGGGGATACTTTGTAGAGGTTGATGTTGAGAAATCCCATCCAAAGGAGGACTAGGGGTGAAAGGTGAAGAAAGCTCATTCATTCTTGTTTGGAATGAAGAGGAGGTAGAACCATGAGAATGGTTAGTACCATGGGTTGAGTTTGTCTTGCATAGAGCAAGGGGTGGTGAAGGTGAAGATGAAATGAGAATGGGAGAGATCTCATTTTTGGGAGTGTGAAAAGATGAAGAATCAATGTTAGGTATCTTGATCTTAATTTTGAGGCTTCTTTTTGAGGAATGGGTTTTGGAAGAAGTGGATATTCTAGTGGACACCATGGTTGTGTGTTAAGGTTTAGAGAAGTGTTGAAGGGATGAAGATTACAATCAACATGAAAGGTTTTAAGAAGAGAAGGGAATGATCTAAACTAGTAATGGGTTAAAATCATTTTAGGTGAATAATGAAATTAGGTACCCTAGTTTAGGAAAGTGCAGGTTTTTCAAAAACTTTTATCAAAGTTTTACACAAATTAAGAAAAACAGTGTAAAGCAAAGACTCTGTCAAAACAGGAACAGGCGGTTCCTTACGTAGGTCCGCGGTTCTTTATTGCTAAAGAATCGCGGGTTCGATATGGAACCGCGTCCAGTGGTGACAGAAAAGTGCACTTCCAAAAACTTTGGTTAGCCCAGATTTCACACAGGTAAATAACAAGCCAAAGTTAACTATAAGCCAAAATCTAGGAAGCTAACAAACACAAAATGAGCACAAAGCTATGTAAATCGAAAGAACGATTACAAAGTAAATTAAGGATTAAAATAGTTAGCAATCCAAACAAGTAGTAATAGTTAATACACATAAAGAAAAGAGTTTAAGACCACAAAACATGTCCAACAACATGTTCACCATGAATCACATCCAAGTCATTATCTCTTTTTCTTGCCAAGTCCTTTGATTAATTTTCCCAAATACTTGAATCCACCTCTTGACTCAACTCGATGATCATGTAGCTCACCTTAGGTTTTAAGATTTGACCGATAAACATCCTCAAGACTAAGGTTGTCCGGAATTTCACTAGTGGAGTGGTGAGGAGGAGGAGCTAAGTCCTCTAACCCGTCCATAAATGAGTTAGAGGAGGGGTGGGAGTTACTCGAAGAGCCGAAATGAGTACTTGTACCTATGTCATCACCATCACTTGTTGGCATAGAAGTGTCCTCATCATCTGACTCTTGTTGGTCGGCTTTTCTTGAACCTCTATCGCTTCTAGGCTTTCTTTCATATACCTCTTGAATAGGCAACATTACCCGTTGAACCGGTTGAAAGCGAGAAAGATTGAGATTAGGAAAGTCACGAACAACCCTTTTTAAGAGGCGAGTAAGGAGCATGGCATAAGGGAGGTTTGTTTTAGGCTTGGAGATGGCATAATTGATCCGTCGAGCGATAAAATATGCTAAATTGTACTCGGTTTTGGTAAAGATGCAAAAGATCATATGCACCAAGCATGCCGGAACATGATCCCTATTACCACCAAGACAAAAAACATTTTCCCTAAGAATGTTGGCCCATTGGACCAAATCATCATTAAGGTCGCTTAAGAGAACCTCATTTCGTTTCACCGGACGTCTTTTAGAATGAAGGCTTCTTACAACGGTTCTATTAGGCACTTTGGAGATGATGTCAAGGATGAAGTCAAGGTCAACTTCCAAATGGTCATTTGGAGGACAATCGTTGGATTCAAGGAGAGCTTCAAGACTTTATTTATCCGTGAACCGACAAGTGCCCTCAAATGGCACACCAAGAATTTGACCAAAGGCCTCGAGAGAGTATTGAATGAGTTGACCATTCAAGATGAACCTAACAAATATTCTATCATTTTCCATAATGAGAGAGTAAGTGCTAAAGAACTCCAAGAGGAATTGGGGGTAAATGTCTTCTTCTATGTATAACAAACAATCGAACCCAATTTGTTCAAACATAGATTTTATGTAAGCATAATTCCTAATGTCCTCTTGGACAAATCTACCCTCGTGGAAACAACGGGTTTGAAGGGAACGATATGTGTTGGCAAGTTGAGGTGAGTGACAGAATTCGGCAAGGTTACGCATATATTGTCTAGTGTCTCGATGATCTTTTTGATATCTTGAAGGCATGATTAGTACCTAAATACAACAAACAAAAATATTTCTCCAATCACTCATATGAAAAATCAAAATCAAAATTTAAAAAGATGAGAAGGTGTTTCATCAATAGCTTGACAAACAAAGGATTAATCCTTGTCATTCTCATGTTCACAATGTACCCATTTCATCATTGATCAAGACATATGAACTATGTAAAATCAACAATGAACTAGAACATTGGTTTTTCAAAACAAGGTTTTTAGGTAAGCATTTAACAATGCCATTACCATCTTGTTCATGGGTTCATATCAATTCCATCAATCAACCAAACTATTTAGTCAAAATTCGGATTTGTTCTACAAATGGGCTTTAATGAAATCTCAATGAATATGAACCTAAGGAATCATAGTAACAATACTATGTCAACTCTTATACCTAATAAGGTTCTAATTCAATGTCAATTTTAAAAAGCCCCAATTATGAATGTATGAACCCTAGAACAAATTAGATGAAATTGAAAGAAATAACTTACAATTAATTGATCTTGGATGATGGATGAGTGAAACCCACGAACTTGAATCAATTAATTTGAGTAATTGAAGGTTTTTGAAGCTTCAACAATGGCGGAAAAACAAAGAAAACCGTCGGTACTGTGTGAAGGAGAGAGAAAGACTTGTTTGAAAAAGTTATTCTTAATAAAACTGGCGCTCTGACAAAAACTACTGCCCGCGGTTCCTTATCGATAAGGAACCGCGCTATTGAGCCGCCGAGATAAAGAACCGCCTACAGAGGCATGTTTTTATCAAAGAAAAACGATGAATTTTTGAAAACCAAAATTTTTAAAATACTTAAAAATATATCTTAAACCTTTTAGGATATCAATGGACCACCATAACACTAGGTAATAATGCCTTGTTGAAGGATTACGAGTTGAATCGAGGTAAGAAAAGACCGAAACAAACGAACGACTACTCGTAGCGAAAAGGCAAAGGGAGAGGAGTCAAGAGAAGTGAATCAAGACCAAGAACATTTCTCAAAGGACAAATGACATTCTTCAAATTGAGGAGGTGAAGAGCTTGTGTCATATATAGTGGTTTAAGACGTGCCTTTCCGGAGATAGTCTGAACGGCTTTGGTAATGAATTAAACCAAGCAATTTTGATGCATAGAATAAGATCATTTTTAAGAGTAGTCTTATTCTATTTCAAAACATGAGCAAAGTATAAATTCACTTTCTCTCCCACATGATCGGATAATTATTGCTAGAATTAACAATAAAAATATCATTGGAATATTTCAATTCCAAATGTGTAAAATTCACCTACAACTTAATGAAGTAGTTTGGTATCTCAAGGGATTCACTAATCATCCTAGAGATGAGCTTAATTGCACAAGTTACACATGATATAGGGCCTACTAACCGTAAGGGTGCAAACCATGGAAATCATGCTTGATACTTTAAGCTTCTACTAACTCACCCTACATCTCCATGGTGAGTCAAGTATCCAAGCAATGAAGGTTTGAGAGGAAAAAAGAAAAGAATCACAAACCACAAATAAATGTCAAGGAAAGGATGCCAAGAACAAGCATATAGTCAATTAATAATCAAAAGAATGATCAATAGGGCGTGTGGAAGAACGAAAGCGTACCTTGGCCACAAATTGCATTCCAAGCTTTCAAGGAATCGATGCAAAGCCCAACTATGATTAATAGTGACTACTAAGTCTTCAAATACTAGTATCACTTCTACCCATCTTGATATCATCATTCAATGATGTTGGAAATCAAAGAAGATGAGTCTTCTACAAGTGTAATTAACTCAATCCACAATCAATAGAATGATTTATCTTCATGAGTACCTACACATAACAAGATGCAAACTAGTAGATACATTTCAAGAGTAAATCTAAAATGCATTAATACTACTAATTTAAGTAATATGCAATATTAACATTTTAAAAGGCTTATTTCAACAAAAAAATAGTTTTGACCAAAGAAAAACTTTAGTACAACTTAACCTTCTAATTTGAGGAGACAATGGATCGATCCAAGTTTTAAAGTACAATATACTTCAAAGATCTTGTGTCACCATCGCTCTGATACCAATTGTAGAAACTAGAAGGGGGGTTGAATAGTTTCTCATTGGTTTATCTCCTAATTAAAATTCCTTTCAATTAGGTGAGTGCACAAAACTATCTTTTACTTGAAAGCTAGTTGCATAATGATTAGGTTCAATTCTAATGCATTAACAAAGTATAGTAAGTGTAGTGATAATGAATGTAAGTAAAGAGTAAGGAAAGAAACAACCTAGTAGGAAGACACCAAGATTTATAGTGGTTCGACAACAAGGCTCTATCCTTGTTCCTACTCCACTCCTCGAGTACACCTTACTCGAGATTTCCACTATATCCACAAGCTCCCTTCTTTGCGGAGAAAACCTTACAACGCCGCTTACATTATTTTCCGACACTAAGCTAAATGTCGAGACCTAATCTTAGCTAGGACCAATCTACACAACGTCGCCCACTTCACTCTTTTACGACACAAGGCTAGATGTCGAGTTCTAATCTAAAGATAGAACCAATCTTCACAACGTTACTATACCATTTTCCGACACAAGGCTAGATGTCGAGTTCTAATCCAAAGCTAGAACCAATCTTCACGACTCTTCACTTTGAAGCTAAGTGAGAACTTCACACAACACAACTAAATATCACTTTATAGCTTAGTGAGAACTCAAAAGACACAACCACATCACTTTATAGTTTAGTGAGAACTCACAAGACACAACCACATCACTTTATAGTGTAGTAAGAACTCACAAGACACAACCACCTCACTTTATAGTTTAGTGAGAACTAACACAACTAATTACAACTCAACTAATCCAAGTACACACATGTAGCTTGGATCTACACAACATAAATCCAAGCACACACATGTGCAATGGATGTACACAACTCTAATCCAAGTATTCACAAATAACTTGGATGAACACAACTAGTCCAAGTATTCACAAATACATTGGATCTACACAAGACACAAATAAACAAATGATGAACATGACTAGATCTTTAGGAGGTGATCTTCATCAATGCTACATCTTTAATCACATCACAAGTGTGTGAGTGATCTTCTCTTTGGACAAGGTAAAGAAGGAGATCAAGAGGATAATCATGAGTAAACATACTTAACACATTATGTGATCATTTACAAATGACTAGGATTAGAAAGGAGAAAGAAGGCTGAAGAAGATGTCCAAAAAGGGTTGAAGAGAATGCAGATTTGATTCACTATTTATAGGACAAAACATCCAACGGCTATATCTGGCCGCGGTTCCTTATTGGAGCCCGCGGTTCCTTATCGATAAGGAACCGCCGTAGGTGCTAAGGTACCGCCGGCGTAGACTCCGCTCCTTTTTGTCTTTTAGTGAATTTGAAATACATGAGGTTGTTTAAACCTTCAAAGGATATTCTTATGGCATTTTGAATATGCCATATTCAAATTTGCATTTTTATTTTAATAGAACATTTTCTTTAAAAAAAAGTTTATTAAAAATCTTTTGTAATGTTTGACTAAAGTGAGTTTTAAGGCTAATCACTTTTATGATCACTAAGCATGATTAAGATATGTTAGTGTAATGATTATTACCTTGATAATAGTGTTTGTTAGATAATTAGTTTTATGATTGTGTTTGACAATAAATGTCTTTGTAATTTATCGTGATCAAAACTAAGAAAGATTAATTAATTCTAACAATGTTTTTAGGCATTGCTTTGCATTAACAACGTGCAATCGATGACTACCACTTTGGATGTGTGCTCTCTCGACATTGTTTCTTATCTTTTTCAAAGACGTTGACTAGCTTTTTGTTTCGACATAAGGGGGATAAGTAAGTGTAAACGAGTAACTTATACATTTTAATATGAGTTGCAGTTTACTTGTTTGTCATCATCAAAAAGGGGGAGATTGTTAGTGGAAACATTACGATGTTTTGTCGATATAATCTCTTTGTGTTTTGTTGATGACAAACGTATAATTTGCAATACATTATGTAAAATGTTAAGGTACTCGTAATCACTAAATAATATATTTGTATACTTCTCTCGACACTTCTAAGATCGCATTCGGCATTAATCACTCAAGGTATGAATAAACATGTTATTAACCTAACTAAGTGATCAATGATTAATACTTTCTTAAAACTCACATTTAATCAAATGTGACAAAAGATTTTAATTAACTTTATTTATAAGAAAATGTTTTATTAAAAAGAAAATAGAAATTTGAATTTGGCATATTCCAAAGAATATTCCCTAAGGTATATTCCAAAGAATATTCTTTAATTTGAATTTGGCATATTCCAAATGCCAAAAGAATATCCCTTTTGGGTATAAACTATCCCGGATGGCATTTCCCCACTAAAGGACAAAAATGCACGGACTCCAAGCCCGAGGTCCCTTAAATAGACCCGCGGATCCTTATTGATAAGGATCCGTGGAGACAATCAAGGCATCGCGGGTGTTTATAGCCGTTGCACTCTTGCCCTATAAATAGTGGATCATTTTCTGCTTTTCTTTCAATCCTTTTTGCACAGTTTCTTCAAAAACATCTTTAAACTCCTTAATTAGTTATTTTATATTAATCTTGTTTTAAGATGTGATTATCTCCTTCAATCCTCTCATCCTCTTAAGTGCAAAGAGAAGATCACTTACACATTTATGATGTGATTAAAGATGAAGTCTTGATGAAGATCATCCTCTCTTAGATCTAGTCATGTTCATCACTTTATTTGTGTATTGTGTAGATCCAATGTATATGTTTATACTTGGATCAATCTTGTGTAGATCCAATGTATATGTGTATACTTGGATCAATGTTGTGTAGATCCAATGTATTTTTGAATACTTGGATCAGTTGTGTTAATCCATTGTATTTGTGAATACTTGGATTAAGTCTTGTGTAAATCCATTGTATATGTTTATACTTGGATTTGTGTTGTGTAAATCCAAGTTACATGTGTATACTTGGATATGTGTTTTATTGAGTTGTAATAGGTATGAGTTGCGAGTTCTCACTAAACTATAAAGTGATGTGGTTGTGTCTTGTGAAGTTCTCACTTAGCTTCAAAGTGAAGAGTTGTGAGTTCTCACTAAACTATAAAGTGATGTTGTTGTGTCTTGTGAGTTCTCACTAAACAATAAAGTGATTTGGTTGTGTCTTGTGAGTTCTCACTAAACTATAAAGTAATGTAGTTGTGTCTAGTGAAGTTCTCACTTAGCTTCAAAGTGAAGAGTCATGAAGATTGGTTCTACCTTTAGATTAGAACTCAACATCTAGCCTTGTGTCGTTAAATGGTGAAGTAGGCAACGTTGTGAAGATTGGTTATACCTTTCGATTAGAACTCGACATCTAGCCTTGTGTCGTAAAACGGTGAAATAGGCGACGTTGTGTAGATTGGTCCTAGCTAAGATTAGGACTCGACTTTTAGCTTAGAGTCGGAAATTGGATAAGCAACGTTGTGTACGGTTTCTCCACCTTAAGGAGTTTGTTGACTAGTGAAGTAACTCTCGAGCAAGGTGTACTCGAGGAGTGGAGTAGGGCGAAGAGGAGCTTCGTGACCGAACCACTATAAATCATCGTGTCGGTACTTTCCTTTACATTTATGTCTTTTCTTCTTAGTCTTTACTTTTATTGTTGCATACTTGTGTTGTGTGTATTTGTGTGCATATCATAATCTAAACATCTAAGTTTCAGAAAATCTAAGGCTTAGTACGTGTGTACTTCATGTTTAGATTATGGTTAAGTGTGCATCCCTTAGTCTAAACATCTTAGTTGCGGAAAAGCTATGGCTTAGTACGTGTGTGCTTAATGTTTAGACTATTGCTTGATGTACTCTTGATTTGATGTGTTTGTGTGTTTACTTACTTGTTGTTTACTTCTATGACAAACACATCTCATATCTAGTCAAGCTTGATTGAGAATTTGATACAAAGGATCGTTTAAGTTTAATATGTATCAAATGAGTTATCCCACTATTGGCGGTTCATTAAAGAACCGCGGTTCATTAAAGAACCTGCGGTTCTTTATTGATAAGGAACCACGACCTTGTTTAAGGAACCGCGGTCTGTGGGTTTTGTGAAATGTTTTGAAAATGAACTAGAAACTATTCAACCCCTCCTTCTAATTTCTACGTATAGCTTTAGTGTTAGCATATTTAAAAACAAAATGTTAGGGCATTTACTATGTTAGACCTCCACAAAAATTTGTAATACATTAAAGTTATTAGTTCTTAAACCATTTGATTGTGTAAACATGTTTTTACTATACATAAACTTCTTAAAACTTTATAAACATCACATATATCTCAAAGCATTAAATTATGAAGAGGTCCAAAATACTAAAAATTTTCTTTTCAAGTATGCATGAAAGATGCTTTTATTTTGATTTGTATAAGAGTGGGGGTACGGTCAAGCCAACACTGGTTGTTAGCCTTTTGGCGCCAGACAGACTTTGACGCATCGTACCCGGCCTCGCACTAATCCAGCCCGGCTGTTAGGTATTTTTTTTATAAAATATGTGTTGGGAGGAGCCTTTGTTACCATTATTATTTAATAAATACACTATTTTTTTCAAATTTTAACCCCTTAAAAATATATAAAAACCACCTTTTTCACCAAATTTTATACACTCACTTATAACATTTTATAACTCGCTCCACCTTACTTCTTTTAATTTATACTCAGCAAAATAGATCCATACAATATCAACGCCATTGAAGAATACGAAAATGATTTCAAAGACGATCACGAAAAATATATACGAGGTTTTACGGAGTATGAGACATTTGTAGTTATGTGTAATCAAGAAGCTGGTGGTTTGGGGTCGTCTCCCAACAAGACAAGGACTTATATACCCCGTGAAAGAGAATACGAGAGGCAACGGTTACTAGTTGACTATTTGGTGATGACGATACTATTCCAAAATACCCGGAAGAGACATTCTGGCAAAGGTATTGTATGAATTCTATACTTTTTAAAAAAAACAGTCAATGCTATTTTAAGTTATGAAGCTGACATCTTCCCAATTACTTTAGTTTTTTTCAATATGGGATGGATGCCAGGGGTCAAGATAGTATTCATCCTATTTTAAAGATCACTTCGGCATTTTGTCAATTGGCATACGGGTCATCACCCGATTCATTTGACGAGTACTTTCAAATTGGTTAACGTACTTCTAGAGCTTGTTTGCTTAACTTTACTAAAGGCATATATGTTTTATATGTTGAAACCTATTTAAAAGAACCAAATCCCGCGAATGTTGAAAAAATATATGCATTACATGTTGAGAAACATGGACTTCCAGAAATGCTCGGGAGTATTTATTGTATGCATTGGGATTGAAAAAAATTATCCAAAATCTATGCATGCTCAATTTAAAAGACCGGATCATAACTACCTAACTTATGTTAGAAGCGGACGTCGATTAATAATTATGGTTTTGGCATGCATACTTTGGGGTTTCAGGGGAAAATAATGATCTAAATGTGTTATATTGTTCTCCTTTATGTGATGACGAGTTAGCCGATAGGGTTGTGGAATCTCGTTTGTGATAAACGGAAAAACATACAAAAAAGTTACTATTTAACCGACGGTATTTATCCGGAATGGGCTACTTTTGTGAAAACTTTTTTGGTTTCAATGGATGAAAACACGTTGTCATTAAAAAGAGTTCATGAATGAGCTAGAAAATATATCGAACGCGCTTTCGGTGTCTTACAAGGTCGTTGGGGAATTATACGACAACCAACACGTGCTTATGAAATAAATCACTTAAAAAGAATCATGTATTGTTGTATCATGTTACATAATGTGATATTGGAGGATGAACAATTCACATTGAATTTAAGAGATCTTTATATTAACCCTTAACCAAATATTGTTCGAACTTAGGTCGAGTAGTGTGAAATACATGAGAGGAAAACAAAAGAAATCTGAAACCAAAGAGTGCACAACGAGCTCCTAGTCGATCTTGTAAAGCATTTAATAATCTGTAATGAATAATTTGTAATCTTTATTTTCATGTAATGTTTTTTTATTAATATAATGTTTCTTTTAATGAAATTTTATTTAAGTTATATTGAATTTTTTAAAAAATTATTTTGGCATCACATTTTTTGCCCCACCCGTTGTCGTAGAAAATGTTGTATCAACAAAATTCTGGTGCAAAAAACAGTTCATCTTACATACCTTTTTTAGGGAAAAAGACGTATTTGGTCTAGTTGAGCATTTTATAGTCAAATAGAAAGAATTTGACAAATTTAGTCATCATCATACAAAATGTTTGGGAAGAAGACGAATTTGGTCATCACAATTTGGTGGAGTTGTGCATTTGTGCACTTGTGTATGACCAAATTCGTCAAATTCTTTCCACTTCGACTTACTTTTGACTAAAAGGATAGAATTATGATCATATCCGTCTTTTTCCTTTTTTTAAAACTAAGCTTAGATCCCAACAATATCCAATGTTGAAAGTATAAATCTCTTTATCATACTATAAAATATATTTAAAAACCACCATGTGAATGATTTAAGCCTAGATACTATTTTAATTTAGTATCACCAATCTTCCTAGCAGAGGCGGTGGTAAGGGAGGGTCAAGAGGATCATTTGACCTCTTAGCGAAAATATCGTAATATAAATTTTGAAAATGTTTAGGTTTCTTAAAAATTTGACCTTTTTAAAAATTATTTTATAGTGCAGTTTATAAAAAATATCAAATTTTAACCCCTCAAACCAAACTTCCTAGCTTCGCCCTTGCTTCCTAGATACTATACTTTGTAATGCCATCGTATTTTATCATTAGAAAAGGAGAAATGTTATTATGTTCAGGAAAAAATATAAAATAAAAATTCGTAAATGTAGCAATGTAGATCAAGACATATATAAAAAGACAAAATCTGTTTGATTAGAAAAGTGATTTTGTCACCTAATTTTTATAAATTTTCTGAAACAACATACTCCGTTGCATTTTTCTTTTAAAATTGAATGTAGTGGTCGAGAACTCTTGATGGTTTGCATTAAAAGCCGCGACATGGTAGTTAAAAGTTTACGAGGTATGTACTATACAGATTGTTAAGTTGTCTATATTTTAATGATGTATGTTGTTATCACATCTAATTAAAAACAAGACATATATGTGTCATCTATATTGTATTATGTCATAGTTGACCAAATTTGTAACTAATTCAATTTTTTTTTAGTCTAGTATCTTCTTTTGGAAGGCTTTGCTTCACAGAATTTCAATTAAAATAGTGGTTTGTATAGCCTGTTATATAAAGTTTTGGTAAGAAATATGTTAGAAACCAAGATTACAGATAGCATGAAGTATAACGTGACGGTATAGTTAAACTTTAAATTTTAAGGGTTAAATGAATTTTTTATATTTTTAAGACGTGAAATAAGACAAACTATAGAAAAATATCTATAAATTATTATATTTATATCATATTAAAGTACATTAAGTTTACACAAGTGTTATATAAAACAAATAAAGTCATTATTTTTATATAAAAAAGATTTATTTTATTAATTGAAATAAATAAATACTCTTTGCATTATGATTTATCGCGTCTTATCACGTTTATATTTTTTTATCTCATCAAACTTTAAATAAACACTTTAATGCAATATGGGTGTGTTTGGCATTCTTAGGAGCTGGAGCGGATTGCTGGAGTTGGATGCTTGAGCATGTAGCTTGAGCTTATTTCACATGCTACTTTAACTAGCATGCTATTTAGGAGCTTATTTTTCTAACAAGCTCCCTCAAGCTCTGTCATCCAAACGAGATTTATATTTAATAGTAGCTTATATTTTTAAAACAATAAGCTCAAGTTACGATAAACTCTGATAAGCTCACGCGTCAAACATAGCCTATGTAGCGTGAAAGTCTAAGGCTTAGATTTTTACAAGGAACTTTACGAAGCATTTGCAAACGTTTTAGAACACCACTGGTTGAAACTCTAACCTGATCACAGAGTTGACATTGACCAATAACTATGCGGTTCCTTTTAGACACGTATTACTCCATTATTTGTGTTCAAATACGCGAGTTTGAATGGCTTATAAATCCTAATGTAATACCCCAAAATCGGGTTTTAGGTATTTTATTATTAAAATGTCAAACGTGTAAGTTTGACTACGACTTTATAAGTTGAATGTTTTACGTGATTGGCTAGTCAAATCCCGATTGTCAAATAAGTAAGAATATCTTGTTAATGGTTTTAGAAATATAATTGATTGTTACTAGAATACTTAGTAAAAATTTAAAGGAAATAGTTAATGAAAAGGACTAACGGTGCGAAGTATTTAACACCAAGGACTAACAATCGTTATAATGCAGAAATTACAATTCTACCCTTATGACTTTAAGACTTATCACTGAAGTAATTAACCACAAATAACACACGTAGATGTGTGTTGGCAGAGTTGTAATCACAGAACTTTAAGAGGGAACTACATCTTTATCCATTAGAAAAAAAAAGATCCAACTCCAGGAGCTTCAAGATACAAGGATAAGTTGTGGTGATCTTAGTGTGTTACTAATATCATTCAATAGTTAAAGTCTATTCCTCATCAAGGTTAGTGTGATTGTGCCTATAACACCCCCACAAATGCTATGCGCAGCGGAACTACAACATTTGGGTGCTACGTAGTTATCATCACACATAAGCTATATTAAACGACTCAAAGAGACGTAAAAGTTTAAACATAAATTTAAGATTGATTAAATCATCATAGTCTACAGTTTTCCAATTCCCAAGATGATACAAAACAGAGTTTGCGTTTAGGTCCCCACTGAATCTCAACCCAAAAGTACATTTTCGTTCACATGACATAATATAAAGTATTTAAGTGCAAAAAGGGAAGAAAAACAAAGTAGACCGCCAAGCCACAACAACTTCCATCCTCGCATGCTCCGCTGCTATCAATCTTGGTTACCTGAAACACATGCTTAAAACTGTTAACACAAAGGTTGAGCGAATCTATAGGTTTATCAAATCATAAGTTGAACATAAATACTAAAAACCAATCATGATCATTCAATAGCATTGTCGCGCAAACAATCTATTATTCAAGGATATGGCACTTGTGTTTAAGCTCATGACACTAATCCGTTAACTCAATCACCCGCGTAATAATTACCGGCGTGATTCAGATGAAACCAGTGCCCCTACTAAAGGCATCAGTTGCAATTATACCTTATCTCTTATCACAAATTATCCGTCCGCAGGGGGTATCAACGTAATAGCCCTCGTCTCGGATAGGGTAGTCAACCCCATAGTACTATCACTTTGTATAAGCGGCTATTTCCCCCTTCACAAGGGCAAGACAATAGTTAATAGTTCATGAAATTAGGGCCTTTTGCAACTAGGTACTCAACACAATTTCTAAGGCAACATTCGGGTCCAACAATCATTCATGACTTATGTTCATTTTCCTTTAAATAGCATGTATCCCCCTCGCGGGTTAAAAACATTTGAATTAAGTAAAGAGCGAGGCTATAGACTCACCTTGCGTAGTAGTAGTAGTTCTAGCGAAGACGTAACGAGAAATGTCACCGACGACGTGGATGCCCGGGAAAATCAAACACTTGACCTAAAAGTCAAAGTACGAAAACCAAATCAATACACCGCGTACATAATTGTACTAACACACGCATATGCAACACACTCAATTCTTATGAAAACTCACGCCAAAATCAAACAAGTAGTTGTTACTAGACTTATACCATTTACCTACGTAATTAAAGTTACTATCCATTTTACGATTTTGCCGATACTTACCAAAAGTATGGGTTGTTTTACTAGACTTAACCCTTGTTATAAAAATTAATAAAATTCTCAAAAATAACTTAAGACCTGTAGAAAACCCATTTTTAATCCCATTAAAAGTTTTCGCTTTTACGTCCCGTTACTCAACACATTACTAAACCTACATTTTTCGGACTGAAATTGCACTTTGACCAAGTCGGACTCATTTGACCCATTTAAAATATACGATTGACCTCTACGACACCTAAGTCTAATAATAGACTCAAATACACAGGTTTGAGACCAAAAATTAACCTTTGACCTTTTACCAAACTATACCTATGGTCCCTGGGATTTGACCTAAAACTATGCATAATTTCGGATTATGAAAGTTCTCATCTCCCGGTACACGATTTTCAAAACCTCATAACTTTTGACTCGTTAAGAGTCACAAGCTCTTCTTTATATCAAATCGAAGCTAACAAGACGCTCTACTACTATATCCTAATCATTTGACCTGTAGACAAAATAATTTTTATGAAAACACTTCGAACATTCTGCCTAAAATCAACTATCCCAAAATCAATCCTACACTCGTTTCCAACCCATTTTATCGGCACTAGACCTCAACCTAAACACTCCTAACCATACCCAATCATAGTAATCAGTCCTAAACTATCTAATTATCAAACCCATCTCAAAACCTAAACACAAATTCAAGCATGCAATATGTTTAAACCATTCAAACACACCCAAAACATCAATCTAGACACAAACCCATGACACATTTCATCAAACACCTTGAACACACCCAACACCCCCCACATTTCATGGATTTAGGGGCTGTGGAACATAAAAAAATCATAAACCCCATCTTGTTTTATAGATGAATTAACATTACCTACTCACTAATTAAACAAATAAATGATTTAATTAGATCAAAACGTATTTTTGAAAAATCATTGATTCTTGATAAATTTGTTTTAATGCATGTTGAAATTGATTGTGGAAAAACACTTACCAAATGATTATAAAGAGTGGTCTAACCTTGGATTAAATCAAAACAAGAAAAAAAATGGATTGTGGTGGTGGTGGGGGTATGGTCGACGGCTAGGGGAAGGGTGGGAGAGAAGAAGAGAAAAATTTATGTGGTGTTTGTTTGTATGTTTTTCATTTTCACCTTTTTGTAAAAATTAGAGGGGACTTTGGTGCAATTTGGCTAATCTTTTGGCCTATTTAGCAAACAACTTATTTAAAGAGCGGGAATGAGTTAGCTAGTCGGTTTTGAAAATTCACGGGAGTCGGGGGTCGCCCCGAACACTCAAATTACTCTTGAATGGTTCAAACGCACACAAAACGAATATACACATGGTTCCGACTCGACTTAACACGTAACAAAAATAAAATCTCGAAAAACTCAAATATCGATCAATCGATAATAAAAGGTAAATTTTGGGCATCCGTCGGGATTGTAGTCGTTTTCGGTTCTTCTTAAATCGTCAAACGTTAAATTACGACCGTAAACGTTGGTTTCAACTTAAACCATCAAATAAATCCACGATAAAAATTCTTAAAAATTTCAAAAATATACGTAAAATAGGATTAAATAAATGACGTTGGGCTCGGGATATCACATCTACAAGTGAGCCACAACTTAAGAGAGATGCTCATACTGAACAGCTCTTGAGACAATAACTTAGCATCATACGGTACTTTCACTGGTATCACATCCTCCCCTCCTTAAGGGAGCGACGTCTCGGCGCTCTCCGGTTCTTATACTCGCATTTCGTACTACTAGAAAGATGGGGGTACTTCTTACTATAGAGGTATTCACGTTCCAATATGGACTTCGGTTCACGTCTCGGGTTCCATCACACCTTCACAATGAATATTATAACTTGCTTTAATTTTCTTAACATCTCGATCCATGATCTCCACTTCAATTTCCCAAATTCTTCCTATGGTTATCAACACGTCTCTTCTCATAGCTCCTCGCGGTTAACAAGTGATTCTTAATCTACACCATCGCTTCCATAGCTTCTCGAATCATTTCGAGCCCATTCAACTGACTTTTTCTTACTTCATTCTATCCAACTGGCGATTCACATTTTCATCATCATAATTCCTCAAAGGCTGCAGCTTCAATGCTACCGTGGTAAATGTCGTTGTACAAAGATACTACCAACGGCAAGTATCGATCTCAACAACTATCAAAATCAATCACACACGTTCGGAGCATGTCTTCCAACTTTCGAATCGCCCTTTCACTTGGTTCATCATCTCATAAAAACAACTATCACAAAATAAAATCGCACGGGTCACACATAACCCCATCGAAAACGTTCAGAATATGCAGGACGAAGTAATTATTACTAGTCGTACAAAATCACCTTATCGCAATATTACGTACATACAACCCTAGTTCGTCAAAAACGAATTAATCGATACGCTAATCATTCGACGTATACATAACTCTCTCGAAAACATCACAAACCAATCAAACACAAAAGCCATTATGAATCACATAAAGCCGTATCACGACATGTTTGCGAAATAGCCAAACCATGCCAAGTAAATAAGTTCAACCAAGTTAACTCATGCTTGCTAATCAGCCAAGCCATGATAAAATAAGAATATTTGACATGATTCTCGGATGAGTCCAGTCAAAAAGAAAATTGCAAGTTTAAGAGGGTTCAAAAGCTTGCTAGCTATGGATGCATATCCAAAAGAAATAAAATACAAACATATGCCATCGCAGAGTGCTCACACACGGATCCATACCCAAAATATATATATATATATATTACAAGAACACCATCTTACTTTCGTCCCAAACGTGGTCAAAACCTCAACAAGCATCACCGTTCACAGTTAAATATAAAAAGAAATATATTACATGGCACGTGTTCTCCATGATCAGACTTCATTGGACAATGTCGTCTCAAGTTCTCACAACTTACGATCACTCGACCAGATCACTTACCACATAAATACATGAAAGGCAAGGGTTTACCACAAAACATCAACTATGGATATCTATCGTTTAACCATCGATAATCAAGGATGATTGAGTTAAGCAAAGAGGATTCCTCACTTAAATAAACGAAGACGACAATGGAATAGTCTTCCAACTACCGATGCACAGTTGGTAAACTGCAACAGTTTATCGCGTGTCGTTAAACATGTCAAAAGAACGAGAAAATAAAATAAATAAGGTACGATACGTTTGATGTAGGAGAAGTCTTCGTCATTCCCCTCAGAGTCACTTGAACTCTGATTTCCTCTACTTTGGCAGTCTTTTATTCTTGTTTAAAATTTCTTCTCAGTGTCGGTACGAGTCCCTTTGGTATTTAATCAACACCCTCGTGATTCCGATGAAATTCGCACGTTACACACAACACATTTCCAAAATTACTCGGTCACAGTGACTTACTAAGTCAACGCCAAACAAAAAGAAAAGATTTCAAAGAACACAAGAAAATTCAAAAATTTTCTTTAAGAATCAAAGAAATTACGACTACTTGCAAAAATGATCCACCATTTTAAAAAGAAACGTTCTCATCCAAACGTTTATCAAAACACTACAAGTTTCAAGATGACCAATTTGTTTGACACGATAGTGCCCTTCCTAAACTATGCATAATTAGCTAGATCATGCATACTTAAGGGTCAAGCAACGACAATTAACAGAACAGGACTCTTCCCGAATTATGCATAGTTAGCTAAGCTGTGCATAATTGAGGATCGAGTGGCGACACAAACATTATTATTATTACATACCAAATATGACTACGAAAGTTTTCGACCTAATCTTCAAAATAATTAAACCATTTGAAATGAAATTTGAAATGGGAAAATATTGTTACCATCGCTTTAGGAAACACATCAAACATTTTTCATACACTTTGAAAACATATTTTTGCTTTGCCTTTTTGTGAGAAAATAAATAGATAATTAAATAAAGAAATCGACACCATTTGCATTTGGTTCACCAAAACATTTCACACACTCATACATATTTTCAAAATAGACTATTCACAAAATAACGGTAAGGTGGTTCATGATTAAAGATCATTGCAAGCACAACAAGTAACAAAATCAAAAATCAATGAGATCGAACGAGGTAAACGAGCAATATAATTGCCAACTGAAATTAACTACATTAGAAATGAAGATACTTTGGAGATATGACAAGAGTTTCAGAATAATCAACGACAATCTACGAATACATAGAGTAAAAATTGAATATCAACACAAGCGTCAAAAATAAAACAACGATCATAATTCCCATCGTCTCGAGTTGCACACACATTCCACCAAGGGTATAAAGGGAGAGGAGAATAATCACTTGGTCGAATAGAAACAATTTCACCTGGAAGGTCGAGTTCTTTCACTTCTACAATTTGGTAAAGCGGCTTCGCCTCCTCGCTTTTGTTCAATATAAATAAATAGCCAATTTAATGAAGATTTATAGCATCATTCAAGTAAATACAGAATTTTAGGTTCCATTAACCGAAAGAAGAAAAGTTACGGCGTCCATGAACATGACAAGAATACACCGGGTGACATACCCTTATTATCATGTAATCGTGAAGTAGCAATTCAAAATAAATAATGGTCTCATGCCATTGACAATATTAAAACGAAAAATCACATGACTATTTAAGTTTAGATAAAGACCCACAAAATCAAAGAAGGGATGTCGTACGATCGAACCATCGTGACTCAAAACATTATACATCATCTTTATAAAATATTATACAAGTAGGCGTGTGTTGGGTAATCCATTTGCATATTCAAATCAATGTTACTTCGTATATTGTAAAACGATCATTTGCATATTTTTAGTTTGGGTTACACCATTAAAGAATTTATACCTTTCATTTTCCAATCTTTACAACGTTTTCATTTCTGGAAAAATTTCAATCTCTCGGAAATTATTAACATTAGTAGATGCGGTGACTCGGTTATCATAATTGACAAATCATTAGGTTTGAAAATCTCCATACTTGTGTCAAAATCTCGTTAATGTTCATACCTTAAGTACCCAAAACGTATACAGTAAGAATTTTCAAAGTTTCACGTTATTATTATTACGGCTTACCTTATCACATACATACACGTATCCAACACGACTCAAACTAGTCCAATTGACTCTTAAAATTAACCTTGACTTTTTATTATACACATGTGTTCCTTAAAACTGATTTGTATGCTATATTTTATTCACGCGACTCGAGTCAGGCGTCAAAAACGTTTCACGTAGTATTATCTCGGATAAATTTACTGATTTTAGTCGACACTTGAATCTCGATGATAATAATAAAATAATAAATAATTAAGATGCTTATTTCAATAATTCAAAGATATATAAAATTTAACTTTTAATCATTATGCATAGTGATTCTCTATTACGACAATTTAAATAAACAAATGATTCCCAATGACGTTCCATCAATATTTAATAATTTGTTTCAAGCTTTAGAATTTTTCACTTATAGTGTATATTCCGATTTTATCCCATTTAATTCACTACAACAAGTAACGTGTTCTAGTTTATACCAATGCATACATAACATAACCTTATGTTTAAAATAAAACAAATTTTACAAGGTTTTTATCTCCAAAATACATGACCAATTCTTCTACTCATGTTTTATATTACAAGATACGCCAAAAGTTTGCTACATTGACCCGAAAATTAATTCATACTAAATCCAAGCTACATATACTCAACAGTCATATCGTAAATTTTATTATAAACTCCTTTTTCAAATTATATTAAATAAATTCTTAACAAATCCATCACTAGCTTCTAGTATCAAATTGTTAATATATAAAAACAAGGATTTTACGAGTAATATAAATTACTTATTACGATTTACCAACCAAAGTTGAAAGAATAATAATTTCACATTGTCACTTTACTCTCTATAAGAGTTTTACTTTTTACAATACACATCATAAGTCATTTTTGTCCAAAAGTTTCGTTCACCATTTATTTAATATGTAAAACACATTATGTTTACATCATTCAATCAACAAAATTTGATGCTTATTTAACTCGCACAAATGCCGGACCTCGTCATGTAAAATATTAACTTCAAAATAATGAAACAACAAAACAAAATGAAATAAATGGAACGAGAATACGTATGTCAACTAAATGTTGTTATCGGCCTCGGATGAGTCTCGAAATCGTACTCCACCAAAATTAACACAAAAACCAACCAAATTCCAAGTTATCACGATTGATCACAACGCTAGTCTATTTTAAAACACATCTTTAAATTCAAGGAGAATAGTAAACAACGATTAAATGGCAACACGCCTCAACCACGTTTTATAACACACACATGTGATTCGTCGCTACGATGTACGCATCGTTGATTTTACTTCGTCTATATTGTAGTTACGCCAACTAACATATCAAACCCATAAGGAATAAAGGAAATAAAGTAATACGTAAGTAAATTATGTTTCAAAAAAAGGAGATGTTCCAAAATGACACATCACGGTGCGATAACGACAATCGAGATCGATCTAGTCGATATAAAATATGTTACGAAGCATTATTTACGTATCTAGAGAATCAAACGAGGTTCATATTCGGTTATCTGAACAATAAATTAATTATCAAGATTGATAATTAGCGGTAAGGCCGAATTCTCAACAAAACCGCATTTTAATGTACGATAATTACCCAAGGACCATTGCTTCGCGTGCAATGCCTTTAAATACCATAGTATATACATACTTATACATACAACCATTCCTACATACACGTAGGATTACAACGTGGTGTTGCCATGTAATGCAATGTAGCCCGTTATGCCAATTACATGCAACATATACAATAATCTTTACAGGAATTTACAAATTACGATGATAAGTACTCAACGTACACAACAATATATCTCAATATATATCAAAGTATTTACTTACTAATTACTAGAGAATTCATATCAATTTGAGGGATACATCTAAAATATAAAGCGATGCTAAAGAAATCTTACCGGAGCCATGCAGGATAGTTGTGTGCTTGGACAATTTCTTACGACACCAAAAGTTATAGTTTAGGATTTTTTTTTCAAAATGACCTAGTTCTCTATAACTCATGGCTCTGATTACCAATCTATAACACCCCCACAAATGCTATGCGCAGTGGAATTACAACATTTGGGTGCTACGTAGTTATCATCACACATAAGCTATATTAAACGACTCAAAGAGACGTAAAAGTTTAAACATAAATTTAAGATTGATTAAATCATCATAGTCTACAGTTTTCCAATTCCCAAGATGATACAAAACAGAGTTTGCGTTTAGGTCCCCACTGAATCTCAACCCAAAAGTACATTTTCGTTCACATGACATAATATAAAGTATTTAAGTGCAAAAAGGGAAGAAAAACAAAGTAGACCGCCAAGCCACAACAACTTCCATCCTCGCATGCTCCGCTGCTATCAATCTTGGTTACCTGAAACACATGCTTAAAACTGTCAACACAAAGGTTGAGCGAATCTATAGGTTTATCAAATCATAAGTTGAACATAAGTACTAAAAACCAATCATGATCATTCAATAGCATTGTCGCGCAAACAATCTATTATTCAAGGATATGACAATTGTGTTTAAGCTCATGACACTAATCCGTTAACTCAATCACCCGCGTAATAATTACCGGCGTGATTCAGATGAAACCAGTGCCCCTACTAAAGGCATCATTTGCAATTATACCTTATCTCTTATCACAAATTATCCGTCCGCAGGGGGTATCAACGTACTAGCCCTCGTCTCGGATAGGGTAGTCAACCCCATAGTACTATCACTTTGTATAAGCGGCTATTTCCCCCTTCACAAGGGCAAGACAATAGTTAATAGTTCATGAAATTAGGGCCTTTTGCAACTAGGTACTCAACACAATTTCTAAGGCAACATTCGGGTCCAACAATCATTCATGACTTATGTTCATTTTCCTTTAAATAGCATGTATCCCCCTCGCGGGTTAAAAACATTTGAATTAAGTAAAGAGCGAGGCTATAGACTCACCTTGCGTAGTAGTAGTTCTAGCGAAGACGTAACGAGAAATGTCACCGACGACGTGGATGCCCGGGAAAATCAAACACTTGACCTAAAAGTCAAAGTACGAAAACCAAATCAATACACCGCGTACATAATTGTACTAACACACGCATATGCAACACACTCAATGCTTATGAAAACTCACGCCAAAATCAAACAAGTAGTTGTTACTAGACTTATACCATTTACCTACGTAATTAAAGTTACTATCCATTTTACGATTTTGCCGATACTTACCAAAAGTATGGGCTGTTTTACTAGACTTAACCCTTGTTATAAAAATTAAGAAAATTCTCAAAAATACCTTAAGACCTGTAGAAAACCCATTTTTAATCCCATTAAAAGTTTTCGCTTTTACGACCCGTTACTCAACACATTACTAAACCTACATTTTTCGGACTGAAATTGCACTTTGACCAAGTCGGACTCATTTGACCCATTTAAAATATACGATTGACCTCTACGACACCTAAGTCTAATAATAGACTCAAATACACAGGTTTGAGACCAAAAATTAACCTTTGACCTTTTACCAAACTATACCTATGGTCCCCGGGATTTGACCTAAAACTATGCATAATTTCGGATTATGAAAGTTCTCATCTCCCGGTACACGATTTTCAAAACCTCATAACTTTTGACTCGTTAAGAGTCACAAGCTCTTCTTTATATCAAATCGAAGCTAACAAGACGCTCTACTACTATATCCTAATCATTTGACCTGTAGACAAAATAATTTTTATGTAAACACTTCGAACATTCTGCCTAAAATCAACTATCCCAAAATCAATCCTACACTCGTTTCCAAGCCATTTTATCGGCACTAGACCTCAACCTAAACACTCCTAACCATACCCAATCATAGTAATCAGTCCTAAACTACCTAATTATCAAACCTATCTCAAAACCTAAACACAAATTCAAGCATGCAATATGTTTAAACCATTCAAACACACCCAAAACATCAATCTAGACACAAACCCATGACACATTTCATCAAACACCTTGAACACACCCAACACCCCCCACATTTCGTGGCTTTAGGGGTTGTGGAACACAAAAAATCATAAACCCCATCTTGTTTTATAGATGAATTAACATTACCCACTCACTAATTAAACAAATAAATGATTTAATTAGATCAAAACGTATTTTTGAAAAATCATTGATTCTTGATAAATTTGTGTTAATGCATGTTGAAATTGATTGTGGAAAAACACTTACCAAATGATTATAAAGAGTGGTCTAACCTTGTATTAAATCAAAACAAGAAAAAAAAATGGATTGTGGTGGTGGTGGGGGTATGGCCGACGGCTAGGGGAAGGGTGGGAGAGAAGAAGAGAAAAATTTATGTGGTGTTTGTTTGTATGTTTTTCATTTTCACCTTTAAAATTGGAGGGGCCTTTGGTGTAATTTGGCTAATCTTTTGGCCTGTTTGGCAAACAACTTATTTAAAGAGCGGGAATGAGTTAGCTAGTCGGTTTTGAAAATTCACGGGAGTCGGGGGTCGCCCCGAACACTCAAATTACTCTTGAATGGTTCAAACGCACACAAAACGAATATACACATGGTTCCGACTCGACTTAACACGTAACAAAAATAAAATCTCGAAAAACTCAAATATCGATCAATCGATAATAAAAGGTAAATTTTGGGCATCCGTCGGGATCGTAGTCGTTTTCAGTTCTTCTTAAATCGTCAAACGTTAAATTACGACCGTAAACGTTGGTTTCAACTTAAACCGTCAAATAAATCCACGATAAAAATTCTTAAAAATTTCAAAAATATACGTAAAATAGGATTAAATAAATGACGTTGGGCTCGGGATATCACATCCACAAGTGAGCCACAACTTAAGAGAGATGCTCATACTGAACAGCTCTTGAGACAATAACTTAGCATCATACGATACTTTCACTGGTATCACAGTGCCCTAGTTTATATTTTTCTTAATTTGGGGATTATGTGAATTAAGGGTTTTATAAACCCTAGTTTTTATTTGTGATAGAACAAGTTGTTAGAAGACATATTAAGATGAATTATGCTATAAATCATGTGTTTGAATTGTGTATTTTAGATGGTTAAGAAATGGGTAAGAAATCATGTTATGAGCATCTCCAGGATTATGTTGTTAAGTTAAAGGGGTGTTTGGTTTAAGCTTTTAAAAGTATTCTTCGACATGCTATAAGCACTAATTCTATTGTAAATTATCCATAATATGTTATATAAGCCGAGTTATGAGTTTACACATGACTAAAACTGTTTATGATTGATTTTGGGTCGTTTTGGACATGTTTAAAAACGGGACAGCAAGCTTTGCAGAAATTTGCGCAGACTTTGAAAAATCATAGAAGAATAACCGTAACTCCGTTTGGAGTGTGCCTTATCTTTTCGGAAAGGCGAAAGAGTCTACTTTCTAACAAAATTGGTTTCAGGTCTGAATTCCAGGTTTAAGTGGGTCAAAAACAGAAAAGTGCAGCAGACTGTAGAAATTCTGCATTAAAATGACTTTTAGTAAAAAGTGTTTTAGGATGAAATAGCATCTTACGTGATTATATTTGAGTGGTTTAGACCAATACATGTTAGATATATGAATTTTCAGATTCTAATTGTCCTAGTATGGTCATATTATGACTAGGTACTATTTGAAAGCTTACGAAAGCATTGTCAAGACTTAGAGGTGAGTAACGGATTAACTTCATGTACTAGTTTAAACATGAGGTAAGAGTGATGTGTAGCTTCGGTTTTAGCCGAAGGTTATCATGTTTATAGACTCGGAAGAAGTCGAGAATTATTTATCATAATTCGGGTTTAGCCGAAAACTAGTCAAGTTAAGATGTCACAAGGAGCATCCTTATTATGCTAAGGGTACTCACAAGGAGTAACATATCCATGTTAAATATGCTTACAAAGAGCATCATTGTATAATAGATTGCTTTAGAAATGCATTAATGACATGTAACGTGCCCAAGAAGTGCATGATATGGAATTCCCGTTCAAGCATCCTAAGTGGATGACCTGTGCTTGTATAATAGCATCATAAGTGGATGACCCAAGCATCCTAAGTGGATGACATGTGTTTAATTCAGAAATAACGTCCTTTGTGGATGACCCAAGTCAAACAAGCACATTCAAGTTACATGACGACTAATAGTCGTACCATATATAGAATTATTTGTTTATAGATTCATGTATTATATTTACAAGTATTATTCAGATTTCGTTATCTCACTAAGTCGCAAGGACTTACCGTTCTCAGTTTATGTCTTATGTAGGTAATTGAAGATAGATGTTGGGGGCTTGTAGATAGTAACTAGAAGTGCATTTTGGGAGAAGACGGTTACGCTCGACATAGGTGACGAGCGACTCATTCTAGCACTTTGATATTTCTTGTAACGCCCCTTATGTTTTTAGAAGTCTAAAACAGCGTCGAATCATGTTATGTTCAGTTTCAAGTAGTCTTACTAGTTTAACATCAAGTCATGTAAGTAGTGGGTCGAAAATGGGAGCGTATGGCAAACTCCCTAATTTTGAAATAGCATGTTTCCGTTGCCATGTTATGTACAGAAATGTTTCAAGTTATATATATATGAACTTTATGTTAAAGTTTTGAATGGGTTCCATGTCGTCACAGTGTGTATAATTTTTTTTTTTACTCGTGTCAAGGGCGTTTCAAGTTGGTATCAGAGCGTTTGGTTTGAGGGATTCGAGTATCTGCCGTTAGTAGGAGCGTATTTGGACTTAAACCATAGCTCTTTATTGGCCATAGAATATATAGACCTTATTATGTACCATGTAGGCTTTATTAGAACCATCTTTTGTTCATGATTAGTGTTGATCCCAAACTTAGATCGATTAAGCTTTGTGTATACGAGATTAGATCAAGTACTACACGTAGAGAAACCTTTGCTTATGAGTAAAGTAACAAAGTGTTATGCGGAATTAACACTTGATCTAAAACACAATGATGTTAAACAAACTTTCACTTGTATTAGAATAATCGTGTTGATTACAATGAAAGGTTTAACTTGCGAATACTATGAAAACTGATATATGACTTTAACCTAAAAGACCTTCTTTTATAGAACAAGAAGTCTTGTACAATAAGCTACGAATCAACTATTCTAGGTAAAGATAATAATAGAAAATACAATGTTGTGCTTATCTTTACCATACATAAATAAATAAACAAATAAACAAAAGATATTCTATCAGTGTCAATCTTCAAGGCTGTCAGCGTTGACTTCTATCAGCGTCCAATGTCAATCTATCAGCATTGACTTTCTTCTTATCAGCGTTTGGTGATCTGACCCATATTTTATTCCCAACAATCCTCCCCTAAACTTGATATCCACTCCAATGATCAAGTTTCTGAATAAAAACTAAAGGCTTAGGAGGAATCTTGCAAAAACTTCTTATGTTGGTGATAAACATATCTGATCAAGTCCTTGGCCACGTCACTAGTATAATCTATCTCCAAGGGTGTCTCTAGCATCTTCTCCAACACTTCTTTGGACAAGAAATAGTCAGCATCCACAAGTAAATACTCTGAAAACTTTGTAGAGCTCATATGAAATACACCACAAGTAGAATATAGCCTCCAATGAAGATTACTGAGATCATCTTCAAGATCCTTCCAAATGGCAGGATCTGCTTCTTTTGGACCACACAAAGTCATAAATGTGTTCCAAAGTCTTATTCCATTAGCTGAAGTAGGTGCTTCAGCTGTATACTTGGCCTCTATTAACCTCCATAGATGCACCAAGTCTTCCCTGTCTATGCTTGCAAATATAGAAATAACTGAAGTGAAAGTATGTACCTCCTTTCCAAATCGTCCAATCTTCCAAAATCCACACTCATCTTCATCAAAACTGATGATTGGATTTCTGTCATCTAGAGGTACTACATTTACCAAATCTGAAGCTTCCAATGGAGAAAGCTTGAGATGCTTCCTTATAACACCTTCAGTTGGAAAATACACATCCATGTCTTTAGGAAATTGGAAAGGATCTCCTTTCTTCACTGGTCTTTGAGCAATCCTTATTTCCTTTTGAATCTGCATCTCCTCTGCAAGCTCTTATTTTCTTTCTTCTGAAAGAAACTGGTAGACATTCTGTTCTTGCACCTTCCTCCAAATAGGATGTGCCCTATACTCTAGCTCCTCAAAAGATAAGGCCAGCAACTTCTTTGATGTCCAATTAGGCTGATGACATCTAAGCAACTTATAGTACAACTGCCTTCTATCTCTTTTAAGCCAGGTTTTGACCTCTTGTGCATTAAACCTCATAATCACCTTTATGTCAGCTTGTACCCTAAGCAGAACTTCTAACCCCCAAATTTGATCTGATAAACTCATACCTGGGTTGTCCATAACTTTGTCTTCCCAAGCATGGTACATTCTGGTGATTTCTGGTAGGTCCCAATCAATCTGATTCTTCAACTCACTCAACCTTTCCTTTGCTAGCTCATCCCCATATTCAAGCCTTTCTGGATCTTCAATAATTTGAATACTTGAATCTGAGCTATCACCTTCTTTATCATCACCACTTTCTTCCTCACTCTCAGAAACAACAAATGGTGATCTTCTACTCCTCTTCAAATCTCTTTCCACAAGTTGTGCAGCCAACTGTTCATCAAATGCTATTTGTGCTGCATCTTTCTTAGGAACATCTTCTTCAATCAAAATACCTTTACCTTTGTCTTTTGGATCAATAATTGGTAAAGTAGAAGAAGAAACCTGTGTGGACACATCTTTGATGATTGTTGATGGCTGGAATACATCAACACCACCTGCAACTTTGTCAGCGTTCAAGTTGCTCCTATCAGCGCCACAATTACCTTTATCAGCGCTGGATGTGTCAGCGTCCAAACCTGTATCAGCGCCCAATGTTTCTTTGAAAGATCCTTCCAAGTTCTTTGGTGTCATCTTGGATGTATCAACAACTGGGTGCTTCTTCAAGTTGGTGAGAGCTTCAGCAATCTGCAAAGATTCACTAAATTGTGAACTCTTTTCTGAACTCTTTTCACTAGCTGTGTGAATCAACTCATCCTCCTCATCCTCTTTATCCTCCCCTTTGGAAGATTCCTCCATTAGACTCCTGCTACTTGGATTCTCCAAAACAGTTACTCTCTCCCTCAAAACTTGGAGTTCTCGTCCCTGTTTGTTGACAGTTTGTACAAGACTGACATTTTGCTTTTGCAAGCTAATGACAGCCGCCGTCAATTCAATTATTGTCATAGGTTCCAATCTGCCCTCAGCTAGAATGGGGATTTGACCTCCCAAAATAGGATCATGGGGCATGAATGAGGTCTTAATGATGTTGGGACTGTCTTGACCAGCATCTAAGCCTGTGTCAATAGTCCCAGCCTCACCCATTTCACCAGCCACACTTGTGGAGGTGGTTCTCTCTGCTACAAGGCTAGGATCACTAGAGGAGAACACTCCAGTAACCCTTTGGCGTTTAGTCAACCTAGATTGTAATGGGGTGGAAGATGAAGTAGATTGTGTGGGTGTGGGTTGATTAAGGGGTGTTTGGGATTGTTCAGGAAGTGTATCAGTGTTGGGATTGGCTGTGTCAGCGCCCACATTTTGAGTGTCAGCGCTGGGTTGGTCAATGTCCATGTTTTCTGGTGAAGGTGATGGTTCATGAATAGGCTCAAGTTGTGGTTCAGGGTCTGGTTGTGGTTGTGGTTGTGGTTGTGCAGCCTGAATTACTTCAAGCATTGGTTGGGTAAGAGGTATGGATTCATTGGTGGAGCTCATTTTAGCAAAAATGGTTTTCTGTTGTTTAGGGATCTCATAAAAAGTGTCATGATCCCTAGAACAATATTCTTGTAAATCAAAGACCATTTGCAAAAATCTAGGGTAAGCCAAAGTCATTTTACTTCCCTTGTTTTTACACATCCCTTCAAAAATCATTTTTGAAAAATTATACTTAAGCCCACGTGTTATACAAACCAAAGCACTTGCTATTGACCTGTTTATTTCATTAAAAGAAGTACATTTTGGACTTAAGCATTGTAAAAGGACATGTATCAAATATTTCCAGTCAGAGGGAAATTCCTGCTTATGATATTTATTTAAAGTGACATCAGCAGGAATAGGATAACCCAATTCCCTAAGACCCTGTTCTATTGTTGCAATGGCAAGGGTAGTCACACCATCAGCGTCATCAAGACGCAAAGCTTGGCGAACCAAAGCTTCAGTGACCACCCATGTTCTTCCATGAACAGTAGATGTTAATGTGGTCACTCCATTAGTTGTTGTGGAACTAACATTGTTCCAAAACTGTCTAATGTGTGCGACAGGGACTAATGGTGTATGAGAAAGTGCATACCTCAATGAAGATGCATTTAAAAATGCCACCATCTGTGAATACTGAGGAAATAAAGCATCATCAGCAGTCAAGTAAGCTACCATATTGTGTTGGCTCTTGAACTCCAATGTTAAATTCTTTGAGTTGAATTTGGGTGCCATGATTGAAAGCTGTTTAGGTTATGTGATATGAGAAAAATCTAGGGAGAAAAAATGTTAGACAAGAAAATATGAATACCCAGAATAAAAAGATTAGCCAAATTTATAGGAGAGATACATGATTTTGATTGGTCAAAAATGAGGCGGTTATATTCAAAGAGCAATCATGAAAATCTTGAATCAAATATAACTTATCTCATGCATTAATTAAAAGTAACTTCTCCCAAAAATTACGGCCAAAGATTAGTCAAAAATAACAACTGGGTAGGGCCCACTAGGTGTCAACGGTCAAAAATAGCCCATCAGCGCCCAACGGCTATATTTTCTTGTCAGCGTTTGCCTAAAGCCTTGTCAGCGTCACGATTGGACGTAACAGCGTTTGGAGAAAAACTTGTCAGCGTCTAAAAATAAAAATATTTAAAAAGAAAAAGACCTTAACAAAGTAATTTATCCTAAGGGAAATATCTTACAAGTTGATAATAATTACTGGGCGGCAAGCACTGTCCATTTATGCACACTTGCATAAGCAAGATAGACACAAATGTCCTCTAGAGTCCCTTGCTAACCAAAATACTTACCAACAAAGTTATTTCATAAAATTCTTTGTAACTCCCAGGTAAACCCATATCCAAAGTATTCCCAAGTCTCCCATCAGACCACAACCAAGTCTAGGCCAAAAGTGTCTTGGCAGCATGCATAGATTGTCACCTTTGCATGCTACAGTGCCTCATGGTTTAGTAAAACTAACCCATACTCACCTGTGGACACAATCTATAATTGTGATGAGAGTATTATAAGAATACCCAAGAGTCCTAAAGGTTCCTTAAACCTCCCCTTAAACTATGATACATGAGTTCTCAAAATATATATATGAACATTAAAAAATTTATGTCAAGATAGGAATATAAATATTCCAACCATCATCCATAAACAAAACATGTCCAAATAGCTCTTCAAAGATCCATAAGCAACTCTGTATCCAATGGCATAAAGCTACCATTACCTGCACATTTAGATGAAAACCACAAAACTAACATTTGTTGCTGACAGCGTCCCGACAACACTTATCAGCGTTGAAGGAACTCTTGTCAGCGTTAGACAATAATATCTCCAACAATGGCAAAATAACACTTGACAGCGTTGCATTTACCTTTGTCAGTGTTAGAAAAATAATGTGGAAAATCTAAATCATCTCAAAGACCAATAACAATGCATTATCCTGTACATACTTTTACAAAAAGGTTCCAAAACACATATTAAGTGAGATTAACCATTCCAATATTTGTTACCAAATATTGAAATCTTCCAGCATCAAAAGGTTTAGTTAATAAATCAGCTACATTATCTTCAGTATCTACCCTATCTGGTTGTATTAAACCTTTCTCAAAGCAATCTCTTATAAAATGATGTCTAATTTCTATGTGTTTGGTTTTAGAATGATGTACAGGATTTTTAATAATGCATAAAGTACTGTTATTGTCTACAAAAATCTTGGTATGCATAAAATTATACCCATAATCCAACAGCTGGTTCTGAATCCATAAGACTTGTCCACAACATGCAGCTGCTGCAACATATTCTGCTTCAGTTGTAGAGTTTGCCACCACTGTTTGTTTCTTGCATTGCCAAGATATTAATCTGCTCCCAAGAAATTGGCATCCACCAGTTGTGGATTTCCTATCAAACTTGTCACCACCATAGTCACTGTCTGAATATGCAATAAGGTCCAATGGAGAATCTTTTGGATACCATAATCCAAGATCTGGATAACACCTTAGGTACCTAAAAATTCTCTTCACAGCAAAAAGGTGACATTCTTTGGGAGTCACTTGATGGCGTGCACATGCACACACAGCAAACATGATGTCAGGTCTTGAGGCTGTAAGATACATCAATGATCCAATCATTGATCTATAGTGCCTAACATCCACATCCTTTCCAGCTCCAATTTTTCCCCAAGGGTGTTGTCTATCCATAGGAGTGGAAGCCTCCTTCTCATGTGGAGAAAAACCATATTTCTTCAAGATTTCAGCTACATACTTGTCTTGGGAGATGAAGATACCATCTTCTTTCTGCTGAACTTGTAAACCTAGAAAGAAGTTCATCTCACCCATTGCACTCATCTTGAATTTATCTGTCATGAGCTTGGAAAAATCCTCACTCATTTTTGGATCAGTAGACCCAAAAATGATGTCATCAACATAGACCTGCACCAGCAACACATGTTTTCCTTTCTTCTTTGTAAATAGTGTCTGATCTATGGTGCCCCTTTTGAAACCATTTTCCACCAAGTAAGTGGACAATGTACCATACCATGCTCTTGGGGCTTGATGAAGTCCATACATTGCTTTCTTCACTCTATAAACCTTGTCTGGATTTTCAGGATCTTCAAAACCAGGAGGTTGCATGACATATACTTCCTCAACAATTGTCCCATAGAGGAAAGCACTCTTCACATCCATTTGGTAAACAGTGAAGTTCATACAAGAGGCATAAGCTAGAAAAATTCTTATAGCTTCAATTCTTGCAACTGGTGCAAAAACTTCTTCATAATCAATTCCTTCCTCTTGTGTATAACCCTGAGCTACCAAACGTGCCTTGTTTCTGACCACAATGCCTCTTTCATCTTTCTTGTTTCTTAGAACCCATCTTGTCCCAATTGGTCTCACATACCTAGGACAATCAACCAGCTCCCAAACATCCTGTATAGCAAATTGGTGAAGCTCATCCTGCATTGCTTCCACCCAACTTGGTTCCTTAAGAGCATCAAAAATTTTCTTGGGTTCTTCCTGTGACAGAAAACAGGCAAACAAACATGCTTGTACAAGAGGGGTATCAACCTTCTTGTGTATATTGGCAATAAATCCACCAAGACCTTGATGGGATCTTCTTGTCTGAACTGGAGCCATAACATCACCAATGATTTGAGATGTGGGGTGATCCTTAGCTGTTGAAGTAAGAACTCCTCCTTCAAAAAGTCTGGTGTCCTCAACTTCACGCTCCATGTTGCCAATATCTTCTTCAGATTCTTCTTGATCAACAGAAATCTCTTCATGGACATTGGAAGGTCCACCCTGTTCAAAATGGGAAGAGAAAAGCTGTGTAAAGGTGTCTCCAATGTCTGATCCTTGTTTGTCAGCGTTTGGGCTAACAACGCTTGAACTGGTGTTGTCAGCGTTGGAGCCATCAGCGTCTGAATTGGTCGTGTCAGCGCTTGATTTCCCTTTGTCAGCGCCTGAAGAATCATGCATGTTTGTATTTGGTGGTATTTGAACACCACCATTATCTTTCCTTGCAGCAGTAGCAGCAGCATAATACTCATCTGTCCATATAGGAAGTGTAACAAATTCTTGTGTGGGAGATGATGTAACTGCTGGTGGTCCATCCTCCTTAGCAACCTGTATACCTGAAACACTACCAATTCTCTTTTCCAACACACTAGAAGTTACCTTCACAATGTCTGGATCAGTAACAGGCATATACTTTAAAGCTCTAGACAAAGGTTCTAAGTCAAACAACCAATTTGGACCACTCTCAGGATCACTAGGTTTACTCTCTAAAAACCTAACATGTACTTTTTCAAGTATACGTTTTTCCTTTTTAATGTAAACCCTATATCCTTTACTCTGCACTGAATAACCCATGAAGTAGCCTTCATCACCTTTTGAATCAAATTTACCTAGGGCCTCACTAGTTTCTAGAACAACTACATGACATCCAAAAGGCTTCAGAAAACCAATATTTGGCTTCCTTCCCCAAAGTAATTCATAAGGTGTCTTATTATGTATCTTGTTGACCAATGCCCTATTCTGAACATAACAAGCTGTATTAACAGCTTCAGCCCAAAAGGCTATAGGAAAGTGGGCATCAGCCAACATGGTTCTGGCTGCTTCAATAAGGGTCCTATTCTTCCTTTCAGCAACCCCATTTTGCTGTGGGGTTCTAGCTATGCTAAACTGCCTAGTAATCCCTTTCTTGGCACAAAAATCATCCAACAACTGATTTCTAAACTCACCCCCATTGTCACTTCTAATAATTTTGACCTCATTACCATTCTTCTTTTCAATCTGGGTAATGAAATTAATCAGACTTAGGGCAGTTTCACTTTTCTTGGCTAAAAAGAAAGTCCATGTAAACCTGGAGTAATCATCAGTAATAACAAAACAATACGATTTACCCTTCAAACTTTCTATATTAGTTGGACCAAAGAGGTCCATATGCAATAAGTGAAGTGGTTTAGAACTAGAGTGCACCTGTTTAGACCTGAATGAGACCTTGTGCTGCTTGCCCTTAAGGCATGCAACACAAGAGTGGTCATTGTGGAAAGCCTTTTCAGGCAAACCATCAACTAAACCAAGCCTCACAAGCCTATTAATATTCTTAAAGTTTATGTGCCCTAGTCTCCTGTGCCAAAGATTACTTTCATCTACTGAGGCTTTAGCATACAGACATGACATTTTATTATTTACCTTAATTCCATTAAGATTTACATTATATATGTCTTTATGCCTTGGTGTTCTAAAATCTATGTATTTCTCCTCAGGGAGCTTATAATCTTTGCTTAACACCAAGCACTCAGTATCTGTGAAAAGAACCTTATTTTTGTTATCACACACTTGTGATACACTAAACAAATTATAATCCAGATCTTTCACCAAGAAGACATTCTCAAACCGTAGATTGTTGGTGACAAGGGTTCCTTTTCCAGTAATGGTGCCGTAGCCCCCTCCAAAATATACCTTATCACCATCTTGAATAGGAGAGAAATTGGTCAGATAGTCTTCCTTTCCTGTCATGTGCCTTGAGCATCCACTATCCCAGTATCCATAGTCATTGATCTTCTTCTGAATGCCCTGCACATAAAGAAAACACATTAGTTTTCTTTGGGAACCCAAGCCTTAGAAGACTTGGATTCATTTGGTTGTTCAACAAGAACAGACTTGGTTCTCATAACAACCCCATTTTCATCCCTGTTTGAATGAAATTCCCAGTTAACCCCAATTGGTGTTGACAATGCCTTAGAAATATAATGAAACCTGTTGCATATCATAGAAATACCAGTAGTATTAGGGTTTTGGTCTTGTTTTGGTCTCCATGTTAAGCTAGTAGAAGCTTTAGACCTATTTCCCTGTGGTTGCAAATACCTAGGTTTAGCAGTGTGTCTATCAGCGCTGAAATTTCTCTTGTCAGCGCCCCGATTGCTCTTATCAGTGTTGAACCTAGGGTTTGCTACAGGAACCCATTGCCTATTTGACCAAGTATTTGACTTTTGAAAAGGTCTTAGGCCTTGTGTGTTAGACCCTCTAGAAAAGAATGGGGCTGGTCTAACAACTTGTGAACTTTTGTTCACAAAGGTATTGGGTCTGACAGTGTTTGACCTATGTTGACTTTTGTCAGCGCTGAAATGGTTCCTATCAGCGTTGACATTGGAAGCGTTGACACATTTGTAGGCCAAATGTGAAAAGCTCCCACATGTGTAACAAGCTTTTCTAGACATAGTCTTAGGTCTAGAAGCAAAGAAGCCTGTTCCATGATTACTAACTTGGCTTTTTGGAGACCTAGTATTCCTATACATCTCTGCATACTTAACACTAGGTTTTCTAACAGCTTGTGGGCCAAGGTCAACAGCTTTGCCAGTGATAGGGTGTGTGATCTTAATAGGTTTAGGATCATCAATTGGTTTTGTGATTGGTGTGGGCTCATTTGGACTTTCACACAACAACCCTCCCTTAACAAACAAAGTGTGGTTAGCTTTCTTCCACTCTTCTAGGTCAGTCAGCTTTTGCTGATATTCTTCAACTGGGGAAGTCACTCTAGGTGGAGGAATAAACTCCTCCTCTTGGCATTCTGGCAAGCCAGTCCAAGATAAGTCCTTTGATTGGACACCATAGAAATCCCCAGCTGGTGGTGGAACAACAGTATAATTATTCATCCCAATCCCACTCATATCCTTAGAGTCTCTTTGTTTACTAACACACTCTCCTAGGGATTGTGTGGCCTTATCAAATCTCTGGATTTTAAGACTCACATTATCTTTGTTTTTGTTAGCCTCCTCTAACTGAGCTATCAAATCAAGATTAACCCTATTTACTATATCTTGAACATCCTTACTCTGATGTAACTCATGTTTTAAGATATTTATTTGATCCTTTAAATCAAACTCCATTTTCTTATACTCAGATACTGTCTTTTCTGTTTGGGTAAGAGCAACTTGATAGTTAGATACTTTGCATCTTTCAGTACTTGCCTCATCTAATAATTTAACTATCTCTTGTTTTAATTTTTCAGTATTTAAACGACAACCCTTAGAACAGAAAGCATCATCATATACCTCATTATCTGATGAAGAGGAGGAGTGTGCCATGAGAGCATATTCAGCATGCTCTTCTTTAACCTCAGCAACCAAAGCTCTGTCCTCTTCCTCATTCTTAGCCATCCAGCTCCAATCCCATTCTCCAACACCATCAATTTGTTGAACAGCAACCATGGCCTTGGGATCTGGGTTCTTAATCATTTGGCTAGAAGGCTTCCCAGCATCAGATCTTCTTGGAGATCTACATTCCCTCATAAAGTGCCCCATCCTATGACAGTTGTAGCACTCCACCTTGGATTTATCAAATCCAGCAACATCCTTAGCATTAAAGGTCATCTTCTTCTTGAACCTTTTATTGAACCTGTTTGCTCTTAAACTTACAAGAGCCATAGTCCACTTGATGTCCATCTCTTCCAATTGTTCATCACTTATCTGCTCAAGATCTTCATATGTAATCCTTGAATCACTGGGCAAAGAAGCAATGAATGCACACACAGTATCAAGATCAAAACCAGCAGGTTTAATTCTATCAGCGCCATGATTGTGTGTGTCAGCGCTTGAATACAAAGCGTTGACAGGATATGATCCAGCGCTGACAGATTGACATCCAGCGCTGACACCTTGAGATCCAGTTGCTGAATGTCCATAGAAGTTCATGGAATCAAATTGGCCTTCACTTTGTGAAAAGAAGGCCATGTTGCTGCTGGAAGATTTGTTATCACTTTCCAATTGCCATTCATTCTCCAATAGTCTTAACTTGTTGAAGATGTCATCAAACCTGGAAGTCTTGTGGGTATTATTGATAAGAATGGATCTTGTCTCAATCTTCCATACATCACCAAGGCTTTTGAGAAAAGTAGCATTCAATTCAGGATCATCAATCTGTTTTCCCATGAAGGAAAGTTGACTTGTGATGTCAAGAAGTCTACTTCTCACACTGCTGAGATTCTCATTAGGTTGAGCTTTAAAGACAGCATACTCATGCAATAGTTGCTTCTTCTTTTCTTCTTTTGTGTCAGCATTGCCACCATGTGCTACTTCAAGAGCTTCCCAAAGCTCTTTTGCAGACTCAAATCGTTTGTACTTGTGCTGATTCTCATGACCTAGGGCATGTTTCAAGATATTCAAGATTTTCATGTCCACCCTCTTCTTGGCTATATCTTCAACAGCAACAGCTCTCCCATCTTCAGGCTTTTCCACCTTATCTGATTCAGGACAATTAGGAACAGCTGTCCTTGTGGCAATAGCAGCAGTAATCTTTGCTGCTTTATCGAATGTGTTCCCATATTCGATAATTTCCCAAAGAGTGTAGTCATGAATAGCTATGTATTGCTCAAAATTGGACTTCCAAAGCTCAAAGTTCCTGGCATCAAACATGGGAATTTTGATACTAGGGTTTGAGAAGTTGTTTTGAAGCAAAGCAGGAGGTTGATTTGTGCCAGACATGATGTTTTTAGGGTTTTGAGAATTTTAGGGTTTTTAGGGTTTGGTGTTTTAGGGTTCTTGCGTTACTTAAAGATCAAAAGTTTCTCAACAAGCTCTGATACCACTTGTTGATCCCAAACTTAGATCGATTAAGCTTTGTGTATACGAGATTAGATCAAGTACTACACGTAGAGAAACCTTTGCTTATGAGTAAAGTAACAAAGTGTTATGCGGAATTAACACTTGATCTAAAACACAATGATGTTAAACAAACTTTCACTTGTATTAGAATAATCGTGTTGATTACAATGAAAGGTTTAACTTGCGAATACTATGAAAACTGATATATGACTTTAACCTAAAAGACCTTCTTTTATAGAACAAGAAGTCTTGTACAATAAGCTATGAATCAACTATTCTAGGTAAAGATAATAATAGAAAATACAATGTTGTGCTTATCTTTACCATACATAAATAAAGAAACAAATAAACAAAAGATATTCTATCAGTGTCAATCTTCAAGGCTGTCAGCGTTGACTTCTATCAGCGTCCAATGTCAATCTATCAGCGTTGACTTTCTTCTTATCAGCGTTTGGTGATCTGACCCATATTTTATTCCCAACAATTAGTATATGAGATATGTTATGCTTAGTTAACTTTATCAAGTATAGAATGCCATTTTTAGTAGCGCGCATAATATTTATACCATACTTTATTATCATGGTTAGAATTAGCAGATTATATGTTAGAACGTGAAGTTTATTATATGCTCAGAGTACAGAAATAGCAGAGTAGCGATATCAAAAGAGAACATGATGACAGATAGGTTGTTTTAGTTATGATTCGGGATGAAATATGATGGCAATAAGGACATGTTTATGTGACGCAAGTATTATGACGCCTGGCCAACGTGATAATAGTTACGTCATATAACTTGAAATTATTGGGATCATAAAACGTCCTAAGGAACTTCTAAAATGAACCTAGGCAGACAAGCAGAGCACCGACTAATAGAATGATACGTGTTGATATTAGCAACTAAATAAATAGAATATGATTCTAGAAATATGAATTGTGATTATAGATAGACAATTGAATCTTATATGTCAAAAGTGTTTAACTTTCAGTTCACCAGAAATGACAAGTATTCAAGAAAATCCAGAAATGAGTACAGAAAAGCGCCGACCCGTGAATGTTGAATCAAGTAGACCGAGCATAACCCATGAAATAGCTTCAGATCATATACAGTTGAATGAAACAGTCCAAGATCAAGACCAGTTAAAGAAATTGATAGCGGGTGAGGTTTCTCGGGCATTAGAAACATTAGTTCCAACTCTCGTGAGCAAGGTTACAGAAACTGTTACTCGGGTAGTGAGCAACGAATTCAATAAGAGAAACGATGGTCCACGCACAGGGAACATAGCAAAAAATGCAATCGGGATTAACCAACAACAGCATAACAACTTTGGGTACGAAAATTTCGGGGCATGTGATCCTCCTGAATTTCAAGGTGAACAAGATCCGATACTTAGTTACAGGTGGCTGCTAGATATGGAAGAGGCATTTAATGTAAGCAGATGTCCACCGGAATTTAAAGTTAGGTTTGCTGCATATTTGCTAAGGAAGCGTGCGAAGGACTGGTGGGATTTAACAAAACGTAGTAAGGGAACAGAAGTGATAGACAGGGTAGAATGGCAAGAATTTAATGATATGTTTCTTAAAGTTTTCGCACCAGAAGCGGAAGTGAGAAAGATCTGAAGAGCATTTCTCGGAATGCATCAAACGACAGAGACGGTCAGTGAGTTCACTGGGATGTTCATGGATCGAGCCCGATTTGTACCCGAGTATGCTGATGATGAGAAGAAACAGATGGACCATTATAGAGAATTGCTAAGAAAAGATATTCGGGAATTTGTTTCTACAACAAATTGTCAAAACTTTAATGACTTGATGAATGCAGCACTTGATCGGGAACAAGAAACTATGAGAGATGTACCTAGTCCTCCAAAACCAAAGCATGATCACAAGGATTCTTCTTCAAAGAGGGCAAAAATAGAAGGAGAAAGGAGATACAAATCAGAAATAATGGGGAATAGTCAGAAGTTTGATTATCCAGTATGTAAGATTTGAAAGAAGAGGCACTTTGGTGAATGTCGAGCGGGGAGAAATGAGTGTTATCGTTGTGGTCAGACTGGTCATTTCAGCAGGGATTATGTTAAACCAAGGAGAGTTTATGATGTATGTAACGGAATAGATCATGACAGTAAAAATTGCCCGAAAAGGAAACCCGCAATACAAACCGATAGACAATACAAAAATGCAGACCATAGAGAAATGAGTAATGCAAGAACACGGGGTCGTGTGCATATGACATTAGCAGAAGCAGCAGCTGAGCATGAAGTCGGTGAAGGTTCAGGTAATGTAAATATATGTTTACAAGTTATGTTAGATAGAATTCAGAACTAGTATAAGTGAACTTATCACATGCATAAGAATACGCTTAGCGGGGAGATATAAAAGATGGATAGAAATTAAGCAGAATAGTTTTCTCAAGGGTGTTCGTGAGGACACGAACAATTCCAGCGGGGGAGAGTTGTAACACCCCAAAATCGGGTTTTAGGTATTTTATTACTAAAATGTCATCGTGTAAGTTTGACTACGACTTTATAAGTTGAATGTTTTACGTGATTGGCTAGTCAAATCCCGATTGTCAAATAAGTAAGAATATCTTGTTAATGGTTTTAGAAATATAATTGATTGTTACTAGAATACTTAGTAAAAATTTAAAGGAAATAGTTAATGAAAAGGACTAACGGTGCGAAGTATTTAACACCAAGGACTAACAATCGTTATAATGCAGAAATTACAATTCTACCCTTATGACTTTAAGACTTAGCACTGAAGTAATTAACCACAAATAACACACGTAGATGTGTGTTGGCAGAGTTGTAATCACAGAACTTTAAGAGGGAACTACATCTTTATCCATTAGAAAAAAAAGATCCAACTCCAGGAGCTTCAAGATACAAGGATAAAAGTTGTGGTGATCTTAGTGTGTTACTAACATCATTCAATAGTTAAAGTCTATTCCTCATCAAGGTTAGTGTGATTGTGCCCTAGTTTATATTTTTCTTAATTTGGGGATTATGTGAATTAAGGGTTTTATGAACCCTAGCTTTTATTTGTGATAGAACAAGTTGTTAGAAGACATATTAAGATGAATTATGCTATAAATCATGTGTTTGAATTGTGTATTTTAGGTGGTTAAGAAATGGGTATGAAATCATGTTATGAGCATCTCCATGATTATGTTGTTAAGTTAAAGGGGTGTTTG
The DNA here is from genome assembly GCA_025667525.1 of Glebionis coronaria. Lineage (NCBI taxonomy): Eukaryota > Viridiplantae > Streptophyta > Magnoliopsida > Asterales > Asteraceae > Glebionis > Glebionis coronaria. The sequence continues at coordinate 89,091,920 of CM046878.1, forward strand.
GTTTAAGCTTTTAAAAGTATTCTTCGACATGCTATAAGCACTAATTCTATTGTAAATGATCCATAATATGTTATATAAGCCGAGTTATGAGTTTACACATGACTAAAACTGTTTATGATTGATTTTGGGTCGTTTTGGACATGTTTAAAAACGGGACAACAAGCTTTACAGAAATTTACGCAGACTTTGAAAAATCATAGAAAAATAACCGTAACTCCGTTTGGAGTGTGCCTTATCTTTTCGGAAAGGCGAAAGAGTCTACTTTCTATCAAAATTGGTTTCAGGTCTGAATTCCAGGTGTAAGTGGGTCAAAAACAGAAAAGTGCAGCAGACTGCAGAAATTCTGTATTAAAATGACTTTTAGTAAAAAGTGTTTTAGGATGAAATAGCATCTTACGTGATTATATTTGAGTGGTTTAGACCAATACATGTTAGATATATAAATTTTCAGATTCTAATTGTCCTAGTATGGTCATATTATGACTAGGTACTATTTGAAAGCTTACGGAAGCATAGTCAAGATTTAGAGGTGAGTAACGGATTAACTTCATGTACTAGTTTAAACATGAGGTAAGAATTATGTGTAGCTTCGGTTTTAGCCGAAGGTTATCATGTTTATAGACTCGGAAGAAGTCGAGAATTATTTATCATAATTCGGGTTTAGCCGAAAACTAGTCAAGTTAAGATGCTCACAAGGAGCATCCTTATTATGCTAAGGTTACTCACAAGGAGTATCATATCCATGTTAAATATGCTTACAAAGAGCATCATTGTATAATAGATTGCTTTAGAAATGCATTAATCACATGTAGCGTGCCCAAGAAGTGCATGATATAAAATTCCCGTTCAAGCATCCTAAGTGGATGACCCGTGCTTGTATAATAGCATCCTAAGTGGATGACCCAAGCATCCTAAGTGGATGACATGTGTTTAATTCAGAAATAACGTCCTTTGTGGATGACCCAAGTCAAACAAGCACATTCAAGTTACGTGACGACTAATAGTCGTACCATATATAGAATTATTTGTTTATAGATTCATGTATTATATTTACAAGTATTATTCAGATTTCGTTATCTCACTAAGTCGCAAGGACTTACCGTTCTCAGTTTATGTCTTATGTAGGTAATTGAAGATAGATGTTGGGGGCTTGTAGATAGTAACTAGAAGTGCATTTTGGGAGAAGACAGCTACGCTCGACATAGGTGACGAGCGACTCATTCTAGCACTTTGATATTTCTTGTAACGCCCCTTATGTTTTCAGAAGTCTAAAACAGCGTCGAATCATGTTATGTTAAGTTTCAAGTAGTCTTACTAGTTTAACATCAAGTCATGTAAGTAGTGGGTCGAAAATGGGAGCGTATGGCAAACTCCCTAATTTTGAAGTAGCATGTTTCCGTTGCCATGTTATGTACAAAAATGTTTCAAGTTATATATATATGAACTTTATGTTAAAGTTTTGAATGGGTTCCATGTCGTCACAGTGTGTATAATTTTTTTTTTACTCGTGTCAAGGGCGTTTCACCTAACGTCCTAAATCTTTTTTGAACAAACGTCCTAAATTTCACTGAACCCTTTTGCAGGAGCCATGCATGCATGTTAACACTTAAACATCTCCCAGCGAGCGAGTAATCCATGTTACATTTAATCACACTTTCTCATTTCAAAAGGTAAAATGCAATTTTTGACGTTTGATTATCGTAAAATTACGAAAAAACCCTCAAATCAAACCTGATGTAAAACTACCCATAAACTTTTTGTTTTCATGCGAAAAAAAAACTTTTAAAACGTTAAAACTTAACTTTTCGTCGTTAACTCCCTCACGTGTGTTTTAACTTTTCGTCGTTAACTCCCTCACGTGCAACGCACGTGAGGAAATTTTCGTCATTTCAAGTCGTCTCAATCACGCCAGCCCATCCTTCACATTTCCCTTCGTGCGAAACAAGTTCCCAAAACCATTTTCTCGCGAATAAATAAATTCTAGGGCTAAATTTGCAACATCAAAGTTGCAACATTCACTTGTATCTCGACAAAAAATACACAACTGGTTCAATTAAAAGCGTACTACCAACCAAAAATTCGTTTCATTTTCTTATCTATCAACTATAATGGCGTATAAGAAAGAAATCGTTTTTTAAATGCACAATAACATATTTTTTTTACATGGTCCATTGAGGTATGTGAATGGCAATCTTAGTCAAATTTGTGGCTTTGCTTTTGAGAGCAAGATTTTTAGTATTGGCCTAAATCATATTTTTTACTAGGATTGGTAATGCGGAAAAATGAACATTGTTCTTTTGTTTGCCTAACAAATCGTTAGAAGAAGGTTTGAAGTTGATTCACACAGACAAGGATGTGCATACGAAATTAGAAGTGGTTTGTATGAATGATTCAATTGATTTGTATGTTATTCACAAGAAAAAGAAACTAGCTCTGCTTATTTCAAGAACTTAGATTTAGAGGATGCATGTGGGGATTTTTTAGGATTGATAGAAGATGATGCTAGGTTGCGTTGCTATAGTTCAGCTCTTTTGAGACTAAACATCGTTTTCACAAAAGGAAGAGGAACTATAGAAACCAAACTCAGGGTGGTATAAACAGAAGTTTGAAGAAAGCGGTTGTCGTAACCATAGGTCGAAAGAGTGATGGAAAGGGTACAAAGAAAAAGAATAGAGAAGGGAAACAAATGAGTGATGGAAAAGGAAAAGAAAAGTGAATGAGAGTAAGAGTGAGTCTGAGACTTCATTGGTGAAGAAGAGAGTTATAGAAAAGGTAAAGGGATCATGGTTGAAGGTGATGCGAGTTTTAACCCAAAAAAAACATGTTCCGTATTGTCATTAGAGAGGGCGAATCTTTGAATGTTAGAACTAGGCCTAGAATCATTTTGAATGTGGGGGAAAGTCTGCCTTTGTTGTTAATGTGGTCCGAATTAAGGGTCGTATAAACAGATTTGTTGTACTTGGTTTAAGAGCCTGAAACAAGTTATGTGAGCATCAAGATTTTAAGATCAATAATTGCGTACTAGGTCTTAGAGCACCAACATTTGTGGGAAACCAGTGAATTGAAACGCATATCCCAAGAGGTGTTGTGACAGTTGCTAATATGTGTTCTTGTAGTTGCTGTTATAAGGAGTGTTTTGGATAGTGTATATAACTATTTCTACTACTTTTTAACTAGATAAATCTAGCATAACCTAGGGTATTCATATTTTGAGGTGTGTTAATTTTGACATTCTCATTGTTATGGCTCATTATTGAAAGTTTAAGGGTTCTTGCAGGCCATTACATATGATCATTCCTAGTATTTTGGAGTTTTTTTGGTAGACTCTCTTATTTAGACCCATTTGGAGTTTCTCTAGGCAGACTCTCCTATTTTTATTCTCCATAAATCTATTTTTGCTAAAAAAAAACAACTTATAGCTTATTTTCTGCTTATTGTTTCTTGTTAGTGATTATTTGCTTTATTTGTAATATAGCTTATAATACGGAGTATTGTTTATTGTAGTAATAATTAGTTATTTTACTACTATGAGTGTTTGATAGTGCTTATCACACTTGTGCTAATCTGCTCCCAAAATCGAGGACTCGAACCTGTAACATCACCTTAACAACACAACACAACAAATTAACAGTTAACGCTTTTGGGATTTTTTTCGCAAAGACTTACAAACCACTTATACTTATAGCCTTATTGTTAACACCTTATCTGAATATTGATTTTTAACTACTTATTAACAAAAGCTTTTTTACTTTTATTTTCTTCTAAACCTTTATGATAGTTTAAGATATTTTGTTAACTTTCTTAAAAGTTATAGTTTAGTTTTACTACGTAGTATTTTAAAATTACTTTCTAAACCCCTTAATTAGAATCTCCTATTTTGACACATTTAGTTTTTAAAAGTATATACCAAACATAATAAATTGGTAAAACAACAACATGAAGCTAGGGATGAAAAAAAAAAACCGAATCCGACGGGGAGACCCGAAACTCGGAATAATTGGGGTGGACCGGGTTAACTTTATTGGGTTATGGGGCGGGTTTGGGGCTTAAACGGGGATTTTTAATCGGGTTTGGGGCAAACGCGGGGAATAAGGTCCCCGACCCGCCCCGCCCGATTAATATACACATATACAAATATAAGTATTTTTATATAGTATTTTCGTACTATTTACATCATAATAAATATTTCTTTAGTATTTTATCTTTTCACTATTGCAAATTATTATCACAGAAACTTGTTTCATGTATTGTAAGTTCTTTGTGGTGTAACATATCATTATTTATGTATAATAGTATCGTTTTAAACTTAGAAGTCTTGTTTGTAATTCATTATTATAAAATTAGTAAGTTTTTAATACTTCAAGCTTATTTCTAACTGTCTAAAAATAATAATAAATGTAAAATGATGTGGTTTTAATAGAAAATTTCACTGAAAGAGGGTACCCGATTAGTACGAAGCGGGTTTGAGGGAGCATTGCGCCCCAACAGGGCACCCCGATTAAATCTACGATGGGGATCGGGGCGGGTTTGGGGAGAACTTTACTAATCGGGTTTGGGGATGGGGACGGTCGCCCCGTCCCAAACCTGCCCCGTTGCCATCCCTACATGAAGCTTTGTTGCAAACTAAAAAACATTAATTTAAACACAATTAACATTTAGAAAACCAAAAGACTAGCCATGTGAACCCCTATCTACCACACATCAACCTTCTAAACCTTCATCAACAAACCAACTCACATCTTCCTCTCCCTCGTTGAACTCGATATTCTCAACAATCTTGATGTGACTATTTATGACAAATTACATCAAGATCCTTGCTTTGCGTATGTCAGCAGTTTGGAGTGACTCGAGCTTGCTCACATTCGCCCTTTTAGCTCTAGACGCATTGCCATTTTGAAGCTCAATAATCAACTCCCTCCACGCGTTACTCGATCAGTCAGTGTTTGAGATTTATTCATCAATTCTATCGCCTGCAACATGTCCTCGTCAATCTCTCTTTGGTAATGGGTAACCATCATTTCAGAAATTACAAATGAGCGCGAGGCACAAACAAGTTCAATACACCAAGTTATGAAATCACAAATGAGACAAAAGGTAATGTGTGTCATTAAGTGTGTGTGTGTGTGTTCGTAAATGTATGTGTGCGTGCACTTAATTATGTAGAAGTTGAAACTTTAATTTCGTTGCAAATATTGTAAAAATGATACCAAAACCAACAAGATCAATTTAATCACTCAACCAACCACCCCTTTAGTGATATCTTTTATTAAAACTATAAACACAAGAAGATGAGTCCCCAACACGGATGCTCACCAAACAATACAAACAGAAAGAGAGATAGTCCCCACTAGGTGGATTCTATCAAATCTATACAAACACTCACGCTTACAAGATCCTAACCAAACTGTAAAAACTAGATCAAGATGATCTAAAACTAAAACTGCAACCAAACCAAATGATCGTAACTGAACGATTGAGAGAGAGTATTTATTTGTGTGTGTGTGAAGAAGAATGAATGAATGAGACGAGTCAACGCCACCAGCTATATACAACTCCCAAACGAACAATTGCACTTAGGTCCCTGCATAAATAAAAAATGTACAAAACAAGAAAGATGCAAATAATATGCCAATAATAATTACATATAAGTCCCTGAATATACAAGCTTGTCAAAAAGTGTTATAACTTTTTAACACCCTCCCTCAAGCTTGTAAACCAAACAAGTTAACCATACCAAGCTTCTTGACCAAGAGAGCATGTTGAAATGAACCCAAAGCCTTAGTTAGAACATCAGCAATTTGATTTTTAGAATCCACTTTAACAGTTCTAATAAGCCCTGAATTTACCTTCTCTCTGACAAGATGCACATCAATATCAAAATGCTTAGTCTTCTCATGCATAACTGGATTAGCAGCAATTTGCATAGCAGACTTATTATCACAACACAAGCTTACAGGAAGCAAATTGGTTATACCAAACTCACTTAACAGCTTGACAATCCACATAACTTCACAAGTAGCAGCTGCCATTGCTCTATACTCAGCTTCAGTTGAGGATTTAGACAAGGTAGCTTGCTTTTTGCTTTTCCAGATAACAAGATTGCCATTAACATAAACACAATAACCAGATACTGATCTTCTGGTTATAGGACATTTAGCCCAATCTGAATCAGAATAAGCAACAACTTTATACCCTTCAGTATTTTTATTAAAACTAATACCATTTCCAGGTGCAAGTTTTAAGTACTTTAACACTCTCAAACCAAAGTCAAAATGTGACTGTAAAGGAGCATGCATGTGTTGGCTTAAACAATGTACAGCATAAGATATATCAGGTCTAGTTAAAGTTAAATAGATTAACTTTCCAACAAGTTTTTGATAGTTGGTAATATTAATCAAATAACTATCACCATTAGATTCCTTATGAGCAAGTACAATATTTTCAGGTAAAGGTGTAACAACAGGTCTACAAGCCAACAACCCATACTCATTTAACAGTTCTAAACAATATTTTCTCTGACTTAAACACAAACCTTTTTCAGTTTTAAGAACTTCAATTCCCATAAAGTACTTAAGTTCTCCAAGATCTTTGATTTTAAACCTATTGTTTAAAAACTTTTTGAACTTATCAATCTCAACTTCAGAATTCCCAGTCAAAACAAGATCATCCACATAAACAAGCAAGAACAACTTAATCTTTCCATCTGTTTTAACAAACAGAGAATGATCATTTTTAGACTGAGTAAAACCAGCATCTAACAATGTTTCAGTAAGCTTATTATTCCATTGCCTAGGAGCCTGTTTAAGACCATATAAAGATTTTTTAAGCTTACAAACTTTGTTGTCACCAGGTTTAGAATATCCAGATGGTGGAATCATATATACTTCTTCTTTTAAATCACCATACAAAAAAAGCATTATTAACATCCATCTGATAAAGACTCCACCCATTTTGCACAGATAAATCAATCAAACATCTAACAGTACTCATTTTAACCACAGGACTAAAAGTTTCCTCATAGTCTATACCCTCCCTTTGGTTACAACCTTTGGCCACAAGTCTTGCCTTATATCTTTCAACTTCACCAGTTGAAAGATATTTTATTCTATAAACCCACTTAGACTTAATAGGCTTCCTACCACTAGGAAGGTCAACAAGATCCCAAGTACCATTTTCATATAAAGCTTGCATTTCAAGATTCATAGCATTGATCCAATTTTGATCATCACAAGCATCTTCATAACAAGATGGTTCATAACTCTTGTTAAGACTAGAAGTAAAACCAAAATTTTTCATATCAAGCATAGCATGATTACAAAACTTATACAAACCATATCTTAGAGAAGTATTAAGCACATAATCATTTAGCTTAGCAGGAAACTTAGTAACTCTTTTAGACTTCCTCTGTCCAACCTCCTCTATCTCATTGTTTAAAATTTTTTCAAGAATCTCATTGTTTAAACCAAAATTGCCCTCAGATCCATCTGTTTCTCCTATGGGAGTTGCAGTTAATCTATTACTACTACTTGGTAAACTATTAACTAAGTCATTTCCAGCTTGATTAATATCAACATCTGGTTGACTATCACTGTTATTAGCTACATCCTCAGTAGCAGAACTACTACCCTCTCTACTCAAAGGAGTATCCCCTTCCTCATCATCATTGGGTCTTGAAGTTTTGAAAGTGTTTTCAGACTCAAAATAATCAAAAAAATTCAAAGTAGAAACTTCATTTGATGACTCTAAAATTTGGTCACTGTTCATTTTATAAGGAAAAACATTTTCATAGAACTTAACATCTCTAGAATATATAATTCCTCTATTCTCAAGACCAAAAAGTTTATAAGCCTTTTTTCCACTAGCATAACCAAGTAAAACACACTTTTCAGATTTTCAGAAAACTTATCATGTGTTTTTAAAACAGTTGCATAACACAAACACCCAAAACTTCTTAAATGAGAAAGGTTAGGTTCTCTACCATACACAAGACAGAAAGGAGATTTACCATTTAAAACAGAGGAAGGAAGCCTGTTAATCAAATAAGCAGCAGTTAAAACACATTCAGACCAAAACATAAGAGGAATCCCCCCCTGAAACATAAGGCTTCTTGCAACATTAAGCAAGTGCATATGTTTCCTTTCAGCAATACCATTCTGTTGTGGAGTATATGCACAAGTAGTTTGATGAACAACACCCTTAGTACTAAGAAAATCATTCATATTTTTATTCACAAATTCAGTGCCATTATCAGACCTAACAATCTTAATTTTCTTATTAAACTGAGTTAAAACAAGATTATAAAAAATCACAAACATTTGAAAAACTTCATCTTTAGTTTTAAGCATATACACCCACACAGATCTACTAAAGTCATCAACAATAGTCAAAAAATATCTGAATCCATCTTTGCTAATCACTTTATAAGGCCCCCAAACATCAAGATGAACAAGTTCACCAAGACACTTAGATTTATGTTCACTTAAAGGAAAAGATTCTCTAATTTGCTTAGCCTTATGACAAACATCACAAGGCAAATCATTATTAACATTTTTCAATTCCAAAGAACCCTTTAATAGCTGTAAAACCTGATTAGCAGGATGACCCAACCTATTATGCCAAACATCTTTAGACACAAAACATGTAAAATACTCACAATTACTAACAGCAGGAACATTATCAGCTTTATCAAACAAATATAGACCAGCAAATTCACTACCAGTCCCCAAGACAGTTCCTTGAATCAAATCCTGAATATAGCATTTAGACTCATAAAAAACAACTCTAAGTTTACTATCTTTAATCAACTTATTAACAGACAGTAAACTAACACAATACTCAGGAACAACCAAAACATCAAACAAAATAACACCATTATTAAGTTTCAAATTTCCAACATGTGTAATCTTAGCTAATGTGCCATTAGGATGTCCAACAGTAAGTTTTAAGTCAGACACATCAACAAGATTAAACATATTTTCAGTGTTATTAGTCATGTGTTGATTAGCACCAGAATCAACAATCCACCCAAAATGATAACTCACCCCATCAGTTTTAACAGTAGCACAATAAAACTTATAAAAACACTGGTTAAAAAACACATTGCAATTAAAAAAGGAACAATTTCCAATACCTGCCACATTAGCCTGAACTCTTGAAGAAGAACCATTGTCATTGAGCAGACTCATTAACTTGAGCATCTGCTCATTACTCAGAGAAAAAACATTGTTGCTGTCTTTATTAAACTCCACATTATTACTCTTGTTGTTATTAAAAACATTTGCAGGTTTTAGATTAGGATTCTTTTTAAAACCTGGAGGATAACCAATAATTTCAAAACACCTCTCAATGGTATGACCCTTTAAACCACAATGTTTACACAACAAAGAATTATAATTCCCTTTGTTACTTGCATTACTCCCACTGGATTTATTACCATTACCAGTATTACCCCCAGACCAACTACCAACCTTATTCTTATCATCAACAGTCTTAGCCACAAAAGCAGAAACTTGAGTTTTCTCAACTTTAACAGAACTAGAAGGAATCCCCCTATGGGATTCTTCCCTAGAAACAACAAGAAAAGCATCTTTGACTTCAGGAAGGACTTCCCTAGTCAAAATGCTACTCCTTATGGGTTGATAAACATCATCAAGACCCATAAGAATTTGCATTAGCTTAAGCAATTTTCTATGATCAGCAATTTCCAAACCAGCCTCACAAGTACAATCAGGAACTTTAGTTAGAATATCAAACTCTCTCCAATAAGAATTAAGTTTATGATAATACTCAGAAACAGGCAAACCACCTTGCTTAAAACAATTAATTTTCTGAAGCAAATTAAACACAATAGAACCATCAATCCTATCATAAGTTTCTTTAAGTTCAGCCCAAACACTAGCAGCATTATCAGAAAAGACATGGCCAAGATACACATCTTGAGTCAAAGAACCAAGAATCCAGTTAAGAACAACAGCATTACATTTATCCCATTGAGCAAGAAACACAGGACTAGCAAGATAAGTATCTCTAACACGTCCACCATCAACAAAACCAAACTTACCCTTAATTTGCAAAGCAAGTTTCATAGCACTAGCCCATATTCTATAGTTTTCCACACCAGACAGTTTAACAGAAACAATAGAAGCACAATTAGAATCACCAGGATGCAAATGAAGAGGATTACTCTGATCTAAAGCATTAATAAGAATAGCCATCAAGAACAAACAAAACAAACACCAAAACAGAAAGAAGCAATAAAAACAGCTAAACCAAACAGACTAACAAGAACCAACAACCAAAACAGAAAACAAACAAACCAATTAAACTAAACAATTAAACCAAGAAACAAGAACTCACACCCAAGTTTCTCAAAGCTTAACCAACGAGAATGGGACTGACCAGAGCAGGTATCCAAACCACTCAAAAGGTGGAAGGTCAAGATGTTAATCAGCCTGTTTGCTCCCCGTTGACTAAGCAAGATCCACTTAAGAGAAAAGAAGACTTACAGAACGAAAACAGCAGCGGAATATACCAAGAATCAACAAGAATGATCCCAAAAATCCACAGATCAACCAGATCAAGAAACCCTAAAAAGAAAAGTTAGGGTTTCTTCAAATTGACCTTCAGAATCGATCAATCACCACATTAATCAACGATTAACAACTCAAGAACCGTCAAGAACCACCAATTAACCAAAACTCCCAAAAATTAGGGTTTCAAGACAAAACCCTAATGATCACCAGAAACATCAATCGAGCCTCAAGAATCAACCAGGGACTCTGATACCATGTAAAAATGATACCAAAACCAACAAGATCAATTTAATCACTCAACCAACCACCCCTTTAGTGATATCTTTTATTAAAACTATAAACACAAGAAGATGAGTCCCCAACACGGATGCTCACCAAACAATACAAACAGAAAGAGAGATAGTCCCCACTAGGTGGATTCTATCAAATCTATACAAACACTCACGCTTACAAGATCCTAACCAAACTGTAAAAACTAGATCAAGATGATCTAAAACTAAAACTGCAACCAAACCAAATGATCGTAACTGAACGATTGAGAGAGAGTATTTCTTTGTGTGTGTGTGAAGAAGAATGAATGAATGAGACGAGTCAACGCCACCAGCTATATACAACTCCCAAACGAACAATTGCACTTAGGTCCCTGCATAAATAAAAAATGTACAAAACAAGAAAGATGCAAATAATATGCCAATAATAATTACATATAAGTCCCTGAATATACAAGCTTGTCAAAAAGTGTTATAACTTTTTAACAAATATTTTCCTTGAAAAAAAAGTTTTTAGGGTAATAATGACGGGAAGGTTCAGACTTGCAATGTGGAAAATGATTTCGGGGACTTGTTTCGCACGAAGGGAAAGGTGGAGGATGGGCTGACGTGATTGGGACGACTGAAATGACGAAAATGCCTTCACATGCGTGGGTGTTAATAGGACTTAATGACAAAAAGTTAAGTTTTAACGTCGCAGAGGTTTTTTAGCATGAAAGTAGTTGTAAGCAGTTTTGCACCAACTTTGATCTCAGAAGGTTTTTTCACAATTTTGTGATATTTAAAAGACAAAATTGCATTTACCCCCACTTTAAACTATCTGCCAATGGTCTTTTGTATTAATAAAAAACAATTTTTTAACTTAAATACACGTTGCTTAACTGAAATATTTTGATGGTCATGTCTGCCATCTTTCTGACCAATCCATATGTTTGTTACTAATATTTAAACCATATATAAATAATATATCATATATTAGTAAGGCACACATTCGGAGTTATCAGAGAAAAGATAATCGTGGTCAGGAGCGAACTTACGTAATAGTCGAGTGTGACACGAGTTACACTTTATTTTAATTTATAAAAGATAAATTTTTTATAAAACATAATTTTTCTCGACACGTGCAACTCTGATTTTCACCTATTATAAAGCAACCTTATTTGTTATAACTAGGTCGTTTTGCTTGCTCTATGTTTGTAAGGGCACCTTTCCTCACTATATAGTACTGTACATATTTTGTATTAAAATCATGTTTCAGAGTTCAGACAATTTTGTGCATCCATAAACCTTGTTGTCTCCAGTCCACAAAACAACGTGGGGCTGAAATGTACTTTCTAAAATTAGAAGGCGGTAGAAAGCTAGTGTGAATAAACAAAAGAATACATGACAAATTCACAGATACTAGAGAATATTTGCAACTTGCCAAGTTGGTATAAACTTTAGCACAGAAAAAATAACCCTAAAACGTGGAGCTCATGTGACACATTGAAGTTGCCGAGAAATAATGCTAATGGAGTCATGACATGTGGAATAGACTTGCTATTTTTGACATGTTTCATCGACTCATTGCTGCCCAAGTTGTGGGTAGATATGGAAACTAGCCGCCGTTGATTAATCTATGTCCTGCATTCTTGTGATGATAAGGTGACCACGTTTCCATAATTAGAAAACTATAGTATTTTGTGTACTTTCATTTGTTTATTAGAGTATGGTTATCTTGGTGTATAAGTTTTCAGATGTGTAACTTGGTGGTATTCACATTTGATATTTGTGCGCAACAAATTAAAACAGGAAACAGGTTTGTGTAAGATGAAACATGTTGGTGTAACATATATGTTTGTATCGTCTGAATTTTATCATATTGTGGCAGTCAAATAATTCATTGGTTGTTCAAACATATTACTGCAGCGTGTTATAATTGGTTGAGTTAACAGTAAAATGTCAAAAACGGATAAGAGGGAGGAAACGGTGGGCTGGTAGCTGGGCCTAGAGACGGTTAAAGAGGTGTGCAAGTGGTACCGGTGCATCGGGTGTCCACTTGAAAGAGGACCATGTTTTCTTACTATTATATATAAATACGTTATACGTTAAACATGTATGAGTCATGTAATTCAAGCTTAAATAAAAGTTTTCTTTAATTTAGAAATGTAACGGAGCCTTTTAATCATTATTTCCTAAAGCCTTCGACAATAACGGGCCGACCGTGCTTGGCCGTTGGGTTTTGGCGTCATTTCGCATGGTGTATTATGTCTCGACTTGTGTCGAAGTGGCTTTGCGCAATCAACATCAGCTACAAGTGGTGTTATGTATTTTTTTTTAACAATAAAGGTATATGTAAAGTTGTGATATCAGTTTTTTTTTGTTAATTGTCATAATTTCTTTTGCCAACCGCTCTTATCAAAATGTTAGTTCATAACATTTCTTGTGCCGTAACCTACGTGACACATTTTTCTTTATGATATCAATTTTTGATATCAACCGCTGATAATGTTCTAAGAGCAAATAAAAAAGTTATGTGGCAAATATAAGTTTGTCTCCGTTTGGTAGCGGGCTCATAAAGCTTTCGGAGGTTTGAGTGTTTACAATAAGTCGGCTTGTATAAAGTTATAATTGACGTAAAGGCTTATGGAGTTTTTTAAAAATATAAGTCATATCTTTATAAAAAGAGCTAAAAACTTCAGTTCGAGTTGAATCATAAACTATCTATATTAAACTAAAAAAATATTTAACATATATAAAAAATTCATTTAGTTATGCTTTTTGGCAATTTTTCAATAATAAGTATTAGAGAATAATTATTTTGAATATTATATTTAAATAGGATACCATTGGTCTGATCCTCACCATCCATCTCTACTCAATCTAATTGATAAAACTAAAAGTATTTTATTAATTCACATATTTTTATAATTTAAATATTTTTTAAACCGTTAAGTGTTAAAAGAAAAAAAAATATTATCGCAACGAACATTTAATTATTTTTCTACCGATATGCATTATGATATACTTTTTAAGAAAAAAAAATCGTTTTTTTTCTTGTTGTTAAAATTTACGTAAAATATCATATATGATAATCGTGTTTCATCATATATGATAACAGTGCTAAATCATAAATTAATATATGATATTGGTGTTACATCATATGATATTAGTATCATATAAGATCATTTTCGACAATGAAAAAAAACGTGAAAAAAACGAAAAAAATATTTTGTCAAAAGTGTGTCATATAGCATATCTATAGAAAGATAATTAATGCTTTCTGTAATGGTATATTTTTTTCGTACAACAGTTAACGGTTTAAAAGATATTAATTTTTAAAAAAGAAAGTGAAAATAAAATTTATATTTAATCTCATCTATTAGACTAAAGTGAATATAAAATATGAGAATTTATCTTTTATTATAAAAATAAAAATTAATATTCAAATAAATTAAATGTAAGTCTTAACCCAACTCATTTGTCAATACAAATTTTTAAAAATTTCAATTTCAATTTCTCATTAAAGAATGAGCCCGGCCGTAGCCTCAATTTCAACACGATATCAAACGTCATCTCCAACCTATTTTACCAAACATACAATCTAAAGCTGGGGAATTGTGAAAAAACCCACGACCGGGGTTGATATGGTAAAACTCACGCGTGAGTTATCATGAATCTCACTAAAAAGTTACTTAAAACCCACGCGTAAGTTGCGTATCCAAAAAAAAAAAAACCACAACAGTAGGTTTCTTACTACTCAATTTACACAATAAGTGGACCTCACTCATTTTTATCTCACCGAATTAATTATTTTTCTCTCTTTTTTTTTCTTATAGAATCCTCATTTTACTTTTATCTTTTTCACATCTTCTTCTTGAAACACATAATTCATCTTCTTTCACTTCTCCAATAGCGCCGGTACTATGGACACCCGAGAAAGAAATAGCGTTGTGTCGCGTTTGGAACTTTGTTGCTGAAAACACCGTGCCAGGTAATACAACAAATTCTCGTAGTTTTTGAGCTGAGGTTTTGCAAATGATGGAGGGTCATTTAGATGATCCAAGAAAACAAACGTACGATAGCCTAAACGAAAAATGGATGTCCCTAATGCTCACCGTGGGTAAGTTTGTTTAATGTTACCACAACGCAAATCGTATACGGGTAATTGGAGCATATGTGCCGTTTTAAGTATCTTCATTGTTGGGAGGTTTTAAAAACTTTTTCGTGGTTTTTTCCTTCTTAAATTATTCGTGTATCGGTTTTATCTATCCGTGTGTTATGTTTAATATTCTTGTAATGTTTTTATTTACTTGTGTATTGTTTAAGTTTTTAATAAAAGTTTTTGTTTTAATTTATACACGTGTATCGTTTATTCGTTTCATTTAGAAAGTCATGCTGAGTTTTTCCTTCAATCGTATTACCTTCTTGGCCGCAAATGCTCACCGGTTACGGAAGGGTGTTTAGGTAACTTTTTGCTAATGTTCGAGTGGAGAGATTCTTTGGACTTCGGCCGGGTTTGTCCTTCGAATATTTTGAAAAGCTATAAATTAGAAAGTTAAAAAAAAACCCTTAAAACCTTTGTTAATAAAACTTAAAATAATTTTCATGAATTAATTACTCGAATCTTTTTTCTCATTTCCAGTTTCCATGAATAACAAAAGAATATGGGCTTAAATGGCCCAGGCATAAACTTAAAATTGTAAAATAACAAGCAAACAATATATGGGCTAAAACTTCAGGATCATAGAATGTGTGAAATTATGAGTATCTGCTATTGTTTTGGACCAAGAAACTATAGTGGGTATGAATATTGGTTTTTCGTTTTGGGTTATTTTTAACCATAAATATTTTTCATACATTATGTTTAGACTCAGATTTGAGAGAAAACAAAGTTTTGGGAAAAAAAATAAAAAAATTAGCTTCATATAAATGGACCATTTTGATATCCAAAATCACAACACCTAGTTTAAAATTATATAGCCAATCATTCACACATCATAAGCAGTGGCGGACGAAGTGGTTCCTAGAGTTACACGGGAACTCTAGCGTAAACTTGTGTCAAATATATCGATTTTTTTTATAGATCCTGATCCATAATCTTCGGGTTATAATTTTTGGTACTTATAAAATGAACCTACTGGTCTTTGTCACATGGACAGTCTTTAATAGAGACCGGGAAGAGTCACTCAAAACTTTGAAATTTTATTTATATTTACTTAAAGAAAAGACAATTTTAGCATTTCAAATTAACTAATGTAACTTTTGACTCTCCTAATAAATTCATCTAAGTTCCGTTAATGCTTTGTCATAGGTCCGCCAGTATCATCATTCCATACTGACTATAGGTATGAACTTGGAATAGCGACGAGAAATTACATGTGATTCTAATACAAATCACACAAAAAATTCAAGAAAAAAATCGTTAAAAATATATGAAAGTGTCCGTTTACTGAAAGATAAAAATAAAATCGTCACGTTGATGTATTTTTTGTTATTTAAGGACTTATAATTTGAAAGATATTTAACTTTTAAAAAAATATAAATATTTTTTATTTTAATGAAAAAAGAAGTAGTTGAAATTGACTTATTTGATTTTTACTAAATAATTAATGTACATCTTTAAATCTCATATTTCAAGACTTAATTTGTTTTAAAAAATTAATCTTAGTACTTACATTATTTTTCTTTCTTTTCACTCTAAATTTAGGTTCCTTCGAGTGTAGATCATGAATCACAACATTAAGTAGGGTGGTGCCTCGGATTCAAATGTTCACGTCATGTCCATTTAAAGTCAAGGCAATGTCATCATCAGTGATGCTAGTGGGACTACCATGTATCTCTATTTTTAGAAGCTTTCAATTATTTGTTAGCTTGTTACAAAAGCTTTGAAATTGTTTAAAGGGTTAATTACAAATATGGACACAAGTACACTACATGGTCCTTTAACTAGATTTTTTTTTTCAAAATTTCAAAAAAAAGACGTTTACTTTTGATCAACTGATCTACCTACTTAATATTTTGTTACGTGTCCAACTGATCAACTTTTTTTTATTCACAAATATAACTTAACTTACAAATATACCCTCATTTTTATCTTTTTACTCTCACCCTTTACCACTCTATCACCACCACCACTACCAACCTACTATTTCATCACCACCACTACCACACATATTAATGTATCCATTATGGAGCGAGAAGTTATGGATAAGTCAGATTAGATAAGCAATAATTAATGAAATAGCAATATATAGTGATGCAATATAGCTTAAAAGAAACTGAAATGACGAGCATCCAACCTCTGAAAAGATTTGCTTGAAAGAAACTGAAATGCTGACAGCAAAACTTCCATGGCTTCGACCCATTTCAAAACTTCCATGGCTTGAAAGAATCAGATTAGATAATGAATCTGATTCTAATGACTAAATAATCAGTTAAGGAGCTACTGCGACAAATTCGACCCAAGTTCTCATTTGGACTAATCTTATCACTTTCTGCTAGGTGATCGTCTTAAATAGTGGTGGTTGTGATGAATTGGTAGGTTGGTAGTGGTGGTAGTGATGAAGTGGTAGGTTGGTAGTGGTGATGGTGATGAAATGGTAGGTTGGTAGTGGTGGTGGTGATGAAGTGGTAGGTTGGTAGTGGTGGTGGTTATGGAGTGGTAAGGGTGGGAATAAAAAGATAAAGATGAGGGTATATTTGTAATTTAAGTTATATTTGTGAATAAAAAAAGTTGATTAGTTGGACACGTGGCAAAATATTGAGTAGGTATATCAGTTGATCAAAAGTATAAGTCTCTTTTTTGAATTTTGAAAAAAGAAGTCTGGATAGGAAACCATATAGTGTACTTGTGTCCATATTTATAATTAGCCTTTGTTTAAAAGCATGTACAAAGCTCAAACTCCAAAACACATTATCCATCTTTTCATTAATATCTAGCTTAGATACTTAAAAGCTACCTTTGTAAAGCTTGTTCAGTTGCAAAAGTTTCACGAAAGCCATTTAGGATTATGAAAGTAACACAATATGATGCAATAACAAATAAGGAATTAAGGAGTATTAGTTCAGCGTTGTTCAAACACATGACAAACTATACACTTTGGTTAAAAGTTTTACAAAAAGGAGACTATATCATAATAATAATAATAATAATAATAATAATAATAATAATAATAGGGAAATGCAGAGATGTTTTATGGGATTTGTTCAAAATACAGGCGGTCTCTCCATTTTTACGAAAGTGCAGGCAACCTCCCCAACATTAAGGGAAAGTAAGCAGGCGGCCTCCTCAACGTTAACTGCTGTTAAGTTTGACTCGTTTTCTTTGTTTGACTATGGGCATAACCGTCTTTTTAATAATAAAAAAATTAATAAACACATTTCCCTTGTTTCCTATAAATAGACTCGATACAGAAATCTAGTTTCTAGATTTCCCCCAATTTGCAAACCTTATTTTTTTTTCAATAAACCCTATTTTTTAGGTGGTAATTACATGGACTTCTAGGTGGAAAGTCCCTAATTTTCAGGTTTTCTTAGCTCACTTTTCTTATAGTAAAGCTCAGCTCCTTTTAAAGATGTTGAACATCCCATTTTTTCAGTTTCCCACTTTATACCCAAACATCATATCAGTCTTCAACTGAAATTTATCACCACATCATCATGTCTCAGCTCTTCACGAGCACACGTTTGTCATCACGATGAAACCTACTGATTTTTAACCGGATTTAACACTCAACACAACATAAACCGTCACTTTCACAACTCCACATTCAATAAATCCATCAACCAACAAAGTCATTTCACAATTCGTATTTGGTATTTCATCAAACAACTTAACCAATCATATCAACAATTCATCATTACAATTAATACCTCAACTTCGATACTTTTCCCAAAAAAAACGTAATTGATGTTTAATTAAACCAAATCAATCCTATGGCCACTAGAAACGAATCAACCTTCTGGGTAATATCGATTATTTTTTTAGTCGGGTTGGGTTTTGTGTTAATGATGAAGATGATTTTGTTATAGATCCAATTAGTAGCGATAAAGGTATGTTCGGAGGCATTGATGATGATTCGTGAGTGTTTAATAAATTGTGATATAGTGACTTTGATAATAAGGATTTTGTGTGTGAGTTTCGGGTTTGGTAGTGATTGAATAAACACAAAATAGCGAATTTGTAGATCCGATACAAGTGATTTGAATCTGTTATGTTGAAGATAAGATCTTTTGTTTTGGTGTGCTATATTTATTGACTACGAAAAGCTGATTAGATGGTTCATTCGATTATATTTTTTGAAAACATGGGGACAGTTGTTGCAATGGAATAATTAGTCAATTATGTGTAAAAGACGGTCATGCCCCTAGTCAAACAAAGACAACGAGTCAAACTTAACATCAGTTGATGTTGGGGAGGCTGCCTGCTTACTTTCCCTTAATGTTGGGGAGGTTGCCTGCACTTTCGTAAAAGTGGGGAGGCCGCCTGCATTTTGAGCAAACCACATGGAGCATTTCTGCATTTCCCTCTAATAATAACAATAAAAATATTTAATAATGGCTTTTGCCAACATTGAGAAACTTTACAAAAATCATTCGTAATTAAGAGGAGTTTGGCTGACAAAATATTTTTAAAGAATTATAAACTGTAATGTAATTGAAATAAATTGTAATCTGAATAAATTTTAATGTAAAGTAATCATAGTTATAACATAAATTTGTTGTAATGTTTTGCATGAATGGTCTAAGGCAAGGGATGAAGCACCGTCAATTCCGATTTGTGTTATGGTACAGGCTCGCAATACCTATGTTCTTTGAAGGTAGCTTATGCCCGAGTTGCAATGTGCATATGATGGACTAATGGGGAGATCATGCAGTCCACTTTTCTAGTGAAGTGGGTGTGAAGTTTTGACATAATCTGGTACGTGGTATGCTTGTTGATATATGTTCCAAGGTTGGGATCATGGTGCATAAGGAGACTCCAATGGGTTTTCTCTCTAATGTAGGGAAGGATCTACAACCTGCAGACTTGTTACTATTTAATTGGCTTCATGGTAAAGATGCATGGTTGGATGTGACTGGTATCTCTCCCTTTGCTGGTACGGGGGCGACTTCTTGAGTTCTTGGGGTAGCCTTACACAATGACGTGGAGAAGAAAAAGAGGAAGTATGCATCTATATGCGAGGACAGGGGATACAAGTTCATCCCATTTGCTTTTTCCACGCTCGGGGAATTTGATTCGGAGGCTTTGGACAAACCTTTACGTATTAAGTCTATTTCACTCAAATAATGCTAAGAGTGGTACCTTTATATTTCATAAAGTGGGTTTTTGTATTCAGAAAGAAGTGGGAGTACAGCTTGTGTCTAGACTCCCATCCAACTTTATGTAATAGTTTTATAATAATAAGTAAAATGTTATTATTATTATTAAAATGCCAAAACATATATTAGTACCTTAAACTTGACAAAGTAGATCATCTACTACCCTAAACTTTTAAAGGTGGAGAGTGATACCCTAAACTTGAAAAAATAGAATTTATACTACCCTATACTAATTAACTCAACAATTATTATTTTTTTCTAAAAAATATTTTAATAAAATATTTTGTAATAAATAATTTATCCTAAGTATATTTTTGAAAATATTTTAACCAATAATAATTTAACTTTTTTATTTCTTTATATGCATTTATAAATAGAAAATTAAAAAAAAATTATATTTAGTTATAACTTGTTCTAATAATTTTTGAAACAAATACTTAATAATGTAGTATAAAAATATATTAAAAGTAGTGCGCTGTAAATATTTTAGAATTCATTGCTACAATATATTTTTATATTATAAATAATAGATTAAAATACTACATTAATTTTTATAATTAAAAAATAATTAAAGTTTTTAAAATATATATATATATATATATATATATATATATATATATATATATATATATATATATATATATATATATATAGCCTAACTTTTACTTTAAATTATTTAATATAAAATACTTTACTAAGATAATTTTTAGAAAGGAAAAAAGAATCAATTATTGAATTAACTAGTATATGATAGTAGAAGTTTCATTTTGTCAAGTTCAAGAGGATACCACTTTGTACCTTTAGAAGTTTAGGGCATTAGATGATCCACTTTGTCAAATTCAGTGTACTAATATGTGTTTTGACTTATAAAAAAAATAATGATAATAAAAATAATTTAAGACATTGGAGCGCGTGCTGCTGTACATATTTTCCATAGAATAGGTTTTGCTATTGCTAAAGGGGTGGGAGCGCAGATAGTATCTTGACTCCCATCCAATTTGTTGTAAATCTCTTTTTAGTTCTAATAAAGTGATGGTTATAATAATAATAAAAAATAATAAAAAAATAAAATAATAATAATAATAATAATAATAATAATAATGTCTTACGTCCAGCATATATTTTGTTTTATTCTTGGGAGGGAGGTAAAGATGTGTGCGTTGATCTGACTGGTTCTTCTCCTTTGACTCGTACGGGGATGAGTGACTTTGTTACTGGTCGAGCTGTGATTGATGCTGCACAACGTGAACGATGCAAGTATTTGGCTAAGTGTGCAGCTCTCGGATATGGGTTTCTTCCTTTCTCCTTTTCTTCTTTAGGAGAGTTACACGAAGATGCAGTTGCGTTGCTGAAGCGGATCCAGAGATTTTCTAAGGCTCAAGACATTGGAGCGCGCGTTGCTGTACATATTTTCCATAGAATAGGTTTTACCATTGCTAAAGGGGTGGGAGCGCAGATAGTATCTCGACTCCCATCCAATTTGTTGTAAATCCCTTTTTGTTTCTAATAAAAGTGATGGTTTTATAAAAAAATAAAAAAATAAATAATAATAATAATAATAATATTTTGTTTTTCGTCCGGCAGATATTTTGTTTTATTCCTGGGATGGAGGTAAAGATGTGTGTGTTGATTTGACTGGTTCTTCTCCTTTGACTCGTACGGGGATGAATGACTTTGTACCTGGCCGAGCTGTGATTGATGCTGCACAACGTAAACGATGCAAGTATTTGGCTAAGTGTGCAGCTCTCGGATATGGGTTTCTTCCTTTCTCCTTTTCTTTTTTAGGGGAGTTACAGGAAGATGCAGTTGCGTTGCTGAAGCGGATTCAGAGATTTTCAAAGACTCAAGACATTGGAGCGCGCGCTGCTCGACTCCCATCCAATTTGTTGTAGATCCCTTTTTGTTTTTAATAAAAGTGATGGTTGAATAAAAATAATAATAATAATAATAATAATAATAATAATAATAATAATAATAATAATAATAATAATAATAATAATAATAATAATAATGGAGATTAATCTTTTGAGTAATCCAAGTGAGGTCGCTGCCCCCAAACTTATGAAGACATATATTTCACACGTGTTACTCAAACGATTGAATATGATTTTTCCCTATCTACTCGACAAATGGCTTTGTGGAAGTCTCAAATGGAGGACCATACTTCTGACTGGCTTAGGGTGGTTCCGATCTCTGGGTTGGGACAAACTATGAACATTAGGACTTACAGGTGTGTATTATGTTATCGCTTGGGTGTTCCTTTATCTCTATACAAAAGCCGTGCTCAGCTTGCTCGAGGGTCTCTGTTGGAGATATTTATGGCGACCATGCTGTATCTTGTGCCGATATTGTTGGTATCAAACATCGGCATAACATTGTGTGTGATACCCTTGTCGACATATGTTTTCGGTCTAGGATTTCAGTTGGTAAAGAAGTGGATATTGGGCTTGGTGGAGGGAGGGACAAACCCTTACGTCCAGTTGATATGTTGCTCTACTCTTGGAATGGAGGACCCGATGTATGTGTGGATCTGACAGGTTCATCTCCCTTGACGCAAACTGGGATGATTGATTTTGCACCAGGACGTGTGGTGGTTGAGGTTGCACAACGTAAACGTGTCAAATACGAGGCTAAGGGTGCAAATATTGGATATGGTTTTCTCCGATTCTCATTCTCTTCTTTCGGGGAACTTGAGAAGGATGCGGTTGACTTACTAAAGCGGATCCGAAGATACTCTATGACTCAGGATATTGGGTCACGTGGTGCTTGTTATATGTTTAATAGGATCGGGTTTACTATTGCTAGAGGAGTGGGATCCCAAATTGTTTATAGGCTTCCCACTAACTTTTTGTAAATCCTATTATTCTAATGATAATTACAATTATTATAAAATAATAATAATAATAATATCTCGGCTTCCCACTAATCTTTTGTAAAATCCTATTATTCTAAT
Organism: Glebionis coronaria; assembly: GCA_025667525.1. Taxonomy (NCBI): domain Eukaryota; kingdom Viridiplantae; phylum Streptophyta; class Magnoliopsida; order Asterales; family Asteraceae; genus Glebionis; species Glebionis coronaria. Next base: position 89,114,977 of record CM046878.1, read on the forward strand.
AAAGAGATGTTATAATAATAAAAAAACAACAATAATAATAATAATAATAAAGTGAGATCGCTTCCCCCAAACTCATAAAGAAAATGGCAAATATATATTTCACAAAGGTTATTAAAAATGCAGAATCCACATTTTCTTTATCTTCTCGACAGATGGCCTTATGGAAATCTCAAAGGGAGGATACACTTCTGAGTGGATTAGGGTGGTTCCGATTTCTGGCTTGGGCCAGACTATGAGTGGTAAGACTTACCGTTGTATTTTATGTTATCGGTTAAGTGTTCCCTTATTTTCTGTTCGGAAGCCGTGCTCAGCTTGCTCTAGGTGTTTACGGGGGATATTTATGGAGACAATGTTGTATCATGTGTCGGTATCAATTGCATTAAACATCGGCATAATGTCGTACGTAATACCCTTTTAGACATTTGTTTTAGGTCGGGGATTTCTGTCGGTAAGGAAATTGATATTCGGCTTGGTGGAGGACATGACAAACCCTTACGTCCAGCGGACATTTTACTTTACTCGTGGGATAGAGGGCTTGATGTGTGTGGATTTAACAGGGTCCTCTCTTTGACGCAAACTGGGATGGTTGATATTGTAGCAGGTCGTGCGGTGGTTGATGCAGCACATCGTAAATGAGTAAAGTATGATACTAAATGTTCAGACATTGGATATGGTTTTCTCCCTTTTTTATTTTCCTCGTTTGGGGAATTAGAGAAGGATATGATTGCCTTATTGCAGCGGATCCGGAAGTTCTCTTTGACTCAAGACATTGGAGCACGTGCCGCTGTACATATCATTAATAGGATTGGTTTTGCTATAACTAAAGGAGTGGGGGCCCAGTTATTATCTCGGCTACCCACTAACTTTTTCTAAATTCTTTTATTCTAATAAAATAATAATAATAATAATAATAATAATAATAATAATAATAATAATAACATTGTGTTATTAATAAACAAAATACTAATAATAAAAAATATATAAAATAATAATAATAACAAGAGAGAATTACAAAAATGGTCCTTGTGATTTGGTCAAATTGTACATTTTTTTTGTAATTTTGGTCATTTTGTAAAAATAGTCCGTGTGGGAAACCTTGAAGTTCATTTTGGTCCTTTTGTAAATTGAAATGACTAAAATACCCTCGTCTTCATGCTTTAATTTTTTCTACGGGCGATGGTATTTTGGTCATTTCAATTTACAAAAGGACCAAAATGAACTCCAAGGTTTCTCAAACGGACTGTTTTTGCAATTTTGAAACTCGACGGACCAAACGTGCAATTTGGCCAAACCACAAGTATCATTTTTGCAATAAAATAATAATAATAGTAATAATAATAATGTTTACCGATGTGTGTCATGTTATCGGTTAGGTATTCCTCTATTCAATGTTTTAAGGACGTGTTCAACTTGATCGAGGGTCTTTATAGGGGACATTTATGGAGATCATGTTGTATCGTGCATTGGTATTGTTGGTATTAAGCATCGGCATAACATGGTGCATGATACACTTGTTGACATCTACTTTCGGTTATGGATTTCAACTCGTAAAGAAGTTGATATTGGACTTGGTGGAGGGCGTGTAAAACCCTTACGTCTAGCTGATTTGTTGCTCTACTCGTGGGACAGAGGGCTTGATGTATGTGTAGATTTGACAAGGTCATCGCCTTTGACACAAACTGGAATGATTGATTTTATGTCGGGTCGTGTTGTGATTGAAGTCGCACGACGTAAACGTGTCAAGTACGAGGCTAAATATGCTGATATTAGTATCTTGGTTTTCCACTAATTTCTTGTTAATATCTTGATTTTTTAATGAAGTTGATCTTGTAATAATAATAATAATAATTATTATAATAATAATACTAATAATAATAAATAATAATAATTCACTTTTTATAAATCTTTAAAAGAATTGCAAAAATTGTCTTTGTGGTTTGGCCAAATTGCAAATTTGCTCCGTCAAGTTTCAAAATTACAAAAATCGTTCGTGTAGCAAACTTTGGATTGCACTTTTGTTCCTTTTATGGTCTAAAATTACTAAAATACCCTTGTCCATACACAAAACTAAAGAATAAAGATAAGAGTATTTTAGTCATTTCAGGTCGTAAAATGACCAAACATGCAATTTTACCAAATCACAAAACAATTTTTGCAATTTTGAAATTTGACGGACCAAACCTGCAATTTGATCAAACCACAAGGACGATTTGCAATTCTATGTTATAAAAATAATAATAATAACAATGATAATCATAAATATTTAATATCTTTTTTGATGCAACTCTTTATTCTGTCTTAGAGCTTATTGTCACCGCTCGTGGTCTTGAATTTGGTGATTGACATTTGAGGCTCTCCACGTTACCATTTGTATTTGGGGGTTTGGTGTCTACTTCACATATGATATTTTGGCTATGTATTTTTTGTGTCTATACTTCAATATGCTAGTTTGTAAACTAAGTTGCTCTAACATTTTGATATTATAACTTTTGGGTTTGATTTTGATAATGCCTTTAATGCTTTCAATGCAAAAATCAAGATTGATCATTTGAGTAATTCACGCGAGGTTGTTGCCCCCAAAGTCATAAAAAAACTAACAAATATGCATTTCACACGGGTTACTTAAACGACTGAATATACTTTATCTCTATCTACTCGACACTTCTAACTGGCATTGGGTGGTTATGATATATGTGTTAGGATAGATTATGAACGGTAAGACTTACCATAGTGTGTTATGTTATCAGTTAGACGTTCTCTTATTATCTATTCCAAATTCGTGCTCAATTTGCTTCAGGGACTTTACCGAGGGTAATCTTGGAGACCATGATGTATCGTGCGCTAGTAATGTTGGTATCAAACATCGACATAATCTTGTGCTGATAGCCTTATTGACATATGTTTTCGATTTGGAGTTTCAGTTGGTATGAGGTTAAGTCCGCGTATATCTGATATGGTTTTCTCCCCTTTTTACTCTTATTTGTGAAACTTGGGAATGATGCAATGATCTTACTGATGCGGATCTGAAAGTTTTACATGATTCAAGATATTAGTGCATGTAGTGAAGCTACTAAACATTTGAAGAACAGTTAATGCCCTCTTATATCTAGGCCTTCCACTATACGTTTTTACATCACTTTATTAGAAATTCATAGGAAATACAAGAAATTAGTGGGAATCCGAGATATTATTTGGGCTCTCACTCCTCTAAAGGGCATGTAGTGTTTTTCAATATATTCATAGGTTGCACAACATAAACGCGTCAAGTATGAAGCTAAATGTGCAGATATTATATACGGTTTTCCCCCATTCTCTTTCTATTTTCTTGGGGAACTTGAGATGGATGTAATGAACTTACTAAAATATATCCAAAGATACTACGTGACTTAAGACAATGGAGCACGCGTTGTTGCTCACATTTATAATAGGATAGGTTTTGTTATCGCTAAAAGAGTGGGATCGTAGTATCTCGGCTTCTCAGTAATTTTTTTTAAATATCTTGATTTTCAAGTTAAGGTGATCTTATAAATAATAATAATAATTAAAACAATAAAGAAAATAATGATAATAATACACGTGGGGCTTTGATCGTATCTTGATCTACCATCAACTTCTTTTAAATGTCTTTTTTTCTAATAAGGTAATGTTATACAAGATAACAAGAATAATAACAATAATAGGATTAGTGTATTCCAGGTCGTGCAGTGATTGAGGCGGCACAACGTAGACGTGTCATGTATAAGGCTAAGTGCACGAATATTGGATACGGTTTCTTCCCTTTCTCTTTCTCTTCTTTTGGAGAACTTGAGAAGGATATTGTGAGCTTACTAAAGCGGATTCGATGTTTCTCCGTGACTCAAGATATTGGAGCACGTGCTACTATTCACATTTTTAATAGGATTAGTTTCGCTATAGCTAAAGGAGTGTAGGCCCAATTAGTATCTCGGCTTCCCACTAACTTTTTGTAAATCTTATTATTCTAATAAAATGATGTTAGATAAAAATAATAATAATAATAATAATAAAATAATGATAAATGAGTGAGAGCTCAGATAGTATCTCGGCTACCCACTAACTAAAAAAAGTGTTGATTATAATTAAAAAATAAATAATAATAATAATAATAACAATAACAATAATAATAATAATAAATCTATTAGTAATGCTAATATCATCATCATCAACAACAACAAAGGAATAATACTAATATTTTATAAATGTTGATGCTTTAGAATAAAAAAAACTAAACTACAACGTAATTCAAGACCTTTCATCCGACTTATTATGTAATCTCAACTCCCTTACTTGATGTAACTAAATTTAAAAATAAACCAAATGACATACGTAATGTAATCCGAATTACAATTTTTTTAATTTGCGAAACAAGCAACCTACGTAATGTAATATAATTACAACTACATTAAATTACAGTAGATTACAGCGAACCAAGCGTCACTCAAAAGTTATGTATGATTTTCCAATAATTTTATTTTGTATGTGACCATGTGCCAATGTAGCAATGTTGAGTATGAAACTGTACGGTCGTAATGAACATCGTTACGAGATACTATCTAAAAGTAACTTGCACAATGTTCAGTCGTTGAGACATCTTGGTATTTTTTATTTTAGAATTTTTAGATTCGAGCAACAACAGAAAAAGAAAGTTTCTAATTATGAGTCCGTATATAAGCAACTAGCCGGCTACCCGCGCAATGCGGCGTCGGGTAGCCGGTGACTAAATTTATGTCTTTGGTTAAACCACGAAACCATCATTACAAAAACGAATATCTTTTCTGGAGAGAACGACCACAACTTTTTCCGATTCCTCAAAGTGGCCGACAGCAGTTGGTGGTTGAGAGAGAGCGATGGTTTTGTTTTGCATATTTTACATTTGTGTTATAAGATTTTTTGAGACGATATATATTAAAAAATTTAATTGTTTCTATAAACGTGTTAGAAAATGGGTTTTAAAAATGCTTTTATACATTAAGTTACAACATGATTTGAACATTTAATTTTTTGTTGTAACTTCTAATTATATACTTAAAAACAATTAAATTTTCTGTTACAAATTTATATTGAGTTACAATTATTTTTAGATTTTTAATATACATTAATTTCTCAGTAAAAGATAAATCTTTCCATTATATGAAATGTTGAGGCTTAATTTTTTGTGATGAACAAATTTTTACAGAGAGAGGTACTTGTATTTTAGATAAGACAATCATTGTAATATAGCAAGTTTTTCGCGCATTGCGACTGCAAATACCATCTAATAATTTTTTTAGAGAGAAACACTTTTGACAACATATTTTTCATGATAATGATTTTGCGCATATCGGGAATTTAAAAAATACTTTTATCATACACACTGTTTAATTTTAAAACGCATGTGATTCACGATACAATGATGATATCAAAACGATAGTGAGTAGTACTGTGAGGTTGTGACATACTGTTGTTTCTAAAATTAAATATATTACAGCATCCTCAAGGCTACTACATTATGTTTGTCACGATCCTTTTATGTGTCGCTTAAAATATGAGTTAACATGTTGATGTATGTCACTTTTGTATAGTGATCAAATATTAAACAACTTATGACCAATTAAGTTTTCGAAAGCTACTTTTATGAAACGCTTTTTAGCAATATGATTTTTAATAAATGAAATTGTTGACCGTACCTTTAATATTTGGTGGTTATATAAAAATAGAATTTTATAATTAATTCTCACAAGTTTATTTGATTGAATTGAAATCATTTATTTATGAAATAGCAGAGATCTGTAAATGGTCGAGATTTAGTGGATTGTATATTTTATGATAAATAAATGTTTGAATCAAGGTTAAAAGTTTATAATTAAAACAGAAGCCAACCTTTTGGTATCAACGAAAACTACAACTAAACGTATATCCGTTCGTTTTACTTTCCACAGAAAAATAAACAAAATATAAAGGATAACTTACAACAGAAAACAAATTTTGAATTTTTATTTCTAATCAAATCAAGAATCAATTTACTAACACCAAACCTTCTAGAGAAATAACTTTTGTAATTGTTCTTAACTTCTCCTTAACTTTTACGAAAAATCACATGAATCTCGAGTAACTTTTTGCATACACATAGGAGGATGCACACACTTTTATTATGAAGCTTACAATCCTATAACAGAACTACATATATTCTCTTCGTATTCTTAAATATCATATTTCACAATATGAAACATGAACTTTAATGATAAATAATAACGTTGAATAAAGTATTACTGTAACTGGTATGTACCTTGGCTTCCTTCAGGGCAAGGATTACTGACAATTTTTTTCTTCAAAGATATATCACCATAAAGTATAAAAAGATAAAATGATGTATTTGATGATCACACAATAAAAGAGTCGAAAGTTAAAGAATTGAGAGGTTGCCATATCAGAAAATTCCTAGAAATGAAAAACATATATATGAATGGTGTGGACTTCTCATTCATGAGCAACTCAATCTGTAATATAGAAAAAAAACTTATGTGATAATATATAAATGTAATTACAAATTCATAAAAGAAAATATTTTAAATTATTAACAGAGGGAAAGGGGGGCATGGGGTGTAGTTTGTATGAGATTTACAACTAAACAAAGGTCTTACACTCCTACTTATAATAATGTTTTATATGGGCCGTTACATGTTTTTAAATGGGTTGTGTAATGTTGGCCGGTTACAGTCTTATATAATTTAAGACATTTAATTTTCATTATGTGTGTGATGAAAGATTAATTTTTTATTTTCTTAAAAAATAACACACTTTCTTTTTAAAGAAATGTTAGAGGCTTAATTTTTTTAAGACTTCTAAAAATAGAATGGCTTAAATCTTTTATAAAGTAGTATAGATAAACGAAGCTTGGTTACAATTAGGAATATGATAGTTTATGTTTGCTCTAGTTTTTGTTATTTTGACATTAAAACAATTTTTCTTTAGCCATGGTGTAACACCCCACTTGGATAAGTGGACCGTTACGTGTATTTATGGCGTGTCATCAAAGCATAAGGTAAATGTCCTAAAACATTAACTGACCATAAAGGAATACCGGAATCAAACATCGGTAATCCAAACATAAGCCCAAAACATGAAAAGTAAAATACTAAAGGAAAGGACTAAACAATGTCCAAATGAACCGAATAATGTAAGAAATGCATAAAGTAAGAAGTCTGGATAGCTTCCATCCAAATGCACATGATCTCAGAATCCTAAGGGCGTCCTGGTGTACCTGCCGTTAGAACATGAAAGGAAACTACGGCTGAGCATAACGCTCAGTGAACGGATATAAAGCATGATAAGAATATACTGAATGAAACAGGCGATAGAATACTGAAGCTGTAAGACTGATATGTAACATGTGGTAGAACTCTGCATAAAATCTGAGAAACCTGGTTCATATATACTGATACTGAAATATAACTATTGATTCTGAAAACATGCATTTACTGTATTTTATTTTGCCAGAGCTTATATAGGTCACGTGCTGTAACAACCGTGCATGAATAACTGGAGGGGTGACCTCGTCATGCTATAGAGGGGTGACCTCTAAATAACTGTGCTGGGTGGAGGGATCAGCTCCAATGTGAAGGATGTAGAGCACACACCACATTCACCCTGATAACTTGTAACACTTATAAGCCTAGGATGCATCCATACGCCCCACTAATAATACTGATAAAATGGCCAAGCTGAGCTGAGTGGGACGATGCAGGATATCACTCTCCTGCATGTGAGTCACGACACCGGTGCCTCTAGTGTCGTGGTTACGGTACCTCCATAACTAGTACATAAACTGGTCGTGCTTGTATATAATGCTCAGGCAATTTATTTAGTTATTAACATGATTACTGATAAATTTAAACATATACTGGGGAAAACATTTGGCTGAAGACGGGGAATCCTAATCATGCATAGAAAGGAAGTCCTTACTTGTAACAATCGTGAATTTTGAATTATTTAATTTATGATTAAACGCGACATTTTTGGGTTAGACATGTACGTCTATTGAAATCCCCGATTGTTTCCGCGTAAATCGTGTACGTATTTAATTTTTGTATGTATCTTTCATGAAACCTCCACTTTTAGCTAGCTTTACTTGATTTGTTTTATAAATAAAATATTTACAAATCACAATTACGTAAACCGACTCATAGTTAATCAACGCGATTTATAAAATCGTTCTGCACGTGAATAATCAATTATCCAAATTAACCGTAACGTAATTAGAAATGCATTTGCACTTCTTCTAAGTAAACGCGATATACTTTTTTTATACACTCATTTCCCTTAAATCTCACATTCAATTGATAAAGCGTAAAACCTTTCTTCTTGACACTACAACTTTGCATATATTAAAAACATGCAAGAGTAATGTGTACTCCTTATAAGTACAAAATATGCAAATTGGTCCCCCCCTTAGCAATTTGAGAAACCCACGTTTATTTTTATTACTCCATCTACTCCTTTTGAGATCAACCTTGTACAAACACTCCATATTTAATGGTAGTACTTGATGTCTCTTCTTCCCCTCCCATAACCAATGCATATTCCAATTAACCCATGGCTTCTTTGAACCTTGATTGTACAACAGCTTACCATTAATTGAGTCAAGCATGGGAGACCTCACTCCCTTCTTTTCTGCTAAAACCGCACCCAAGACACCAGTATTGTTCTTCCCCATTTTCTTATTTTCCCCATGGTACTTTCAAGTTACTTAACCAAATTACAATTCAACAAACTCAATTGGTTCCCAACTAAATAGCTAAATACCTTAGTTACATATTTTCTCCTATAAATACAACTCTAATTACCTTGTTTATCACACTTTACTAACCATCATAACCAAACAAAACTCCACTCTTTCTTTCACCTTACTTCCGTATCACTGTATGATACAATACCATATTTTCCTCCTTGGTCAAGATAATTCAAGTTACTCAAGTTTGTGAATAGATACTCGGGTTTATGAAATCTTCAGGTTTGTTTTGCCAAGAAAAGAGTGCACGTTGGGTAATCAATGCCGAAGGTTTTGGAGATAGTAGTTTACGTTTATTCTTAGTTCGTCACGTAAACTCGACCTAATTGTGAGTCTTATATCTTTGTTCATATATCATTCATTATGCATTCATCTAGTATTGTGCTTGAATTCTAAAATGGAAAGAAAACGCTTTAACAAGTTAATAATCACCACATACAAACTATGATTTTATGACTCAGAAAGGAGCTCGACAAGGCTGAGTTCGAGCTCATTTTTGACCAAGTTGGACTACGTGTATGAGACGGGTAATAGTTAGGTTTCACAGACGGGCTGGGCAGGAGTCCGTAGCCCCTGAAATCACGTTATTTGGCTGAACAGAAAACAAGTTACATCCTTTTAAAATTTGTCAAGAAAACTGACGTGATAGCGCATATACACATGCATGCGTCTGATTAAAAACATTTCTGTTAAAAATAGTACTACCATATTAAACATCAAAAAAACGATATTAAGTGTACCAACTTCGGACCTAATCTTGAGCAAGTTAAACCGATGGGTAGACGACAGTCAAAACCTACTTTTATAGACGGCCATGCTGGCTATGTAACGATATTTTTGATTCACTCCACGAGTCACTAGCGAACGCGTTCGATTGCTTCAAAAGTTAAGAAAAACCATCATGTATATCAAAAACAAGACTCGTTTTACTAAGCTGCAATTCGACCTTTTTACGACCCATTTAACCACTCGAAATGACCTTGCCTTGAGTTGGTCAAATAACGAAAGTTGTAGACGGTCGCGCCGTCTACATGAATATACTTTTAGTTTGACCCAAAAGTCTTTATCGAGAACCGTAGATTAAATAGAAACTGACCCATTAAACACTTTTCTTTAAAATTGGTTTTACGACTCTTATTTCGAACACGATTTTGACACATCAAACAACGTCAGTTTATAAAACTTAAAACGTGGGCATATAGATGACATGACTGTCTACCTAGCTGCATTTTTAGTTCGTCCCGCGAGTCACTAACGAGCATGTAAACTGAGTTTAAAAACCGGTAAAAACCGCCTTGTTTCGTTATTAATATGAGGCGGAAATGTCGTCCTTTCACGGACATTTTTAGCGTACCAAACGACCTCGTTTTCTTAAACTTAAAACTTGATCTTATAGACACAACGACCACCTATACAATGGTACTTTCGGCTCATTTCGCGAGCCATTATATAGTTAGTTATCCGCCCTTAAAAATCAAGAAAATTGCCCATTTAACAAAACTAAAACAGTAAGCCTCGCTGTTTCATTTCAAAGTATAAATGAATTTGTCTCATGTCCCCCGACATGAGACATGGCATTCCTAAAAATTAAATTTATAATTTATATATTTATTAATTTTATTTTGTTTAATTATTTTAAAATATTTTTTTTAATAAAATGTATTTAGGATATTGGACTCGTTAAACGACTCGGCTAAATAAATTGTCCCAACTGCGAAGTGACGAATATTGCTAAATATATCTTGATTAATGACCACAGTTTTATTAAAACGTTAAACTTTTGCAAGTGTTAAAACGATCGATTTATTTAAATAAACTCAAGCACATACTAGGGGACTAAATGCTACGTTAATTTTCGTGTTGCGTGTATAGTAATACATACCTTATTTAACTTAGGTTATGGATTGTTTCGAGCTATTATTTCTCTATGTCTACATTGTGCTGCTTTACTATTGCCATTGCTTCGAGGTGAGTTTCACAGCCCCACTTTTTACATGTTTTAATATACTTTTGGGGTGAGAACATTGCTTATTTTTACGGATGAACATAAGTGCTAAAACTTGATACGTTTGCCTACGTGATGTCTAAGTCCCCGATATCCTAAGTTGCTTTTAGCCCACTATCATGAACCGTTAATTACTTGTGTGTAAGCGCAAATGTTATGGATAGATCTATTGGGACTGACCTCCCTATCTAATTGTGACTGTGTGGTCAAATTAGATACACTTACATTTGAATCCTCACAGATGCTCCAGGATAGGTATCTGCTTTGGGCTCTTATTATATTGTTGGTTAACGCTTCGGTGTCATGAGCTTAGACGTAGGGATACAAACGTATACTATTTTGATTATAGCCATGTTTGGTTATATGCCGGTTGCCTGATTAAATCTTATGGTTCATCACACTTATTTTGTAACTAAACCTATGAACTCACCAACCTTTGTGTTGACACTTTAGCAATGTTTTTCTCAGGTATCAAGACGGAGGAGTGACTTGGTTGAGCCATGGAGATAATAAATTGTCGTGACTATCTTTTGGGAATCTAAACTTTACTATTATGTATTCAAAACTTAATTTACTTTGTAATGTTGTATCAAATGCTTCCGCACAATTTTATTTAAGTTCAATGAATTTAAAACGACTTTTAATGTCATTCTTTATAATCTATGTCTCATGATAGTCATGATTGTCGCACCCCAGTGGATCCCTACACTCTGATAAATTGGGGGTGTGACATTACTGAAAGGACGGAAATCCGTACCTCGTGTCCAGTAAATAAAATAAGAATGAAAGCTGAGGATCTACTCCGACTTCACGGTTACTACATAAATAAGGGACGTGTATTAGTTACTTGTTCATGATTTATCGAGTCTTTACTTTTTTAGTAGTTTTTATGATCTTACTAGCTTTCCTTAATGTTATACGTTCATGGTTTATTGATTAGCGTATTTCATGATTCGTGTATTGTTATACTTGCTATTTCCATCAAAGTGATCTACACCAATTATCATGACTAATTAATAATGAGAAACTAATCTATGATTTATCCTTGAATTTTAAACTCATTTAGTCCAAAAAATATATTTATATCCTTACTTTAAAGATGATCTTATACAACTACGAATTTGTTAATTCTTATGCTCATGCATACGTAGTAGTACTACATTTCCAAGGAACGTAACCGATCGACTGCGACATTTATTCAACTTTAGGTTTAACATGTGTTAGAAAATTAGGAGCTTTAATATGTTATTGACCTATAACTAGATGTATAAAAGTATTAGTTTTACATTTATAAAAAAAATTCAAAGCATATACATAGTATAATATTTGAAGGCTAAAGTATTTCTTTCTCATTACCCTTCATTTCCATACCCTTTACAATGTTATATAGGTTAAAATCTTTGGCATTACTAGAATGCAAAAAGAAGGAACATGTAGCTACGATTCGTTTTAATTGATGGCTTAGATTGTGATTTGATCATAGTATGATACAGTTCAAAACATACCTTCATGCTAAACAGGGAGGATCGAAACCGAAAACACGAACCCACAAGATTTGAAGAGATACGATCGGATCTGAAACCCAGATTAGACGCGAACCGACACTTGCAATCGACAACCACATGTATACGGATATAAGGGCCAAAGAATTCAGCCGTACCATAAGCTATAATGCATCAGCGAAAACAAAACATTTATCTCTGACGCTCACCGATCGAATCAACAAGAACATAAATATCGACGAGACATGATCGAACCCATATGTCGATGTACTCGACCCACTAAAACACCAATCGCTAACCAAAACATCCAAAGAAAATGAACGAACGACATAACCCACTTAGTCACTCGAACAAGATCTAAATTCATTCACAAACCAGAACGCCGAACTAAATAAGCGAAACTATAACATGGAGACCTGCTCATGTAGGCGAATAGAAAACTAAGCCAATGGAGCCCAACTTATTTTTTTATTTATTTTTGCTCTCCTGCACTTGCTTTGTATGCATATTATATATTTTAATTTTGAACTTATGATTTGTTTTGGGAGGTTCTAAAAAGGAGTATAATGAAACTGTTTTTATAGGAGCATTCTTGTGTCAATCCTCCCGTAATAATCGGTGTTATAATTCTAAAAGATATGAAAAGCGTTCGTGGGTCTTATCTACAAATCAGTCAAAGGTTTTAGAAAATAAATGAGCTAATTAACTAAAATCTTAGTTTAGATTAAACAATTTTCTTTTCTTTTAACACCGCCGGCCCACAATAATGTGTGGTTTTTATTTATTTTTCGACACTTATAATTTATCGTGTAAACTCGTACTTAGTTCTCGTGTTTTAAATTTCTGAAACGTAGTATTTATTTTCTGAATAATAATACTCCGTAATACTTACGTAATCTTTTCTGACATTTATTAATTATTTTTCTATAATAATTACTTACGTAAGGTTTTAAATAAAGTCTGAGACTGCGTGCTATTAATGTTTAAGTATTTTAAGGCGGGTTTTACAACTATACCCCTCTAAAAAAAATAATTCGTCCTCGAATTAAGGATGCGATAATGCTGCGGTTTTACAATTCTCCCTCTCAAAAAGGAAAATTCGTCCTTGAATTTAAGGTAAATTAAGCTGGTGAAGTTATAAAAGCTGAAAGGACACATAGGCTGAATGAACATGAAAGCTGCAAAGACATATAAGCTGAAGGATAATTCATCCTCGAATTAAGACATAATGCTACTGAAAGGTATAAACATGACATGACTGAAGTGAACATGTAACGTGACATGGCTGAAGAGGACATGGAACGTGACATGACTAAAAGAAGTTAACTGAATTTTGAAGGAAAAGGATGAGAAATCCGGATGGACTCCTCCGTTCCGAGTGGCTTCCCGCTCGAAACAGCTCCTTCAAAGGTCTAACACAATGAAAATCTTGGTCCTAACAACCCTATCCTGACAATGCTGAATAGTCTTTAGTTATATACTTGAGATGGATTTACTAAATCTGATCAAATAAATAAACTATAACACGTTGGATGCATGAAATGATACGTACAAAATAGCCTGAAAAGATACATTTATATCTCTGAGCTAAGCTGCTGAAAACATATTGGGACGAACTATATGAACAATTGTGAACGTGGTACGCGATTATATTAGGAACACTGTGCATGGAGTATAACGAATGTGATACGTGAAACATACTGTGAACGTGATACTAGAACATATCATGAACGTATGCTGACTGAGGAAGGAATGCCAAACGATACGGCCTGAGATGTGAACGTCTGCCTGGTTATGGAATAGTTGTGCTAAACTTGAGTCTGATTTCTCAAGCTTTCTTTAACCGTATTCGGTAAGAAACTGAGAAACGTGTATCATGAAATGGCACACGAACTTGAACGTGAACAAATTTATGAACACAAACGTGAGCTCAAATCACAAGATAGCATAAAATATGAACTGAAACAACATCATACTGCGAATGAGACGTAAACGTGAAAGTGAAAATAAACATGAACTTAAAGTGGGCGTAAACATATACTTGATCGTGAACATGAATTTTGTCTGATATGATGGTCGATGGAATGCCTTGAATTCGTATGATTTACTGCTGAATTTCTAACTTTTTCTGCAGACCTGCTACTGCGTGATCCTTTCGGATGAAAGAAACGCGCAGGCTGATTACATGGTTGACGATAAGTTAGATAGTATCATACTTTCTCTGAGCCTATGGTAGCTGATAACAATTTCATGGAATTTCGTCTCATTTCTGTTCAAAAATTTCTAAGGATTATAGTAACTCACTAACATGACGGTGTTCTATCTTGAACCTGCAGTAGGTCAGGCATCTAGATATGAACATAGCTGCATCAATGTGTGATGCGGATTCTATCAAAGTTTTGTCTGGAATTATGGAACATTCTGGTGGAAATCTGGTTGAATAGTCTTAAAACATTTTTAGTGAGAACTGTCGGCAATTTCTACGGTAGTATTCAATTGAGTTCTAGAAAATTTTATACTTCGTTCACAGTCGTCAGTCGGGACCATCAGGTGATGGCCTTCACCTTCGCAGCATTGTTTGAAATTTCTTCCTGCTAAGGTAGAATGGCTCAGAAATGCCACTTTGTTTAATTGGAATTTATGTCTGGAAAGCTGTATATAAAATTTTCTCCTATCGAAGATTCTGTACAACTATGAGAAGATGATTCTCGTGTTTTTCTCTAGAATTTAGCAGGTCAGAATGTGATCAAAGAATATACTGACGATTTTGTCCGCGAAGTCGTATATATAAAAAAAAATTATTCATAAATTTCATACTTATAGCTGGGGCATTAGGGAGCTCAGACGTATAAGTCAAAATTTTAGAGAGACTATAACATGTTCAAAAGCAATCTGGAAAACATCATGTTCTTCTCTCACCACCGTTGATGGCATGATTGCGAATTGTTCTGGAAATATTTAAGACATCGTAGCAGGTCAGGTAACCTCCTATTCGTGGAATGAGTATCGTTTTATGAATGGCGATCTCGTAATTTTCGGTGATCGATACATGATCTCATGGTACCGGCCTTCTTTCTGATAGACAGAAACGGTACACCTCCTGGTGGTGCGTTAGGGCGAATAAAGCCTCGTTCCGGTAATTCTTGCAGCAATTTCTGCAACTCTTTTAACTTAGCTGAAGCCCTGTGATCAAGAGTTATGAAAATAGGTTCTGTTCTTGAGACTAGCTCAATGTTAAATTTCTGTCTCGTGGTTAGGAAGGAATTTCTTGAAAACTTCCTGAAATTATATCTGGAACTCAGGAATAATCTGCTGATCATGAATTTAAGGAATTTCAGAAGTGAATTAGTAACAGGTAGGTAAAAGTCTTCGTAGCTATGGACTGACAAGCCGCGAGCTTGTAAGTTAGACGTAATTTGTACTGATTTTTCTGGTAGAAAGTATAATAATATATTTAGAATTTAGTAAGACAGATCTCGTCGTTAATTGAAAGGAAACCTTAATAATATAGGTGATTCTGTGGAGCCATTTCGGCTGAGAGGTAGGTAAATACCTGGTTTACATAAAGCTGACATAGGAATTACGTGGAGTAACGTGGCGACTTCCACTGAGGGGGTTCGTCTGTAACCTCACATAATGATTACCGTGTGTTTAATCTGAATAATAATCTAGTGGTGGTGACTGAATTTTAATGATCTGATTCATGCGTGGCAAAATAGAACGGGTATACCCCTTTCTGAAGGGTACCCTGAATTTCTGAGGGTCTGGTTTAGAAACATGCTGGAGTTATGAGTTCTGACTCGTATTTTGAGGAAAGATTCGTATGACGTGTACCCTGACTGGTGTCCTAATATGTGTCTTCCGAAAAGATACCTGAGGCCTATGCCTTGACTGATGTCTTGACACGTGTTTTAGTAGATGAATCTGAACAAGGTTAAAAATTTTGGTAACTACTAGGATTGGCGAACCGGCTAGACTACTGACCTCTGTATTTCTGGTCACGTTCGTTCCGGAGTTCCGATGGTTACTGACTGATTATTTTTAAGCACGGTGGTTGTCATTACCGCCTTGTCTGTCAGTTTCCCGATGGTCGTTATTATGACCGAGATTCTAACTGGGAAGGTAAAAGAATGGAATAGAATGGTAATGTCTGATAGTTGAAATTTATTCTTTTCAGAAATTTCAAATGTATAGTTTTCGTCCTTATTCTGTAGAGTCTTCATAGTATAAACAGCATCAGCATCTTGAGAAATCTCCAAAGTATCAACAGCATCAACATTTGTGAGTTCTTCAAGGTGTTAGCAGCATCAGCATCTGGTACAATCTTCAACTCACGAGCAGCATCAGCACCTGATAGAATATCGACAAGTGGCAACGCCTGAGATGGTTGAGGATCGATTAGCAATATCCATGGAGTAGGGTACATGGAGTACACCTCGACTATAGTACATGAAGTACAAACTGAATACTGCACATGGAACATATCTGAGCACTATACGTGGAGTACTAATGAAATACTGTCCATGGAGTATAACTGAGACACTGTACGTGGGGTATGTATGGAATACGGTACAAGGCACTGGTGGAAATTTTATGGGATGATCGGTACTGGTGCCGCTTGTCTGACATAATCAAAGAAATAAATATATTTAAACAGTAGTAAACTGATCTGGAATAAGTAACATGATAGGCTGACAATTTCTGCGTAGACTTAATGCTGGTTGTATAGAGGCTAAAAAGTATGACTAAACGGAGTTTCATCAACATTTAGTATAAAGACATGATTGTTAAAGACCAGAACATGATTTATCATGAAATAGTATTTTACTGTAATCCTTCTGTATCTTAGCATGAAACATTATCATTCTGTTGAAAACATAATACTTGTAAGGAAACATGAAACTAAATCATCATGTAGATGACATCAACGTGAGGGTATGAAAATTTGACTGTTACAAGGAACATAAAAGTCAAATCAACTGAGGTGTAATATCAACTGATGTGGACGGCTATGGTTCAATCCATAGAATTCAAAGAAGAAAACATGAGACTAAGTATGGTCTATTCTGGTTCGATCCATACTGGTCAAAATTTTCTGAGAACTGTCATGTATAGAAATTTATAATCTCGGACTAAATATGGATGGCTGTAGTTCAATCCATACTTGTCAAAATTTATGAAATGTCCTGAAATGACAAAGGTGAACAACTGTGGATCGGTTCACAAAACATCATTTGACTGAAAAGCATGACATTTGACTTAAGAAATGGTGAACGTTTATGGCTGGTTCACCAAGTGATATTTGACTGAAAACATGAATCTGTCATGAGTAAGGGTAAACGCCTATGGTCGGTTTACCAATACAAAATCTGAACGGCAAGGGTGAACGCCTATGGTCAGCTCACCAAAACGAAAATTCGCTAAAAAGCACATGTGACTAAATATGGATTAGTTATGTACCAACCTTTTACTTAGTCAAAACTTTACGAAAACTGACTGATAAATGAAGAAAACTGACTGAATAATCCATGAGAAACATGAAAGATAACAACGCCAAAATCTGGGAAGTTCCTGGTGACTACCCACTAGTCACAGGTCAAGTTTTTGAGCCTACAGGTCGAACCTATAGCTCTGATACCATAATTGTAACACCCCACTTGGATAAGTGGACCGTTACGTGTATTTATGGCGTGTCATCAAAGCATAAGGTAAATGTCCTAAAACATTAACTGACCATAAAGGAATACCGGAATCAAACATCGGTAATCCAAACATAAGCCCAAAACATGAAAAGTAAAATACTAAAGGAAAGGACTAAACAATGTCCAAATGAACCGAATAATGTAAGAAATGCATAAAGTAAGAAGTCTGGATAGCTTCCATCCAAATGCACATGATCTCAGAATCCTAAAGGCGTCCTGGTGTACCTGCCGTTAGAACATGAAAGGAAACTACGGCTGAGCATAACGCTCAGTGAACGGATATAAAGCATGATAAGAATATACTGAATGAAACAGGCGATAGAATACTGAAGCTGTAAGACTGATATGTAACATGTGGTAGAACTCTGCATAAAATCTGAGAAACCTGGTTCATATATACTGATACTGAAATATAACTATTGATTCTGAAAACATGCATTTACTGTATTTTATTTTGCCAGAGCTTATATAGGTCACGTGCTGTAACAACCGTGCATGAATAACTGGAGGGGTGACCTCGTCATGCTATAGAGGGGTGACCTCTAAATAACTGTGCTGGGTGGAGGGATCAGCTCCAATGTGAAGGATGTAGAGCACACACCACATTCACCCTGATAACTTGTAACACTTATAAGCCTAGGATGCATCCATACGCCCCACTAATAATACTGATAAAATGGCCAAGCTGAGCTGAGTGGGACGATGCAGGATATCACTCTCCTGCATGTGAGTCACGACACCGGTGCCTCTAGTGTCGTGGTTACGGTACCTCCATAACTAGTACATAAACTGGTCGTGCTTGTATATAATGCTCAGGCAATTTATTTAGTTATTAACATGATTACTGATAAATTTAAACATATACTGGGGAAAACATTTGGCTGAAGACGGGGAATCCTAATCATGCATAGAAAGGAAGTCCTTACTGAAAGGACGGAAATCCGTACCTCGTGTCCAGTAAATAAAATAAGAATGAAAGCTGAGGATCTACTCCGACTTCACGGTTACTACATAAATAAGGGACGTGTATTAGTTACTTGTTCATGATTTATCGAGTCTTTACTTTTTTAGTAGTTTTTATGATCTTACTAGCTTTCCTTAATGTTATACGTTCATGGTTTATTGATTAGCGTATTTCATGATTCGTGTATTGTTATACTTGCTATTTCCATCAAAGTGATCTACACCAATTATCATGACTAATTAATAATGAGAAACTAATCTATGATTTATCCTTGAATTTTAAACTCATTTAGTCCAAAAAATATATTTATATCCTTACTTTAAAGATGATCTTATACAACTACGAATTTGTTAATTCTTATGCTCATGCATACGTAGTAGTACTACATTTCCAAGGAACGTAACCGATCGACTGCGACATTTATTCAACTTTAGGTTTAACATGTGTTAGAAAATTAGGAGCTTTAATATGTTATTGACCTATAACTAGATGTATAAAAGTATTAGTTTTACATTTATAAAAAAAATTCAAAGCATATACATAGTATAATATTTGAAGGCTAAAGTATTTCTTTCTCATTACCCTTCATTTCCATACCCTTTACAATGTTATATAGGTTAAAATCTTTGGCATTACTAGAATGCAAAAAGAAGGAACATGTAGCTACGATTCGTTTTAATTGATGGCTTAGATTGTGATTTGATCATAGTATGATACAGTTCAAAACATACCTTCATGCTAAACAGGGAGGATCGAAACCGAAAACACGAACCCACAAGATTTGAAGAGATACGATCGGATCTGAAACCCAGATTAGACGCGAACCGACACTTGCAATCGACAACCACATGTATACGGATATAAGGGCCAAAGAATTCAGCCGTACCATAAGCTATAATGCATCAGCGAAAACAAAACATTTATCTCTGACGCTCACCGATCGAATCAACAAGAACATAAATATCGACGAGACATGATCGAACCCATATGTCGATGTACTCGACCCACTAAAACACCAATCGCTAACCAAAACATCCAAAGAAAATGAACGAACGACATAACCCACTTAGTCACTCGAACAAGATCTAAATTCATTCACAAACCAGAACGCCGAACTAAATAAGCGAAACTATAACATGGAGACCTGCTCATGTAGGCGAATAGAAAACTAAGCCAATGGAGCCCAACTTATTTTTTTATTTATTTTTGCTCTCCTGCACTTGCTTTGTATGCATATTATATATTTTAATTTTGAACTTATGATTTGTTTTGGGAGGTTCTAAAAAGGAGTATAATGAAACTGTTTTTATAGGAGCATTCTTGTGTCAATCCTCCCGTAATAATCGGTGTTATAATTCTAAAAGATATGAAAAGCGTTCGTGGGTCTTATCTACAAATCAGTCAAAGGTTTTAGAAAATAAATGAGCTAATTAACTAAAATCTTAGTTTAGATTAAACAATTTTCTTTTCTTTTAACACCGCCGGCCCACAATAATGTGTGGTTTTTATTTATTTTTCGACACTTATAATTTATCGTGTAAACTCGTACTTAGTTCTCGTGTTTTAAATTTCTGAAACGTAGTATTTATTTTCTGAATAATAATACTCCGTAATACTTACGTAATCTTTTCTGACATTTATTAATTATTTTTCTATAATAATTACTTACGTAAGGTTTTAAATAAAGTCTGAGACTGCGTGCTATTAATGTTTAAGTATTTTAAGGCGGGTTTTACACATGGTCAATGAGTTTTGATTTCATTTTCTTATGAATGCATACAAGATTCATCACTAGAAAAAGGATAATGTTAACCATGTCGTTAACTACTTCATTTATGAAATTCATAGTCATATAGATACATGTCCTACCTAGACATAATTTATAACTTGTTATCCTCTTACCTAGCAAGGAAATCTTTTCCTTCATGAAAAGATGATTCATTCGAATCGACATGAGACCCAACTACACTACATTGCCAAAATCTATGTTGTATATTTGAAAAAGGTTGACCTTCTCACCGAGCCCCATTTCTTCTAGGTCCACAAAGACAAAATGTAGGTCTGTCTAATGTTGATATATCAAAAGATACAAGTTCCTTTACATCTACATGGACACAATGCCTTACGTCTCAGTAAACCTAATAAAGGCTAACTAAAGTTACGGTCTCGATGTATAATAACAAATGCTAACTTTGATTCATATTTTATATCGATTATAATATTATGTGTACATATACACACTGATATACTTACTTGAAGTTTATCGTTGTGAGATTCTCATTACTTTTGAATAAAATTATAATTTACGTCTCACCTCTTGTATCTCACGTTAAGAGAGATCGAGTATTATTTAGGTGTTGCGTATGGTTGGATGCAAATTACTTTAGTTATATACTTAAAGAATAATTAAAATTTAGTTATTCGCAAAACAATTGCAAGGTAATATGAGATTTGTATGTCTTCTAAGTCACAAGAGACGACTCACGTAAGTTTTTTCTCATATAAAAACGTTATAACTTTATAATCTGTATTTAAAAATAGTGAACAAAAGGCATCATAATAAAACAACAATGCTCAATCTTGTAATGTATATGAACATGGATATGGTAAGTCACAATCATACCTAAATGAATTAATAATACGACATTCACGTCTTTTATATAACCTTTCAACCTGCTACATTCTAAACATGTTGCTTTTAAAGTGAAATCTATTTTATCTAATAAAATGCTACAAATTACAAGTCCCTTAAGCATATAGCATTAAAAACAATTCCTTAAATAAACCTTATTTACAAGCACTAAAATGGGAGAGCATTAAAAACATTTCCATAAATAAGCCATTTTTAGGCAAAATCTGTGGGTATAACGTTAGCAGGCTCGAGTATGGATTAAAAAGCCCAACTCTCCCAAACCCGACTCACTAATTAATTAGCACGTTCCTCACATTAATTTGCATTAACACATGCAATTCAAATTTTCAAAAGTCAAGTGCTACATTCAGTCAACAAAGTTTGAATGTATTTTTGGAAATGTTTTTATGGCATTTAAAGAGTGAAACGCGTCTCACATTAATGTGAGGAGCGTGCTCCTACATTTTGAATTTGAAAAATTGAATATTAGCAGTATATAAACACCACACAACTCAAACACTTGCTTCCTATTGATCCGTGAGTTTATGATATGCAAGCACTTAGATCCAATACACACCCTTCTTCTCTCATTCTGTGTTGTGCTGCCATAGAACGGAATGGATTGCACATACCATTCCTGCAACAACACATGATCTAAGTGTTACCATTGAGGTTAACCTTAATGGTTGTCACACACTAAACCTGAATAGCTAGCATGTTGATATATTTGTGCTGTCATAGAACGGAATGGATTGTACATACCATTCCTGCAACAGCACATGATCTTGATGCAACCATTGAGTTTAAACTTAATGGTTGGCACATCATAAACATATCTTCCCTGTTGATCTTTTTGTGTTGCCATAGAACGGAATGGATTGCACATATCATTCCTGAAACAACACATGATCTTTTTGCATCCATTGAGTTTAAACTTAATGGTTGACACATCATAAACATATCTTCCATGTGAATCTTTTTGTACGGCCATAAAACTTTATGTATTCCACATAGAAATCCTGCAACTGCACATGATATTTGGCACCATTGAGGTTTAACCTTAATGGTTGGCAGATCATAAACCTGTATCTCAAAATTGGTCTTTCTGTGCTACCATACTTTAGGAATAAAAAAGTGGTCATTCCTGCAACATCACAAACTACAGGCTCACATTTGATTGGAAACATAAATATGAAGATTTAAACATTCATGTTACCATTCTATAATCTTTAAGGTAAAACCCTAAACTTGAGCTTTATTTTTAAAAACAAAATAATCAAAAACAAAATATATCAACATATTTTTACCCGCTGTTGCAGTTTTTGTAATTAATAAATTTAATTATAAAATAACTATATTGATGGTATGATCATATTTTGTCAAGTCAACAACACATTATCTGGTAAGAAACAATTGAACCACTATTTGCATTTATGTAGATAAAGTACACCACAAACAAAAAAATAGGACATTTTTTAGGATATTTTTAAAAAAGTTTAATGGATTTCTTTACCATAAATATATTCCCAGCAAGTTACAAATTACTGTATAAACATTTTTATTTCTTCAACAACAGCTTCTAAATCGTCATTTAAAATTGGAAGTTTCAAACCAAAACTTGATACTCTTTAACAGTTTTTACAAAAACAAATTAGCACGGACAATTGGTACGTCCTTGATTTGTTTCTTCTCTGGTTCCTCTTCTTTGTCAGTTTTTGAAATATGTGCTAAAAAGATAGGGCATCCTTTTAGTATATACTTATGGACTTTAGTGCATGAGATAACACTTAGTCTGGTGTCAGTTCTATCTGAATTTCCTTCTCCTCGGACAATTAGATTTTCTTTTCCCCATGGTATACGGACTAGCTTTTCGTCGCACATAATGGTTGCGTGATATTTGGCTAACCAGTCCATACCAATGATGACGTCGAAACTACCCAAAATTACAGGTATCAAATGAATATCGAATGGATGATTTAGAAGATTTAAGGTACAACCTCTTAAAATAGTGTTAGTTTCAGTGATTTTACCGTCTGCTAACTCGACTCTGTAACAGTCATCTAACGGTGTAGGTGTGATGTCTAGTAAGCTACTAAACTTTGTGGATATGAAACTCCTATCGGCTCCCGTATCAAATAAAATAGTTGCATAGTCTATTGTGCATAGTCTTTTCTACTACATCCCATAATAATAATACCTTTCCATTAGATCTGTCATCTCCTGTTGCCGTTTGTCATCTGCCACCGTCGCTACACCATCTGATGTGATGCTACTATCTCATATATTTTAGATATGTTGCGCTTCCTAGCTTCCACTACACCAGATGGTTTGCTGCTGCTACAGGATGTTTTGCTGCAGTTTTAGGATTTAGATTTAGATTTGTTTGGTTTTGGTTAGTGTTCTCTTTTGTAGTTTTGCTCTTGGGTTATTATACACAGAGGTTACTAAAGTTTGGCCAAAGTAACGATTTTGTTACTAAAGTTTAAAAGCTTACACTTAGGTTACTATAGTATTGATTACCTAAACTCCCCGTTACTCATTATGTTTTAACCTTGAGTAACGCGTTGTTGTGGCTTAAAGCATGACTTGTTTTTTATGTCATGCAAGCTCTTTTGCATTTCACATCTCTTTTCACTCACAGATCGAAAACAATTATTCTTATGCATTTTATTGTCCATTAACTCCAAATATAAACAGTAAAAAAAAAAATGCAATCACTGTATCATAAGCTAATAAACTGGACAATCACAGATAGTGTCAAGCCACTCTTTCTCCACATCTGATATTGTACTTGGTATTGCAGCGATATAAGCCACTCTTTCTCCACATCAGCAAAGAAAACCCATGCTTCTCATCGGACCACCAGGCTGCATAACCCACTCTTTCTCCACATCAGCAAAGAAAACATCTCCAATCGCAAGAACATCATCATCACACGTAAACTTCTCAACCACCTCCTTCATCGTCCTATAATTTGGCTTCTTCACATCCTCATTACTCCACACAGTCTCAAGCTCACCCACACTCACCCCAATCAGTCTCAGCTTCTTAACATGCTCATCGTCAATATAACACGCCTGCGGAAGCGTGGTGGGCCTATAACCCACAGGTCCCAAGATCGAAACTTGGCTCTGATAAAAAGGAGTTGATTTCGTATCTTTTTTTGTCTTCAAACTGACGGGAGCTGATAGATCTAAGCGACCCGTCCACTCCTCTCCGAGTTTCAACGTAATTGGCTTCTCGACTGCAGCCCCATCTACACAAATAGTCTGCCGATACTCTTCATCGCCCAGGAACAATCTTTAAAGATACTGATTAGACCCGATTATACTAATATATATCAATGCAGTAAATTTATAATATAATATAAATCTGTGAATAAAACAGTTAGAATATTGTGTGCATTAAAAATGCAACTTTCTATAACATTTACCCGTTTTGACCCATGTAGCTAAAAACTTTATCTAGCTTATTTGACCTATATAGCTTATCGTTTATCTAGCCTGTTTGTGATGATACACAAAGCAGATGAACCATTTACAATAAAATAGTCGAAATGTCACCTCTAAACGTCATTATAATTTGTCAAATCGACAAGCTGGCATATGTTAGAAATAAAAAATTCACCTATCTGTTAAGTACTCAGGATAATATTAAATACCATAAAAAGTGAAAAACATAAATTACTCATTTTGACCCACCAAATCAATATCTGTAAACAATTAACGAGTGAATATACAACTTTGAATTTTGAAAATGAATGTGAAGTTTGCAGTTTTTCATAGGAAAGATGGCGAGTGAGCATTATACCAATAATTAAACACATTAATGAACTATGCACTCAATCAATTTACCATGCCATGGATCTATAACATAATTGCATATTCTAAATTATATAAAAAAATGAAAGTCAGCTGTACCTGGACAGTCAGCCGCGTTTTGAGTAACTCGAGAGGGTAAGTGCATATGGTAGAGCTAATTCCAGCACAAGCACCAACGATTAGTGACTCTGGCAATCACAGTTTCGCTTGTTCTCCGGGTTTAGGAGCCAAAGTTTTCTTCACCGTATCATAAGCTAATAACTGGACAATCACAGACAGTGTCAAATCACTGATGCAGATCAGAGGGTCCACTTAAGGCGCATTACTAAAGCAAATATATCAAATAACCCAAAAATAGAAGATTGTGAGGAAGTATCAACTTCGTTAACAGATCCCTAGAGACTATTCTTAAATTTATTAAAAAGTTTCCTATTTTATTAGATTCGATGGTAACTGGTACACTATTTGTTTCTATACAAGTGGATACATGCAGATTGTAGAAGATATTGATCAAAGGAAAACGTTATGTAAAGCAGCAAGAAAGAACTATTAATAACATGAAAAAAATGACATCAACAAGTATCTTGGAAAACCTCCTTTGAAGACTGCCGGCAACTCCCAACCATCAAATGAGTTCTAATTGTCTCCAAAGGAGCAACAAAAGTCCTGGAAACAGCACCCGTTATACCCCCACTAATCAACCATCTCAAGGACGGATTTCCAACTTTAATAAATAGTAATGATAATACCTTTTGTTTTTAAGGATTAAATAGGAATTGAAGGGGTGACGTGGACTCTTGTGATTAACGTTGTTGTTGTTGTGGTCGATCTGGAAGGCGGGGATGTCGTTTTGATGGATGAGATGTCGGCGATCTTCTTCATCGTCAGAAGATGATGATGATTCTCGGTGCTCCATTAATGGTGAAGCTGAGATCTGTATAATGGGTAGGGTTGCAACGGGCATGAAATAAAAAAGGGGCCCACCAAAAGCTGACGTGGCATAGTAACCGGTTGCTTAACCGGTAACCCCTCTCATGAGTAATCGGGGGGGGGGGGGGGGGGGGGGGGATAGTTTTCCTGAATGTTTAGTAACAAATAAATCAAACACGTATACTATAGTAACCTAAGTGTAAGGTTTTAAACTTTAGTAACAAAATCGTTACTTTGACCAAACTTTAGTAACCTCAATGTATATTAACCCTTTGCTCTTCATATGGTTATGTTTGAGAAAAACTCACATTTGTGATTCCCCTCACCCTTGTATCAGGGGCGAAACTACTTGGGAAGTGCGGGGGGCGGCGCCCCCCATGGCTCGTAAAAAAAATCAAATTTTAGTGTAAATTTTTTAGGGCCATTTTATTAAAGTGCACCCCATCGTAAATTCGAATTGCCCCCCACTCGGAAATAAAACAATGTAAAAACCTTCAAATTACCTCCGGAAAGAAAAAAAATAATGTAAAAACCTTATATTTGTATCATTATTTGGTGTATACAACGACTACCGTCCAATTTTTTTTTTGCCTCCACTCTTCAAACTTTCTGGTTCCGCCACTGCCTTGTATTGTGTTGCTGCTTCCGTCTCACGATTCTTATGATATATGTCTTGATTTGTTTCAACTTGTTACTTTGTGTATTTTGTTTGACAAATCTCTTTTAATTTTGTCTTTTGTGTTCAATGTAACTTGTTGTGTTCTAAATTCTTCCGTTTGTGAGGTGCGATAAGGTTACGTTCGAAAAAAAAACCTAAACATTTTTTAACTACTTTGAAATTAAAAAAGAAACTCAAAAGAGGCCCCTGGGACCCATTGAACAAATGAAAA
This sequence comes from Glebionis coronaria, assembly GCA_025667525.1. Taxonomy (NCBI): domain Eukaryota; kingdom Viridiplantae; phylum Streptophyta; class Magnoliopsida; order Asterales; family Asteraceae; genus Glebionis; species Glebionis coronaria. The sequence continues at coordinate 89,142,208 of CM046878.1, forward strand.
CCCACAAACACACACACCAAAAAAAACACACACACAACAACACTCACACACCTTCAACAACAAAACCAAACACAGAAATAACACAGAAGAAGAAGACGATCGTCACCATTTTCATTTTTGAATCACCGATCACCACCAAACCAATCAATCAATCACAGTCTCGGTATAAATCACTTTTTTTAATTACTAATTATTTTTTAATCTTAAAATTTGCTTTATTTCATGTCAAAACCAATCCTATAAATCGATCAGATATATCCTATGTTGTTTTGAGGTTTTAATTTTTATATATGATTGTATTTTTTCATTTAATTTCATCGTTCTATGGCTTTGTTTATTGTTAGGTTTTGTTTTTGTTCTGTTTAGAGGTTTTGATGTGTAATGTAAGTTAGGACTTTTGTTAGTTTTGTCCGTTTTTTCGAGACGTAAATCGGATGATTTTTTTGTTTTTTGTTTATGTAATGTTTTGAGTTTTTACAGGAAAAAATGATGGAAGTTTGTTGTTTAAATGAATCTGGATTGTAAAGACTTTAGTTTTTGTTTTTTTGGCGTTTTTTTATGTTTGGTCAGAAATAAAATGAAAATGTGGATCGTGTAGTTTTTTGGTTATAACAATGCGTTATGGTAATGGTTTCATGAACCGGTCAGTTGTATATGTTGATTTTTATGTTTTGGGTATGTTGTTTGGAGTTTAGAAGTTTTGATGTGTAATGTAAGTTAGCTTTTGTGTTAGTTTTCTCGAGATGTAAATCGGATATAATTTTTTCTATTACTTTTTACTGTTTTTTTTTTTTGATAAATTTTGATTAAATGTTTTTTTCTTTTCGTTTGTTGTGTTTAGAGGTTTTGATGTGTAATGTAAGTTAGGTTTTTTGTTAGTTTTGTCCGTTTTCTCGGGACGTGAATCAGATATAATTTTTTGTTATAATTTTTCAGTGTTTTTTAAATAAAAAGTTGATTAAATGTTTTTTTTGTTGTTTCGGTTTTCGTAAATTTAGAGAAAGGAGTTTGATTTACAGGAGTAAAACTCTTGTAACTGAGATTTTGTTTACTTGATTAAATGAAATGAAAATGTGGATTGTTTAGTTTTTTTTTCCGGTTAACAATGTGTGATGGTAATGGTTTTAGGAGCTGTTTAGTTCATGTTTTTTTGATGATTTTGCGGTTTAATGCTTTTTTTTGAAGTCTAGTTATGATGGGTATAAATTTTACGTTTGAGCGTATTTGGAAGGTCACGCGTTAAACATTTACGTGACTTTTTTAGCTGTAAATAGGTGAATTTTGCACGTTCTGTGGAAATTTGTATTACTAGTAAACAGTGAATAGTGAAAAACTGTTTTATCGTTAACTCGTATGTGGCTGAAGTTAAAAGCGAGGGAAAACGTGAACGTATCTTTTCAAATTTGGAAAGTTCTACATTTAAGATGATACACGTCATTAAACTTTGATCTTTAAAAGGCATAATTCAGGAGACATTGTGTTTGTCGTTTATGCCATAAATGAGAAACGTGCAACACTTATAGCTCACGTGCTTTAAATTTGGTATTGTTTTTATCATGCTTACGTTTTTGAGATTTTGCTAGTATTTTACCTTTACCTCTCATATGTAACGAAGAACCACCACCAAATGGCCTCGTGGTAAGGTCTTTGGCTCTCTAACAAGAGGTCAAGGGTTCAAACCTAGCTAGGTGTATACATTTTGGGGTGGCCAGGGAAGGGTCGGAAATGGATTAACCCGGTGAGGCCGCATACGTTTAAGTCAGAAAGGCTCCCCCTCCCCTGGTAACCTGAATAGGGAAAACCACATCCGGTTACCCATTTATATATTATGAAGGAAAAAATGGACCATAGTAGTGAATTTGAGCTAGTACATTTAAATCTTCACTTATTTAACTAGCGTTGTTCTAGCACAAAAAAAGTTATAGTTCTTGTATATTTTATTAATTTTCCCGTTTCTTATTACAGAGATAGTGTGCTGCGAAATTAACGCCCAAACAACAACACCAAAGAGGAATGCTTTGAGGCTATTTGTCTAATCTTTCCTCAACAATGTCCGGGATACTTAATGTAACTTCTTTTCCTTAAAGTATTTCGGTAGTATTTGGACAAACTGGCGTCTATTTGAAATGCCACTCCAGCATCATTACTTACTGTCATTTTTTGTTAAATTTAAATTGGTATGATCATTGGTTTGCAGTCGGGTGTGAATAACTCAGCATCAACATTTCCAGACACCACTGGAAGAGCTTATACTACAGCATTTTCTTCTCAGCTAGGTTCCTCTGCTGGTGATATGAACCACAACGATGCAATGGGTGCGGTCAAGTTTCAGTCTTAAAGACTTTACTTGTTTGATTCTTGTGTGATATCTTCATACTAACTTGGTGAAAGATGTACTAGGGTTGCGAAGCATAAATGGGAACTATAACATTCCTAGCATGCCTGGAGCGTACACATCAAGAAATGCGGGCTTGAATGGTCCTTTGAATGGTGTACAACCTCCTGCGGGAAGCTTATCTAGCGGACGATATGCAGTAAATAATCTTCCTGGCGGACTTTCTCAGGTATTATGAGATTTTAACACTTTTCTTAAGTATTTATCATCCTTTATTGTACACTTTGTAATGTGTGAAAGTAAGATTGGAACTTACGACGTGATGTTCAGTTGTACGTGTTTGGTAAAATGGCCGCCCTTTGATAGAACGAAGTATAAAAGGGAGTTAAATCTGTGTCCCCATCCACTCAAAATGTATGATAAGATTTCATAAGATTGATTTATGACGGAACCAACCTTAATTAGTAATTACACCCCTGTACCCGCATTTAACTAGAAATCTCTTCTCTTACTCTGTTCACTAAAATGTTGTATCCTAATTATATCTTATTGATATGATTTTGCTAACATCCATGTGTGCTCTCTTTTTGGATGAAGCAATCTGCTGTCAGCTCGCTTGGACTTTCAGGGATGGCAAACAGTGGAGGTACGGTGCTGTATCCGTTTGTTTAGAGTATTTTGTTTTTTTTGGGGATATGGTGTTGCGTGTCTTTGTGTCCTTTCTACTTCCTCATATGTTCAAGAATAACATTTCAGGGTCAGGTATAGCTCAAGGTTTGGGGAACAGAGAACAAATTATAAGTTCAATGGCGATGAATAACCTTGTTAATAGTGGAAACATCGGAAGAAGTTTAAGCTCTGCTGGACTGAATATGCCTGGGGTTGCTTCTCGCTTGAATCTAACTGGTAATAGTAGATCATAGCATTTTTCAACATTTTTGGCTTTTCTAAATCTTCTTATGAATATTTTTTCTTTAAATGGTTTTTTTAATGTAACCGTCATTTGGGCATCTGGAATCTCCAGTCTTACTTCATTGTTTATAGTACGTGTGTGTTATATATTCTACCTGTAGTAACTCGCGTGTTGTTTGAATGACTCCTGCGGGAACTTCAGGGCCCCAGATGGCATCTCTTCTAGGAAATTCTTACTCTGGGGCTGGCGGGCCACTTTCACAAAATCAATTTCAAGCAGGCAATAGTCATATAAATTCAATGGCTTTGTTAAGTGAGCTAAATCGTGATCATTCTTTTGACATGAACGATTTTCCTCAGTTAAGTGGGCATCTTAGCTCTGCTGGTGGTTCTCAAAGACAATTAGGTAATCTATCGACTAAAGTATTTTCTAGGTTGTTTTTTCTTCTTGTTTTGAGTAGGCAACTACAGTAATGTTTTGCTTATTTCTGTGCAGGGGGCTTGGCACGCCGGCAAAATCTTGGTTTTATGCAACAAAACCAAGAATTCAGCATTCAAAACGAAGATTTTCCTGCTTTACCCGGATATAAAGGTACACTGCTCATTGCTCATCTTCTCTGATGTTCTTATGTTCTTGTCAAGTAAATGGCTTCAATGGTTTAATCTGATCAAGCTAGCTATATTGTCAACGATAGAATTTTTTTCTTTGATGATTTATTTACTTCGTAAACGGTGTGAACTCAATTGCAATCTTCTGTCATTTACATAGATCTCATTTATTTATATATCATTTCCCGAGTCAAGCAACTCATGGTACGAAACAATCTATTTTTAGGTGTAAATGCTCTTCATGTTATTGTGCATCTATTTCCATTAGGGGCCTAGTAATCTTAAGAGCACCAAGCTATGTATCTTTAGCCTGCTAACAAAAATAGAAAGTGCTCCATCTAATATGTTTGTTCCGAAGTTCATATCTAAAAAGACTTGCACAGTAGTCTACGTCTCTTGTTGGATTTGTTGCAATATTGAGAGTTGTAGCAGTAAGGTCATTCAGTACTACGTTTTGCACTTAATATGATTGTTCTTTGAGTTGATATCAGAAAGCTAGGAGACCTTTATGCTAACAAATAGGATTTTATAAAGTACAGTATTATGATAGTGTCAGAAGCAAAACGATATAGTAATAAGAAATGATTGACATGACAAAATATTAGATTAAATTTACGCCTAAAACTACATGTCAACAAACAGGGGTCCACATTCTCATAGGCCAATAAACGAATAACATGTATATTTAGGCACAAGTTTAATCGTGCCAGTCATTTCTCTATAGTAATCAAGTAGTTGATCAGATGGATCATTGGTTAGTGAATGTGTGCAATATGCTGAAAGTATTAAACAGTATTATAATCAGAAAATGTACGGTAACATATAATGAAACTCATTTATTTAGTAATATTATGCAATATACATTAAATGAAAAACCTTAAAGTATATCAATCATTTTAATGCTAGCAGTAAATTCCTGGTCAATGTGATTATCTGGTAGAGCCTTACGTGTAATAAAGATGAGAGAAAGCTCCAACATGACCGAGTACCGACACTCGAATAATCCACGTGTATGAATATAAGAGAAACCTCCTAAATCTGCCAACTGGACCGACCGTCTCAGAAACTTTTTTTGATCCTCTCTTCTTTTCCTCTTTAAAGGCTCACTTTATCATCCTCATCTAAAACTCCATTTGGGGAAAAAACAATTATCCAAAATTTTTCCATTTATGTTTATTTGATTTGCCGTATGGAGGATTAGAATTGAAGAGTGAAGAAAGCTGAAGAGCTGAGCGAACGGAGATATCAATCCCCAAATTTTTCATTCTACTGTAAAAATAGTTGCACAGACGGAAAAATTAAAGCCCTAATTTTGTAAACAAGTTTTCGTTGCCTGTCAACCTATCTAATCTATCAGTTCAAAGTAATATTGTTCTTTATCTCACTAACCCATGGGAGGTATGCTCATTATTGTATTGTATAACCATAATTAGAATATCAGATTCTATTTCGTAAATCTTATGTATGAGGCATCTATCTCATATTCCAGATTCGATTTCCCATAAATTGGACACTGGAGCGTATTTTTTTTGCCTCTTTTCAATGATTAATATATTGATTTCTTTAAGTATCTTTGGATATTGTTGCCATAGAAATGCCTCGGCATTAATTAATTTATTTTCAAAGTTACTTGGCGTTTTTAGGGCATCAGATAAGTATGGAGTAGTCTTTAAGGATAAGTTGCAGTACATTTAGGTCTGTCAAAATAGGTGGTTAGTGTAAGGGTCAAAATGGGTAAATTTTGGTATCGTCCAAATGGGTCCTGTTTACCTGGAAATAGTTATACTATACGAATAACAATCTAATTATTAGGATAATAACCTCGGATCAACCTATTGATTAGTTTATGGGTCAAAGTGGACAACTCTAGTTTTATCAAGAATCAAGCATTCATACTCAACAGGGGATAATCGCATTATTTTTTACCTTTACTAATATGTCGTCCTGTTATTAAAATTCTATCAGTATTATTCTATTGTTGCTGCCATACTCTTGTAGTTCTTTCAACATCGATAATATCATTAGGATAAGAAGCCAAATATTAATCCTAAAAATAGTCATTTTCGTATTTCATCAAATTTCATTACTTTTATCTTGTTAGTATGTCAGGAATGTTTTACATAAGGAAAATTGTACTTGTTAACGATCACGCTTATTTTCTTCTTATAACAGGTGGTAACGACTTTCCAGTTAATATGCATCAGAAGGAACAGCTTCGCGACAATGTTGTGTCTGGGATGCAATCCCAGCAACATTTGCCGGTACACCTCCAGCCCCTTATTTTTATTAAATATTAATACTGCAGAAAGTTTCTCGTAGAGCAACCAACAATTGACTGCTGTTTTCTTGGCTTTTTTCAGGTTGGAAGATCGTCTGTATTCAGCTTAGGAAATGCATACGCATCACATCAACAACAGCAGCATGCTCCTATCAACGTTGGTCCTTCCTACCTTCCTCCAAACAGTCAAGATCTCCATTTTCATGGATCCGAGGTGGTGTTTACTTCCTTGCAAGTGTATATTATAAAAAAAAAATCATATATTTGCATGTCACAACTTTATATGATTTTTGATTCTTAAGGTGTATTCTTGATCTCTTTTATGAAAAAGTCAATTATAGGGACGAAAATGTAGAGGAAGGAAAAAAAGATATATATTTGTAGTGACCAATCTTCCCCTCCACCTAAAGTAACACAGTTTTTTTTTACAATATCATAATCGAATATCGGCAATTTATATTCCATTTCTTTTAATTTTTGAGACACAAATCCTCCCTTATCAAAAACATTACACTTTCTTCTCTTTTCTTCAACTCGAGAACACATGTTTCTCATTGTTTATTTTCTATCTATACTTGATAATGTATTGTTACTCTTAATAGACATTTTGAAATTATCTGAAGGCATGGCATATGATTTTCTTTAGGCAAGAAACTCAGGGATGCTTGCCACTGGATCAAGGCCGGTAAACATGTCAAACACAGCATCAGGTTCCGGAAACTATGATCAACTGATGCAGCAGTATCAACATTTTCAGAAACAGTCGCAGATACGACTCGCTAGCCCATTTAGGGACCAAGATATGAAGTCCCCTCAAACACCCCAACCGGTTGCTGACAGATTTGGATTGCTAGGTCTATTGAATGTCATAAGGATGAACAATCCTGATTTGACCCCTCTTGCTTTGGGTATTGATCTGATGACACTTGGTCTAAACTTGAATTCACCTGACAATCTGTATAAGAAGTTTTCATCTCCATGGTCTGATGAATCTGCAAAGGGAGAGCCTCATTATGTGATTCCTGAGTGTTTTAATGTAAAACAACCAGCTCCCCTAAATGTGAGTTTTTCTTCCTTGTGAACTTTTCTTTGCTATAAAAAAGTAGCCGTAACATTTTTTACCCATATACTTGTGAACTGGTATTGGACTATGTTTCTATAATGGGTCAAGTTAGAAAAATAGCTTTTCGGAAAATTGGTCAAAGGTTAAGTGTATAAATATTTGTAAACATATTTGACAAAATAGGTATTTATGATGAATTATACTTGACAAACCTGATCCATTATCCAAACGGTCATTTTGACCCATATACCAGCAAAGGGCCACACGGGTAAAATATAGCTTTATGAAATTGGGTTAAATGCGCCGAAGGTCGTCTAATGCAATTTTAATACATCAATTCTTCTATGATTCTTTATTCATCAAAATTAGATTATTATTGGTATAATTTGGTTATGGTTATCATATTTTGTTGTTTGATGCAGCAAGAGAGCTTCTCAAGATTTACTCAGGAGACTCTATTTTATATTTTCTATAGGTGATTTTCTCTCTTCGATAAGTTTCTTTCGCTGTATTCTTTTTGGCAATTAACATTTTCTTCATTCTGACAGCATGCCGAAGGACGAGGCCCAGTTGTTTGCAGCAAATGAACTGTATGTATTAATCTCTTTCAAGTATTTTATATTCCACATGTCTCTTCTGTGTTCATAATTGATGAAGAAAGTTTTCCGCACAAAAGCTAAACTAATGCTTGTGCAAATTGCTGCCTGATGAACGCCTTATCAAGTGTAAATGTGTAATACATTTGAGTCATATTTTTAAATTTGGTGAAGAGTAAATCACTTACAATTAACTGAACAAACCAATCATAATCCTTTAGTGATCAAATTACTTGGAAAATAGGTTCCTCTAAATTCATTTCCAGTCTATATAGACCATATAGAATCCGGGCAAAATGGTTTTGCACGGATTCTAGATTGGATAAAACACAACTAGGGATTTTTTTTTTTAGTTTTGGTCGTGATTTACCGATTTTGATCAGTTTTCGACCGGTTTTATTCGCTTTTGACCAAGATTTTCCTAGATAAAAAAACCAACCCTTGTCTCAAGCTTTCATTTTCTTAGTCGTGGTCTTTAAACGGAGTCATGTAGCAATTTTTTTTAAATCGTGAGTATTTTGGTCTAAGAGATTTCGGTTATTCCTCAAGGCAATTTAGGGGATTTCCATCCTATTATAACATTTTCATTCATACTCCATGCATGGTCCTATATTTATTTCTCCTTCCATCTGTTTTGCTGTATGAGCATAATAAACGCTAAAGTCAGTAGGACCTTGGGCCGAACCTAGCATTTTGCTGATTGGTTGAACTGACCATTGTATCTTTGTATAATTCATCGTCCAATATAAAAATTGATATCAACTCGAGGGCACTTCATAGATAAAATAGTAAGTGAGAGAACATAGAAGAATGTTAGATTCATTTATGCTCTAAAAGTCCGAAGGTTGCACCATTATTGGCTTTGTATATCGTTCATATGTAACTCATCCTTCTAGATTGGTGAAGCAGCTTAGTTTAATCTACTGATTTGTCTTATTTTATATAATTAATTATAATTTGTTGATTATGATGACAGAAACAATACCTTTACCATTATAATGGAGATATGATGCATAAAACTTAGACTTCAGGACTTACAATCTAGTTGGCACATTCTCCTATAGCTCAATTGGTTTATTTATGCGTGAAATACTTGCAACACATATCAACCCATTCGTAATTATGTAAACGAGTAGAATTCCACCTCTGGAAATGGTTTGATATGATCTGAGGCGTTCCCCTGATACGTGATTTATGTGAAGTTAGTTGTTGATTTTGATACATTGTCTCTTGACATTGTGTTGCAGGCACAACAGAGGATGGTTTTACCACCGAGAGCAACGTCTGTGGTTTTCGAGGGCTCCAAACACAGAATTACTTGTTAAGACACTCACTTATGAGAGAGGCTGTTACTACTGTTTCGACCCGAACACCTGGGAAACTGTTCGAAGGGTTCGTATTATTCAATTTCTGCGTCATTATTTCAACATCATAATGCTACATTTTTTCCATATGCATAAGATTATCTCTATTGTGTTCTGCGATGGGAATTTTTTAAGAAAGTAGGAACATAATAATCTCTAGGAGTGTGTTTGGTTCAGAGTCCGTCCCACAAGAAGTGTCCTGCTTGACTTTTTGAAGTCTTTCTTTTTCAACTTTGACCTAAAATATTTTTGTTCTTGGTATATAATGCTTGATGAAAAGTATACCAATGAAACTACATCTAAAACGAAATCCATTCATATACTGTGCGTCAAGTATTAAGGTCAAAGTTAAAAAAAGGCTTCAAAAGTCAAAACTGGATACATATTGTGGGACGGACAGAGTATCATTCTTTGAGCAGTTCGATTACACTTTAATAGTTTCCTGAGAAAAATCGTCTAATTGTTTCGTTTATTGGGTATATTTGGAACTTAAAACACTTGATTCTTGAAATTGTAGACCCAAATACGTTTGATTATGAAAATATAAAGTATTAGTTGGAAATCGAATCACATCACCTTTTCTGTACACCGCCCATTCTTATAATCCATGGACTGGGAACTGGACCATGTGTTGTCGATGCACCCCCATAAACATACACATACACATACACATACATATGCATACAAATATATTCTTGTCGTAAAGTATGATTGTTGTTTGACTTGCAATGCAGGATAACTTTGTTGTTCAGTATGAAATGGTGGAAGAACGCCCAGTGGTCCCCCGTCGTTAGCTATATGAAGTTTCTGAAAACGCAGGCGGTACATGTCATGTTTTCTTGGACTTCAAAGAAGTTGATAAGTTTAAGTCGCTTAGAAGTTATACTATAAGAACCCTAAGAAAGTAAGTAATCCACATGGTTGGGTGCATAATGCAAAGTTTAGAAGATTATGTTAAAGATCAGATATGTTTAAATGCTTCTTCTTAGACTCATGTCGTACAGACAACAGACGTCCTTTAGAAATCTCAAAAAAAAATGTTGTACTTTAAATCTCCTTTGTGCTTGTATTTCTGCTTCATGTTGGCTGTTCTGGGTTTTTTTTAACCCATTTGTGGGTTAATAGGTCGATCTGTGTTTTTTATAGGATCGGATGGACTACCAAATTTTAAGATAATATTAGGACAACTCGCGCTTTCTACAATGAATATTTTTTTTTAGTAAAAATTGGTTTATAAATTATGATCTGAAGTTTTGTAATCTAAAGTCTAAACAATGAACTCGTAGTTCAGATATGTTTAACACAATCTGTCTAATCTGTTTTTTCGATGTCTTTAAGCAGTGTTTATTTGTGGTTGTAAAAACATTGTTCTATAACAAGTTGTTTTGAGGTACTCTTGTTAGCCAATGTTTTAAAACCCCGGGTTTTTGATTTATCTGGTTGAGTTGCCGGTTCACGGGGTCACCATATTGTTTCACAGCTTGGCTCATCTTATCAGTATCTTCTTTCCCATTCCTTGAATAAGCTAGAAGTGTATTGTCCAATTACGCAACCAACATGCCGATTACTTTCATCTACTGTTACTACATTTTCTTTCTTTTCGTTTAAACCAGACGGTTTCAGGTTGGCGGTTCGACCTAGGTCGACTAAAACCCGCCGATCTAACCTGGATATAACTTTCAAGTAGAACCCGGCTTACAAGGGGATTGCTCACCAGTCACCGCTGCCGTTCCCGGACCGGTCGGGTCGAACCGGCTTTTACAACATACGTGGCATAACAAGTTAAAAAAACTGCAATGGGATAAAAACCATTTCAGGCCCATTCAAAAGCTCTAATTCCATCACAGAAAAGAGAACCTTGGACATGTTTTTGAAAACCTTTGACAGTTATTTCCCGCCATATATATTCATCCCACTAATAATTAACTTATGTTTTTCATCTTAACACAGAGAAACACAAACACACAAAATGAAACCACCTCTGATCATACTCATGATCTCAATAATCCTGACGAACCACATCGTATACGGAGGCGTACAAATCATCTCGAAATCAAAGCTCCAAAAATGCCAAAAGGATAACCTCACTCCTCTCAACTGCTCTCAGAAAATCGTTATTGATTTGGCGGTTCCTAGCGAATCCGTAAGCAGTTAATTAAATCCATAACTTATCTATCTATCTATTCACATAGATCAAACTATGCTTATTACTCTTTGTTATTTTTGAAGAGTGGCGCAGAAGCGTCAATTGTAGCGCAACTTACGGAAGTTGAGGATGATTCATCTGAGAACATGAAAACACTCCGGGATCCGCCAGAAATTACCATTAACAAATCGGCCGCCTATGTTGAGTATCACTTGACTTATATTAGAGTATGCGTCTTATCTTAGACGAAACTATGCACTTGTTTTTGGTTTGATGATCTACCATGGTTCTGTTTTTTCTTTTCAGGACGTTGCGTATAGGCCTGACGAGTTTTTTCATCAGACTCGTAAGTGTGATTCTAATGCTGGTTCAAATATTGTGGGACAGTGTGAGAAGTAAGAATCATCATTCTTCAAATGTATCACTGTCTTTTAAATTTATACTACTACTTTTTTTTAAAACAAATTTATACTACTACTTTATTAGCTTTAATTTGAAAATTCACAAATCTCGAGTGAAAACTAAAGCTCTTTTGGGACTATGTTTCTATAAAGCTTCTTTTGTCGCTCAAAACTGTAAATCTCAAGTATAACTTTGTGTGTGATCCATAGGTTGCGAGATGGCAACGGAAACGTTATTGAGCATACTCAGGTAATATTTTACGGAGCTTAGCCTCATCGTACCATTTTGATTATATTAAAATCTACTTTGACACTTTTGTTTTAGCCAATTTGCTGTCCTTGTGGGAAATGGCGTCGGGTGCCTTCATCATGTGGAAATTTTTGTAAGTGCTGTCAGAATGGTTATCTTTTCTATCGATCTTATACAGATTATTTTTCCGATTAATCATTTTTTTTAACAGTTGATAAAGTGACGAAAGGAAAACGGAACACTGCACACTGCCTCCGTTTTGCTAATGAATGGTATGGAATTTAACATTCTTTAGATATCTTGTTCTACGTGTTCAAAAGAATCTTTTCTTTTTTAATATGTTCTTTTGATCGATTTCTTAATATGTTTTTTAAAAATCATATAACATATAAATTCTAATTTCCAGGTTCATATATTTTTAGGATCTCTATTATAGGAACTCTTAACGACATTTTCTTGCCAAAAGATTGTATCCAACTCTAAAACTCGTTTTTTGATGTCTATCTAGGTTCCATGTGTTTGGTATTGGCGCACATTCAATTGGGTTCAGCATTCGGGTTGTACTTAAAAAAGGATCGGAAACTTCTGTAAGCCATTTGTAACAATCTTAATTTGGATGCTGTCATGTTCCAAGATATACTTAGGTTTGATTGTCATATTTGTTATTATTATGGCTTTATATACGTAGGAAGTGGTTATTGGTCCTCAAAATCGAGCAGCCGCATCAGTTGATAACTTTCTTCGAGTTAGCCTCGTTGGGGAATATTATGGATACACTGATGTACCTTCTTTTGAAGACTTCTTTCTTGTTATTCCGAGACAGGTACTATTACCCGCATTACAATTTTAGCCATCTATAAATAGAGATTTCATGACTGATGCAAAATTTCAATATATTCCCGTTTTAGTCATATTTTTTCTGTACATCGATATCATCTAGTGATGGTTTTGTGTCCTGTTGTGTTATTTCAAAACCTGTTTTAATAAATGAGAATTACTGTATTTAAATACTACATTTTTGAATTGAAAAGGTTATGTATATATCCGATTTTTACTTTTATACTATCACGATAAATTACTGGTTAAAAAATGACCCAGATGGGACACAAAGCCATCTTTAAATGGCTCAGACGTATAAACAACAGTCACAGTGACTAAAATGGGACAAATGAAAATTTATGTTGGTCTAAAGGGTGGCCCAGGACAACCAAAAGACTTAGGAACAGATTATTCGAAGTGGATGCTGCTTGAACGAGTGAGGTTCTCGTTAGATGGTATGGAATGTGATAAAATTGGTGTCAGCTATCAAGCTTTCAATGGTCAACCCAATTTCTGCTCCTCACCACGGTATAGTTGTCTGCATAATCAGTTGTGGAACTTTTGGGAAGTGAGTAAATACATTTAAACTCGTCACATTATCACATACTTTTATGTTTATATCAATATTTATATTTCTTTGTCACTTTACATTCGATGTTATAGGCTGATCAGAATAGGATTCAGAGAAACCAGGTCCCTCTTTATGGCCTGGAAAAAAGATTTGAAAGGATAAATCAACATCCAGTTAAGCTCCCATGATTCTAAACAATACTACAATGTGATTTATGTCGCTATCCATTTTTTTATCATCGATCATGGTATACAGAATGCAGGAATCCAGTCATTTTCGATAGGAATACCTGAAGGTCTAACTTCAAATCTTCTAATAGAACTGAGTGCTGACGATGTAGAATATGTCTATCAAAGGTTGGTAATTTTTTTTAAAAGTGAATAAATTCCATAAACTTATTACTTACTACATACGTAGTAATATGTAACTTCAGAATCGAAGATTGTTAATTAACATATTATTTTTTATTCGCTGCAGGAGTCCCGGGCGGATTGTTAGCATCACGGTTCCCACGTTTCAAGCCCTCACTCAGTTTGGAACTGCCACAATCACATCTACCAACACTGGTGAAGTGGAAGCTTCATACAGCTTAACGGTAATTATAGAAACCTTATAGTATTTACAAATTAAATTTATGCTTATCTATTATACTAATTATTTGTTCCTGTTTTTTTTTATTGCAGTTTGATTGTTCTCCAGGTATCAACGTAATGGAGGTACGCATTAATACAAAGCATTCATCTTGCTTCATTTGAAACACTCGAGAAATAAAATTCTATCACTTTGTGGCAGGAACAATTTTTTATTATGAAGCCAAAAGAATCTGTAACCCGATATTATAAATTGTACCCATCAAATGATCAGGCTGCAAAATACGTGTGTAATGGTATAACTTTTTTTTTTTTGCAAAGTGTGTCATGGTATGTGACAATGATTATACATTAGTTTTATAAAAAATGCTCTTAACTTATTGGATATATCAACATGTCAATGCAGCTTTATTGAAAGATTCTGATTTTCATGAAATCGATAAAGCTGAATGTCAATTCACGACAACTGCCACAGTTTTGGACAACGGAACACAAGTATGGCAAACACTTGACGACTTTTTTTTTCCAGTTATTTATCATAGTTATTGTAGATTACTGAATCAAATTACATATATTACTTTTTGTCGCAGACAGCATATGGACCAGGAAAGGATGGTGGCACAAAAGGCTTCTTTGAATCGATTGAGGAATGGTGGCATGCGTTTTGGGAGAGTATGGTTGACTTCATTACTGGAAAAAGTTGCAGGTTATCATGTTATATGTCCATCTGTCTATGTTCAACATTGAATAAAAGATTTCGTTTGGATTTTCTCAAATATTTAACTAAACTTTCTTGAAATGCTTCATGACAACAGAAAGAAATGCTCAAGTTTCTTCGACTTTAGTTGCCACATACATTATCTCTGTATGAGCTGGGTGCTGATGTTCGGTCTCTTTTTGGGGATATTCCCTATTGGTAACCTGCTAGAACTTTTTATAGTTAAGGAAATTTATCGAAATAGCCAAATCACATATGGTTTTTGATAAAAATGACTTTTTTTTGGCTTTTATGCATTTAGTGATCCTCCTAGTGTGGCTGTTACACGAAAACGGTCTTTTTGATCCTATTTATGACTGGTGGGAAGATCATTTTTGGGACGAAGAGAGGAAAATCAGACACATGAGAAAACATCATCATGGGATAGATGCTTACCATCATAATAAACATCACAAGAAGAAACCGAAACATCATCATACAGATACTCATCATACTGATGGTCATCATAAAAGGCAAAGAGTTATCGAACAAGAGCATAGACACACTCATACAGACAAGCATAAACATGGCCGGATTAAGGGATCAAGTTACATGCACCCACTATATGGTGATGGAACCTCAAAGCACGTGATCAGGCACGGGCACGCTACATCGGATGATGTACGCCATAAACATATGCGTTCTAAAAGAAGGGGATAGAGGGATGGAGCTAGTAATGTCTGTTAACTTATTCGTACTTTCACTCTTGCTTCGTTTTTTATTTAGTACTAATATCACTTGATGAGGAGTGTCAATCTTTGTTGAGACCTTACTGATTGTTCGCTATTAAGGTATGCATATTTATGAGTGTCGAATAGTGGAAAGATAAAGGACCGCCACTCTTATCTTAGTATTCTTTTTAACGCAATGAAGAAAGACAGCCATCTGAACTCCGCGAAATCTGCTCCGACATAAATGTCTTTGATGCACCTTTATAACCTATTCCCTGCTTATCATGAAGTTTGACAGCTAACAGGAAGGTTTTTACTATGGGTCAAAACGGTCGGGGTTGACAAACAACCAATTTATACTAGAAAGTTAATGAAAACAATATAACTCGAAAGTACAATCGTTTAACCCATTTAACATGCTCCTCTTCTAGCCAAGTTTTCTTTTGACTTGGCTGTTTGATATAAAATACAACCCGAGTAACCCATGCCTACGTAAAATGGTAAATATATATCGCCACCAGTACATTTCAGTAAATATAACTAGAGATTACTGATGGTTTAAGATCATCATAACAATTATAAAAACCCTAACATAGATCAAAGAGCATACAGCGGAAGCAGATTAACAAGATTTTTAAATAACACAATTATAATTAATCAAGGCTAGGGTTACATACCTTTTCCTTAGCAGAACGATCACCGGTAAAAATAGATCAAGAACACCACCAGGATGTAATCTAAAATAAGATCACACCACGATCTTGTACACACGTGATACGATGAGCTAATCGTGAGTCTAGCACGAACAGAACCGAGCCTTCCAAGTCTATGGAAGATCTACCCAACAACCCTAGAGAGGGGCTAGGACTAGATCTAAAATAGCTTATAGAAAATCAAAGAAGAACCCTAATAAGGGTGTGTTTGGCCGGCGGTTAGAGCAAAGAAAAGAGAGAATGGAGTGAAAAATTATGAGGCTTTAGGTTTGTTTATATACACCTTGGAAAACTTCTTAAACAAGATAAAGCAACAAAATCTTTTCCCTTCTCTCTTGTCTCCTCTATTTAGGCCGGATATATTATGTGCTAAAAGGGGGTTTCCAGAACTTTCTGACACCTTCTTTTAGCTTCTTTAATATTCTATAACGACCGTTTAATACTTAACTTTTAATTACTTAACGATCGTTAGCTACAGTTTGATTTAATAAATATAATAAATATATTTAATAAATAAATTAACTCTTCACGTAATGTGTGCAATCCCGTGATCTCAAGTTCGAACCTATCACACGACTATCGATTTAACGTCCATAAACTTTCAGCTCCCACTTGGACAAAATTCGAATGTCGTGATCACATTGATTAGCGTCTAGTTACACTAACAATGTCACTAGTACAACTCGAGTAAGGCTTCCTAGACAAAACCTTTTAATCATTATTATTATCCTCTCATTTCAAATACATCGTTAATAAGGATATGGATCTTAGTCATTCCTTCATTAACTATTCTGTTTCTCGTTTATGGATATAGCAAGATTACCAAAACACATTTGGGTGTGGCCACACAAACATCTTACTACTCCCCCGAGGGGCCCAGTTGTATTTATACTTCAAATAATAATTTGAAGGAAACAAATCCCATTTCGACTACAAGCAAAACACATGAACTTCGCAACACTTCTGAAAATAACCCTTATGACTACCAGTTACGTTTAGCGTTAGGTTACCTTACAGAAATGCACTATATTCAATGCAGTTTTCTGGCATCTCAGGTCTAAGGATAACTGTTTATGATTTACTTAATGACAAAGATCCATAAAGTAAAATCACATAGTTGAGATAAGTCCAATATTTGATCCATCAAATATCATCCAAAATTGACCAATATACTTTCAAGTATACTCTGTCACTATTTTGAATTGTCTTAATTTAATAATACTCCCATATTATTAATCGACAACGGACATTTAGAAACATCAAAATGCTCATGGATTAAAACATGTAAAATAGGATACAAAATTAAATAACAGAAAAATAAACGAAACCCAATCTTTATTTCATCAATTTAATAATGTCTTACATCCTTTATCCAAATACTAATCAACAGATTTATTGCATGAATTCGCTAGCTAGTTGCAGCCCAATTGCCTTGGCATGCTTAACTACCTTTGGCCTAGACAAAGCCTTAGTAAAAGGATCAGCTACGTTATCATCTGTGTGAACTTTTATTAATTTTATTTCTCGAGCTTCCACTTGTTCTCGAACGTAGTGATATCTACGTTTAAAGTGTCTGGCGCCCTTCATGACTCCAGGGTCATTGGCGAATATTATTGCCGCAGAGTTGTCGCAATATATATCAATAGGTTCTTTAATTGAAGGCATCACTCCAAGATCTCCAATAAACTTCCTAATCCAAACAGCTTCCATTGCAGCTTCTGAAGCGGCCATGTACTCAGATTGAGTCGCATGCATAGCAATGGTTTTCTGCTTACTGCTCTTCCAGTCAACTGCTCCTCCATTGATGACAAATACGTAACCCGTCTGAGACATCGTATCGTCTTTATCACATTGCCAGGACGCATCACAGAATCCTGTTACATTCAATTCTGTGTCTGGTTTACCCCCGAATACCAAAAACATATCTTTCGTACTTCTCAAATACTTCAAAATATGCTTAACAGCAGTCCAGTGGGACTTCCCTGGATTCTGTTGGTATCTACTGACCAAGTTCTGAGCAAACGCCACATCGGGCCTTGTGTATCTTACAACATACATAATAGATCCTACAGCCGAAGCATAAGGCACCTTCTTCATGTAAGCCACCTCTTCAGGTGATGATGCATATTTCTCATGACTTAACTCATGCTTAACCTCCATCGGTAAGAAACCTTTCTTAGAGTTATGCATGTTATATTTCTTCAATATCTTATCAATATAAGCATCTTGGCTAAGACCAATTAACCGTCTACTCCTATCTCGATAGATCTTAATTCCCAGAATATATGCAGCATCTCCCAAATCTTTCATAGAGAAGCATTTACCAAGATAATCCTTAACTTCCTTAAGTCTTGGAATGTTACTTCCCATGATCAATATGTCATCGACATATAGAATTAGGAACACTACATTACTCCCACTAGCTTTGCGGTATACACATGGCTCATCACGATTTTGAATAAATCCAAACTTTTTGATTTCTTCATCAAATCGCTTATTCCATTGACGTGATGCTTGCTTCAAACCATAAATAGACCTTTGAAGTTTGCACACGCGTTTTGGAAATTTAGGATCAACATACCCTTCCGGTTGTTGCATATAGATGTCTTCATCTAAGCGACCGTTCAAGAAGGCAGTTTTAACATCCATTTGCCATATCTCATAGTCATAGTATGCTGCTATAGCTATGAGAATCCTAATAGCTCGTAAGTCTGCTACAGGAGAAAACGTCTCCTCGTAGTCTATGACAAAAGTTTGAGTAAAACCTTTAGCCACTAAACGTGCTTTGTAGGATTGTACATCACCATCCATGTCAGTTTTCTTCTTATAGATCCACCTATTTTTCACTACTTTAGCATTTTTAGGTGCGTCCACAAGAATCCAAACATCATTGATTTCCATGGATTTCATTTCCTCATTCATCGCAACTATCCATTTTGACTTTTCTGGATCAGACATTGCGGATCGATAGTTAGCAGGTTCACCAAGATCCCCTACTTCCTCCTCATCATCCTCTATGTATAGACATAGTTTGTCCGGCGCACGTATAGTCCTTTGAGACCTACGTGGAGGAATTGATTCCGGTGGAACACTCAGACTTTCTGGTTCTACAGGAATTTCATCGCTAGTATTTTCAGAAGGCAATGTATCTTCTTGAATTTCTTCAAGATCATAATTTCTCCCACTGAATTCTTGATTTACAAGATCATTTTCAAGGAAGTTTCCATACCGAGCCACAACTATCTTGTTCTCAGCCGGATAATAAAAGTAGTAACCCATAGTTTCCTTAGGGTAACCTACAAAGATACATTTTACTGAGCGTTGTTGGAGTTTATCTCCAGAGTCACGTTTCACATACGCCTCACAACCCCATACTTTCAAATAAGACAAATATGGCTTCTTGCCATGCCATAGTTCATATGGTGTCTTATCTACCTTCTTAGTGGGAACCATATTTAGAATTCGAACAGCAGATTCAAGAGCATAATCCCAAAAAGATAATGGTAAAGTTGTAAGATTAAACATAGATCGTACCATATCCAATAATGTACGATTTCTCCTTTCAGATACACCATTTTGTTGTGGAGTATATGGAGAAGTAAGTTTCTGAACAATTCCATTCTTACTCAAATAATCTTTAAACTCTTGACTTAAATATTCACCACCACGGTCAGAACGAAGAGCTTTAATCTTCTTTCCTAGTTGTAACTCTACTTCGGCTTTAAACGTTTTGAATGTTTCAAATACCTCATGTTTATGCTTAAGTAAATAAACATAACCATAACGGCTATAATCATCCGTAAACGTCAAGAAGTAGCTAGCACCTTTCCTTGACACATGTCTAAGTGGTCCACACACATCAGTATGTATCAAACCAAGTAGTTCAGTAGCCCTTTCAATATTGCTATTAAAAGGTTTCTTGGTCATCTTCCCAGAGATACAAGATTCACATTTATCAAATGATTCATCATTGATACTTTCCAAAAGCCCATCACGTTGAAGCTTTTGTATGCGAGTCTTCCCAATGTGGGCAAGTCTACAATGCCAAAGATAAGAAGAGTTCTTGTCTAACTTACTCTTCTTATTCATGCTAAAAACAGAATTATTTTTCCTCTTGGGATTTATATCATGCATGTTAATTTCAAAAACACCATTCACAGAAATTGCATCAAAATAGAATAAACCATCTTTGAAAACAGAAATTCTATTATTATCAATCGTGTGAGTAAATCCAAGATCCAACATACTAGAAAAGGAAATAACACCCCTAACAATTGTAGGTGCATAATGACAATTATTTAAAAACAGTACTAAACCCGAAAGGTAAAACTAATTTAAATATTCCTATAGCTTCAACCGGTGCTTGTGCGCCATTGCCCACTTGCAGAGATTGTTCCCCATAGGATAGTCTCCTCTTCAACTCAAATCCCTGCACGGTATTACAAATGTTAATACCACATCCCGTATCATATACCCAGGAGTTTGATTTGTATGAAAGATTAAATAACTCTATCATAAATAAGTTACCTGAAGATGGTGCTGCAGCAACTTGCTCAGCCTTCTTCTTATGTTCTGCCATTTCATGGAGATAGAGAGAGCAATTCCTCTTCCAGTGACCAGTCATCTTGCAGTGGTGACAAGTCTCATCTTTCAGAGATTTCTTAGCAAAGTTATGCTTCGGTTTTGATGTAGTCGCAACTTGCTTGCTCTTATCAACCTTGCCTTTGCCTTTCTGCTTCTTATTCCCTTGCGGTTTTGGTTTCGACACTCTACCCTTTTGTACATAAAGTACTTGAGGAGTAGCAGTGGGTGCCTTATCTTTCAAACCCTTTTCAAAGTCAATGAGCATTGCATGCAAATCATTAACTGTCTTCCCCGTGCAATGCATATTATAGTTACGAACGAAATCACCGAAGTCCTTATTAAGGGACCTATTGATCAAGTTAATAGCCATATTATGATCGAAGGGTTGTCCTAGTGCGATGAGTTGTTCCATATAACCCCTCATCTCCATGTAATGTGCACTTACGGACTTTCCAGGAGCTTGCTTGCAACTATGTAGAGCATCAACCAGATCATAGATCTCTATAGCTTGTGGCGTTTCATACACTGCCTTGAGTTCATCAAGCATCTGCTTAGGATGAAATAGCTCATACTTCCTTTGAAGTGATGGAGCCATTCTCCCTAACATTACAACAGCCACCTCATGGTGCTTCTTAACGTTAGCAGCGTGTTGAAGCCTTTCCGCATCAGTTGCTCCTTCAGCAAGATCCTCCGGAAAAGGAGTTTCCAAGATATTGATGGTACCCGCTGCTCTCAGAACAATTCTTAGTGAGCGGTACCAATCATTGAAATTAGGGCCAGTAAGTTCAGGCCGTTCAAAAAAAGCTTTGAACGCCGAGCTTATTGTCAGATTGTTTTCGGGTTGAGCCATTTCTACAGAAATAAGTTCAAACATTAGTATTTTTGATAATAAAATTCAAGAAAATAAAATTACCCCGGTAATAAAACCATAGTATTTCCTTGAAAAACTAGAATCCATATTGACATAGATTTATCACATCAGTTGATCTGCTAGTGACAAATGTATTCAACATAGTAACTTGTCGAACAATAATTGCCAAATCATATTGCAATTTCTAGATATGTCAGGGATTTACATTGCCAAAAACTTTTGCATTGTAAACATGTTTTATCCCTTCTTTATGCCTTAAGTTTCCAGTTCTCACTGAGTAACTCAATTAAGTCGACTAATATAAAGAACATAAAACCTTCATGTGCAATCTTATTCAGTCATGAAGTTTTCTCTCCATTACAACATCGTCCGATATCTTATATGACGACATTTGTAACTTCAAGTGTTCGTCAATTAGAGGGCATATGACTTAAATTTTTAGGGTATAGATTTTGGTGTCAAAATCATGTATGGAGAAGCATGCATACATCTCCATAGTATAAGTTTAATAAAACGTTTAGTAAACTTTTTGGTGAGACTAAAAGTTCATCATATATTTGCAAGTTGAGGTATTGGTTAAACCAAACAACCTTAAAGAATTATACCAATAACAACCGTAGGTAATTCCAATTTTGACGCACAGGCGAGCCGGGAATTTGGTCAGCGTAAAAGCATAGCACCTCCTTCCTTAACCGGGTACTTGACCAGCGGTGCGTTATACCCACTTTATAGTTTGTCAAAATTGAGTAGGCCGTTAAGTTGCTATTGCAATTCTAATCAACACAAATCATATGTAATTTAGGTCTCAAAACAATTCATTAATTTTGATAAGATTTAGTCCATATTATTTTTCTTAAAAAAAAATTACCCTTGTTTACAACATACAAAAAAAAAACGCATGAAAACAAGTAGTACAAAAAAAAAAAACTAAATCAAATAGCCACATGCAAACAATTTATTCAAAGAACATCAAATCTAGGGTTTTTATGAACATAAAAAAGTCTTCCCTAATTTTAAAACTTTGAATCAAATGAAGCAAATAGCAATCAAAATTATATGATCCGTAAAAACATGCATGTTTATTACGGATCTTCCATATTCTCTTAACAATTAAAACTAGTACGGATCGTAACCACACATGACATAACAATTAATTCATGCATAAATCTAAAGTTAATTACCATGTAATTTTAGGGTTTTTTTTTTTTTATAAAAAATTCGACATAAGTCGATTTTAATAATAATAAAAAAAACAAAACCCTAATTTTTCATAAAACCTAAACAACAACATGTAATTTTTAACACAAATCATTATTAGTTAAAAAACTTTAGATCTTGATAATTATAATCATGTTAAAACGGCTCTCGATGCCACTGATGGTTTAAGATCATCATAACAATTATAAAAACCCTAACATAGATCAAAGAGCATACAGCGGAAGCAGATTAACAAGATCTTTAAATAACACAATTATAATTAATCAAGGCTAGGGTTACATACCTTTTCCTTAGCAGAATGATCACCAGTAAAAATAGATCAAGAACACCACCAGGATGTAATCTAAAATAAGATCACACCACGATCTTGTACACACGTGATACAATGAGCTAATCGTGAGTCTAGCACGAACAGAACCGAGCCTTCCAAGTCTATGGAAGATCTACCCAACAACCCTAGAGAGGGGCTAGGACTAGATCTAAAATAGCTTATAGAAAATCAAAGAAGAACCCTAATAAGGGTGTGTTTGGCCGGCGGTTAGAGCAAAGAAAAGAGAGAATGGAGTGAAAAATTATGAGGCTTTAGGTTTGTTTATATACACCTTGGAAAACTTCTCTTCCAAGGTTAAACAAGATAAAGCAACAAAATCTTTTCCCTTCTCTCTTGTCTCCTCTATTTAGGCCGGATATATTATGTGCTAAAAGGGGGTTTCCAGAACTTTCTGACACCTTCTTTTAGCTTCTTTAATATTCTATAACGACCGTTTAATACTTAACTTTTAATTACTTAACGATCGTTAGCTACAGTTTGATTTAATAAATATAATAAATATATTTAATAAATAAATTAACTCTTCACGTAATGTGTGCAATCCCGTGATCTCAAGTTCGAACCTATCACACGACTATCGATTTAACGTCCATAAACTTTCAATTACCTCCCATCACCGTGCATTGAAGTCTAGCGGATTCTTATAGTTGGCAGGGTCTAAAATGGATGGCTGGTGTACTTACCATTACAACCCAATCAGATGGAATAATGTAGTCCGCATCAAACCCGATTTCCATATCAAGCTATGTAAGTACATACCCCTTTTATAAGCCTATGGTACCTTTAAACTCTATACCCAACCTTGTTCTCATCGATAGGATTTGTAGGCCAAGCAAAACTTATACTAAAATAAAATAGTTTATAACAAAAAAAAACCGATGTAGTCGTAATAATCTGATGTTACATACACATTCAAACTAATTTACATATTATACAAGGAGTGGACACTGTTTTATTTATTATCCCTTAAAACGTGTAACCTTAGTCTAGGGGAGACTGTTTTGGACGAATTGAAGGATATTACATTACTGAGGAAGTTCTTATATATAGATGCATATATAATACGTGTTTGTTCAATCATCCTGCATACAAGCTTCTTGCAGACATTGGATCTTTCTATTTATCCTTTTCAAAGAAATTAACATGAAAGCCATTTGGAAATTGTAGACCGGGAGTTCGTTCAGTCTCACCTCCTTTCACTAGTTGCCATCTGAGAATTTTAAAGGAAATTCAGATTGATTAGTAGTTTTCTCACATGTTAGTATACCTTGTTATGTATATTACTGATATTTGGTCACTAGGAAATGAGGAAAGACGGCCATCTAAACTCTAGCGAAATCAGCTCCAACACAAAACATTAGGCCTCCCCCAAAAGCCATGAAAGTCTTTGATGAACCTGTGAAGCCCATCCCCTGCTTGCAATGAAATATTTAAAAGAAAGACTAGAAAATTTGCTGGACTTCTTATTTTATCCTTTCTTATTTCGCCTGTTTGAGATTAAACTAGGCATAGCTAATAAATACGTAGTATAAGTGAAACTATAACCTCTCAAGGTTACTAGCTAACAACAAGCTAACGGTTACCTCCCATCGCCATGGATCAAATTTGAGTGGATCCCTATAATTGACGGGGTCTAAATGCACAGCCGGGGGGCATACCATTATCACCCAACCAGATGGAATAGTGTAGCCTGCATCATCAAACCAGTTTCCATATCAACTTATGATTATGAACTATTTCACGTAAGATATTTATACCTTTGAACTTGATATCCCTTAGTGCTCTTCTGAATACTCCTGGAACTATATTCGCCAGCCTTAGTGATTCATTTATAACCTGTAATAATGTAATTAGTACATATTTTGCCATTTGGGTACATGTCAGTTCTTCTAAATCTTTGCCTTCGCCAACTTTGATAAATTGGTCGATTTTGGTTATGCGTCATCTCTTTTAATGGTATAAATCAATTTTTTTTGTTGCAGATGCAAACAAGTAATTAACATACCTGAAAAGTGAATGTCATTGACTTATATTCTTGCCATGTAAGTCCAGACTCGGGGTTTTCCCGATTTCTTAAATCTTTTTGCCAAAATAACCTATGTTTTTGACATTTTCCCAAAATAGACCGATGCGACTTATGCTACACTATGCAACCCATGCTACCATATGCTACCTAAGCGACTTGTGTTTTTTTCCAAAAAAGTACTATTTGTGTAAGAAACAAGTACAATTGTGTAAGGTACCTTTTTATGCGACTCAGAATATTTTATTATGCAACTTTTTAATTATATTATTTTTGTAACATATTTTTATTATATTTTATATATTAAAAATATTATGCTACTTTAATTAAACTTATGCGACTTATGCTTTTGGTGTAAGAATGTGTCATTGTACTATTTAAGCGACTTGTCACTATTGTGTAAGAATGTGTAAGTGTACAATTTAAGCGACTTGTACTTTTATAATTAAATATTAAAATTTATAATTTTTATAATTTAATAATTATTTTTATAGTATTTATTTTTAACAAATATAAAATAAATGCATTAGTTAGTTGTACATTTGCTCATATTGACTTGTACATTGGACTAATACCCCTCAATTTCATTTACTGATAACCCAATCCATCTAGTTCAAACCCACATCCTCATTAACTCGACCATCCTCACCTCCATTAATAATTCAAACCCAGAAAATCCAACGCCAACTTCTTGTTTTTAGATCCTTCATTTTCTTAATCCGTCTTTTTCGTAGTTCGATCAAACATGTTGTGGGCACAGGTTAGTATAAAATCAACACTTTTCGTCTCTTATTAATCTTTATTTTAGATATATTTAAAATTGATTACAATAGTTGTGTTTAAAATGTGATTTATGATCTGTTTGAAGCATATATCTAAACTATGCCCAGAAAGTGTTTGACAAAATGCCTCAACGAAACGTTGTTTCGTATAGCTCGCTTATGTCTTTTTTTTTTTTACCAAAATGGGTATGATTACGAGGTTTTGAAGCTCTTTAAAACGATGGGTTTTGGGGGGAATGAGTTTATATTTGCGAATGTTTTCTCGGCGTGTGGGAATGTAGGGGAGGTGGTGTTTGGGAGGCAGTGTCATGGGTATGTGTTGAAATGTGGTTTGGTGTTTTTTCAGTATGTGACTATAAACCCTTTTTCTAAGCTGACTAATGAGGATTTTGCAGGTGATACGCCACCTTGGACTTTGGGGTTTATTAGGTATTCTGATTCGTATTCCTTTCCTAAGTCTAGGAGTCAAGGAGCTATGAGGGTTACTGAGAATAATAAACGATATTGTCGGAACTATGCTACTTTGTTCAGCCTGTTTTTTGCTTGCTCTTTGTAAGTTTCTTTACCTAATTTTGTTTCGGCTACTTGTTTATTTATGTGTCAATGTTTTTTAAAGGACCTAGTAGCTTGGTGGGCAGGGGCGCTCGGGGGTCTCGCTGTTTTTATAAACTACACTACGAATCTTGGGGGGGAGGGGCAGATTATAAAAAAGAAAACACGAACATTTTCAAGAATTTCCACTACAATTTTTTCGCTTGGGGGTCAAATGACCCTTGTCACCCCCCTTTGTCTCCGCCCCTGTAGGTGGGTGCTTGGTTTAGCTTATTTTTTAGGGCTGTGTGTTGTTGACCATGAATAACATTTTACCATTCACTTAGATGGATTTGAAGTTGTGTTTTACGACAAATAGAGCGTTTAGCTTTTAGGATTGTATGCTTGTTTATCAACAAGCTTTTAGCTTTTATCGTTTATAGCTTCCCCTGAATCTTGATAAAATATTACAAAAATGTAGAAAACGCATACATACACACGCATGCAACATTTTTTTTTGCCAATAAGCTGAACTTGAAAAACTCATAAGCTAGAAAAATGTATTCATGTGTTTACACTGTTGTATTTCATTAATAATATCACAAGCCAAGAAGTTGTTTTGTGCTCAGATTAGCCTATTTTTCGACCTTATTAACTTATTTGATTTTGGATAAGCTCATTTTTTCAGCTTATGAGCTTATCGCTCATGACTTACGGATGTTCATAAGTTAATGATAAGCGAAAAAGATGGGCTTAAAAGCTTCTCCAAAATCAATTAAGCCCATAAGCTCGAAAAGTAAGCTAACCCAAACACCCCCTTAGTGTGCGAGTTAGGGCTAGAAATGTGTGGGATATAGTTTTCTTTCGTGAAGGAGGGTATGTTGATTTGATTTTTATTTCATCTATAACTGGTCGAAATTTCCACAAAAATATATAACCAAACGGACAAAGTTTACTAGTTCAGGTTATCCGGGGAGGGCAAGTCTTTGACTCAAATGTACATGGGCTAACCGAGGTATCTATGACTGTGAAACCTTTTCCGACCGTTTCCCCACCATCCCCAAATGAGAGAATCTAGTGGGGTTTGAACCCTGGACCTCTTATATTATTTGAGCAAAAGATATGTCCAAAAAGTTCTTTTAATAGGTTTGAAGTATCAACGACCATACTTCTAAAAATTCCATCCAGCAAATTCTTTAGGGTATGTTTATGTTCTGCTATTATGTCCATATGACTACAACCAAGTGGAATGTCTTAAATAGTTTAATCTTATACTAAACAATTTTAATTATGACAATATTATAAGAGTAGCAATATCTGTGCGTTGGATAACAGGTCTAAACAGGTGATTTTCATATGGGTCGAAGGAGAACGTGTCTAAACGGGTAACTTTCATATGGGTTGAAGGAGAACGTGCTTGTATGTGTGTTTAAAGTAGTAAAATAGGAAAGCGATTATGATTAGTCATGATTTTGTAAACATGTTTAGTACAGTACCTTTATCTTTAAAACCCGATCTGGCCCATTGCTCCCTGAACGTAAAATTACCCATCTTCACCCGGACTCATTTGACCCATCACTCAATCTGCCTTTGAGCCAATTTTGCCATTCCGGTGCTTATTGAAAACTAGTTTTCTTCATTTGCAGGGCTCTCATTTCGCATCATCACAAGGATGGCCTATTGCTGATTGCTCGTCTGAAATATCATCTAAACTTTTCAATCTAACTATATGCTTAAAGTTGTAGGTATAATATCATATCCATACGACCATACACTAAATAAGCTGAGTGGGACCCACAAAACGACTACATAAAAATATACATTTTTTAATAATCAAACGCATTTTTGTGCATGTAGATGATTTTGAGATATGGCATCTGCAATTGATAGCGGGATTAGTGACGCGTCCAATCAACTGGTAATTTTTCCAACCTCTGACTGACTTTTTTTTATTAGTAATTGATAGCGGGACTGATTCCTCTTGTACTCCTTTATTGCCTAAATACTTAACCTGGTTCATGTTATTGTCTACAAGGTTGGTATTCACTGTATACGAACTTTGTCAATACTCAATAGTACATATATTAGAGAAAGGTAACGGCCTAAATGGCTTTCTTTATATGAATAACCACACTGTAATTGTATTAGGCAGATAAACTTAACAGTGCACAATCAAATAGACGCGTCTTAGCATTACATGTCGAGATGTAGCGGGTCAAAACTGTATCGAAGGCAACAATCCTACACTGCTATGGGTTGGTAAGAGCTATATTTGTAATTTTCCTAAATATCCATGGTTTAACAAGTGCATAATGTGTTTGGTAATGTGGAAATTCCTCCAAAACTCGAGGAGATTAAACGTTCATTCTCTTTATTTCCTAATTCCAGGTGAGTATACGTTGTTAGTTGCTGCAGTAATAGATGATCATAATTACATTCTGAGGGCTCGTGCACGTGCTGCGTCCCCTGATAAACAAATCTTTTGTCGGGCTGCACAAAATCTTAACATTCATATTCATAGCTAATTAATGGCGACATAGCTAAAAAAAGCTTCTTGATTTGATTGCTTTGGCGCGAAAAGGTGCGGCGAGATGAAAGAATAAAAGGAGTAATGTTTGTTCTCATGTTGACTTAGATTATCAAGTCATACAAGATAGTTTACATTGTAACGTACAGATGATCTTATTCAGCTAGTTATTGTTATGTACTTATAATATTTTCGATGTACAAAATTATTTGGTTTGACATACTACCCAAAGCTCTTTCGATTTTGATATATATCAAGTGTCTTTTTTTGTTCATGGCTGATGTGAAATTTTGATGGGTGACTGTTAATAAAAAATGAGTTCTCATTTCCATATGTTTTATATTTTGAATTCTTAGTGTACCAAACTTTCAGTGTCATTATATCTTGCTCAACGTTTTCGAGTTATGTAAGTCATGTAAACTTTAAGTCTTTGACGCCGAATGGACTATCAAAGCCTCCTGCAGGCTGCAGTTGACACTCAACATCACAAGTGCCAAGTTTTAAATACGATGAGTTTGGATGCTTCAACAACACATGTTGCAAATCTTTAATTAGTGAGCCTGCTAATGGTATGCCTTTGAGTTAATATGCGTGGGGTCTAAATCACGAGGATTGCTAGATACACTGCACATTTTAACAATAAGTATCTACGGGTCCAAATTATGTGCCCTTGTTCTTTCATCAAACGGAAATATTCACTTGTTCCAAAACTATACATTTTATACTTATTATTATCAGACAGTTCTTGCTTATATTGTTGACCCCTTTTGCATAGACATTCTCCTACTTAAGATAAGTAATGTTTCTTGCATTTTTTACAGTAAAAGTAGGCGTTGTAGGATTCAGCATGGGTGCATCTGTCGCTCTCTACTGTGCAACCTGTCAAGCTCTTGGGCAATATGGGAATGGAAATAGATATCCGATCAACCTCAGTGCAGTTGTCGCTCTTAGTGGTTGGCTTCCGTGTTCCAGGTTTAAACTTTTTGTTCTTTGAAATGGTACCAAGTGGCTGACTGTGCTCAGGGGCAGGTATGCCTCCTGTCGACACCTTCAAATCAAGCACAATTAAATAAGAAAGTGGGCACATTACCATCAAAGTATCAAACGAAGAACGACAATGATTCTTCGCAATATTTCAGTTATACTTTTTTGAAATGTATTGACTCAGTCACTCAAATATTCATTATAACTTATAGACTAGCAATAATTGAGAAAGTTGAGCATCTAGTTTGGTGCTTACCACAGGGTGTGAAGGCAAGTATGGTGCCAAGTGTTTCTTCACACCAATTGGGCCCATTCCTGGACCACCTCCTCCGTGTGGAATGCAAAATGTCTTGTGCAGGTTGAGATGACAAACGTCAGCACCAATCCAGCCCGGGATGGTCAAACCAACCTGTAAGAAGCAACAGACTTATTAACATCCAGAGCTATATGGATTTTTGAGAAAATTAGGATCTTATATGTTTTGCTTTGGATGTTGCTGTTTATTTTCCTTGTATACTTTGACATCAATGATAAACTAGAGCAGCAAAGCAAAAAGCCTCATATATCTTCAGCAAAATTTATAGGCCATGTACAAAGAAAAGACTCGAGTCGAAATTTTCTCTATACCTGTGCATTCATGTTTGCTCCATCCATGTACACTTGACCACCGTTGTCATGAATAATTTGGCAAATTTCATCGATACACTCCTCATAAACTCCATGGGTTGAAGGATAGGTAACCTGAAATTCAGGTCAAGACAAAACATGAGAATTAATATAATCCCTTGTAAATTTGATCACATTAAGATAAACCAATTTTATATTTGCAACTACTTACCATAAGAGCAGATAGGTTCTCTTTGTTTGCCTCAGCAGCCTTTCGCACCTCTGCAATATTAATGTTACCTTTGGAGTCAGTGCCCACAGTAATGATTTTCATTCCACACATAGCAGCACTAGCAGGATTTGTTCCATGTGCTGATACAGGGATGATGCATACGTTCCTGTGATGATCTCCTCTTGCCTACATTTGACCAACGTCAATTCAATCATATAACTAGGCATTTGTACATAAGGTGAAACTGGTACTAGTAAAGCTTAACTAAATTGAACTGACAATATGTGCAATCATGACTGACTACTATTTAACCATACCATGTGATAGGCTCGGATAACCATCAGCCCAGCGTATTCTCCAGCAGCACCAGCATTCGGTTGCAAAGAGAATGAGTCAAATCCAGTAATGGAACACAGCAAGTCACCCAAATTTTCAAACATTTCCTGAAAAAGACCGCAAAGGATATGTTACTTTCAAATATCTAAAAAGATGAAAATACGCAATTCAAAATTTTTGAATGATATAGTTCATACTTGATAACCCTTTGCCTGTTCTGTAGGAGCAAAAGGATGCATATCAGCAAAGGCTGGCCATGTCACGGGCATCATCTCTGTAGTTGCGTTAAGATTCATAGTACAAGACCCTAGGGGAATCATACTGTGGCATAGTGAAAGATCCCTTGATTGCAACTTGCTAAGGTATCTCAGCAGCTCGTGCTCAGTGTGATATCTAACATAAAAGACAACCAGGTTAATCCTTTTAATTTTTGAGATATGTGTTTATATATGAAAAGTAATTCTTTACTACTCTTTAATCTAACTTAACATGTATAAGGCTTAAGTTCTACATGTTAGACTACAAAGGAATAATTTTTCATATTCAGAATTCAAGTTTTACAGAAAATAATACAAGTGGAGTTGGGATTCAGTAGAAAAGAATCATACGAGTTGAAAACTAGATGAGTCAAATATGGAGTCTCCCTCACAAGATTGGAAGGAATAGCATTCTGAACCTCTGGTGCGATAGATGCAGCAGTGAACGTCACCTATGATCATGAATAAGCTTCAACTTTCTGTCGGTAAAAGATGTATACAAATATTTGTGATAGCATTAAAAGGGGCACACTCACAGGTTTTCCCAATGCAAAAACTTTGAACAAAGTATCAACATCTTCAATCGTTGTCGTCTCATCAAAAGCAACAGTGATCTGAGATAGATGTATTTGATAATACGATTAAGAGCAGAGATACAGCTTGCGTACATATAATGTATATACAAACTTGGAAAAGTACTTACAGTGTTTTTGTCGAAAATTCGAAGATTCATCTGATGCCTGTTAGCTTCTGCAGCTATCACACGTGAATCAGCACATGTTATCTTCACAGTGTCAAAAAAGGGAAGATCCTGAACTTGTACAGTTCCAAGCTTCTTCAACCCAGTAGCAAATGTGCCAGCAAGACCATGGACTCTTTGGGCTATTGTCTTAAGCCCTTCAGGTCCGTGGTAAACACCAAACATAGCAGCCATGTTTGCGAGCAAAGCCTACACGATTAAGAAAACAGATACCTTAGAATATGAGTTATAAATCCTGCATACAGCTAGAAGCCTTACAAGTACTTAAGGTACTCAAGATACCTGAGCTGTGTAGATGTTACTGCTTGCTTTGTCCCTCCTGATGTGTTGCTCTCTTGTCTGCATAGCCATACGTAGAGCAGGTTTGCCGGAAGAATCAACACTAACACCAATAATTCTTCCAGGCATCATTCTTTTGTACTCTTGCGATGTAGCAAGAAAAGCTGCATGAGGACCTCCATATCCCATTGGAACACCAAACCTTTGTGCCGAACCCACCACAATATCAGCCCCAAGCTCACCAGGAGGCTTCAAGACAGTCAAAGCCAACAAATCACTAGCCATGACGACTTTCACCCCATTTGCATGAGCATTCTTAATGAACTCACCATAGTCCAACACCTCCCCCTCAGTACCAGGATATTGAACCAAAACCCCACACACATCACCAGACGAGTAATCGAAGTCCTTAAGATCAGCAGTCACCACTTTCAAATCAAACCCGTCCGCTCTAGTCTTACAAATATCAATAGTTTGTGGGTGACAGTTACTTGCAATTATAAAGGTTTTCTTCTTACCCTTTAGAATATTATTACACATAGCCATAGCTTCAGCAGCCGCAGTTCCTTCATCAAGCAACGAAGCATTCGACATAGGTAAACCAGTAAGATCCGTAACCATGGTCTGGAAATTGAGCAGAGACTCAAGACGTCCCTGCGCAATCTCAGCCTGGTACGGAGTATACTGAGTATACCACCCGGGGTTTTCCATAATGTTCCTCAATATAACAGGAGGAACAGAAGTATTATAATACCCCATACCAATAAACGACTTATACAACTTATTCTTAGAAGCTAATTCTTGCATATGTGCAATCATTTGCGACTCGGTTAAACCTTCATCAAACTTATAATACTTCATTGATTCAAGACGGATAGACTTAGGCACAGTAGCATCTATAAGTGAATCAAGATTATTAAAACCAACAAACTCAGCCATTTTGGATTGTTCTTCAGGGGTGGCAGAGTTATGTCTACGTGGGAAAGTGTCACTTGGTTTTAATGCATCAACTGAGATAGATCGAACATGTGAACCAAACCCGCTAATGTTTCTTTCTGGCCTTATGTTCCTACCAGTACATACATAAGGAGACAATGAAGAAACATACCTTGAAGGCGAATAAAGTGCAGGTGAAGAAGGGTTCTGCTTAGTTTGCGAAACTAAGCGTCCAATGATGGCTTTGTTAGCGAGTCTTCTTGCACGTTCCATTTTGTCTGATGAACTTGAAGAACCAAGCTCTCAGCTGAAGGATAAGTGTAAGAAGAAGATAGAGAGCAAATATGCTGCTCTTTGAGTTATATTTTTTTTTGTGGACTGTGGTGGGAGAGTTGATAAAGGGTCACTGGGAAGACATGGGCCTCATATGATGCTCACCTAGTCACATGTCATCAACAAACAATATCATAAATATTTATGGTTTTGGTCCTATACTATATATTCACTTTCATATCTCCTTCCAAAGTTTTGGAACCATTTTCGGCTTATTCTTATTCTTGTAAAGTTTACACCTTTTTGTTTCCAAACATCCATTTACAGAAAGACTAGTCCAAACTATCTAATGTATATTCGATGACAAAAATCACAAAATATTCTAAGATACAGTACTGAAATTTTACTCATTTAGTACTCAACGAAAAAAGTTGTACAATAGCTTCTAATTTAGCAATTTATACTTTAACAAATTTGTGAGTTAAAACTAGTTTATCAGTATATTGATAACTAGTTTCCGAAAAGAAAGAATACAGTATTGTTATTTTAATCGATAATTAGGCCTCTTAACAAAGCTTCTTCCCTTATTATCCAAACGTGATTGTGTTGACCTTATAATCGGCAAATGTGAGACAAAAATCAGTTAAAAGGGCCACTTAAAATTCAGTATTGCGGCGTCACTTAAAAGTAAATCTAAACGCCCCTTTTAGAAAGGAAATTAAATATATATTATTCAACCAATACTTTGAAATATTATCAAGTTATGAAAATAAACAATGCCTTACAAAATTTGATGGTCCTCACAGCGGTGGAATTGTCCCGTAATCGCAACAAAATTTGTAATGGACGACTAAAAACTTTTAGAAAAGTCAAAGAGGGAAAACCCCCGCTAAATTTTCTGAAGATAGAAACCGGGTTTAACAAAATCACCGGCTTTGTATTTTGAAATTTTCAATCCTCATCTAATTTCTTCTTTGAAAACCTGGTCATTTTATAACCAGTCTTTATTGGCAGGTCTCTATGAACTTTTTTGTAGTAGTGACACACAAACATAAGGATCACCTTCGCATTGAATCCTAAAGTCGAACCTACTACCTATCAATCCAAAATTCATATCAATCTACATATTTTAAAAAGTCAAACAACTTACTTGATTAAAGGTAAGAACATCAAAATGAAACCTAGTCCTTTCGCCTTTATCGCAGGCGAAACATTAGGAACAACGACACCACCAGGTACCACAAGATCTTTAGTTACTGTTTCATTAAGCTCAATCAGAGTTGAACCGGATGGAACTGGTTTACAACCGGTTAACCGGATATCACATGTGAGATCATATCCATACCCAATTACTGACACAGCTTTTTCAGCAGCTGATTGTGGATAAAAAAATTAGTCTTGTATATTGACATCCCTAATTTTAATCAAATTCACTTCTAGGTATTGAAATTGATCAAAACTGAAAATTGATCAAAAATTTATGAAAATTAACATCTCAATAATTTTCAAATTCACTTCTGGGTATTGAAATTAAGCATAAATAAATAATGGTTTTTTAAAAAAAAATTTGAAAAATAATAAGTCTAGAATCTTGAAAACTGATTACTAAATATTTTTTAAATTCAGTTCTGGGTATTGAAATTAAGCATAAATAAATAATGGGTTTTGAAAAAAAGTTGAAAATTGATAAGTCTATAGGTCAAAACAAAAAATCTTGAAAACTGAAAACTGAATAATTTTCAAATTCCCTTCTGGGTATTGAAATTAAGTATGAATAAATAATGGGTTTCCAAAAAAAAATGAAAAATAACAAATCTAAAGGCCAAAACAAAAAATCTTGAAAACTGAAAACTAAAAATTGAAAAATAACAAATCTAGTTATCAAGTACTCCCTCTGTCTCGGATTCTTCGGATCACACCAATAATTATTTTCCAATCATGACCTTCAATAGCCGGATAACAAACCTTCAGAGGCATTTCTCCAACCAACTCTTCGCATCTTGATTCAATAAGATCCATTATTACTGTTAGAGATGGAGTACAAATGGGTAGCAAGGTGACTGTGATTTGCAAATAAAATAAATTCACCCTTGAGTGTGATTTGAAGATAAAATAAATTCACAGGGGGTGGGGTGGGGTGGGTTAAGTGTTGAAAATGATAGTCTGG
Source organism: Glebionis coronaria (assembly GCA_025667525.1). Taxonomy (NCBI): domain Eukaryota; kingdom Viridiplantae; phylum Streptophyta; class Magnoliopsida; order Asterales; family Asteraceae; genus Glebionis; species Glebionis coronaria. Next base: position 89,177,980 of record CM046878.1, read on the forward strand.
TTAATATGTGTGGATAGAGATTTGGGGATATCGATATTAATTAGGCAGATTAACAATTATCAAACTTCTTGAATGATGAATAGTGGGGTAAGGATTGGGTCATTGGGGTAAGGATTGGGGTAAGGATTGGAGATGAACGGTGGATGGATTGTCAGATGTAGCATAAATCCTTTGAGAGAAATGTGTTTGTGTGAGATTAATGTGGTGAGATTAATGTGTGGGTTGGGTGAAAGGTGACAGACCTAGTGTGCAAATAGTTCAAAATCCCTGGCAAAAATACTGTGCAACCGAAAGTCGCATAGAAATAAATTTAGTTTTACATAATATAAAATAGTTTTTTTTTTAATTATAATATAAATAAAATTCAATTTTAATTAATTAAAATAAAAGTTGCATAAAAAAGTACACTTACACATTTCTTACACAAAAAAGAGTACTTTCTTAGGATGAAGTAATTTTATTAATTTAATATTAAAGTCGCTTAGGTAGCTTAAAGTAGCTTAGAGTAGCTTAATGTAGCATAAGGTTGAATAAGGTAGCTTGAGGTCGCTTGATCTATATATGGAACTTTAAAGTCGCTTAGGGTATTTTGGCAAATCCACTTAAAAAGTGGTCTATTTGGGTAATTAACCCTTAGTTAATTTGGTTACATATTATACATTCTTTACATACCGTTAGTTCCTTCAACGCACGGGGGTTATCTGATAATAGCTTAATAGCTACTGTTATGGCTTGGGAAGTTGTCTCGAAGTTAGCAAACAATAGAGCAAACATCAAGTCCAAGGCAACTTCTTCTGTAAAGGAGTGTATCATCTTGTTTGAGTTCTTCTATTACGTGATCAAAAAAATCAGTTTTGATCATATTTGGCTTTGCCTGTCTTTCTTTTAGCATGTTCTCGAGTATCTTCATTACCCTTTTTCTTCCCTGATAACAATCGTGCTCGTTTTTAGAAAGACGCTTAGATGGTTTTATGCCTTTTGAATAGTACAACAAATAGATATCGATCAAATCAGCACTATACCTGTAGACACTTGTGAAAAGCGGTTCCAGGAATGTCCAAAGGGAATGTTATTAATCCTTGTATAAAAGCTCCGAAATTCTCCCTCAAATTCTCAGATGACTTCTCTTGGTCATAACTTATCAACTTTTTTCCCATGAGCTCGAATATCATCTAATTAAACAACACAATATTATCATAAGAATAGGGATAAGGTAACTAATAGTTACTTAACACGCCGTTACTTACATCTGCAACTGCGGTCTTCATTTCCACTCTTTCTTTGCTAGCCCATCCCTTCATGTTTTTGGTTGCTACACTTTCAATATCTGAAAACATCTTTTTAAGGCTTTCGGGGCTGACTATTGTTAGTATCATGTTTTTAAGAAACTTATGCAAGTTCCCATGTAAAGAACCAAGATTGCGGGTGCCAAATATCTTTGTCAAGCTCTCTGGGTACCAGCTTTCGAGCGATTGACCCTCTTGTTGGAACACCATGTAGTTAAATTCGGAATCAGTAGACACTATTACTCGCAGTCCAACCAAACTAGTTCGGAATATAGATCCATATCTAAAACATAAGAGTGAACATCACTATCTAACATATTACCGTTGCAGTAACTAATATAGTTTGAAATCATACTTAACACTTTTATCACACATTAACAGTATTTAAGAATTTACCCGACTCCACTCCGTTTCGACATGCACTATAAACATTACTCATTTCAGGCCACGAAATGGCCCTCTCAGTAGCGATGCATGTATGATTTGACGCGTAATTTAGTTTTTGCGATGATTGTTTATGAACAGAAGTGTATTATGTTAGGTTCAAGAGCTCTCTATATCTGAATCTATTATCATATCTCATTTTTTTCTTAAACTCATAGTACTTCTGTAAGGATTGTTTAGCCAATTTGGTTTCCATATATAGAAAGATGGTTGGTTTGGTTTGATGAAACGTAAGACCTTAGGTTATTAATGGTTTGGCAGATATTTCAGTATGTCATCTCTATAAAAACACACAAATAATTCATTCGATCACCTTTCCATTCTTTTTTTGATAAAGGGGGGAGTATCCCAAGTTCGGCTTGAAGCGAAGAACTCTAGAGTTTCGCCAAGTAGCGGCCATCCCATAGAACCAGGAGGAAGGGTTCCGTTGCACTCGGGATTCTTCCATCTATAAACCCAGTGAGTAAGGCTTACTACAAACAAAGCTGCAATGCATAGACCAACAAGCCACATTATTGGTACGTTAGAAAGAAAAATAAAAACTACTCGAAGAAGAAACAATATAGGATCGGAAGAAGGCTTAGAATTGATGATGTGAGGAAAAACATAAGGGAGCATGTAGTTTTATAGGTACAAAAGAGATTTGAATTAGTATTTTTCTCCATACTAAAAATAAGTTTTTTTTTTACTATCTTAACTTGTTTAACTATATATATTTAGGTTTCAAAGTAATTTAATCTTAGAGGCTAAGTACAGTCCACATCAGATTTCTGGTGTTATGGAAAAAGTGAATGCCACGTTAGTAATCCACTCCATAACACTAGAATTCTATAAAATCAGACCGTATGGTTAAGATTTTTGGTGTTATAGAGGTCCCACCATTTTTTTTAACAAACTATTTTATAAAATTTAATTTTTTATTAATAACGCTAACTAGCCGTTATGTTTAAAAAAATAAAAAAATAAATATTTTTGTATATAACGCGAGTTATAACGCGAGCCAGAGTGCAGTCTCGCGCCAGAGGCTCGCGTTATAGTATCATTTTGAGCTGGTAGGTACGGCGTCAGAGGCTATGACGCGAGCGAGAGTGTAGTGTTTGGCACCATCGAGCTCGCGCCATGGCTATGGCTTAAGCCATGGTGAACCGTACCCTTCCCTCTTAAAGACTCTAATAATAAAGATGACATTTATTGAATTTATATAGGTTGTCTAAAACTTACTTTCTACACATAAAGATAAGTGTTCAAATTCAAATTCCTACTTCTAGATGCTCCATAATAATTAAGAGACTCTTACGAATAAATATGATATTTGATTGATAGAAAGTGTAGTTATTAAAATTTACTAAACTAGTGAACACTTAATATTATAAGATGAGTTAGAATAATAAATTAAGCAATAATCTATATATATTGTGCCTCTATATAAAAGCTTTTTAACTTTTAAATATTGTTTTACTAGTTCAATTGCGTTTATTGACAAGCATTTCAAATCGCCGAGCTATTAATGTGTAGCGTGTAGACACTAACTTTTATTCATCCTTCATAGAGTGTGGCCCTATATCTATTTCTCTTTGTATATGTTTTGCGTCGAATATATCCGTTAAGGCATCTCTAATGTATTGTATTTTTTTAATTTAGTACAATGCTATTTCAATATTTTACCAAAAAGTCCCCAACGCACTTAACTATACCAATTAATAGATTTCTACCTTATTATATTATTTTATTTACATGCATGTTGGCTACATACTCATTTTAGAAAACATTCAAACATGTTTGTTGTCCTATTTATCATAAAATATCATATGTGTTCCACTCGTTTGTTAGTTTAATATTGTAAGTTAAAAAAGGCTCATATCATTTGTTTATTAACAGCTTATATTCGAGTAAATTGCATAAATCGTCTTTAATGTTTGGCCGAATTGAATGTTTCGTCTTAAATGTTACAAAAGTACAAGGATCATCCCTGTGGGGAAACTTTAATGTAAGTATCGTCCTTATGAGGAAAATTATTGGGACGAAACCTGCAAAATAACTAAAACTTTTGGGACGAAACCTGCAAAATGACTAAACATTAAGGATGAAAATTTATGAAATAGTTTGATTTTAATACGATATCGGCACTTTCAAAATATTTAAGACGAAACATGCACAATAACCAAATCTAAAGGACGATTTATGCAATTCTCTCTTTATATTCAGTATACTGTTGACATGTAATTTCACAACTCATCGCATGGTGACTCATCCTTTTATTATGCCATCCACAATGGAGGCTTATTAAGCGTAATAATAGAAGGATTAGTCACTATGCAATAGGTTGTGAAATCAAATGTTATTAGTATATTAAATATGAATACTTCTCTAAACAATCAGTTAATACCCAAATGAGATGGGTCTTTATCTTTAACACATAATATTATAATAACAAACGCGTGCAACATATATAATGTTGTATTGATAAAAAGGACAAGAAACATGTTTAGATATTTTCGAAAATAAGAATGTTGCAAACATGCATGTAAATAAAAGAATACAATGAGGTGGGAATCTATTAAATTGGTAGAGTTCAATGTGTTGTGGATGTTTTTTTTAAAATGATGAGATGATGATATGACGCTAATGTAACATTGTAATAAACTCAAAAAAGTACAAAGCATTAAGGATGCCCTTATTGTGGATGGCCTTATAACATTTTCTTTTATCCTCCATTGGTTGAATTGAACATTCTATCTTGATCTATAGATAGGTATGAAAAACTGAAATCAACCCTTTCATCTCACTTCATACTTAAAAAAATAAGCGAGAAAATATACAAGAATGATAAAACCCATTCATGCTTTGAAAGTCGTAATATCGCACCATCAATGGCTTAAATAACTCATCATTCTAGGTTTTTGTTGAACCATATAGTTTAATCTAATGATTATCTGATTTTTATACAATTTATCATAGTTTGTTGATTATGATGATATCTTTACCATTATAATAGTAAGTATAAGGTTGTATGTTGAATATTCCGTGCAATTGAGGGTTTCAGGTTAAAGCTACGATCTCACATAAGCTAAATATGAAATTGGTTGATGGTTTACAAAGGTCAGGTTTCTTCTTCTCTTACAAGTTAGCTTTTTGAGCGAGTTTTACATTTGGACTTATAAACCGATATGAGTCTAGTACGAGATATGGTCGTATCAACTGTTATTAGAGCTAGCTCTACTTTTAGAGGTTCCAACACTCGAAGTGGTAGCTTGAACCCAAAAAAGAAGGGCGTCAACCGTTACCAAACTACCCGTGACCAACGAGCTCGAAGTGGTAGCTTAGACCCAAAGAGTGTGGCCCTATATCTATTTCTCTTTGTATATGTTTTGCGTCGAAAATATCTAATGCATTGTACTTTTTTGAATTTAATACAATGCTATTTTAACATTTTACCAAAAAGTCCACAACGCATTGAACTATACCAATTTAATAGATTTCTACCTTATTATATTATTTTATTTACATGCATGTTGGCTACATACTCATTTTAGGAAACATTCAAACATGTTTGTTGTCTTATTTATCATAAAATATCGTATATGTTCCACTCGTTTGTTAGTTTAATATTATAAGTTAAAAAAAAGGCTCATATCATTTGTTTATTAACCGGTTGTTCAGAGAAGTCATGTAATTTCATAACTCATCGCATACTGACTCATCCTTTTATTATGCCATCCACAATGGAGGCTTATTAAGTGTATAATAAGAGGATTAGTCAATATGCAATAGGTTGTGAAATCAAATGTCATCAGTATATCAAATATGAATACTTCTCTAAACAACCAGTTAATACCCAAATGAGATGGGTCATTCTTTAACACATAATATTAAAATAACAAACGTGTGCAACATATATAATGTTGTATTGATAAAAAGGACAAGAAACATATTTAGATATTTTCGAAAATGAGAATGTTGCAAACATGCATGTAAATAAAATAATACAATGAGGTGGGAATCTATTAAGTTGGTAGAGTTTAATGCGTTGTGAATGTTTTTTTTTGTAAAATGATGAGATGATGATATGACGCTGATGTAGCATTGTAATAAACTCAAAAGAGTACAATGCATTGAGGATGTCCTTATTGTGGATGGCCTTATAACATTTTCTTTATCTTCCATTGGTTGAATTGACCATTCTATCTTGATCTTTAGATAGGTATGAAAAACTGAAATCAACCCTTTCATCTCACTTCATATTTAAAAAAATAAGCGAGAAAATATACAAGAATGATAAAACCCGTTCATGCTATGAAAGTCGTAATATCGCACCATCAATGGCTTGTATTATGTAAATAACTCATCATTCTAGTTTTTTTGTAACCATCTAATGATTATCTGATTTTTATACAATTTATCATAGTTTGTTGATTATGATGATATTTTTACCATTATAATAGTAAATATTCCGTGCAATTGAGGGTTTAACCACATAAGCTAAATATGAAATCGGTTGATGGTTTACAAAGTTCAGGTTTCTTCTTTTCTTACAAGTTAGCTTTTTGAGCAGTTTTACATTTGGACTTATAAACCGATATGAGTCTAGTATGAGATATGGTCGTATCAACTGTTATTAGAGCTAGCTCTACTTTTCGAGGTTCCAACACTTCGATGTTCCAACACTCGAAGTGGTAGCTTGAACCCAAAATAGAAGGGCGTCAACCGTTACCAAACTACCCGTGACCAACGAGCTCGAAGTGGTAGCTTGGACCCAAAGAGGGGTGCCAACCGTGACTAACATAGTTGGACGAGGAAATTAGTTCTTAAAAGCGTCTGGTATTGTTACGATCTCGCATTGACTAAATATGGAATTGGTTCATGGTTTATAAAGTCTAGGTGTCCTATCCTCTAACAAGCTAGTTATTTTGCGTGAGTTCTATACTTGAACTTACAAACCGATACGAGCCTATCAGGTCAAAATAACAAGCTAGTTATTTTGAGAATGTAAGGAGTGTACGCTTATCAGGTCACTGTGACTCGTTGTAAAGTTAAAATCAGGTCATCGATGGATCAGAGTCTATTCTTTAGTAGCATTTAGCTGATTAAGTAGTTATTTTGATGAATTTTCCTTATATTTATTCTTCAAAATTTCTGGAAAATTAATATGTGGTTTTTGAAAATGACTTTTTTTCGCTTCTATGCCTTTAGTGATCCTCCTAGTGTAACCGCTACACCAAAACGGTCTTTTTAATCATATCTATGACTGGTGGGAAGATCATTTTTGGGACGAAGAGCAGAAAATCCGACACATGAGAAAACATCATCATGGTCAACCATCACAATTATAAACATCACAGGAGAAACCAAAACATCATCATAAAGATGGTAATTATAAAAAGACATAGATTTATCGATCAAGAGCATAAACACACCCATACTGAACAAGCATAAACATGGCCGATTTAAGGATCAAGTAACATGCCCCCACAAAATATTGTGATGGAATCTCAAAGGCGGTAATCAAGCAGGAGCATGCTATATATCAGATGATATACTCTGCATTGCAAAAGAAGGGGATAGAGGCAGGTATGGAGCTAGTAATGTTTGTTAACTTATTCCTATTTTCAGTCTTGCTTCGTTGTCACTTTAGTACTAATATCGCTTGATAACGCGTGCCTATCTTTTCTTTAGACCTTACTGATTGTTTGCTATTAAGGTATGCATATCTATGAGTGCAGACTAGTGGAAATAAAGGTATGTTATATTTGATCATCCCTGTAATCACCTTTGTCGTTTTATGTTGGAATGTATGTTTTCTTTCTTTGGAGTTTAATTCCTATGTGGAGTATCACTGACACACATGTAGTCAAATATATGTCACTGAGGACTTTGTCATTAGCTGTATATTCTCAATAGCTAATCATGTCGTATTTGACATGTTATTCTCAATAGCTTCAATTCTATGCTGTAATTAACTGTTTTCCTAGCTACTTGCTAGTGTTTTATTATAACTGTATATATATACTATCTCGTGCGCGTTTAAAAGGAAAAGCTTTTAACGTACTGTTAATTCCTTCAAAGCTTTGGGATTATCCATTAGAAGCTTGATAGCTACTGTTGTGGCCACAGAAGTTGTATCATAGCTAGCATACAAAAGAACAAGCATCAAATCCAGTGCAATTTCTTCTATTAGGAGTGTATCATCTCGCTTCAGTTCTTCAATGACATAATCGAATCGTTGTTGATGTTATCAGGATTCCTCCATCTTTCTTGTAGCATGTTCTTAAGCATCCGCATCACCTTCTTTCTTCCCTAATAATTAAACTCATCAGTATTAGATGAAGCATGAGATAATAGAGGCATGCTTTTCAAGAAACGGATGATTGTTGAAATATACCTTTGAGTACGTCAAACTTACAAAGTCACTATGGGTATTTCTTGTGTTATTTCAGAAATAAAGTTCAGGACCGTCTGCCGTAAAGGTAAAGATGTTTATGTATGTGATATCTGGTTTTATCTATTTAGAGAACCTCTCGTGTTATTTCTCTTAACTTCAGGTATTGAAGCGTATATCTTTTCTCTTTAAACTTCTGATAATTGTCTGTTGATTCAATCCTTCGCGACTGATCAATTGTATTTGCAGCGAGGATTCTTGTTGAGAGTTTCCTTATTTGAGCCATTAGCTAACAATTTGGGTCCACTTATTTATTTGTGTATGTTTCTTTTTTTACCCAGTGCATATGGTTTCCTTTAATGTCACTAGTTGGGAAGGCCCTCAAAAACCCCACTCTCTCCAATCTGATCTTTATAAGTGTTCACAAACATCCAAATTTACAAGAATATCCTCATCTTCTTCCTCCTTGTGTTCACATCAAACCTCAAATTTAACCTCTATCTTCTCTTTCTTCCCAATCAAAACCACACGCACTTCTCTTTTAAAATCAAACCACCTCCTTTTCCTTTTTACACCATCTCTCCAAATCGGCCGCCGCTCAACATCACATCACAGCCCCACGTTGTCACTTCCTTCTTGTGGCGACAAACATCTTCTCGAATGAGACAAGATCTTTGACGAACAAAAGCATGGAAAGGCATTTACATGGCACTGAGTACATAATATTTCTACTTTGTATCCAATTATAACAACAGAGTGGTATAATTGATTTTTTTTATAACTCAAGTGATGTAATTGATTACATGATTGGTTTTTATAAATGATTGTGATAATTGCTTTTAATTGTTTAAGAAAATATAACATGGATCAATCTTTTTTTAGTGAGAAGAGAAATTAAACTTCGAAAAGTTTAATTGTCGTTATGTAAATTTTGGGTCATGAACTTGTTATGTTTTTATTTTGGTTTCAGATTTGTAATTTTGATTATATGTGGATGGACACTCGTGTTTTAATTATTTGGAGAAGAAGGTTAAAATAGTAATTTGATCTAAAAGATTCAGTGGAAAAAGAAACAAAAATTTAACATTTCAATCTTGTTCCATATATGTACATTGTCCACTTGAGAAACCATGGCTATATGGATAAATAAAAGAAACAGCACCTACTCGTTTGAGGACTATGTGTTATTCTTTTCTTGTAGTGTATTTGATTAATAAATTAAACTAAAGAGCGGTTGGTCGAGTTCACGTCATAGTTGTTGATACATCATACATGTATATAACTTGAACATAACAATGATCAACATAAATACATAATGGGTGCTGGATCATATTAACTGCTTGGACCAAACTTACAACATACCAATATTTATAGAATTGAAATTAATTAATGGTAACTAATAGACTCGAACACAACATAAGATTGTTAATGACCATCCATCATTTAAATAATATTAAACAGCCAATGACGAGACGTGCATTACTGACGGCTTATTGATTCTGTTTTGAAAGCTAGACACTCTATGGGTCAAATGGATTAGTACTGTCAATATAAGATTGGGAATGGGGAATGCACTTATATGGGGTTGGGGCCTCTAGTTATTACTATCAATCACACAAACCTCTATGATGCCACTATGCCAGAGTAGAGAAAGACTGTTATGTTGCTAATATGATTGAGAATGGCGGATGGAAAGGTATAAGTGAGTGGGCTGATGTGTTACCTCTTCTTGCTAGTATTCATGTCCCTTTGATAAAAATGACAAACTGATAAGGATGTTTGGATTTATAATGAGTAGTTCTTATTTCTTAATGAGGAATGTTTATAATGATCTTTATGATAATTGTTCGCGTATGTCTCCGGCCAACGCTTCCGGAGAACGTACCCTTCCTCGCCCCGTACCCGCAACCATGGAGCATTTAATAAAGATGATCTATGAACAGTAGAGCATTTAATGAGTTAGCATTGGGCTAAGGAAAAAGCAAAAGGCACCCTTCCTATTATCCAGGAGGCTTTCGTCTATCCTTTGGATAAAAGGAAACACCGCCGCCCTTGAAACAATAAATCCCTCGATTGTGGGGATTTGGCTAACCTAGGTTTTGAGACCTAGTCTATTGACATGACTACACGTCCAGGTATGTACTATGAAGTAGTATAAATACCCCCACATTTAACACACACATTCGATTCATTCTGAATACCACCATTAATATATATTTCCACCCTTCGGTATCATATACCGAATATCAGTTGTGTGACAGCTACTTACTCTCACACCGGAGCTTGGTCCCGGGGTCAAACCCCGGACGAGCTAACGTGTGTTGCTCTGTGTATCCTAGGTTCAAGGTCAAGAGACAAGCACACCTTTGGGACTGTCGAGGCAAAGTCGCTAGCATTTGCCTAGCCGGAAGATTTTGTTTCAACAATTGGCGCCATCCGTGGGACCCTAAACTCGGATCTCCACACAACAGCTAAACAATGGCAGGGGTCACAAGAGAGTCGGATCCGCCACCGTCTCCCAGTCGTGATCCCGCGACGGTAGTGAAAGAGACGGAAACGCCTCTAAACTTACGGGAGAAGATTTTGGAAAGTATGAGCGCGCTGCAAGGTCTGGTGGAGCGTCATAATGCCGCATCTAAGAGGCCCATTTCGCCTATACGCCTAGATTTCGAGGAGGATGTGTCAAATCTACCGAAGGATAAGGACGAAGGGCGGGAGGCTCAAAAGGAAGTTAACCTCCCGGAAGACGATTTGCAAAAACCTTTCAAAGATGTGATGGCCTCCACTTTTACTAAAAGAATCATACAATTCTCATCACCGAAGCATAGGTTACCCGCAACCCTCAAATTGTACTCGGGGGCTACAGATCCTAATGGTCATATTACCCGGTTCTTCGGTGCAGCTAATTCAGGAGAATGGCCGATGCCAGTATGGTGCAGATTTTTCCAACAAACTTTAGATGGAGCCGCTGGAGGGTGGTTTGAAAGGTTACCGAGGGGTAGCATAGACAACTGGGAAGATTTGAAAGAGCAGTTCCTGGAAAGATTCTCCTTGAGGAGGAAAAGTCTTAAAGCACCAATGGAAATCACCACCATCGTCCGCAAGGCGCACGAAACATTGGCAGTATTTAAAGAGCGTTGGACAGACGAGGCAAGTTACATTCAAGGGGTTCCGGAAGTAATGAGGATATCGGCCTTCGTAAATGGAGCCAAATGTCCAGAGTTGGTTCGACGTTTTACAGATGATACTCCACAGACGGTTGCAGAGATGATGCAAAGAGTAGACGATTTCATAAAATCCGAGGATGCCTACCGTAATACTGAATTGCCAACAGGAGAAGCAGGTGATGGTAACATAAAGTATAGCAGGGAAGAAAGGTATGGTCCTTCTGGTTCATGTGGACGGCATAGGGGGCGTCAAAGAAACGATTATCGGTCTAGACCTCCGTTTCCCCCATATGTACCCCCGGTTTACCCAAATTATGGAAGAAGGCCGCCATACCAGCGTTCCAGCTTAGAGTCGCTTACCAAATTTCCAAAGGAAATTTTGGAAACTGAGTTGCAATTGTGCCTTCCTCCACCGCAACCAACCAAGGGTATAATCCTGCCTGAAAACATGGATAAGTATTGCGATTATCATCAAGAGAAGGGGCATCTTACCAATAATTGCCATCAGTTGAGAAAACAGTTGGAGGCCGCTCTAGAATCCGGTAAGCTCAACCATCTTGTGAAGGATTTACGGGGGAGAGTGAATAAAGGAAATCAAGGAAGAGGAAATGGAGATTTCAAGGGAAGGACTATAAACATGATCGAAAGTAGGTATAGCGGCATGAAGAGGAAAGAGGTGTGCAAGATCGAGATGGATTGGATGAATGTGCCCATAACCTTTCCACCTATTCTCGACAATGAGGCTTCGGAAGATCCTCTGATATTCGAAGCCAAAATAGAAGGATATTGGGTAAAAAGGGTGTTTGTGGATGAAGGGGCCACTATGCAGGTCATGTTTGAGCACTGTTTCCTAAATTTGGATCTATCGATCCGAAGAAGGTTAACGCCCGATAACGTGAAAGTCCGGGGCTTCTCGGGGGAAGAAACCACCCTCTCGGGAAGATGGACCTAGAAATAACCTTTGGAGCAGATAGTTTAACAAGACGGACGGTGATGAACTTCACAGTGATTAGAGTACCATCCCCTTATAATATCATACTGGGAAGAACTGGAATCAGGGAGCTAAGGGCCGTACCCTCTACTGTACACTCATCCATGAAATTTCCTACCCCCAACGGGGTAGCAACCATGACAACCAAAGCCCGAGCCATCTATGAGTGCCGAATCATGGAGGATAGTCAAAAGATAAAGATGATGAAAACAGCAGCTGTGGGAAGAGAGTTAGACGAATGGATTGCCAAGGAAGAATTCAATCAACAGCAACGGGTTGCAGGAGACATGACGGAACAGATCTGCGTCAATCCTGGATACCCAGAACAGTTGATCACCATCGGAAGGTTGTTCACCAAAAAATATCGAATCCAACTCATAGACTTGCTCAGAGACAACGTCGATGTGTTTGCATGGGAACCTTCGGACATGACGGGAGTACCTAGGAGAATCATCAAGCATTCGTTAAACGTGGATATGAAGACCACACCAATTGCCCAAAAAAGAAGGACGCTCGGTAAAGAAAAGAGCCAAGCGGTTAAGAGGGATGTTGAGGAGTTAACAAAGGCAGGTATCATTCGACCGGTACGATACCCGACTTGGATCTCCAATCCGGTCCTGGTTAAGAAGCCGGATGGCAACTGGCGAATGTGCATAGATTTCAAAAACCTCAACTCTGCTTGCCCAAAGGATTATTATCCTTTGCCGGACATAGACGTAAAAATAGGGGCCGTTGTGGGGTACAAGTTCAAATGTTTTCTAGACGCATACAAAGGCTATCATCAAGTGCAAATGGACGAGGCGGATGAAGAAAAGACGGCATTTTATACCAATGAGGGAACATATTGTTATACGAAAATGCCTTTCGGGTTGAAGAATGCAGGAGCGACCTATCAAAGGTTAGTTGACTCGGCCTTCCGTTCGCAAATTGGTACGAATTTGGAAGCGTACGTGGATGATTTGATGATCAAAAGTCAGACCGAAGAAGATATGCTTGCGGACATCCAAGAAACCTTCGACAATCTAAAAAGAATTAACATGAAGCTGAACCCGAAGAAATGTTCATTCGGCGTTGAGGAGGGGAAATTCTTGGGTTATATGGTAACATCGGAAGGTATAAGAGCTAACCCCAAGAAGACCAAAGCAATCACGGAGATGAGGTCTCCAAAGACTTTGAAAGAAATGCAGTCTCTGAGTGGCAAGCTGGCATTTCTCAACCGATTTCTATCCCGGTCAGCTGAAAGGTCCATGCCTTTCTTTGAAACACTGAAAAATATCACCAAGGAAAACAAAGACGAGTTCTGGTGGACGGACAAAGCAGAGGAAGCTTTTCAACAATTAAAGAAAATGATTCTAGACCTTCCGTTACTAACATCCCCACTCAAAGGAGAAATTCTATACGTCTATCTGGCCGCATCCAAAGAGGTAGTCAGCGGTGTACTCTTGGCAGAACGAAATGGGATTCAAATGCCCGTAAGGTATGTGAGTAAAACACTACATGATGCCGAGAAAAGGTATGCTCCGTTGGAAAAGCTGGTCCTAGGGTTGCTGCACTTATCTCGAAGATTAAGAAGGCATTTTGAGGCTCACGACATTCATGTCATATCGGACCAACCGCTGAAGCAAATACTAAGTAAATCTGAGGCCTCCAGAAGGTTAGCAAAGTACGCAGTGGAACTAGGGACATATGAAATGTCATATGTTTCCATAAATTCCATCAAGGGCCAAGTGTTAGCCGATTTCCTCAATGAAGCCCCGTTAGACCAACAAGATGCCGCAACAATTTATGAGGTATCTGAAGAAGAGGAGCCGGAACCACAATGGGTGCTGTATACAGATGGAGCGGCTAATAGTAAGGGAGTCGGTGCCGGTCTGGTACTAATTAACCCGGAGGAGGTAGAATTTACATATGCGTTGAGGTTCAATTTCAATTGTTCAAATAATGAGGTTGAGTACGAAGCCCTTCTGGCGGGACTCCGTCTGGCCGAGAAGATGGGAGTGAAAGAATTACAAGCCAAGGTAGACTCAAAATTGGTGGCTTGTCAGATCAAAGGGGAGTTTGAAGCAAGTGATGATAGGATGTCCAAATACTTAGCCAAGGTCAAAGAACTTCTTCCCATCTTCACCAAGTTCGATATAGAACACATTCCACGCCACAAGAACCAAAAGGCCGATGTCCTAAGCAAACTCGCTTCAATTGCATTCAACCATCTAACCAAAGAAGTTCTGGTAGAAGCATTAGACGCAAGGTCTATAGATGTTCAAGAAGTCAACGACATAGTTGAAGAAGTGGGGGAATGCTGGATGTCTCCTATCAAAAGGTGTTTGGAAGAAGGGATATGGCCGCAGGAGCCAGAGAAGGTCAGGAACCTAAAAATGAAAATTCCCATGTATACTCTGGAAAACGGCATACTATTCAAAAAATCGTACTTATCTCCAATGCTAAGGTGTGTCGGGCCGTTACAAGCAAACTACATAATCAGGGAGGTTCATGAGGGGGCATGTGGAATGCACGCTGGAGCAAGGTCTGTTGTGGCAAAGATAATGCGTCAAGGTTATTTTTGGCCGACTATGCACCAAGATGCATGGGACGAGATCTCCAAGTGCGATTCATGCAAAATACATGGTCCCATACCGAGGCTTCCAAAGACCAACCTCACTTCGATAACGTCGCCTTGGCCCTTTTACCAATGGGGAATGGACATACTAGGTCCAATCAGTGGAAATGCCGGAAACATCAAATTTGTGATAGTGGCCATTGATTACTTCACCAAGTGGATTGAGGCAAAGCCGGTGGCCAAGATAACTGGAAAAGAGGTGCAAAAGTTTGCTTGGGAAAACATAGATTGTAGATTCGGTCTACCGGGAGTGATAGTGACTGATAATGGCAAACAATTGATAGATGGATCCTTCGGAAAATGGTGCGAGAAATGGCACATCAAGCAGATGAATACTGCGGTAGCACATCCGCAAGCTAACGGGCTAGTTGAAAGAGCCAACAAGTCATTAATGCACGGTCTGAAGGCAAGGCTAGGGAGAAGGTTAACCAGATGGGTCGATGAGCTACCCCATGTGTTATGGGCCCACCGGACGATGCTCAAAACAAGCAATGGAGAAACCCCTTTCAGTCTCACCTATAGAAGTGAAGCGGTCATCCCTGCAGAAATAGGCATCCCTACCGCAAGAACCTTGTTGTTCGATGATGACACAAATGAAGAGGAGCTGCGGCTAAACCTAGATCTGCTACAAGAAAGGAGAGAGGCCGCGGCCATACAAGAAGCCAAATATAAAAAGAAGGTGAAACAATACTACAACAAACGTGTTAAGCCCTGCTCTTTCAAGGTTGGAGACTTTTTATACCGTCGCAACATGGCCAGCCGACAGGAGAAAATAGGGAAGTTAGGTCCCAACTGGGAGGGTCCCTACAGGATTGTCGAAGCTTATCAGACTGGTTCATACAAGCTGGAAACCACCGAGGGAAAAGAAATCCCGCGTACCTGGCATGCAACCAACCTACAAAAATGCTTTATGTAATATGAACAAGATGTATCATTTCCTGTTGTTTATAATGAATGAAAATCTTTAAGCATGTTTGATTGCAGTAATTATAAACCTCGGCTTAGCTAACGTATGGTATGTGAATACGCTTTAAAATGCTGGATGCGCCTAAAGGGCAATCCAGAGACAAATAAAAAGCGGTCCGGTACCGATGTCTCCCACATAAACTTAAAGAAAGTATAATTGTCAAGAATACATGATTGGATGCGTCCAAAGGACAATCCGGAGACAAATAAAAAGCGGTTTAATATCGATGTCTCCCGAACCATATATACACTAATGTAGACGTACAAGTGTTGGATGCGCTCGAATAGCAATCCGAAGACAAAACAAAAGCGGCCAAGTGCCGATGTCTTCCGCATATATGAGGTATAAATAACACAAAATAAGGTCAAGTCTATAAGAGACGTTTCGGACAAAGAGTCGATAATCATAACGGCTTTGCAAAGATATAACATAAGCAAAACTGGATAACCATTCATAAAAGGATAAAATGTTACGGGTGAAACTTGTCTGCGGAGCCACAAATATTAAAAATTATTACAATAACCATAAGTGTTTTAAAGTAACAGATTACAAAGTATCCCGGCATCCCGGGTCTTCAGATCAGGAGGCTTCACCATCATGTGTTGTGGAGTGAGAACCGGCACCATCTTGGTTGTTCGCTGGAAGTTTGGTAGCGTCAGCAATCACGGCTGTAGGAGCAGGGGGTTTCTCGGCTGGAGCAAGCTGCATGATATCAACGACCGAAAGCTTATTGGCTGCCGACACCTTGGCTACGAAGGGATACTCAGCGGAAAATAAAGCCATAAAGTCCTCCTTCCAGGTTCTAGCCATCTCTATGTTGAGATTGTCAGCAGCAGCAATGGCAGCTTCAACTTGCTCTGGTGTACGCCCATATTCAACAGCCTTGAGAAACCCTGCATTATACATACCGCCAACGCCCAAGGAGAGAGATCGCCTGTACTCATAGCTGTCAAGAAGTTTGCGTACCAGAATAGGGAAGCCATCTCTTACCAAGACCTGTTTGTCCACCCCGGCTTGAGCAAGGAGAGAGGTCAAATGTTTGTTGCCAGTTTCAAGCTCCTTTATCCTCTCGGAATCTCTGATATGATCCTGGGCACTTACACTTGAGAGATGTTCCAGCTCGGCAATTTTCTCGTCTTTGGTAGCAATCATAGCACCGGAATCCTCAACCTCCTTTTCCAACCTATCAATAGCCGCAAGGTGTTTCTGCTCCCGGGCGAGACAACTGTTATAATTGTCTTCAAGCTTTTTGTGTGCCAAGGCCATCTGGTCAAGCATGCTCTTCCTAGTAGCAAAATGTCCCTGGGGTTCTTGTTGGGCTGCAGTCAAGCGGGAATGATCACGGCTGAGAGCCTCGTACCTCTTCATTAATTCAGACACTGTAAGAGTGCTCCTGGCAAGGGTCTGGTAAGCATGGCTTAAGACATCATAGTTGGAAAGAGAAGATAGCATAGCTTGTTCCGCAGGAGTTGGCAAATGAAATAATAACTCTCGGGCAGCATAATGTGAGTCAATTCGCACAGATTCATCAAGACGCCATGGGGGAACGAGCCGACGAGGAGGATCCTGCATAACTCCTAAACAAAGAAAACGCATCACAATATGAGGAAGATAAATACAATGTTCAAAAACAAAATGAGTCACGAGAAACCGGAACATACCTGTAACATCATCATCATGAGTATCGTCATGGGAAGGAGATGAGTGATCGCTCAGATTGATGTGAGGGGTAGTATTCGGCTCCTTTTCGCCAGTCTTGCTATGATCACCTCCGGAACCCGAAGGATGAGAATGATTAAGAGGAGGGCTGGAGTGAACCTCGTCATCTTCAGTGCTCGACGAAGCCTGAGCTTTACCGGCTTTCTTCTTGGTTCGACGTTTAGAAGGTTCACCAACGGCAGGTCTCTTTTTAGCATTCGTCACAGGATTCTTTCCTTTGTGACGAAGACGAGTTGCTAGGATCTTCGGATCGGGCTTGGTCACGGCTTCTTGTTGAAGAGTCAAGTTGGGAATAGGAGTCTTCAAAGGTAGCGGTTGAGTAACTCTTGACGCTGGAGTAACCATGGTCACGTTCTCATCCCTCCCCACCTTGGCGTTGTCGAACGACGGCAGCTTAATAAATTCATCCATAGTAAGCTCTGCACAAAAAGAAGATAGCGGTTAGAGCGAGCAACAATAGCCCGCGGTAAGTAAAAAAAAGATATATATGCAAAGTACCCTTTTTATCGAGATCAACTACGATCCGACGGAAAGGAGGGTTCTCATAAGGAAACCATAGACCGGCCAAGAACAACAAATGTTTGTGGGGAGGGCGAAGAAAAATGGGGTTATCGGCAAGCAACTGTGCATGTTGTACATTAAAGGTAGTGGGAAAATCATCACGGACATCTGTGTCCCTATCTCTCCAAGGCATAGCGTGATGGATGGCTCTCCGATCAATCAAAAACCATTTTTGCTTCCAAAGTTTCAGGCTCGAGGTAGTCTCAGTTAAGCACTTACCATACCGCTGAGGCCATCGGCTCTCAAATGAAAACCAATGCCCTTGCTTGCTTAATCTATAAAAAACACGAAACAAATTCACTGTACAAGATATGTTCAGACTTCGGCAGTAGATCTCAAACATGATAACACGATTGACACTCATAGGAACCAGTTGAGAAATATGTACAAGAAAGTGACGAATCACGGATAAGAAGAAGGTGGAAAAAGGAATCCGAAGACCCCCATGTTTAAGGTAATCCTCATAAATCCCAATGAAACGATCCGGAAGGTTATTCATGGTAAGAAGTGGGTCAGGCAAACGAGGACGAAGGTCAGCTGGGATAAGATACCTTCTACATATCTTCTTGAGGTTATCATCAGTTAAGGTGGAAACCCTAATATGCATATCGCATTTAGGGTCGCGGAAAGAAGCCTCCCCCTCGGAGTCGCCACTAGACATAGCAAAAAATGAGATAAGGAGGATGGAAAGAAATGCACCTGCTGAAAAAGATAAACCTTGAAAGAATAACAATGGCGTAGACTGAGGTAAGAAAGGTGTGGGTAAAAATGAAGAGGGGCAACTATTTATATGGAGAAGAGAGACATTGAAGTGACACAGCACGAGTCCCCATGTAAAATCTCCACCGTTGAAAAAGGGAGTGGACACGTGGAAGCAGATCCTTGGTTGCGAAGCCCTAATGGCCGACAAGCCAGGAACCCAAAAGACAAAGCCCATTAATGCAAGGTCAGAGAAGCGGCTTGCATTAATTAGGGCCGTTACTGTTTGGAGGACACGTGTTTAAAAGTATCACACCGTTAGGTTATCCTAACGCTATGATACTGGGGGGGGGGACATGTTCGCATATGTCTCCGGCCAACGCTTCCGGAGAACGTACCCTTCCTCGCCCCGTACCCGGAACCATGGAGCATTTAATAAAGATGATCTATGAACAGTAGAGCATTTAATGAGTTAGCATTGGGCTAAGGAAAAAGCAAAAGGCACCCTTCCTATTATCCAGGAGGCTTTCGTCTATCCTTTGGATAAAAGGAAACACCGCCGCCCTTGAAACAATAAATCCCTGGATTGTGGGGATTTGGCTAACCTAGGTTTTGAGACCTAGTCTATTGACATGACTACACGTCCAGGTATGTACTATGAAGTAGTATAAATACCCCCACATTTAACACACACATTCGATTCATTCTGAATACCACCATTAATATATATTTCCACCCTTCGGTATCATATACCGAATATCACTTGTGTGACAGCTACTTACTCTCACACCGGAGCTTGGTCCCGGGGTCAAACCCCGGACGAGCTAACGTTTGTTTCTCTGTGTATCCTAGGTTCAAGGTCAAGAGACAAGCACACCTTTGGGACTGTCGAGGCAAAGTCACTAGCATTTACCTAGCCGGAAGATTTTGTTTCAACAATAATGATGAAGAAGTTAAGTATTGGAAAATAGTATTGTAACACCCCATTTTGGTAAATGGAATATCACGCGTGATTATGGCGTGTCATCAAAGCATACAAATAAAATGTCTTAAACATTACATGACCATAAAGGAAATACCAGAATCAAACATCGGTACCCCAAAGTATAAGCTCATCACACACAAACATAAGTACTGTAAAGGAAAAGGACTAAACAATGTCCATAGAAATAAGTAGCAAAATGTATGATGAAATGCATAAATTAGAGAAGGCTAGAAAGCTTCCAATCCATATGCACGTACGCTTAAAGTCTACGAGCGCCCTTAAGTACCTGCCGTTTGGGAACATGAAAGGAAAACGGCTGAGCATAACGCTCAGTGCACGGATATACAAGTATGACATGGAATAACGTAAGCATATAAGACTAATAGCAGCGGAATATCATAAGTTCTAAGTAATCTGGATTCATGTTCATAAAACTGGTTTTTAGTTTGAAAAGACTTATGTTTCTATGAAAATCTATTTGATTAGCCAAATAGCCCATATAGGTCATGAGGTTCCACCGTGCATGAATACTTGGAGGGGAGACCTCGTCATGCAATTAGAGGGGTAGCCTCTAATTCAATAGTCTGGGTAGGAGGGATCAACTCCTAGTGAAGGATGCAAGGCACACATCGCATTCACTCTGATAATACTGGTAAACATGTAACTAGGATGCACCCATACGCCCCACATGATAATAATATATAATGGCCAAAACTGAAAGGGACGCCACGAGCAATCACTTCGCCGTGGGGAAGTCATAACACTAGTGCCTCCATTGTAATGGTTATGGTACCTCCATAACTAGGTGACACTGGTCATGCATGTATATGGCTTAGGCTCTTATTCTAACATAAGTATCAAACATATAAAACAAATACTGGGAAAACAGTTGACTGCAGACGGGGAAATCCTAATAAGGAAAGAATGTCCATACTGAAAGGACGGGAAATTCGTACCTTATGTCCAGTGAACGAAGAAGACGAACGGAAGAGAGTCCTACTTTGATCTCACTAATGCTACATAAATAGTATATGTGTATAAGTATTCTGATTACTGAGTACGTAACTGATTTTATATCATGTCTTAGCTTGTTTTATAGGTTCATGTCTTGTTTTACTGATTTTAACATTATGCTGTGTTTATCATGTATTATGTATATTCTGATTAAGCATTACTTGTATTCCTTGTATTATTATATTTGTTGTGTAATAATAAGTAACTTTCTAAAAATAGCAGGTTTCCTAAAATAGAAAGTTTCAAAAAATAGAAAGTTCCAAAAATAGATTAACTACTTAAAATAGATTAGTTTCTAAAAATAGAAGGTTTCAAAAAATAGTAAGTTTCCTAAATTAGAAAGTTTCCATATTTAGAATTAAGTTGGATTAATATCATAAGTCATGTAGTTATAGTATAATTTATTAATAATATTCTGTTCATTAAATGAACTATAGGTTATATAATTTAATTAAATATAAACATGATTTTAATTAAATTAAAGTGCATAAAATACTTAGGTTAAATCATGTACGAATACTATATTAATATAACCTAAGTCATGATTATTAATTAATTGTATGTCATGTTTAATAATTAATTAATAATATAGTGTAGAATAAATAACTAAATACTTAGGTTGAAAACATGTATTATTTAATAATAATAATAACCTAAGTTCCATGTTTAATTAAATTAATTATAAGTCATGAATTAATTAATTTAATTATCTTGTATAAATAATACACTTGTTAAATTAATTAGACTTGTAAAAATATTCATGAACCGGACCCATATAATTAACTAAGTAAACATGTCATGAACCGGACCCGTGAACCCATGAACCAGTCTGAACCAAACACCCCGAAAAAAGTGGCAAACCGGCTAAGCCAGTTGCCCCTGCTTGTGGTTAAGCTGCCACCGGCTGTGTGCCGGTGGTCTTGCTTCTCGGCTAGCCGCTGGCCACACGAGGGTTCCCACCGCCTGTGTGCCGGTGGCCCCTGCTGCGCCGCGTTACAGTTCCCCCTGCTTACCCAAAATAGCCACCGGCTTAAGCTGGTGGTGGGGCTGTTGCTGTCGCCGAGACACATAACCACAAGCACACCCCCGACGCGAGTCGGGGTCCCTTGTTCTTGCTGCCAACTGAACCACCACCACACCGAGACATATGTCTCGGTTGGTGTGCAACAAAACGACGCCGAGAGCCTTGAGGCTCTCGGTTTGTGTGGCGGACGAGACAAACAACCCAAAACACCTTTTATTAATTTACCCATAATCCCATGACATGTTTTATTTAATTTCTTGTTCATGTTTATGTTTAATTAAATAAAAGAAAAAAACAAAAGGGTTACAGATTACCAAAACGCGTGCAATGAGTAGATCTTGAATACACGAACACACTTGTAAGATTTCTTGAACAAAATCAACGAAACCCCCTTGTGGTGTGATGATGCCGCCGGCCAAGAGGAGAGAGAGAGAGAGATTGGGGTTTTTAGTTTTTTTGTAAAATCTTCTCTGAATGAAAATAACATTTACTGTATTTGTTATTTGGTAAAAACAATTGGGCTAAGCCCCTCTCTTCCTTTGTGCCGCGGCTATAAGGGCCCACCAAGGGAAACCCGAAGTTTTTCTTGTGTCTATTTAATTACATGTTCGTGTGTTCGTGTTTACGTGTTACGTTTAATTATTCGTGTAATTTATAGTTACTTGTACGTAACGATATTTATCGTATTAATAATATATATAAATACATAATTATATGTTCGTGATTCTTACGTTCATGATTTCATGTTCGTGATTATAATTATTATTGATAATAATTATCATGTATTTACATGTACTTAATACTTGTCGTAAAATTATACGTACATAACTTCTGAAATTCCTAATCGTGACACGTGTTCAAGCTATAAAAGGAAAGTGTTTAAATGTACGTACATTACTAAGGGTACTATTCATGGTAAAATCATGCGGGTTTTACAACTCTTCCCCCCTAAAAAGAATAATTCGTCCTCGAATTATAGATAAAATAAACCGAAAGAGGAACATACCCGAATTCAAAATATGAAATGAGGGTAAGAAGCCCAGATAGACTCCTCTGTTTCCCAAGTGGCTTCCCGCTCGGTATGGTCCCTCCAAAGGATTTTGACGAATGGAATCGTCTTCTTCCTCATGACTCCTTCTTGCTTGTCAAGAACTCATTCGGGTTCCTCTATGAATGTACCCTCTGAGTAAGGACACATGGTAAACGTCGTGAACGTGAGAAAGCTGCGGGGGTAATGCTAAACGATAAGATACTTCATTGACTCGCTAAATGACATCAAACGGTTTGATGAATCGAGGACTGAGCTTCCCTTTGATTCCAAAACGCTTAACGCCACGTGCTGGCGATACCTTAAGAAAGACGTGATCTCCTACGTTTAAATGTAAGTCTCTACGATGCTTGTCGGCATAACTCTTCTGACGTGAACGTGCTTCCTGCAGTTTCTGCTTAGCTACAACGACCTTCTCGTTGTTTAACTCTATCATTTCTGGTCCTTCAAGTGTTCGCTCACCAACCTGATCCCAGCAGATTGGGGCGCGACACTTTCTGCCGTACAACATCTCGAATGGAGCACACTTAATGCTAGCGTGTCAACTTTTGTTGTATGCAAACTCTACCAGACAGATGTAATCGTCCGAAACTCCTGTCCATTCCAACGCACATGACCTCAACATGTCTTCTAATGTATGAATCGTTTGCTCCGATTGCCCGTCTGTTTGAGGATGAAAAGCCGTGCTAAGTTTAAGTTTTGTACCCCAAGCTTTCTGCAGACTCTTCTAGAATCGCGAAGTGAAACGAGGATCTCTGTCCGAGACGATACTGGATGGAGCACCATGAAGTCTCATGATCTCCTTCTTGTAAGTGTTGGCGAGTTTACTGACCGGATCATCCTTGCGGATCGGTAAGAAATGAGTTGACTTAGTAAGTCGATCAACGATAACCCAAATCGCATCGTGCCTCCTCTTTGTGTATCGAAAACCGGTAACAAAATCCATGGTGATCTTGTCCCATTTCCACTCTGGAATGTCTAACGGTTGTAGTAAACCACTAGACCGTTGATGCTCGATCTTAACCTGCTGGCAAGTAAGACATTTGGAGACGTAAGTCGCAACATCCTGTTTCATACCACTCCGCCAAAAGTATTGCTTGATGTCGTGGTACATCTTGGTTGAACCATAATGAATGGAGAATGGGGAGGTATGAGCTTCAACTAATAACGCTTCCTTGAGAGTAGGATCATCAGGAACACAAAGTCTAGCGCCCTGCCATAAGATACCATCGTCATCTAACCAAAACTTCGTCTGTTGTTCCAAGTTCTGTATGATCGCCCAAATTTCACCATCATCCTTCTGAGCTTCCTTGATCCTAGAGAGTAACTCAGGTTCCACTCTAGGATTAGCTCAGTAACCATGTTGTCCACGTACCATGATCTCGATGTCTAGTCGCTCTAAGTCTCTTATAATTTCCTCCTCGATTTTAATGCCGTTTATCATACCGGACTTCCTACTAAGTGCATCTGCCACTACATTCGCCTTGCCGGGATGATACTGCAGATTAATGTCATAATCCTTCAATAGCTGTAACCATATCCTCTGTCGCATATTTAGTTCATGTTGAGTGAAGATGTACTTCAGGCTCTTGTGGTCTGTGAAGATGTCACATGATTCTCCATACAAGTAGTGCCTTCATTAGGGGTGAGCATGGTGCGGTGCGGGTTTTGGCAAAAATGAAACCGCATCCGCAATTGCGGTTTTTTCAAAAGTGAGAATCCGCACCGCGCGGTTTTTTGCGGTTTCAGTTTCGCAGATTTTTGCCGTTTTTGTGAGTTTTGTAGATGTTAACCGCACCGCACCACCGCTTATGAGTTTTGCGGATTTTTGCGGTTTTTGATTCATGATGTACGTATTTTTGGTTAAAACAATGCCTATATTTAATGTAAACACACACATTATTTAGAATATTAATGATATTATGCACTAAAACTCCTATAACACACGTTAAGTAATCGATATGTCGTTTTTTGGTTTTATATAATTACTATGCGGTGCGGTGCGGATTTGGTGGTGCGGTTTTAAGGGTAAAACCGCAACCGCACCACATTTGCGGTTTTTCTTTTTTCTTAAAACCGATCCACCGGTTTTTGGTGTGGTGCGGTTATTGTGGTGCAATTTTTTGCGGTTTTTGCAATTTTGCCGGTTTGCGGTGCGGTTTGTGCTCACCCCTAGCCTCCATATCTTCAATGCAAACACGACTGCTGCAAGTTCCAAGTCATGCGTAGGGTAATTTTCCTCATAAGGCTTAAGCTGCCGTGAAGCGTACGCAATCACTTTCCCATGTTGCATGAGAACACAACCAAGTCCCTTCCCTGAAGCATCACTATAGATTTGAAATCCACCTGTACCAGATGGGAGAGTAAGAATCGGTGCAGATACCAACTTCTGCTTTAGGTCTTCAAAGCTCTTCTCTCTTTCTTTAGTCCAGACGAATTTCTCCCCTTTCCGCATCAGTTTGGTCAATGGCAGTGCTACATGGGAAAAATTCTCTACGAACCTACAGTAGTAACCAGCTAAGCCTAGGAAACTGCGAACCTCAGTCGCTGATGTCGGTCTTGGCCACTTGGTAATAGCTCAACCTTTGATGGATCCATGGTGATTCCTTCTTCTGATACAATGTGACCTAAGAATTCCACCTTGTCTAACCAGAACTCACACTTGGAGAATTTAGCATAAAGCTGCTTCTGGCGAAGTATCTGTAGTACTGTACGAAGATGGTATTCGTGTTCCTCCTTGGACTTAGAGAATATCAGGATGTCGTCAATGAAGACAATGACGAACTTTTCCAGGAACTCGTGGAAAATACGGTTCATCAGATCCATGAAAACAGCTGGAGCATTGGTAAGGCCAAAAGGCATGACTACAAATTCGTAGTGCCCATAACGTGTACGGAAAGCAGTCTTGGCGATGTCCTGGTCCTTAACCCGTAACTGATGATAGCCCGACCTTAGATCAATCTTGGAGAAATGTTTGGCCCCTTGGAGCTGGTCAAACAAGTCGTCAATGCGTGGCAGCGGATACCTATTCCTTATGGTGATCTTGTTAAGCTCACGGTAATCTATGAATAGACGCATGCTGCCGTCTTTCTTCTTTACGAATAGAACAGGTGCGCCCCATGGAGAAGCACTAGGTCGAATGAAACCGCGCTCTAACAGTTCCTGAAGTTGTTCCTTTAACTCTTTCAGCTCGATGGGAGCCATGCGATAAGGAGCCTTGGATATTGGCTTGGCTCTTGGGACGAGCTCAATATTAAACTCCACTTCACGAGAAGGTGGTATGCCCAGAAGTACTTCTGGAAATACGGCTAGGAATTCTGACACGATCGGCTGATTCTGGATAGAGGGAGCTTCAGCCTCCAAATCATGAACAGTAGCAAGATAACCCTCACAACCATGTGACAATAGTGCACGTGCTTGCAAGGTCGATATGATTTGTACAGACCTTCCGGGTATGAACCCGTTGTGAATGTACTCTGGTGCATTTGCATCACCGAAGATGACCCGATATGTATGGCAGTCGATGGTGGCGTGATGTTTGGATAGCCAGTCCATGCCTAATATCATGTCAAAATCGCACATATCCAGTGGAAGTGCGTCAACCGGACGAATCTTCTCGTCAAACTCTAGGGGAAGGCTCTTGTACACATGGGTTATGCGTACAGAGTCTCTTAAAGGCGTGGAAATTTTTAAAACATTCTTTAAAGGCATAGGGGAAATCCTAACATTCTTAGCATAAGCAGTATAAATGACCGAATGAGTAGCACCCGTGTCAAATAAAACACATGCAGCTTGACCGTACATATACAAGATTCCAGTGATGGTACCTGTAGACTTGTTGACCTGGTCGCGAGAAGTCGTGTAAACGCGTCCACTAGTAAGAGGCAGCTTGGAATCAGCATGTCCAAATGTGCCGTCCATCTCGCCCTTGCGGCAGTCCTTCATGCGATGACCAGTAAGGCCACACTTGTAGCATGCGTCACTGTCGCGACTACATGGCCCTAGGTGCCTACGGTTGCAGGTAGTGCAAAGAGGGTGAGTATACCCTCCAGCAGGTGCCCTTGCTGGCTGGGATCCTGTTTGGAAAAGTACACATGAGACATGATTTATAGGTACAAAAGGGCAATGCGGAAAAATCGTAAGATGTAATACCAGTGATAGCTGGACGGTTAGGCTGTGAACCTCTTTGGTTCTGGTCCCTCCCGTTACCATGATTCCTGGTAGAAGATTGCTAATGTGTCAGAATTATAAATTATCACATGTAACATAAGGAAATGAGTAAGTGTAACGACCTACTGTTGTTGGAGTTTCTAGCATTGTTACGGTAATTATCATTACCGCCACGCCTATCCGTAGCAGAACGGTCTTGAGTCTGACCGTTTCCCTTGGGCTGAGTAGGTTGTTGTTGAGTAGCCGGCTGAGACCGGTCCCCAGTCTTCTGCCTGAAAGATGCAGTTTAAAGAGAGATATAAATATTGGATAATACTGAAAGAATTCAGAATGTTCACCGCTGAATAACGAATAAATACCTCTTCTCGGGTCTCTCTACTTCCCCGAACTCTTCTCTTTCTTGCAGCATCTCCATTTTACGTGCTGCATCGGCAACTTGTTCCACCGTGTTGAAAGTAGCACACACCAAGTTGTTGGCGACCGATGTACGAAGAGCCCACCGGAAGTGGTATGCTTGCTCTTCGGCAGTACCTGCTGTTGCGCCAAGAAAACCAGCCAAACGAAGAAAGCGCTGCATGAACTCGTTGCTGTTCTCCCCAGCTCTCTGCCTGATTCCGTGGTACTCCCTCTTCAGCTTGTCTTGCTCAGCCTTGGGGAAGAACTGTCCCATCACTAAGTCCCTGAACTGAGCCCAAGTCAAACCAGCCACCCAATTATCACCTCTCTCCGACTGCTTGACTGCCTTCCACCATCCTAGCACATCACATTCGAACTTGTAACAGGCCAACCTCGACTTGAAGACGGCGTCACAACCCATTGCATCGAATATCTTCTTGATATGAGCCAACTAGCTTTCAACTTCACTAGGGCTATCAGTTCTCTCGAAGGATCAAGGACGTTGCTTGTTGAATCTCTCCAGCCATGTGACCAATGTTGCTAGACGAGGAGGAGGAGGAGGTACTGAATGTTGTTGCTGATTGTTGGCAGCCTGCACCTCATGATTTCGTACCTCAGCTGAGGAAGAAAAGCTTGCATCGTAGCTTGGACTGCTGCATTGAGTTGTTCTTGCTCGCGTGTGAGAACCATCTGACAGTATAAAACAAAATACATGATTAAACTGATCAAGCATAAAATATATACATGAAAAAAATGTATACCAATAAATCATGAGAAAAATTATATGCAAGAAAACTAGTACATGAATGCATGATATAGTTTTATGAAAACTTTTATATGCGCGAGAGTGAACACCTATGGTCAGTTCACTCAAAACAAAAGACATGACGAGGAATGCCTATGGGTCGGTCCCAAAGTTAAAAGTTTCGATAAAAGCGCATGCGACTAAATAGGGTCAGTCCTGTACCAACCATTACTTACTCATAAACCTGCGACAATGACATATATATATATATGAATGCACGAAAACAATGAATGCATGAAAACCGACTGTCAGTTCTAGGAACACCATAGTGACTACCCACTAATCATAGGTCGTGTTTTGAGAGCCTACAGGTCGAACCCTTGGCTCTGATACCATAATTGTAACACCCCATTTTGGTAAATGGAATGTCACGCGTGATTATGGCGTGTCATCAAAGCATAAAAGTAAAATGTCTTAAACATTACATGACCATAAAGGAAATACCGGAAACAAACATCGGTACCCCAAAGTATAAGCTCATCACACACAAACATAAGTACTGTAAAGGAAAAGGACTAAACAATGTCCATAGAAATAAGTAGCAAAACTTATGATGAAATACATAAAGTAGAGAAGGCTAGAAAGCTTCCAATCCATATGCATGTACGCTTAAAGTCTACGAGCGCCCTTGAGTACCTGCCGTTTGGGAACATAAAAGGAAAACGGCTGAGCATAACGCTCAGTGCACGGATATACAAGTATGACATGGAATAACGTAAGCATATAAGACTAATAACAACGGAATATCATAAGTTCTAAGTAATCTGGATTCATGTTCATAAAACTGGTTTTATAGTTTGAAAATACTTATTTTTCTATGAAAATATGTTTGATTAGCCAAATAGCCCATATAGGTCATGAGGTTCCACCGTACATGAATACTTGGAGGGGAGACCTCGTCATGCAATTAGAGGGGTTGCCTCTAATTAAATAGTCTGGGTAGGAGGGATCAACTCCTAGTGAAGGATGCAAGGCACACATCGCATTCACTCTGATAATACTGATAAACATGTAACTAGGATGCACCCATACGCCCCACATGATAATAATATATAGTGGCCAAAACTAAAAGGGACGCCACGAGCAATCACTTCGCCGTGGGGAAGTCATAACACTGGTGCCTCCAGTGTTATGGTTATGGTACCTCCATAACTAGGTGACACTGGTCATGCATGTATATGGCTTAGGATCTTATTCTAACATAAGTATCAAACATATAAAATAAATATTGGGAAAACAGTTGGCTGCAGACGGGGAAATCCTAATAAGGAAAGAATGTCCATACTGAAAGGACGAGAAATCCGTACCTTATGTCCAGTGAACGAAGAAGACGAACGAAAGAGAGTCCTACTTCGATCTCACTAATGCTACATAAATAGTATACGTGTATAAGTATTCTGATTACTGAGTACGTAACTGATTTTATATCATGTCTTAGCTTGTTTTATAGGTTCATGTCTTGTTTTACTGATTTTAACATTATGTTGTGTTTATCATGTATTCTGTATATTCTGATTAAGCATTACTTGTATTCCTTGTATTATTATACTTGTTGTGTAATAATAAGTAACTTTTTAAAAATAACAGGTTTTCTAAAATAGAAAATTTCCAAAAATAGAAAGTTCCAAAAATAGATTAACTGCTTAAAATAGATTAGTTTCTAAAAATAGAAAATTTCCAAAAATAGTAAGTTTCCTAAATTAGAAAGTTTCCATAGTTAGAATTAAGTTGGATTAATATCATAAGTCATGTAGTTATAGTATAGTTTATTAATAATATTCTATTCATTAAATAAACTATAGGTTATATAATTTAATTAAATATAAATATGACTTTAATTAAATTAAAGTGCATAAAATACTTAGGTTAAATCATGTACTAATACTATATTAATATAACCTAAGTCATGATTATTAATTAACTATATGTCATGTTTAATAATTAATTAATAATATAGTGTAAAATAAATAACTAAATACTCAGGTTAAAAACATGTATTATTTAATAATAATAATAACCTAAGTTCCATGTTTAATTAAATTAATTATAAGTCATGAATTAATTAATTAATTATCTTGGTAAAATAATACACTTGTTAAATTAATTAGACTTGTAAAAATATTCATGAACCGGACCCGTATAATTAACTAATTAAACATGTCGTGAACCGGAGTCGTGAACCCATGAACCGGTCTGAACCAAACACCCCGAAAATAGTGGGAAACCGGCTGAGCCAGTTACCCCTGCTTGCGGTTAAGCTGCCACCGGCTGTGTGCCGGTGGTCTTGCTTCTCGTCTAGCAGCTGACCACACGAGGTTTCCCACCGGCTGTGTGCCGGTGTCCCCTGCTGCGCCGCGCTGCGGTTCCCCCTGCTTGCCCAAAATAGCCACCGGCTTAAGCCGGTGGTGGGGCTGTTGCTGCCGTCGAGACCTATAACCACAAGGACACCCCTGACGCGAGTCAAGGTGCCTTGTTCTTGCTGTCGATCGAACCACCACCACACCGAGACATATGTCTCGGTTGGTGTGCAACCAAACGACGCCGAGAGCCTTGAGGCTCTCGGTTTGTGTGGCGGCCGAGACAAACAACCCAAAAACACCCTTTATTAATTTACCCATGATCCAATGACATGTTTTATTTAATTTCTTGTTCATGTTTATGTTTAATTAAATAAAAGAAAAAAACAAAAGGGTTACGAATTACCAAAACGCGTGCAATGAGTAGATCTTGAATACACCAACACACTTATAAGATTTCTTGAACAAAATCAACCAAACACCCCTTGTGGTGTGATGATGCCGCCGGCCAAGAGGAGAGAGAGAGATTAGGGTTTTTAGTTTTTTTGTAAAATCTTTTGTGAATGAAAATAACATTTACTGTATTTGTTATTTGGTAAAAAAAATTGGGCTGGGCCCCTCTCTTCCTTTGTTCCGCAGCTATA
Source organism: Glebionis coronaria (assembly GCA_025667525.1). NCBI lineage: Eukaryota > Viridiplantae > Streptophyta > Magnoliopsida > Asterales > Asteraceae > Glebionis > Glebionis coronaria. The sequence continues at coordinate 89,209,190 of CM046878.1, forward strand.
AGGGCCCACCAAGGGAAACCCGAGGCTTTTCTCGTATCTATTTAATTACGTGTTCGTGTGTTCGTGTTTATGTGTTACGTATAATTATTCGTGTTATTTATAGTTACTTGTACGTAACGATATTTATCGTGTTAATAATATACGTAAATACATAATTATATGTTTGTGATTCTTACGTTCATGATTTCATGTTCGTGATTATAATTATTATTGATAATAATTATTGTGTATTTACATGTACTTAATACTTGTTTATACGTACATAACTTCTGAAATTCCTAATCGTGACATGTGTTCAAGCTATAAAAGGAAAGTTTTTAAATGTACGCACGTTACTAAGGGTACTATTCATGTTAAAAGCATGTAGATTTTACAAGTATCGTTTTCTCAGTGTATACCTTAGTATTCCTTCATTCTGTAGATGGTTGTTCAAGGGAAGCATTTGACTAATGATAGATTAAAGAAGGACGAGGAATCACATGATCATCTATTTTCCAAATGCATGCACACCAAATTCATTTGGAATAGACTACAATCTATGATGGCATGTTAAATAGATAACCTTAACTAGGTTGCCAATAAACCCTGCAAAAACAATATGTGGAGCTCCATTAGAAGACTTTTATTGGGAGTCTTTACTTACTTTGTGTGACAGGAGAGAAATTTCAGAATTTTTAGAGACCAAAAAAGAGAATGGCTGCTTGTGTGTACCAGCTAATGTGTAATACTGTTAAAGCCAGGCTCATGGGTCTAAATGTTAAGAAGAATAATCTAGTTGATAATGGAGTTTCATTATGGAAGGTAAATTACCAATTACAGATCCTAAGATCCTAATATGCCTTTAAAAGGGTGTTTGGGATAAGGTTCCAATTTGTCTCTAGAACAACTGGTTTGATGTAGATGGCTTGTATCTTGTTCTAAACCCTTCATAATGTAAGGACTGGATTTTCCATGTGGGTCCTTTGGACAACATGAGTTATCTCAGTTTCTTATGTTCGATGGGTTTTAGTTCATTAAGAAGTTTACTGCTATGTACTTAATTCTCTGATTAGCCCTGTGATTTGATATGGGCTAAATGCAGTTGTTGATCCTCATGATTAACATTTTGAAGTCTTCACCTTAAATGACATCTCAGGTATATGGTTTATCCATTTCTTTTTAAGTTAAAATGGAAACTATGGACTGGCCTAGGGAGGGGTCTATCTTTGCCTATTATACATAGTTTCTATTTGAATGAATGTGTCACAAGGAAGGTTTCCTTGGGTAGAAGGATAAATGGACTTAGCGTGGCAGTGCAAGTTGCAAGGAATAGAAAGTAGTGTAAGATGATGCTTCTTGTTCCTTCCATTGCATTACTAGGAGGCTGGGATGGTATCTTAGATATGGTTGTGTGTTCCCTTGCTACTGACGATGTTAGCTATTGTGGTGGGCATGGGACAAGAGCTAGAAATGTAGTTAGCAACGTATATCCTGATATTGTGAGTGTCTGGGTGCTATAGGCTACATGATGAAGCCTGGTATGAGAACCTTTGATTCACTATGGATGATGGTTGAGTGATGTAAAGATTCTTGTAACCAGGAAATGTATGTCATGAGCCTATGGTGTTTTGGTGAATGGTGAACATTTGGTTGCAGGAATGATGTGTTTCTACTTCAAGAAGACAAGGGCTTATGTCTTCTGAGATGTATCAGATATTAGTGTTATCAGAGATAGTTTTCATGTGGTATCCTAGATATAGTTTATCAGTTAGGCTATATTTTTGTTCTCATGTATGTGTTTTCTATTCGAATCAAAAGAGGTTTTGGGTTTTTCATATTTGGTTGTAGGAATTGTTGTTTTTAGTCTCTGAAAATAGTGACAGACCTATAATGACCAAGAGTGACCATTACCTGATTTTAGTCACTAGAAGCCTTCAGGTCATACTAGTGACACTACATTTCTTTTCTATGTAGGGATATTAGATGAAAAGTGTCAATTATTAGTTAATCGTTTGCAATCTCTTCATTGTATAGATTTACTAATAACTCGTTTCCATATCATTGTTGTGTAGGGGATTAGGGCAGTTTTTGTGACATGCATGCTGTCATTAAATAAATGTACGTCTCGTGTCTTTAACTTGAATCCTGATTATTTTGATACCTGTAAACACTTGTAATATGTTGTTCCAGGAATATTTAAAGGGAATGAAATTAAACCCTTTATAAAGGCATCAAGGTTTTCCCTCTTATTCTCCGGTGATTTTTCTAGATCACGACTAATCAGTTTCTTCGCAGTGAAACTAAGTATCATCAGTTGCACGTTGAAAAAGACAATAAGAATTAAATCATACGAATTAAAATTATTACGGAGTAATTAACTTACATCCACAGTTGCTGTCTTCAACTCGGCACTTCCTTTCTGAGCCCATCTCTCTAAGTGTATCTTCGATACACTTTCGATATCTGATAGCACTTTTGTTCAGGCATTTAGTACCAAATTGATTTAGCACCATACTCTTGATAAACTTATGCATGTAACCATGCAAATTGCTTAAATAATCCCTCCCAAATACCTCTGTCATGCTATATGGATACCAGCTCTGGAACACTTGATCTTTCTTGAAGACCAAAGAGTTAAGATCAGAATCGGTTGAGACTATAACTTGAAGGCCGACCACACTAGTTTTGAACACCGATCCATATCTAATAAGTATTAATCAGGAAATATATATTAAAGAACTAGAGGGTGATTGCTTATCACCTCTTTAACTTCGTGTATAGATAAACGATAATTTCAAAAAAACTAAATTAAACACGCATTAAATAGTTCACCTTTCCATCCTATGCTTGATAAAAGTAGGAACGCCTGAGGTTTGATTAGTCGTGAGTTTCACCGAGTAACGGCCAACCCATTAAACCAGGAGGAAGATTTCCATTACATCTAGGGTTCCTCCATTTGTAAACCCAATGTGTGGAGCTTACTACAATCAAAGCTAAAACCCATAATAGGCCACATTTTTTGTGATAGAAATAAGAGGCTTCAAGGAGGTAGAAAGGTGCATGTGATAGTTACTTATGTAATTTCTTTGTGTTTTTACCGTAGAGTAACCACAATTAGGCAACCAAAAGTAAGTATACACAGTTATCATTTCACGTTTTAAGTGTGAATTTGAAACTGAAAGCAATAAGTTAGTACACATCACTTTAAGAACATCCAACACGGTACGTACGTTATAAGCAAAAAAGGTCTCCCGGACACCCCGATGGTTCATATACTTGGTTGCATTAGGATGGTCGTTAACTATACTTCACTTTTTTTAACGGCGATTTCATTAATTAGCCAAAGGCTAAAAGGCAAAAAACATTACAAAAAATGAAAGAGTTTAAGGATCTCCTAACCAACTATCCCATCTAAACTTACAGTTAGGATTCCTTGAAGAAATCCAACAAAAAGATAAAGGTAACTGAGGCCCATAGAGTAGACTTCCTAGGAGAATTTGTAGAGAAGAGCAACTCATTCCGAAACTTCCAAATGCACCATAAAAGAGTAGAACTGCGCCAGCAATGAAAGCTTTAACTTTATTTGAATATTGTATGGAATCCAACCACCCGACCCAATGACCAAAGTTAGCACAAACCGGAATGTCTAGCTGCCACCATGTAGCAAAATTATTCCAAAGGGCCGCTGCTACATCACAATAAAAAAACAGATGATTTGCGGTTTTAACATCCTCCGCGCATTAAAGGCATAGAGTCGAGTCCAAGTCCACCCCCTTCAATCTAGATTAACCCTCGTAGCCAGCTTATTCAACATTGACCTCCATAGAAAAATATTAACCAATGGGAATAACATTATTCCATCGAGTATTAGTAGTCAAGACATCGAGGTTAATCGCATCGATATGGTTGCGAACAGAAGCAACCGAAAAGCCTTTAGGAGCATTAAGGGCCCAGCTCCCTATATAAAAGAATTGCAAAGAGGTAAAGATATAATATAGCTTGAAAATTGAAGTTTCTTTTTTTTTTTGCCATTTTTAACATGCACTTACACCTTCACTTTCAGCCTGTTTCACCTTTGATTCTAACTAGTTTTCTAGCCCGCTCTTTACAGCGGGCGTATGTGTACGATAATATTGCAGGCATAGGACATGTAATATTTTGACCGGAAAACCTTTATAAGGCAAATTTAAAAGTCCATTAGCAGTACAAACAATCAAAATTTGATCTAGAAATATATTGTATGAAGTAAATTTTGCCTAATCTACACATTGCACACATAATGGAAGTATTCCAAATATCAGCCTTGAAGATTATCTTTCGGCGGATATTGTAGTCTTCTCCTTAGTAATTGTATCAGCAGGCCCTCGCATTAAGTCATACACTTCAAGCCAAGTCAATTTTGCACCATTTTTCCGCATGCTAAGCTGCAAGTGTTTAGTTTTTTGGAAAATAGCCTTTAGCGCCAAAAGGTTTAGAACACCCCCTCCGCTTAGAGCAAGTTCTGGGAATTGGAATAGAATATCAGAGATGATAGTCCATGTAGCATGGTTTTTTTCTTTTTTTGTAAACGTGATTTCTGACATATTGATCGACTAATCCATGGGGTTTCTGACATATTGACTGACTAATCCACGGGGTTTGAGCCCACTACCACACAGACTCAAACCAGGTAAAGCCCTCCCTTTTCAGGAGGTTGGCGTGACCACTTCAAGGTTGTTTGTACGTAGCAGGAATTGAACTTGAGACCTCACCAATTTTAGAGTGATAGCCACAAACCCTTTTGCCATTAGGTCACCCTTGAGTGGTTAAAACATATGTACGAAATTATGTCTTTTTCATTGAACACTAACACAGAATGTGCAACATAAAAAATTGCTTTAAGACGAACCTTAGAGGGCATGGAGTGGCCACACCACCACACCAAAAAATACCATGTCACGTCAATTTTTTCACTTTCACATCCAAAAAAATCTTATGGTCACACCATTTTCACACCACCATACCAAATTTACCATTTATTTTCGTAAACTACCCTCAATAGTTAATTTATTCAAATCATAATTTACTTTATTCATAAAAAAACATTACATTCCAAAATAAAAAAAAACAACATTACGGAAAAAAATAAAAAATGCATAAAATAAAAACTAATTTCTGTTGGGAATAAAATGAAGCCAAGACACTTAGACGCTGACAAGAGGAAATTGGACGTTGATAGGAAGAAATCAAGGGTTCTCAGGTCAAGCGTTGACAAGAGGAAGTCAAGCGTTGATGAGAAGAAGTCAAGCACTGATAGGATACTTAGTCTACACGTTTTATGTTTCTAGTAAATATATGTTCGACAATGTATTCCTTATGTTTATCTTTACCTAAAATAGCTGATACGTAGACTCTTGTACAAGGTTCCTTAATCTATAAAAGGAGGCCTTTAGGTTTAGTTCAATATATGTTTTACACTTTGATGTAGTGATTTTGTATATACTTTATTTTAGGAAAAACAAAGCAACACAAAAAGCGGTAAGTATTAACGAGCGGTTTAGGAAAACCACAAGTTATGACCCAATGAGTGGGAATCGTTCTCTCGAGGAGGCACGTGTGTTGTGTAATGAATGATTGATTTATGTTTTTGATTATTAACAAGAAGAAAAGAAGAGAAAATGACGAAGACGAAAAAAATAGAAAAATAAGGCAAAAACACTACTAGAAAGTTACGACGTAGAACGTAAAAAACACAAAATTTAAAATTTTAACCTAAAAATTCCTAAAAATTATTAAAAATCCCAAATAATATTCTAAGAGTTTACAAAAAATCCAAACTTGCCAAAACCTTTTAATTGATTTAATAATGACTTTTTAATGCTAATTAAAGCCCTAAAAATCACTTTTAAATATTAAAAAGCCCTAAACAAGATTTTATAGTTTGTAAACCTTAACAATGACCTAATTAAACTAAAAACTATTTTTAAAAATTTTAAAACCAATTTAAACTATTTTTAAACTCCTAAAAACTATTAAAATCTATTAAATCTTAAATTAATTCTAAAAATTAATTGAAAAGCCTAAAAATTATTCTACAAATGGGAAAAGTCCTAATTAATGATAAAGAACCTAGGAAAAATGAAAAAGAAATAAAAATAAAACTTTGACTTTTTATGATTAAAATAATATTAAAATATTCAAAAAAATAAAAAGTTCTCAAATAAATTCTAAAAAATTCTCAAAAATCCTAAATATTCTAACTAAGAAGAAAATGTAAAGTAAAGCTCCTAAAACCTTTTAGTTAATTTTATATTAATTTTTAAAGTTGTCTAAAAACCCTAAAATTAAATAAAATTAAAAATTAAAGCTTTTGAAAACTTTTTTATATGTAAACCTCAAAAATACAAATTAAAATCTAAAAACTATTTTTTTGTATTTTTTTATTACTGTTTAATATTTTTAAATGACTTTCTAATTTTAAAACTAAAAATAATCTTAAAAATTAATTAAGTAATGTGAAAAATAAAACTTTAAAACAGAAAAGTCTTAAGCCGTAATCAAAACCTAGGAAAAATGGAATAAGTCCAAAATACTTAACAAATAAGCTGAAAATAAACAAATAAGCCACGACTTATTTAAATAAGCCCAACTCAAAAACGTGTTAAATAACGTTTGAAAACAAACATAAACGTAAAAAGGTATCCAGATCAACGGTAGAACTCTTAACCCTCCAGCGAGAGGTCTAGGGTTCGAGTCCGTTGCGGGTATACTTTTTACAACTTTTTTTCTTTTTTTTTTCTTTTTCACACTTGAATCCAGTAACTTTTAACACACAAAAACACAATTACAAACCCAAAGTAACCAAGATTAAGCAAATAAATGGCAAAAACGTGCCCAGTCCTTGTTGTTTTTCTGATGAACAAGTGAAGATTTCTTCACTTGTCAAATTTTGAGCCAAGAGGGCTTGGCTGCTTGTTGGTGATGTTTTTTTGGAACAAGAGGGCACCCTTGTGCTTATTGAAGCACAAGGTGTCAGCAATAAGCTAGAATAAGCACTTAGCACACACAATTCACAAACCAAAGTACTCAAAAATGATTTCAAGTTTCTGATGTAGTTTACTAGGTCTGGTGGTTTGTTAAGCTGATTACTTGCACACTTTTCAATCTCAAAACCCAAAACTATGCATACAATCTCACAATCCAGTAAACAAACAAACTCAACTCCTATATATTCCTAACACTAAACAGATTAACAAGACTATGCATCAAAATTTCATAAAAAGAAGAAAAAAGTGACTTATGCAGATTTCTATCTTACTTTTCACTTTTTAACTCTTGAACTTTGCTACAAACTTGATCCAAATACTCTTATACTAACAAGCAAACTCACTCAACCCTACTTACTTACTCTAACACGTTTTAATTTACCAAATCAAAACTTTTGCCCTGCTAATACACGTATCCAAACACCACTTTAAAATTCTTTTCCAACTTTTTCAAATCAAATCTGTCTAACACATATTCAAACTGACCCTATGATCTTCTAACATGCATACAATCATATAAAAACACCATACAAATCAGTTTAAACAACATTCATCAAACAATCAAGCAAAATCACTCAAACCACCCATTTTCTGAAATTTCAAAAGGTAAAAGGTGATTTACCTAAGGACCTTACTTCCAAGGTCCTTGTGGATGTATAATCCACCTCCTATACCAACTCGGGTTGGTGCTGATCAATAATCAACAACTCTTTAACCTGCCAAAAAGAAAATCAAAAGAAACAAGCAATATGGATGTATATACTGTTTTCTCTTTTTCTTCCTTAAAAACTTACTCAAACCTTTTTTTAAAACTTACAAACACGTTTTAAAACTCTTCAAACTCACAAAATCAACCTCCTTTTCCACTTTCACTTCCAAGGAAGTAGATTTGAAAGATTTGAACTAAATTTTAAAAACCTTCAAAAACTTTTGAAAATTCAAACACAAACCTTTTTAAAATTGGAACTCAGCTTTTGCATACAACATACACCAACTATTATCAAGATTAAAAAGGAATTACAATTGTATACCACAAATACCAAACTTTTAATTTTATAAAAAAGGAAATACAAGATGTTATGCAAAAACTGGAACAAGAGGGGTATGAACAGGCTCATCCCCTTTAAATACAACTTAAAAGACTATTCTAGAATGTGAAACCCTAGGCTACTGAAATCTCCAAAGTGCCCTTGAAGATTTGACTGAAAATGGGTCAAAAATCGCCCATGTGATGCTTGTACTGGATGCCAGCTTGGAATCTTCAATCTTGGTCGTTTAAACAATCTTGGGGACAAAGGAGTTGATCTCCCACGTTAAATTGGTCGGGTGTGGGGTTTTGTGTGAAAGTGATGTAGCAGGGGAAGGTTGGGGAGAGGACCACAGGACACGTGGCGTGATTTGGTGAGGTGGGTTTTTGTGAGGGTGAGTCCAATTAACAATCTGCACACTTTGGGCTTAAACCCCTTTAGTTTTGGTTTAATTGAAACTGGAGGATATTAGGGTTCATTGGGGATTAAGGGGGGTTTTAATCTGTTTGGGTTAATTTGTTTTTTTAAATTAATGTTTAGGAGGGAAAGGGAGGGTTAAGTGGGGGTTTTGACTTTTGACCAAGTTAAATAATAACCGGGTTGGGTAATGGACTGGATTGGGTGGTGGGTATGGGTAGGGTATTTGTTATTTGGGTGGGTTTGGATGACGTGTCAGGGTCTGAGTGGGGGAAAAGGTTTGTGGGTTTGGCAGTTTGAGTCCCCAGGCTATTCACTTTCTTTCACTTTGTAATAATTCCCATCAGCGTCCAATTATGCCTTGTCAACTTTTGACAAGTTGCTGAAAATGGCACAATTACTTTCTAAAACTTTTCCAAAGGGTTTAACTTGTATATTCTTGATTCCCAAGGGCTGAACTTGTAATATCTTCAAACATAAAGGATCATACTTGTACATTTGATATTTTGAGGGTCAAATGTGACAAGTTCTTCAAAGATGAGGGACTAATCTTGTCAATCTTCAATTCTTCAAGGGTCTTTTTGCAAAATTCCAAACTTGGGCCCGGTTCATTGTGCGACTTCGTTTCCCGTGTTCGTTATTGATTGATTCTTGTGATCTTTTGCCAATTCCTCAATATCCGTACCTAAAAATACACAAGTAACAAACACGAGCATATATTTGGTCTATTTTATGATATTTTATGCAATTTAAGGCTGTTTTGGACGATGAGACCATGTATAAAAGCAGTCTCATCACTCCCCCATACTAAACCATTGCCGTGCCCTCACGCAATGCTAGAATAAAGTATCAAAGCATCTCCAAAATTTAATTTTATTCACTTTATTGAAATGATAAACTAGCTACACTACACTATTGCTACTACTTGTGTTATAGACATAATGTATGATTTTCATCGCAAAATGGGACGTTTAGGTTCATAGAATAAGAACACGTGAATGCTTCGTTAGAAATAATTTCGTCGTCCTCGATTTTCACCTTAATTCCATGCCAAGCGTGTAACGAGATCATTGTCATTATAAGTTAGTAATGCTAACACTACTCATATGCCCTAATCACGTACTTATTCTCCCATTATTCCTAAGTTGTATCTCTTATATTTTATTATGTCTTAATGATCACGAGGATACATCGTTGATTTATGCGATAATAGAGATTTAGGTCTAAAATTAGAGTCCTAACGGTGTAACTAAAACCATCAAATCAATAACCCCTCCTAATAGACGACGATGTAAAAAAATTAAGTTGACAAGAAGAATCGATAAACACGGTTTTATAACGGTTTTGAACATGAGACTTATTACCAAGACTTTTATACGCCCCCTAACGGAAGGACCTTATTATCTTTGGTTTACCTCCATCTTTTATTCAACTTCGCCATGAAGCTTTTATTATGACTTCGGTCTTGCCTTGCCTTTTATTATCCGCCTCATCGGTGGTTTTATTAGCCAAAGACGTATATCCTCACGCTAAAGCGAATTTTGGATCTTTAAAGCTTCGAAGATTAAGGCTTGATTCACTTTCAATTTTGCATAGATTTTAGGCCTTGTGGGGCTTCAAATTTTTTGCTAGATTTAGGTGAGCACTTGAAATCTTATTATTAGGTGAAGCTTTCGATTATTGGGGTGCCAATACTTCAAAACCGTGACGCTGGCGATACCTTAATGTCTTCCCAATTTAATTACACGGAAGCTACTAGAAAAGACTAGAAACCCAACAATCCTAACTAAACCGCTAAGTCAATATTTATTAAGCAAAAAATATTTACATGCGAAGGGAGAATAAGCAAACAACGAGAACACATGAGTTTTTGAAAGAATACGAGTACTCTACGTTTAGCATAGTAACTTATAATTAACTCTATCATTTCTCGTCCTCATTTAAGAGACTTAGCCTAATGTGTAGTTAAGGAATCAAAGCTAAGTGCTCAACACGCACGGTCGAGTCAAAAATTGCTCTTATTCTCGCCATCGGAAAATCTACATTCGTGTCTTCAAACACTTATGAAACATGAGAAAAAATTTAAAATTTGGCCATTTTTAGCCTTATTTTGCAAGAAAACGATAACAAAACGATAAACTTTGGAAAGCGTGAAGGTTTGGCAAGGCAAGTATCTATTCACCCCCCATACTAAAGTTAAACATTGTCCTCAATGTTTCGAGTCTAGGGGTACAAACACCCCCATACTAGAGACGTAGTCGAATGCCTAATCTAGCATGGAAAGGGTGTAACCATTAAGTAATAGCCGTTTATGAAGTGTGCTAAAAACCTAAGGTTAGAACATAAAAGGATATATCATGATGGGTATGAACAGGCTCATCCCCTTTAAATACAACTTAAAAGACTATTCTAGAATGTGAAACCCTAGGCTACTGAAATCTCCAAAGTGCCCTTGAAGATTTGACTGAAAATGGGTCAAAAATCGCCCATGTGATGCTTGTACTGGATGCCAGCTTGGAATCTTCAATCTTGGTCGTTTAAACAATCTTGGGGAAAAAGGAGTTGATCTCCCACGTTAAATTGGTCGGGTGTGGGGTTTTGTGTGAAAGTGATGTAGCAGGGGAAGGTTGGGGAGAGGACCACAGGACACGTGGCGTGATTTGGTGAGGTGGGTTTTTATGAGGGTGAGTCCAATTAACAATCTGCACACTTTGGGCTTAAACCCCTTTAGTTTTGGTTTAATTGAAACTGGAGGATATTAGGGTTCATTGGGGATTAAGGGGGGTTTTAATCTGTTTGGGTTAATTTGTTTTTTTAAATTAATGTTTAGGAGGGAAAGGGAGGGTTAAGTGGGGGTTTTGACTTTTGACCAAGTTAAATAATAACCGGGTTGGGTAATGGACTGGATTGGGTGGTGGGTATGGGTAGGGTATTTGTTATTTGGGTGGGTTTGGATGACGTGTCAGGGTCTGAGTGGGGGAAAAGGTTTGTGGGTTTGGCAGTTTGAGTCCCCAGGCTATTCACTTTCTTTCACTTTGTAATAATTCCCATCAGCGTCCAATTATGCCTTGTCAACTTTTGACAAGTTGCTGAAAATGGCACAATTACTTTCTAAAACTTTTCCAAAGGGTTTAACTTGTATATTCTTGATTCCCAAGGGCTGAACTTGTAATATCTTCAAACATAAAGGATCATACTTGTACATTTGATATTTTGAGGGTCAAATGTGACAAGTTCTTCAAAGATGAGGGACTAATCTTGTCAATCTTCAATTCTTCAAGGGTCTTTTTGCAAAATTCCAAACTTGGGCCCGGTTCATTGTGCGACTTCGTTTCCCGTGTTCGTTATTGATTGATTCTTGTGATCGTTTGCCAATTCCTCAATATCCGTACTTAAAAATACACAAGTAACAAACACGAGCATATATTTGGTCTATTTTATGATATTTTATGCAATTTAAGGCTGTTTTGGACGATGAGACCATGTATAAAAGCAGTCTCATCACACTTTCGTTGTATGCAAGTTCGATTAATCAATCAAAGTGAAAGTTTGGTTTATCCTGTTTGTGTGTTCTTATTTATTCCGCATAATAATTAGATTTTTTTATATACAACAAAGTTTCTCTAAGTGTTTAACTTGATTCATTCTCGTTTACACAAGCTAAATCGATCTAAATTTGGGATCAACAAGTGGTATCAGAGCTTGTGGAGGAACTTTGATCTAAAGAACACAAAACCCTAAAAACCCTAAATCGCCAAAAACCCTAATTTTTCAAGAAACCCTAAAAACCAGACAACATGTCTACTCCAGAGTTGGCCTCCTCCTCAAGTCATAACTTAAATATCCCCATGCTAGACCCTGACAACTTTGAGCTATGGAAGTTCAATTTTGAGCAGTACCTTCAAATCCATGACCACACCCTATGTGAAATTATGAACATGGAAACACATTCGATAAGGCTGCCAAGATTCAAGCTGCTATTACTTTAAGATCAACTCCAGGCTCAAGTAAAGATGACAGAAGAGAAAAACCTACAGATGGGAGAGCTGTCTCAACTGAGGACATTGCAAAGAGAAGGAACGACATGAAAACTCTAAGCATTCTCAAACTTCCTTTGGGACCAGCCAATCAGCACAAGTATATAGGTTATGAGTCTGCTAAAGAGCTTTGGGCAGCCCTTCAAGTCACTTATGGTGGTAATGATGATACTGCCTCAGAGAAAAAGAAGCAACTCTTGCATGAGTATGTTGTGTTCAAAGCTCTTCCTAATGAAAATCTAAGTGGGGTGAGAAGCAGACTTCTTGATATCACAAGCAAATTGTCGTTTATGGGAACAGTGCATGATGATGCTGATATCATTACCACTTTCCTTAAAAGTCTTGGTGATGCATGGAAGATTGAAGCAAGGTCTATGATTGCTAATAATGCTCACAAAAGTTCCACTTTTGATGACGTCTACAATAAACTGAAGATTGTTGAGAGTGAAATCCTTTTGGATCAAGGAAGCAAATCTACCAATGGAAATATGGCCTTCTTCTCACATAGTGAAGGTCAATTTGATCAAAGGGAATCATACATACACCTTGTTACTAGATCACCTTGTGTCAACGTTGGATCAAGCTATGTCAGCGCCTCACATTCAGGCGCTGACACATTCAATGTTGACTCACTAAGAGTTAAGCCTGTTGGTATTGATCTTGATACAGTGTGTGCATACATTGCTTCATTACCCAATGGTTCAGTGATTACATATGAGGACCTTGAGAAAATTAGTGATGAGCATTTGGAGGAGATGGACATAAAGTGGAATATGGCACTTGCAAGCATAAGGGCCAATAGATGGAATAGGAGATTCAGGAAGAAGATGACCTTTAATTCTAAAGACACTGTTGGGTTTGATAAATCCAAAGTTGAGTGTTACAATTGCCATAGAATGTGTCACTTTATGAGAGAATGCAGATCTCCAAGAAGATCTGATGCTGGAAAGCCTTCAAGCCAAATCATCAAGGTTGAAGATACAAAGGCTATGGTTACCATGCAAGAGATTGATGGTATTGGCTGGGATTAGAGCTTTTTGGCCAAAGATGTGGAAGAGAACAAACCTTGATTGCAGAAAAGAAGGAAGAGGAGCATGTTCACTATGCTCTCATGGCACATTCTTCATCTTCATTAGACAATGAGGTATATGATGATGCATTTTCTAGTAAAGGTTGTCGTTTAAACACTGAAAAACTTAACAAAGAAATTTTAAAGTTAAAATCAGATGTTTTTGATGAAAAATGCAAGTTATCTAGCTATCAACTTGCACTTGTTCAAACTGAAAAGATTGTGGCTGAATATAAGAAAATGGAGCTTGACCTAAAAGATCAAATCAATATTTTGACTCATGACCTCAATGCTAGTATTGAGGTAAGGGACATCTTGGAGAGATCCAAATGTGTTATACAAGCTGAGTTGGATGAGGCCATTAATAACAAAGATAATGTAGGGCTTAAAATTCAAAGCTTTGATAAAGCTTCTCAAACCCTAGAAAAATGTGTTAGTGAACAAAGAGATTCTAGGGATATGACTGGGGTCGGGATGAAAGAGTATGCTGGTGTTCCACCACCTGCTGGAAACTTCTATGGTGTCCTTAGAAAGGATTTATCTTAGACTAGTATTCCAGAACTCCAGGAAAAGGAATTTGTTCCTCCACCAAGAATTCTTACTCCAATAGAGGAATATAAGCAAAAACTGACTGATTTGAACCAATGGAAAAAGGCCAATCCTACCTTGTTTGTTAAAGGTGGCATGCTTAGTGAAAGCCCAAATGAGTCAACACCCATAAATGTGACCAACCCTACTACCGGAAAGACTGTTGACCTTGGCTTAAACGTTGATAGCAAACCTAGTATTAAATATGCAGAAATATATAGAAAACCTAGGTCACCAAAAAGTCAAGTTAGTGATAATGGGACAGGTTTTTTTTCATTTAGACCTAGAGTTATGTCTAGAAAAGCCTGTTATACTTGTGGGAGTTTTTCACATTTGGCTTATAAGTGTGTCAATGCTTCAAAGGTCAACGCTGATAGAAAGTCAACCATGGTCAAACCCAGACCTTTTGCCTAACCAAGTTCACAAGTCATTAGACCAGCCCCATTCTTTACTAAAGGGTCTAATACTTATGGACAAAGACCTTTTGAAAAGACAAATACGTGGTCTAACAGACAATGGGTTCCTGTAGCAAACCCTAGCTTTGGCGTTGATAAGGGTAATTTCAGCGCTGTCAAGAACAATTTTAACGTTGACAGGAATGTTTCCAACACTGTTAGACCAAGTAATGCCAAATACTTGCAACCAAAGGGAAAGGGGTCTAAAGCTTCTTCTAGCTTATCTTGGAGACCCAAACAAGACCAAAACCCTAATTCAGATGGGACTTCTATGACCTGTAACATATTTCATTATATTTCAAAGGTCATAACTAAATCAATTGGGGTTAACTGGGTGTTTAACCCAAAAAGAGATGAACAAGGGGTTGTTATAAGGACTAAGTCTGTTCTTGTTGAACAACCAAATGAATCCAAGTCTGCTCAGGCTTGGGTTCCCAAAGAAAACTAATTTGTTTTCTTTATGTGTAGGGCATTCAAAAGCAGGTAAATGATCACGGCTATTGGGATAGTGGATGCTCTAGGCACATAACATGGAAGGAAGATTATTTGACCAACTTTACCCCCATTAAGGATGGTGACAAAGTGTACTTTGGAGGAGGATATGAAACTATTATTGGCAAAGGCACTCTTATCACCAACAATTTGCGTTTTGAAAACGTATTTCTTGTAAAAGAACATGATTATAATCTGTTCAAGGTATCACAAGTTTGTGATAACAAAAATAAGGTTCTTTTCACTGATACTGAATGCTTGGTGTTAAGCAAATATTTTAAATTACCTGATGAGAAATTCATTGATTATAGAATACCTAGGCATAAGGACATTTATAATTTGATTCTTAATGGAATTAGGATGAATAATAATTTGTCATGTCTATATGCTAAGGCTTCAGTTGATGAGAGTAATCTTTGGCACAGAAGGTTAGGGCACATAAATTTTAAGAACATAAACAGACTTGTGAGACCTGGTTTAGTTGATGGTTTGCCTGAAAAGGCTTTCCACAATGATCACTCTTGTGTTGCACGCCTTAAAGGCAAACAACACAAAGTCTCTTTTAAGTCTAAATTTGTGCACTCTAGTTCTAAACCACTTCACCTGATGCATATGGACTTATTTGGTCCAACTAATACAGAAAGTTTAAATGGTAAATCTTTTTGTTTTGTCATAACTGATGATTTTTCTAGATTTACTTGGACTTTCTTTTTGGCTTTGAAAAGTGAAACTGCTGATGTTTTGATTAACTTTATTACCAAATTGAAAAGAAAACTGGGAATGTGGTTAAAATCCTTAGAAGTGATAATGGTGGTGAGTTTAGAAATAAGCTTTTAGATGACTTTTGTGCCAAGAAAGGGATTACTAGGCAGTTTAGTGTAGCTAGAACCCCACAATAAAATGGGGTGGCTGAAAGAAAGAATAGAACACTCATAGAAGCAGCTAGGACAATGTTGGCTGATCCTCACTTTCCTATTGCATTTTGGGTTGAGGCTGTGAATACAGCCTGCTATGTTCAAATAGGGCATTGGTCAATAAAATCCACAATAAGACACCTTATGAGCTATTTTGGAGTAGGAAACCTAATATTGGTTTTCTTAAACTCTTTGGCTGTCATGTAGTTGTATTAGATACTAGTGATGCCTTAGGAAAGTTTAGTGCTAAAGGTGATGAAGGCTATTGTATGGGCTATTCAGTGCAGAGTAGAGGATATAGAGTTTACCTTAAGAAAGAAAAATGTATACTTGAAAAGGTACATGTTATGTTTTTAGAAAGTAAACCTAGTGATCCTGAGAGTGGACCAAATTGGTTATTTGACTTGGAACCTCTATCTAGAACCTTAAATTATATGCCTGTTACTAATCCAGACATTGTGAAGGTGAATTCAAATGTTTTGGAAGAACCAGTTGTTGAAATTTCAGGTATACAGGTTGATAAGGAGATAGGATCACATGCAGACAAATCAGCTCCCATACTTGAGTATGTCACCATTCCTATATGGACAGATGCATTTGCTGCTGCTAGAAAGGAAAAAGGTTGTCCACAAGAAACACCAGTTGATGAAAACATGCATAAATCTTCAAGCGCTGACAAAGGAAAATCTAGCGCTGACATGCCAAATTCAGGCGTTGATGGCTCAAACGTTGACAACCCTAATTCAGGCGTTGACAACTCTTTTGACCATTTATTCTCTTCCAGTGTTTTTGAACAAGGTGAACCTTCCAACATACATGGAGAGGTTCATTCAGGTGATGATGAAGAAGAATTTGAAGATGATATTGGCAACTTGGAGACTGAAATTAAAGACAACACAATTATTGAAGGAGGAGTGCTTACATCTACTATCAAGAATCACCCTTCTTCTCTAATTATTGGTGATGTGATGTCTCCTGTACAAACTAGAAGGTCTCATCAGAATCATGGAGGATTTATTGCCAATATTCATAAGAAGGTTGATACCCCTCTTGTTCAGGCATGTTTGTTTGATTGTTTTCTGTCACAACAGGAACCCAAGAAGATATTTGATGCTCTCAAAGAACCAAGTTGGGTGGAAGCAATGCAAGATGAGCTTCACCAATTTTCTATTCAAGATGTTTGAGAGTTAGTTGATTGTCCCAGATATGTCAGACCTATAGGGACAGGATGGGTTCTAAGAAACAAAAAGGATGAGAGAGGAATTGTAGTCAGAAACAAGGCACGTTTAGTTGCTCAAGGCTATACACAAGAGGAAGGGATAGACTATGAGGAGGTTTTTGCACCTGTTGCAAGGATTGAAGCAATAAGGATTTTCCTAGCCTATGCTTCTTTCATGGGCTTCATAGTTTATCATATGGATGTGAAGAGTGCTTTTCTTTATGGCATAATTGTAGAGGAGGTTTATGTTATGCAGCCTCCTGGTTTTGAAGATTCTGAACATCCAGACAAGGTGTATAGAGTGAAGAAAGCAATGTATGGACTTCATCAAGCCCCAAGAGCATGGTATGGCACATTATCCACCTATCTGGTGGAAAATGGATTCAAGAGGGGCACCATAGATCAAACTTTGTTTACCAAGAAGACTGGAAAGTACTTCTTACTTGTTCAGGTCTATGTGGATGATATCATTTTTGGCTCTTCAAGTCCAAAGATGAGTGAAGACTTTTCCAAGCTCATGACATACAAGTTCAAGATGAGTGCAATGGGAGAGATGAACTTCTTTCTAGGATTAAAAGTTCAGCAGAAAGAAGATGATATCTTCATCTCGCAAGACAAATATGTAGCAGAGATCTTGAAGAAGTTTGGCTTTTCTCCACATGAGAAACATGCTAGCACACCCATGGATAAGGAACACCCTTGGGGAAAGGTTGGAGATGGAAAAGAGGCGGATGTCAGGCATTATAGGTCAATGATTGGGTCATTGATGTATCTTACCGCTTCTAGACCTGACATTATGTTTGTTGTGTGTGCATGTGCACGCCATCAAGTATTGCATTTATTTTATTTGGCAACTTGTATATCTTATTTTAAGGGGAGGTTTAGGGAACCTTTAGGACTTTTTGGGTATTCCTATAATACTCTTATCACAATTCTAGATTGTGTCGACTGGTAAGTACAAGTTAGTTTACTAAATTGTGAGGCACTGTAGCATGCAAAGTTGATATACTTTGCACGCTGCCAAGACTTTATGACCTAGAATTGGATGTGGTCTTTTGGGAGACTTAGGTCTGATTTTTATTGGGCTTACCTGGGAAGTTACAAAGGATATTATAAGATAACTTCATTGTTAAGAAGTTTGGTTAGCAAGGGAAACTTGAGGACAATTATGTCTATCTTGCTTAAGCAAGTGTGCATGATTAGACAGTGCTTGCCACCCTATGGTAATTTTCAGTCTATAGGTTATCTTCACTAGGATAAATTACTTTTTTAAGGTCCTTTTTCTTTTTTATTATTTTTAATTTTGGACGCTGACAATTTTATTTCCAAACGTTGTTAGGACCAATTTTGACGTTGACATGGCAAATTCCAACGTTGACAAGAATATAACCGTTGGGCGTTGTTAAGTTATTTTTGACCGTTGATAAACATTGGGTCCTACCCATTTGTTATTTTTGACGAAAATTTGGGCCGTAATTTTAGGAGTTGGTAACTTTTTATTAATGCACAAGATAAGTTATATATTTTCAAGATTTTAATCATTATATTTTGAAAATAACTGCCTCATCTTTGATCAATCACATGTTTTCACATCTCCTATATATTTGGCTCATTCCTTTGAAACAGGGTAACTGCTTATTCTTGTCTAACTAAATTTTCACATACCTTCATCTTTCATAACATTTATCACAACTTTCTACATCAATGGCGCCCAAATTTAAACCAATGGATTTGGAATTGGGGTTCAGAAGTCAGCATAACATGGTTGCTTATTTAGAGGCTGACAATGCTCTGTTTCCCCAATATACTCAAATGGTGAAGTATTTAAATGCATCCCCATTAAGGTATGAACTTTCTCATGCTCCTCTTATCCCTGTGACACATATTAAACAGTTCTAGAATATTGTCAGTTCCTCAACAGTTAATAATGTGACTACATTGACTGCTACAGTCCATGGGCTTCCATGGGTGGTTAATGAAGCTCTGGTTCGCCAAGCTTTGCATCTTAATGATGCAGATAGTATAACCACCCTACCCGTTGGTGAGCTAGAACAAGGACTCCAAGCTTTGGGTTATTCTTTGCCAGAGGATGGCCATTTAAATAAATATACAAAACAGGAATTTCCCCCAGCTTGGAAGTACTTAATACATGTCATTCTTCAATGTTTGAGTCCCAAATGTACTGCACACAATGAAATTAACAGATCAATTGGGAGTGCCGTTGTGTGTATTGCTACTGGGCAAAAATATAATTTTTCAAAAATGATTTTTGATGGCATGTGTCATAACAAGGGTAGCAAGATGACTCTTGCTTACCCAAGGTTTTTACAAATGGTTTTTGATGAACAAAGATACTGCAATAGGGATCACAGTGATTTTTATACGATCCATGTTCAAAAGAAAGAACTTTTTGGAAAGATGGATTCACCACCTCACAGAGACTTACCCCTTAACCAAGCCATGCTTGCTGTTATTGCAGCAGCACAACCTCCACCAGACCCACTACCACAACCAGACCCATTACCTGAACAACCACCATCACCCCAACATATGGAAATTGACCAAGAACCCTTCAACGCTGACACATTAAATGTTGTTGTTGACATTCCAATTCCAGACGTTGATACTCTTTTACAACACACCCAAACACCCCATAACCTTCAAACAGACACCCAATCCACATCATCTTCTACACCCTCGGACTTTAGGATGGAAGAACGCCAAAGGACTACTAGAGTGTTCTCCTCTAGTGGTCCAAGCCATGTTGCAGAGAGAACCACCACCACAAGTGTAGTTGGTGACATGGGTGGGGCTAGGACTATTGGTACTAGCTTAGATGCAGGCCAAGCCAGTCCTAACATCATTAAGACCCCATCCTTGCCCCATGACTCTACTTTGGGAGGTCAAATTACCATTCTAGAGGAGGGCAGATTGGAACCTTACACATTGTTGGAATTGACGGCTGTCTGCATTAGCTTACAAAAGCAAAATGCAGACCTTGTACATACTGTCTCTACACGAGGCCTTGAACTCAAGCAATTGAGGGAGATGATTGTTGTTTTAGAAGCTGCTGAGACTAGGAGAAGGCAGACAAGAGTCCTTTCATCAGGGGAGGATTCTTACAAAGGGGAGGAAGCTGCTACTAAGCCATTTAATTTAAGTGACAAAGGCTCAGGTGGTTCTATTGGTGTGGAGATGGCTGAAGCTTTGACCAACTTGAAGGAGAGGCCAGTTATTGATGTTTCACTGGCAACTCTAACAAAGACATCATTTATGGAGATGCTGGAACAGGTTTCTAAGCCAAGCGCTGACAAGAGTAAGTTGAGCGTTGACAAGCAGGTTTTTGACGCTGACAAGCTAAAAGCTGATAGAAGTAAGTTAGGCGTTGACACACAGGTTTTGGACGTTGATAGACCTGCAGGTATGGTTGATGTATCCCAGTCATCAGCTATCATCAAGGAAGTGTCTATACAGGTACCATCAATCTCTTTATCCTCCATTGATGTATTAGATAAAGGTAAAGGGATTATGGTAGAAACAGTAGTTCCCAAGGATGCAGCCCAAGTAAAGTTTGATTCCATGTTGGCTGCACAACTTGAGAAAGAGGAGAGGATGAAGGAGACTACTATTGAGAGTAAGGATGTCAGTGATGGTGAGAGTATAGATTCAAGTGTAATGATTATTGAAGAACGAGAGAGACTTGAATATGGTGATGAGTTGGGAAAGGAAAGGATTGCAGAGTTGAAAAACCAGGTAGATTATGAGATGCCTGAAGTTGCTCAGATGTACTTTGCATGGGAGAATAAGGTAAGGGAGAAACCAGACATGACTTTATCAGATCAAATTTGAGGTTTGGAGATTCTACTAAGAGTTCAAATGGATTGCAAGGTGATTCTGAAGTATAAAGCTAGCAAAGTTCTTTCACAGACTAAGAAGGATAGAAGGGAGCTCTACTACATGTTGCTCAGATGTCATGAAGGAGGTTGGACTTTTAAGAAGTTGCAGGGTTTGTCTTTTGATGAGTTGGAATATAAAGCTTATCCTATATGGGCAAGTGTTCAAGACCAGAACACTATCAGGCTTCTTTCAGATGAAAGAAAGGAAGAACTTGCAGAAGAAATGCAGATCCAATAGGCTTTAGTTACACCAAGACCATTGAAGAAGGGAGTTCCACTTGAGTTCCCAGAAAAATTGGATAGAGTGAATCCTAGTGAAGCTGTTATTAGAAGGAGTATTAAACTCTCACCCTTGGAAGCTTCACATATGGTAGAGGTGTTACCTCATGATTCCAGAAACCCTATAGTTCACTATAAGGAAGATGCAAGTGGGTTTTGGATGATTGGAAAATATGGGAAAGAGGTACATACTTTCACTACTCTTATGTCTTTGTTTGCAAGCCTGGACAGGGAAGACTTGGCAGACCTGTGGAGGTTGATGCAGGCTAAGTATGAGACTGAAGCACCTACTTCAGTCAATAGAATAAAGATTTGGTCAACATTCAAGAGGATGTGTGAGCCAAATGATGAGGATTCAGTATGGAAGGATCTTGATGATGTCAGTGGACTTCAATGGCGTTTACATTCCGCAGCTGGTGTGTATCATTTGAGTACTACAAAGTTTTCTGAGTATCTTCTTGTGGATGCTGAATATCCTATGTCCAAAGAAGTTTTGAAGAAAATGGTGTCAACACAGCTGGAGATGGATTACACAAGTGACGTTGGCAAAGATTTGATTAGGTTTATTTATTTCCAACTTAATAAGTAATTTGTATTTGTAAGAATCCTCCTTGTACTTAGTTTTTATTCAGAAACTTGATTACTAGAGTAGATATCAAGTTAAGGGGAGGATTGTTGGGAATAAAATGAAGCCAAGACACCTAGACGCTGACAAGAGGAAATTGGACGTTGATAGGAAGAAATCAAGCGTTGTCAGGTCAAGCGTTGACAAGAGAAAGTCAAGCGTTGATGAGAAGAAGTCAAGCACTGATAGGATACTTAGTCTACACGTTTTATGTTTCTAGTAAAGATATGTTCGACAATGTATTTCTTATGTTTATCTTTACCTAAAATAGTTGATACGTAGACTCTTGTACAAGGTTCCTTAATCTATAAAAGGAGGCATTTAGGTTTAGTTCAATATATGTTTTACACTTTCATTGTACGCAAGTTCGATTAATCAATCAAAGTGAAAGTTTGGTTTATCCTGTTTGTGTGTTCTTGTTTAAGTATTAATTCCGCATAATACTTAGATTGTTATATATACAACAAAGTTTCTCTAAGTGTTTAACTTGATTCATTCTCGTTTACACAAGCTAAATCGATCTAAGTTTGGGATCAACAATTTCGACTTCGATCAAGTTTCTTTTTTATTTCATCGTTTTTCTCATTGATCAAACGAGCGCCAGTTTCGTCACAATCCCGAGTCGATGTTGTGAGAAATTTTAGTTGCTTCTTCATAAGACACTCGTTGTCTTTGTTTTTCGCCACTTCGAAGGCTTCAAGGGCGGCTTGACTTTTGCGTCGAAACTCCGCCCTAGTTGACTCAAATCAACTTTAACGTCCAACATATTTTTTTGCCGCCCATTTACGGGTTTTGTTTAGTGATTGGAGTGCGGGTTGTGAGGATTGGGAGGATTGTGGTTTATCGAAGGATGGTGGGTTTTCTTGATTCATTTGGAGTGTGTGAATTTAGAGGATATATAGTTATGTATATATAGGGGTTTGAAAAAAAAAGTTTGTACAAAAAAAATAGCCGTTAGGCTATATGTTTAATTTTTTTTTAAAGTAGCCGTTGGCTATTGTGTTTTTTTTTAATTTAAATTTTTTAAAAAAGAAATTAAATATAGCCGTTAAGGGGGTGTTTAGTTGTTTTATTTGAAAAGGGGGTGTTTTGTAAAAAAAAAACATAACCACGCATGTGCTTGTGGCCACAGCGTCTTCCACGCAACCCTACGATGGTGTGGTCACGCCAGCCAACGCCGGGGTACGGCGTGACCGTACCGTGCCCTCTTAGAAAATAGATGGCCGGGCTAATATTCTCTCAATTCTTAACCTCACATAATATAGAAATTTGACACTATTACTTCGATAAGTCTCACTTAATAGTTTGAATAATTTACCTTTTTTCATGGAGTCTCGGATGTTTTATTCGTTCCATTTACAGCATGCAACACCAAATTAAGGTAATTCAAAGTCGTATAGAGAACTAGAGAAGCATAACAACAAATTTGCGAATAATACATTTTAAGAGGTTTACATAGGTTGTTTATTCACCCGTTTGCATCTTGCAACACCAAATTAAAATAAGCTAAACTGCTATCGGCGTTTCAATACGTTGAAGTATAAGTAGCAATAGCTAAAAAACGCATTTTCGTGAACAAAACATAGTTAACTTGAAACCTTTTCTCATTTTACAAAGGAATCACATTCAAACATCGTTTCTATACTGTCTTCAACCACCTTTAGTATTTCATTGGCTGCGAATGGACGGGGTACAGGATACATGCCGTAGGTTGCATCTGGCATTAATATTTCCAGCTCTCTGTAATGGGCATGCTTGTTGATGCATTGATGGTATTGGCGCATCGCCAGCATGCTGGTATAAGAAAGAGTCAAATCTACTAAACAAGTTACATGGCGGAAATCGGATTTGCTTGAATGTTAATCCCAAGCGGAAACCGATTAATTCCGATACCCCATTCACTCCGTTGATATGTATTACTAATAATAGTACTAGTATAATTTTTCCAGCAAGCAAATTCATACTAAATTAACCAAACCTTAGTAAAATATGTGTGCAAAATTTACCACCAAAGACTGTCCTTGTATTATTTAACAAAAAACATTAGTATAATACATGTGTTACATAGAAATGATGTGAAAGGAACGTAAACAGGGTAAAGCCTAGCGAAAACATATCCCTTAACAGAAAACACAAAAGTATTATAGTTGATACAAATTTATCTTATACTCTTATTCAAATGACAGCCGATAAACAGATCGAACAATAAGCTACAACGGCTAGCTAGTTGCTGACTTGGTCGTGTGCATTTTTCCCAGAAAAATGGACATGGAATCCGTTTGGAAAATGAATACCTGGAGTACGTATAATTTCGCCCCCTTTGACTAGTTTCCACCTGAAAATTTACAAGTGAAAATTAAGTTAGTATCTCTCTTTGGTCTCTAACAAGATAGTATATATTGTGATTTATCACTACCGATATTTTGTCACTAAGTTATGAAGAATGACAGCCATTTCAAGTCTAGCGAAATCTGCTCCCACACAAAACCGTTGGCCGCCTCCAAAAGCCATGAAATCCTTTGATGCACCTTTGTAACCCATCCCCTGCTTGCAAACAGTTTGGCAGGTCATGTCAATTTTCAGAGTGTTTGCGAACTTCTATTATATCTATTATAATTGAATGATATGGGACTAACAAAAAGTTACCTCCCATCTCCATGGATTAAATTTGAATGGATCCTTGTAAGTGTCAGGGTTTAAATGAGTAGCCGGAGGAGATATCATAATCACCCAACCGGATGGAATTGTATAGTCTGTTTCGCACAAATTTTCACTTCATCACACAACGATAAATCTTACTGATAGTGTATACACGTAAACACTTGATTGCCTTCAAGAGTACTTACCTTTGATCGTGAAGTCTGTTATGATTCTCCGGAAAATAACTGGAACTAGATTAGTCAGTCTTACAGACTCATTGATAACCTGAAAATGTAGATTACTTTTGAAATCACTTAAAATTACCATATATATGATACTAGCTAAAGGCATTTGACGCACCTGAAACATGAATTTCATCGACTTATATTCTTCCCACGTAAGTGAAGGAATATGTACACGTAAATAATATATGTCCGGAAGTCGCCCCGAGCCTAAGGAGACGCACGCGTTAATACGTAAAACAATTATACATTAATATATTATGCGTAATATATTAATTAGTGATAAGCTATTGCGAATGTTAATTAATTAGTTAGTTAACAGAATCTTACAAACGGGAGTTAAAAGTTAACTATAACAATTATATGTAAAACATATAAAAAGAAATCTAATTTGATATCTTTTATGGTTTTGACGTTGGGCCTAGTTTTCTAGACCGACTATAACATTGTATATAATGACTTTTGGTCATTCGATATAATAGATATACAATTCCCTACGATCAAAAGAAAAAGAACCAAATTAGATTCCATGTGTTGGTTATTTATGCGATCAACTAAATATTATAGAATATTAGTTGTGGTTTACTTGGTTTTAATAACTAGGTATCGGTAAGCTATATTACTATTGGTACTAGCATACTTAATTGTTTGCTATAACGTATTGTGTGCGTATTCTTAGAGAGATCATTGTTTGATCTTTGGGTTTTCGTTTATATTGGTGGTTCGATAAAGGTGTTCAATCCATCGCTAAAAGGTACGCGTTTCTTTATCGTCTATGTTAATTACTTGTCTATACGTGATCCTAAATTCCGCTGCGTACTCGTGATTATTAATGTGTTAATATGATAAAACTTTTTATAAATTCCAACAGTGACATCACGAGCCGTTCGTATAGCTTTTAATTACATTAAAAAAACGAAAGAGATAAAATTGTGTAAACTTATTATGATGGCGTTTGAATTATTTTATTTGATGATTAGGTTTTCATAAACCCTAATTAGGGTTAATAAAATTAATTAGAAAAACCCTAAGTTGTATGCAATTTTTGTTGATAAATATGTTGTTAATTGTTAATTAGTCGTTATTTATCACGTTGTTAATTATTAATTTATGGTTCGATCCATGGGAATCATGCAAGTTTACCATGGATCATGTGTTCTTGATTAATTGTTTTAATTGAAGTCATGATAGATGTGGTATGCATGAAGTATGTGATTAATTGTTAATTGGATATATGTTTTAGGTTAATGTTTATTTGTTTTGCTTTTGATTATAATTGTTATATCATGGTTCAAGCAAAGGGTTTTTCGAAAAATAAAAATAAACCGGACTAAAACTATATGAAATTTGATTTATTATAATCTTGTTCTTGCACGATCATATGTGGCAACAAACGAGTCGCCCTTACATGGTTTTAAATCTAACTCACGCCGTGATTAGCAAGAATCAAGTTTATAATTTGTTTTCTATTTTAAAGTTGTAAAATTTTATTAATGACGTAATTTGCAAAAGTACTATCTAGTTGCAAGGCTAAGGTTCAGGAAGACTCATCAAGACTTCGGTCTTGTAGATACCATTGCCCTATAATACCTGACTACTTGTAGTCTTCTTTTCTTGCATACTATTTAGGAAGCCGCGAATGGTCTAGGGTTTGAATGATTTTTAATCATTCTTTAATCTTTTCCCATGATAAAATTAAACTTCTTTAAATAGAACACATGTTGAATCGTCAATTTTTTATGATATCACTATTTATACAATTGAATTGTAAGTTAAATAAGTGATGTTTATAATTAACGAATTGAGTAAATTTTATAAATTATCATGATACAAAGATGTTGCATGCTTCTTTGTACATGTTTTGAATTGTCAAAATTTATACCCTTTGAAATAAGTTTATTTGCCATCCAACATGTAAAAGCACTTGCACTTACTCTTTCACCATACGTGAGACTGTGGTGATTTTGTAACCCAAGGTGATATAATACACTCGATTGTGAGACGTCGGTGCTATATAATCACAGTTTTTAGTTGGACGACTTAAGCAAGTTAAGATAGGTGAGACCTTAACTCGTGGCAATAGATGGGATAAACATGCTCACTTTTTCACTTTTGAATTGTCACAAGTGATGTATATAAAGTTGAGTCCCATAATTCTAGAAGTTGTATTGGATGCAATTATTGAACGTCAATTACCCCTTGAATATCATCATCACTAGCAGATCAACTGATGCGGTGGTGATATGTCTTGGTGGATTCTAGCTTTTAGGAAATTAATTTTTTATTTATAAACATGGGTATTTAATTTTCTATAAAGGAAGTATTATCGAAAATACTAAATTATTGAACTTTGTTTATTTGTAGATGGCAATGAATAATGCCCAAACCAAACAAAACAGTTCGGCTTTCAGGTCGATGCTTGAGAAGCAACATCTTACTGGTCCTAACTTCAATGAGTGGTTACGCGCGCTCAAACTAGTTGTGCGTGTGGAGAAACTACAGGATGTGTATGACAATCCTTTGCCTGACCATCCTGGTGCTACTGCTACTAATGAACAATTAGTAGAATGGAATGCTCGTTATGATCGTCATAATGAAGTTGCTTGTTTAATGCTTGGAACTATGTCTCCATCGCTTTATCAGCAATTTGAATACAAAAGTCCTAAGGACATGATAACTGAGCTCCAAAAGATGTATGGAAAGCCTCCTGGTGTCGAACTACAAGAGTTAGTACACACTTTCCATTCATGCAAGCAGGAAGAGGGTCAATCCTTTAGCGATTATGTTCTATTGATGAAAAGCTATTTGGATCATTTGGCAACTCTCAACTATGTTCTTCCAGAAGTTGTCTCTGTCAGCTTGATCCTCAATTCACTTTCGAGTGATTTTGAGGGTTTTGTGTAAAATTACAATATGCAAAGCATGGGGAAGACAATTAGTGAAGTTCATTCTTTGCTTATTGAATTTGAGAAAGGAGTTAAATGTTGCATCTTCTTCTACACCACAAGTGATGGCGATCCAAGGTGGTAGGATCCAGAAGTACAAACCGCAAGGAGGTAAGGCTAAAGGTAAAGGTAAGGATAAGGGTCCTAAAAATTCTTATCCTCCTAAACCTAAAAAGCCTCAACCATATAAGAAAGAGCATCCGGCAAAAGATTCCATATGTCACCACTGCAAAGAGGTTGGACATTGGAAGGGGAATTGTCCTGTTTATCTAGCTGAGTTGATGAAAAAGAAGAAGCAAGTTGGATCGTCCACTTCTTCAGGTATTTATACTATTGAATTATTTGCTTGTTCTAAAAATTCCTGGGTGTATGACACTGGTTGTGGTACTAATATTTGTAACACAAAACAGGGACTTAGAGGAGCAAAGAAGCTGAAGCAAGGTGTTGTCTACTTGTATGTTGGAAACGGCGTACGTGCTGAAGTAGAAGCTATTGGAAGTTTTGACTTAGTTTTACCTAATGGTTTAATTCTTGTTTTGGATGATTGTCATTATGCACCTACTATTACTAGAGGTGTTGTTTCAGTTTCTTGTTTGCACGATAAAGGATTTATTCATAAATTTACGGATTCTGGTATGACCGTTTCTTTTAATGATATGATTTATTTTAATTGTATCCGTGTTAATGGTATTTATGAAATTGATATGCATGATCCTACTTTGCAAATTGTGAATTCAATGTATTCGATTAGCAATAAGAAATCTAAAGCAAGTTTAGATTCGACTTATCTTTGGCATTGCCGACTTGCTCATATTAGCAAGAAGCGAATTGAAAAGTTGCAACATGATGGACTTTTAAACTCAACGGATAATGAACCGTTTGATCAATGCGTTTCTTGTATATCGGGCAAGATGACAAGGAAATCCTTTCCACATAAAACGGAAAAGGTGAAAGATCTACTTGGATTAATCCATACCGATGTATGTGGTCCACTTAGACATGTGTCAAAGCAAGGTGCTACATACTTCATTACCTTTACTGATGATTATAGTCGTTATGGTTATGTTTATTTACTTAAACATAAACATGAAGTCTTTGAAACATTCAAGGTATTCAAAAATGAAGTAGAAAATCAACTCGGGAAGACTATTAAAGCCATTCGATCAGATCGTGGTGGTGAATATATTAGTCAAGAATTTAAAGATTATCTAAAGGCTAGTGGAATTGTCCAACAGCTGACTCCTCCTTACACGCCACAACACAATGGTGTTTCTGAGAGGAGAAATCGAACTTTGCTAAACATGGTTCGATCAATGATGAGTCTTTCTACTTTGCCACTATCCTTTTGGGATTATGCTCTAGAGACTGCTGCACGCATTCTCAATATGGTTCCAACCAAGAAGGTTGACAAGACTCCATATGAACTATGGCATGGAAAAGTTCCTAACTTGTCTTACTTAAAGGTTTGGGGTTGTGAGGCACATGTGAAGCGTCACACGCCTGACAAACTTCAATCAAGATCGGTTAAGTGTGTCTTCATAGGTTACCCTAAGGAAACTATGGGTTACTATTTCTACTACCCACCTGAAAACAAAATATTTGTTGAGAGGTATGCAGATTTCTTTGAAAAGAATCTCATAGTTCAAAAAGAGAGTGAGAGGATTGTAGAACTAGAGGATGAAGATATTTTACCTTCTGAAACTACTAGCGAACATCTAACTGAGGAAGAAAGTCTTGCACCTGATGTAACTCAAGAAGAGGATGTTGTCCCCATTCGTAAGTCAAAAAGAACAATCAAAGCACCTGAACGACTATGTCTAAATGTAGAAGTCGAGGAATATAGTTTAGGGGATCTTAATGAACCCACTAACTATAGAGATGCAATATTGGATTCTGAATTTGATAAGTGGATTGTTGCTATGAATGCGGAAATGCAATCTATGTATGATAATCAAGTCTGGAGACTTGTAGATTTACCTCCCAATGCGAAGGTCGTAAAGGGTAAGTGGATTTACAAGAAGAAGACGGACATGGATGGCATTGTACACACCTATAAAGCTCGATTTGTAGCAAAAGGGTTTACACAAACTTATGGTGTTGACTATGAGGAAACCTTTTCTCCTGTTGCAGATTTGAGAGCTATTAGGATTCTCATAGCTATAGCAGCGTACTATGACTATGAGATATGGCAAATGGATGTAAAAACCGCGTTCTTAAATGGTTACTTGGAAGAAGAAATCTATATGGAACAACCGGAAGGTTTTGTTGATCCTAAGCATCCCAGAAAAGTATGTAGGCTTCAAAGATCCATTTATGGACTTAAGCATGCATCAAGAAGCTGGAATAAAAGATTTGATGAAGAAATCAAAAAGTTTGGTTTTGATCAAAATCTAGATGAGCCATGTGTATATCAAAAAGCTAGTGGGAGTAATGTTGTTTTCCTAATCTTATATGTTGATGACATAATCATTATGGGAAATCATATTCCAAGTTTACAAGAGGTAAAGACCTATCTTGGAAAATGTTTTTCTATGAAAGATTTAGGGGAAGCGGCATTTATTCTTGGAATCAAAATCTATAGAGATAGATCGAAGCGGTTAATTGGACTAAGTCAAAATGCATATCTTGATAAGATCTTGAAGAAGTATAGAATGGATAATTCCAAGCGTGGTCTCATTCCTATGCAAGTGCACACTGACTTAAATAAAACACAAGGTGCTACTACATCTGAAGAGATGAAGCGTATGCAAAATGTTCCTTATGCTTCGGCTGTAGGATCGATTATGTATGCTGTGAGATGCACAAGACCTGATGTTGCGTTCGCGCAGAACATTACAAGCCGATTTCAGCAAAATCCAGGTGAAAGTCATTGGACTGCTGTGAAAAATATTCTTAAGTATTTAAGACATACTAAGGATACGTTTTTGGTTTATGGTGGAAATCCTGAAGCTACTGAGCTACAAGTTAATTGTTATTGTGATGATGGATTTGAAACCGATAGAGATGACACTAAATCTCAAACTGGGTATGTTTTCGTTTTGAACGGAGGCGCGGTAGTATGGAAGAGCTCCAAACAAAGTACTACTGCACAATCTGCCACAGAAGCTGAATATATCGCTGCTTCTGAAGCTGCAAAGGAAGCTGTTTGGATGAGGAAGTTTATTGGAGAACTTGGTGTAGTTCCTACCAATGAAGAACCTATAAAGATGTATTGTGACAATTCAAGTGCAATCATCATATCTAACGAACCGGGAGTTCAGAGAGGCGCCAGACACTATCAAAGGAGATATCACTATGTTCGAGAATGTATCGAATTGGGTGAAATTGATCTAGTTAAAGTTCATACAGATAATAATCTAGCAGATCCTTTTACGAAGGCTTTACCTGGTAAAAAGCTTACTCAACATGCTAGGAGCATGGGACTTCGTCCTGCTAGTAGTTTCATGTAATCTGTTTTAGTATTTGGATAAAGGATATTGTTAAACAATATTTATTTTATGAATTGAAGTATTGGATATTTTCGTTTTCTTTAATATTTATTGGTCCTATTTTTGCATGTTTAAATCCTTGAATAATATGTTATTCTAAATTATCTATGTCGATTAATTATATGGGAATATAATTAAATTAAGACATATATGAGAGATGGTAATATTCGTAGAATATACAAGAACGGTTCACCAACTCATACGATATCCAAAAGTTGTATATTGGACATCTCCTACCAACAAGTCAATCACTTTATGGATCGGCGTCTTTAAGTGAAACTTGTAAATGATTTACATTACTAAATCCTTTGACTTGAGATGCAAGCAGGTCTTATATATGTGGATGGTACTTTTTGCTATAGATCTAACGTTATCCTGAATAAGGTAGTAATAAAGACTATAATCATTTGTATCTTGAAGCATGTAAGAGGCACGTGTAGTCAAGATAGAATTTGTTCATTCAACTAGGATTGAAGAATAATGCTACTGGGCCCCTCGTTAATTAAATAGATGTTTGTATGGCCATACCCAATGGTAATCTAGATTTGTCTCGATTAGATTGGCAATCTATATTAATTATGTAATGCGAGAAACAGAATAGTTAAAATGGAATGACATTGATCCATATCCATTATTAACATGGCATTTGAGAAACAAAGGGATTGTAAATGTTTTAAGTCATTTAAATGTATTTTATGGAGAACTACACTCGAGAGTTTTCGGGAGCATTGGCGTGTTGCTAGACGCTAACCAATGTTATTATATTATATTATTGTACATGTCCAAGTGGGAGCTGAAGGAATATGTACAAGTAAATAATATATGTCCGGAAGTCGCCCCGAGCCTAAGGAGACGCACGCATTAATACGTAAAACAATTATACATTAATATATTATGCGTAATATATTAATTAGTGATAAGCTATTGCGAATGTTAATTAATTAGTTAGTTAACAGAATCTTACAAACGGGAGTTAAAAGTTAACTATAACAATTATATGTAAAACATATAAAAAGAAATCTAATTTGATATCTTTTATGGTTTTGACGTTGGGCCTAGTTTTCTAGACCGACTATAACATTGTATATAATGACTTTTGGTCATTCGATATAATAGATATACAATTCCCTACGATCAAAAGAAAAAGAACCAAATTAGATTCCATGTGTTGGTTATTTATGCGATCAACTAAATATTATAGAATATTAGTTGTGGTTTACTTGGTTTTAATAACTAGGTATCGGTAAGCTATATTACTATTGGTACTAGCATACTTAATTGTTTGCTATAACGTATTGTGTGCGTATTCTTAGAGAGATCATTGTTTGATCTTTGGGTTTTCGTTTATATTGGTGGTTCGATAAAGGTGTTCAATCCATCGCTAAAAGGTACGCGTTTCTTTATCGTCTATGTTAATTACTTGTCTATACGTGATCCTAAATTCCGCTGCGTACTCGTGATTATTAATGTGTTAATATGATAAAAGTTTTTATAAATTCCAAAAGTAAGTCCTGAATCCGGATTTGCACGCTCTTTTACAATCTTGTCTTGTTCTTCCTACATGAAAGAAAATGTATGGGTCATTCAGTGGGAGAAAATTTTATAGGATTAACGTTAATCATGTCGTAGTTTGATTAACTATGTTGAAGGGGCAAGGGTCTCAATTTCTCTCTTAGAGCCCACGGTAAGACCACTATGTTGGATAAAATTGTTCCCCTTACTTTCTAGTGTTTTAATATATATTGCGTACACCCCGTACGCGTTCAAAAGAGAAAAACTTTTAACGTACCTTTAGTTCCTTCAAAGCTTTGGGATTTTCCATCAGAAGCTTGACAGCTACCTTTATGGTGACAGAAGTTGTATCTGATGGTTTATAGAGTTCATAACAATTATTTAAAACTCTAATATGGATCAAAGAGCGCATAGCGAAAGCGATTAACAAGATCATTAATTTAACACAATTATATTAATCAAGATTAGGGTTACATACCTTTATCCTAGCAAGATCCACAAGACGACGGAACAAACGGCAACTAGGGTTGATCACGAACAATACCAAGAATATAATCTAACAGAAGATTATATCACGCTCTTGTACACACGTAATACGGCGAGTTAACCGTGAGTCTAGCACGAGCAAACCGAGCTTCAACGCTTATGGATTATCTACCCAATAACCCTAGAGAGGGATTAGGACTAGATATTTAGCTAAATTGAAAACCAACCGAAACCCTAAGGTGGTGAGGGTGTGGCGATCGCAAGAAGCAAAGGGAGGGACAAAAAATAATGAAGGCCTTGGGGTTGTTTATATAGCCTTGGTAATCTTGGGCTCCAAGCAATTTAAACAAGAATTAGAAACAAGAATTAGGAAACAAAAGTTTCCCTTTCCCCCTCCTTGTTTGGCCGACGGTTACACCACCCCCAAGGGGTGTTTGTGCAATTTTTCCTTCTTCTTCTTTTAGCTTCTATTTAGTTTCCATAACGGTCGTTATAACTTAACTCTTATTTATTAACGATCGTTAGTTAAGCTTTGGTTTGATTTAATAAATATATATAAAATATATTTAATAAATAAATTAACCCTTTTCGTTATGTGTGCAATCACGTGATCCCGAGTTCGATCCTATCTCACGACTATTAATTTTAAGTCCATAAACTTTCAGCTCCCACTTGGACAAAATTCTAATATCGTGATCACATTGACTAGCGTCTAGTTACACTAGCAATGTCACTAGTACAAACCGGGTAAGGTCTCCTGGACAAGAACCTTTTAATGATTACATCATTATTATTATCCTTTCATTTCAAATACGCTTGTTAATAAGGATATGGATCTCAGTCATTCCTTCATTAACTATTCTGTTTCTTGTTTACGGATATAGCAAGATTACCAAAACAAATTTGGGTGTGGCCACACAAACATCTTACTACTCCCCCGAGGGGCCCAGTTGTATTTATACTTCAAACATAATTCGAAGGAAACGAATCCCATTTCGACTACAAGCAAAACACATGAAC
Source organism: Glebionis coronaria (assembly GCA_025667525.1). Lineage (NCBI taxonomy): Eukaryota > Viridiplantae > Streptophyta > Magnoliopsida > Asterales > Asteraceae > Glebionis > Glebionis coronaria. The sequence continues at coordinate 89,243,546 of CM046878.1, forward strand.
TTCGCAACACTTCTGAAAATAACCCTTATAACTACCAGTTAAGTTTAGCGTTAGGTTATCTCACAGAAATGCACTACATTCAATGCAGTTTTCTTGTATCTCAGGTCTAAGGATAACTATTTATGATTTACTTAATGACAAAGATCCATAAAGTAAAATCACACAGTTGGGATAAGTCCAATATTTGATCCATCAAATATCATCCAAAATTGACCAATATACTTCCAAGTATACTCTGTCACTATTTTTAATTGTCTTAATTTAATAATATTCCCATATTATTAATCGACAAGGGACATTTAGAAACATCAAAATGCTCATGGATTAAAACATGTAAAATAGGATACAAAATCAAATAACAGAAAAATAAACGAAACCCAATCTTTATTTCATCAATTCAATAATGTCTTACATCCTTTATCTAAATACTAATCAACAGATTTATTGCATGAATTCGCTAGCTAGTTGCAGCCCAAATGCCTTGGCATGCTTAACTGCCTTTGGCCTAGATAAAGCCTTAGTAAAAGGATCAGCTACGTTATCATCTGTGTGAACTTTTATCAATTTTATTTCTCGAGCTTCCACTTGTTCTCGAACGTAGTGATATCTACGTTTAAAGTGTCTGGCGCCCTTCATGACTCCAGGGTCATTGGCGAATATTATTGCCGCAGAATTGTCGCAATATATATCAATAGGTTCTTTAATTAAAGGCATCACTCCAAGATCTCCAATAAACTTCCTAATCCAAACAGCTTCCATTGCGGCTTCTGAAGCGGCCATGTACTCAGATTGAGTCGCATGCATAGCAATGGTTTTCTGCTTACTGCTCTTCCAGTCTACTGCTCCTCCGTTGATGACAAACACGTAACCCGTCTGAGACTTCGTATCGTCTTTATCACACTGCCAGGACGCATCACAAATCCTGTTACATTCAGTTCTGTGTCTGGTTTACCCCCGAATACCAAAAACATATCTTTCGTACTCCTCAAATACTTTAGAATATGTTTAACAGCAGTCCAGTGGAACTTTCCTGGATTCTGTTGGTATCTACTGACCAAGTTCTGAGCAAACGCCACATGAGGCCTTGTACATCTTACAGCATACATAATAGATCATACTGCCAAAGCATAAGGCACCTTCTTCATGTAAGCCACCTCTTCAGGTGATGATGCATCTTTCTCATGACTTAACTCATGCTTAACCTCCATCGGTAAGAAACCTTTCTTAGAGTTATGCATGTTATATTTCTTTAATATCTTATCAATATAAGCATCTTGACTAAGACCAATTAACCGTCTACTCCTATCTCGATAGATTTTAATTCCCAGAATATATGCAGCATCTCCCAAATCTTTCATAGAAAAACATTTACCAAGATAATCCTTAACTTCCTTAAGTCTTGGAATGTTACTTTCCATGATCAATATGTCATCGACATATAGAATTAGGAACACTACATTACTCCCACTAGCTTTGCGGTATACACATGGCTCATCACGATTTTGAATAAATCCGAACCTTTTGATTTCTTCATCAAATCGCTTATTCCATTGACGTGATGCTTGCTTCAAACCATAAATAGATCTTTGAAGTTTGCACACGCGCTTTGGATATTTAGGATCAACATACCCTTCCGGTTGTTGCATATAGATGTGTTCATCTAAGCGACCGTTCAAGAAGGCAGTTTTAACATCCATTTGCCATATCTCATAGTCATAGTATGCTGCTATAGCTATAAGAATCCTAATAGCTCGTAAGTCTGCTACAGGAGAAAAAGTCTCCTCGTAGTCTATGCCAAAAGTTTGAGTAAAACCTTTAGCCACTAAACGTGCTTTATAGGATTGTACATCACCATCCATGTCAGTTTTCTTCTTATAGATCCACCTATTTTTCACTACTTTAGCATTTTTAGGTGCGTCTACAAGAATCCAAACATCATTGATTTTCATGGATTTCATTTCCTCATTCATCGCAACTATCCATTTTGACTTTTCTGGATCAGACATTGCGGACCGATAGTTAGCAGGTTCACCAAGATCCCCTACTTCCTCCTCATCATCCTCTATGTAAAGACATAGTTTGTCCGACGCACGTATAGTCCTTTGTGACCTACGTGGAGGAATTAATTCCGGCGGAACACTCAGACTTTCTGGTTCTACAGGAATTTCTTCGCTAGTATTTTCAGAAGGCAATGTATCTTCTTGAATTTCTTCAAGATCATAATTTCTCCCACTGAATTCTTGATTTACAAGATCATTTTCAAGGAAGTCTCCATACCGAGCCACAACTATTTTGTTCTCAGCCGGATAATAAAAGTAGTAACCCATAGTTTCCTTAAGGTAACCTACAAAGATACATTTAACTGAGCGTTGTTGGAGTTTATCTCCAGAGTCACGTTTCACATACGCCTCACAACCCCAGACTTTTAAATAAGACAAATATGGCTTCTTGCCATGCCATAGTTCATATGGTGTCTTATCAACCTTCTTAGTGGGAACCATATTTAGAATACGAACAGCAGATTCAAGAGCATAATCCCAAAAAGATAATGGTAAAGTTGTAAGATTAAACATAGATCGTACCATATCCAATAATGTACGATTTCTCCTTTCAGATACACCATTTTGTTGTGGAGTATACGGAGAAGTAAGTTTCTGAACAATTCCATTCTCACTTAAATAATCTTTAAACTCTTGACTTAAATATTCACCACCACGGTCAGAACGAAGAGCTTTAATCTTTTTTCCCAGTTGTAACTCTACTTCGGCTTTAAACGTCTTGAATGTTTCAAATACCTCATGTTTATGCCTAAGTAAATAAACATAACCATAACAGCTATAATCATCCGTAAACGTCAAGAAGTAGCTAGCACCTTTCCTTGACACATGTCTAAGTGGTCCACACACATCAGTATGTATCAAACCAAGTAGTTCAGTAGCCTTTTCAATATTGCTATTAAAAGGTTTCTTGGTCATCTTTCTAGAGATACAAGATTCACATTTATCGAATGATTCATCATTGATACTTTCCAAAAGCCCATCACGTTGTAGCTTTTGTATGCGAGTCTTCCAATATGGGCAAGCCTACAATGCCAAAGATAAGAAGAGTTCTTGTCTAACTTACTCTTCTTATTCATGCTAAAAACAGAATTATTTTTCCTCTTGGAATTTTTATCATGCATGTTTATTTCAAAAACACCATTCATAGAAATTGCATCAAAATAGAATAAACCATCTTTGAAAACAGAAATTCTATTATTATCAATTGTGTGAATAAATCCAAGATCCAACATACAAGAAAAGGAAATGACACCCCTAATAATTGTAGGTGCATAGTGACAATTATTTAAAAACAGTACTAAACCCGAAGTTAAAACTAATTTAAATATTCCTATAGCTTCAACCGCTGCTTGTGCGCCATTGCCCACTTGCAGAAATTGTTCCCCATAGGTAAGCCTCCTTTTCAACTCAAATCCCTGCAGGGTATTACAAATGTTAATACCACATCCCGTATCATATACCTAGGAGTTTGATTTGTATGAAAGATTAAATAACTCGATCATAAATAAGTTACCAGAAGATGGTGCTGCAGCATCTTGCTCAGCCTTCTTCTTATGTTCTGCCATTTCATGGAGATAGAGAGAGCAATTCCTCTTCCAGTGTCCAGTCATCTTGTAGTGGTGACAAGTCTCATCTTTCAGAGATTTCTTAGCAAAGTTATGCTTCGGTTTTGATGTAGTCGCAACTTGCTTGCTCTTATCAACCTTGCCTTTGCCTTTCTGCTTCTTATTCCCTTGCGGTTTTGGTTTCGACACTCTACCCTTTTGTACAAGAAGTACTTGAGGCGTAACAGTGGATGCCTTATCTTTCAAACCCTTTTCGAAGTCAACGAGCATTGCATGCAAATCATTAACTGTCTTCCCCGTGCAATGCATATTATAGTTACGAACGAAATCATTGAAGTCCTTATTAAGGGACCTATTGATCAAGTTAATAGCCATATTATGATCAAAGGGTTGTCCTAGTGCGATGAGTTGTTCCATATAACCCCTCATCTCCATATAATGAGCACTTACGGACTTTCCAGGAGCTTGCTTGCAACTATGTAGAGCATCAACCAGATCATAGATCTCTACAGCTTGCGGCGTTTCATACACAGCCTTGAGTTCATCAAGCATTTGCTGAGGTAAAGCTAGCTCATACTTCCTTTGAAGTGATGGAGCCATTCTTCCTAACATTACAGCAGCCACCTCATGGTGCTTCTTAACGTTAGCAGCGTGTTGAAGCCTTTCCGCATCAGTTGCTCCTTCAGCAAGATCCTCCGGAAAAGGAGTTTCCAAGATATTGATAGTACCCGCTGCTCTCAGAAAAATTCTTAGTGAGCGGTACCAATCATTGAAATTAGGGCCAGTAAGTTCAGGCCGTTCAAAGAAAGCTTTGAACGTCGAGCTTATTGTCAGATTGTTTTCGGGTTGAGCCATTTCTACAGAAATAAGTTCAAACATTAGTATTTTCAATAATACAATTCAAGAAAATAAAATTACCCCGGTAATAAAACCATAGTATTTTCCTTGAAAAACTAGAATCCATATTGACATAGATTTATCACATCAGTTGATCTGCTAGTGACAAATGTATTCAACACAGTAACTTGTCGAACAATAATTGCCAAATCAAATTTCAATCTCTAGATATGTCAGGGATTTACATTGCCAAAATCATTTGCCCTTGTAAACATGTTTTATCCCTTCTTTATGCCTTAAGTTTCCAGTTCTCACTGAGTAACTCAATTAAGTCGACTAATCTAAAGAACGTAAAACCTTCATGTGCAATCTTATTCAGTCATGAAGTTTTCTCTCCATTACAACATCATCCGATATCTTATATGACGACAATTGTAACTTTAAGTGTTCGTCAATTAGAGGGCATATGACTTAAATTTTAGGGTATAGATTTTGGTGTCAAAACCATGTATGGAGAAGCATGCATACATCTCCATAACATAAGTTTAATAAAACATTTAGTAAACTTTTTAGTGAGACTAAAAGTTCATCATATACTTGCAAGTTGAGGTATTGGTTAAACCAATTGAAGATTTTACACACAACTAAATTCACACCGTACTTTTTCTAGAACGTTAGTTATAGCACAAAGCAATAACCTTATTCATTGTGTTTCGGATGTGAATTAATGTAGTTAAAATAACCTTAAAGAATTGTACTAATAACAACCGTAGGCAATACTAATTTGACGCACAGGCGAGCCGGGAATTTGGTCAGCGCTGAAGCATACCACCTCATTCCTTAACCGGGTACATGACCAATGGTGCGTTATACCCACTTTATAGTTTGCCAAAATTGAGTAGCCGTTGAGTTGCTATTGCAATTCTAATCAACGCAAATCATATGTGTTTTACATCTCAAAACAATTCATTAATTTTGATAAGATTTAGTCCATATTGTTTTTCTTGGAAAAAATTACCCTTGTTTACAACATACACTATAGAAAACGTATGAAAACAAGTAGTAAAAAAAACTAAATCAAATAGCCACATGCATAACAATTTATTCAAAGAATATCAAATCTAGGGTTTTTATAAACATAAAAAGTCTTCCCTAATTTTAAAACTTTGAATCAAATAAAGCAAATAGCAATCAAAATTATATGATCCTTAAGAAACATGCATGTTTATTACGGATCTCCCACATTCTCTTAACAATTAAAAAACTACGGATCGTAACCACGCATGACATAACAATTAATTCATGCAAAAACATCTAAAGTTAATTACCATGCAATTTTAGGGTTTACAAAAAAAACTTTTTTTTTATAAAAAATTCGACTAAAGTCGATTTTAATAATAATAAAAAACAAAACCCTAATTTTTCATAAAACCTAAAAAGCAACATGTAATTTTTAACACTAATCATTATTAGTGAAAAAAACTTTAGATCTTGATAATTATAATCATGTTAAAACGGCTCTCTGATACCACTGATGGTTTATAGAGTTCATAACAATTATTTAAAACCCTAATATGGATCAAAGAGCGCATAGCGGAAGCGATTAACAAGATCATCAATTTAACACAATTATATTAATCAATATTAGGGTTACATAGCTTTATCCTTGCAAGATCCACAAGACGACGGAACAAACGGCAACTAGGGTTGATCACGAACAATACCAAGAATATAATCTGACGGAAGATTATATCACGCTCTTGTACACACGTAATACGGCGAGTTAACCGTGAGTCTAGCACGAGCAAACCGAGCTTCAACGCTTATAGATTATCTACCCAATAACTATAACACCCCCAAATCATATGCGCAACGGAACTACAACATTTGGGTGTTAGGCAGTTATCATCACACATAAGCTATTTCGAACGACTCAAAGAGACGTAGAAATTTAAACATAAATTAAAGATTGTTTAAAAAATAAAGTCTACTGTTTTCCAAACCCCCAAAGATAATACAAAACAGAGTCGCGTTTTGGTCCCCATTGAATCTCAACCCAAAAGTACATTTTCGTTCACATGACATAATATAAAATATTTAGGTGCTAAAAGGGAGGAAAAACAAAGTAGACCGCCAAGCCACAACAACTTCCATCCTCGCATGCTCCGCTGCTATCAATCTTGGTTACCTGAAACACATGCTTAAAACCGTCAACACAAAGGTTGAGCGAATCTATAGGTTTATCAAATCATAGGTTGAACATAAGTATTAAAACCAATCATGACTATTCAATAGCATTGTCGCGCAAACAATCTATTATTCAAGGATATTATCTTTAGCAATAGCTAATAATTGTGTTTAAGCTCGTGACACTAATCCGTTAACTCAATCACCCGCGTACATTTACCGGCATGATTAAGATGAAACCAGTGCCCCTTCTAAAGGCATCAGTTGCAATTATACCTTATTTCTTATCACAAGTTATCCGTCCGCAGAGGGTACTCAACGTACTAGCTCTCGTCTCGGATAGGGTCGTCAACCCCATAGTACTATCAATTGTATAAGCGGCTATCTCCAACCCACACAAGGGCAAGACAATAGTTAATAGTTCACGAATTTAGGGACTTTTGCAACTAGGTACTCAACACAATTCAAGGCAACATTCGGGTCCAACAATCATTCATGACTTATGTTCATTTTTATTTAAATTAGCATGTATCCCCCTCGCGGGTAAAAACATTTGAAATAAGTAAAGAGCGAGGCTACAGACTCACCTTGCGTAGTAGTAGTGGTTCTAGCGAAGACGTAACGAGAAATGTCACCGGCGATGTGGATGGCCCCGGGAAATCAAATACAACACCTAACGAATAAATACTTAATGAATAAACTCCTTCAAGTACTTTCAAGTACTGTATGTATATAATTAAAGTCACTCAAAGTTTGTATAAACTCACGCCAAAATTCCATACAAGTGATTATTACTAGACTCGTACTATCTACCTACGTAATTAAAGTTGATTCCCATTTTATAGATTTGCTGGTACTTCCCAAAAGTACGGGCTGTTTACTAAGACTTAAGCATTCCTATAAATTACAAGAAAATTTGGAAAAATACCTCATGACCTGTAGAAAACCAATATTAAATCCCATAAAAAGATTTTACTTTTAAGACCCGTTACTCATTTCATCACTAGACGTAAACTTTTCGGACTGATTTTGCACTTCTAACACGTAGGACTTGTTTGACCCATTTAAAAGACACCATTTGCTAATTTGACCATTAAGTCTAAAAATAGACTCCAAAATGCAGGTTTAGAACCAAATAACAACTTTCAATCATTTATAAAACTCTATCTATGGTCCCCGGGATTTGACCCAAAACCAAACATAATTTCGGATTATGTTGATTCTCATCCCCCGGTACACGAACTTTCAAAATAGCATAACTTTTGACTCGTTTGGAGTCGTAAGCTCTACCTTATACCAAAACGAACCTAAGACAAAGCTCTACAACGCTATCCTATGTTTATGACCTGTTTACAAAGTTAAACCCACGAAAACTTACTTGAACAATCTGCCTAATTTTTACCCTTCCAAAATCCTAACAAATCATCATTCCAATCACACCTAATGTTTCCTAGACCTATTCTAACATCAATAAATCAATCCAAAACATCCTAACTATCCTTAATCACTTGTATGAACAATCACAACAAAAACCCATTTCATAGATCACACATGCAATTCAAAGATAATAATAATAAAATAATAATAACAAGGAGATGGAACCTTACAATGATTAAATGGATCAAAAACACCAAGAACACCAAAACCCCCCACATATTTCGTGGGTTTTGGGGCTGTGGAACACCAAAAACATAATCCCAAGCTTGATTGATCAATTAATTAAGATCCTAGCAACAATAGAACAACAATACATGTGTTTAATTAGATCAAATCAACCATTTTACAAAAATTAATCTTGAAAAATTAAAGTGGTTGCATGGTGGATTTTTGTGGTGGGATTTACTTAAAATGATGTTATAAACAATGGGTATTGATTAGATTTTCCAAAAATCAATTTTTGGTGGTGGTTTGTGGTGGTGAAGGGGGTGGCCGACGGTGGTAGAGAGAAAAATGGGAGAGGAGAGAATTTTTGAAATGAAAATAATGAGGTGTGTGTGTAAAATTTTCCTTTTATAGGGTAGGGAGGGTAGGAAGTGTAATATTAGTTTTCTTTTGTCCTTACTAGTAAAACAACTTTTAAAGAGCGGGATTAGTTAGCTAGTCGGTTTTTATAAATTTACGAGAGTCGGGTTTCGTCCCGGATTCATAAAAATTTAAGTCTCGTTCAATAAAATACTTTTTCAAAGATTTAAACGCACACGAAAAGCAATAGTAAGGTTCCGACTCGACTTAATACGTAATGAAACGAAAATTCGATAAATCTCCAATATCGAGATAATCGATAATAAAACATAAAACTTGGGCATCCATCGGCATCACAATCACTATTAGTACTCTTCAATCGTCACAACAATTAAATATAGGCACACATTACCGGTTTCAACGTAATCCGTCAAACATAACAAACAAAATTTCTCAAAAATTTCAAAAATATTCATAAAATAGGATTAATAAATGACGTTGGGCTCGGGATATCACATCCGCAAGTGAGTCGCAACTTAGGAGAGATTCTCATAATGAACAACTCTTGAGACAATAACTTAGCATCATACGACACGTTCACGGGTATCACATCCTCCCCTCCTTAAGGGAGCGACGTCCCGGCGCTCTCCGGTTCTTATACTCGCATTTCGTACTACTAGAAAGATGAGGGTACTTCTTCCTAAAGAGGTCTTCACGTTCCGATGTGGACTTCGGTTCACGTCTCGGGTTCCATCACACCTTTACAATGAGTATTATACCTTGCTTCAATCTCTTAACATCTCGATCCATGATCTCCACTTCAATTTCCCCAAATTCTTCCTATGGTTATCAACACGTTTCTTCTCACAGCTTCTCACAGTCAACAAGTGATTCTTAATCTACACCATCTCTTCCGTAGTCTCTCAAATCATTTCAAGTCCATTCAACTGACCTTTTCCTACTTTATTTCATCCAACTGGCGATCTATATTTTCATCAACATAATTCTTCAAATGCTGCAGCTACAATGCTAACATGGTAATTTTCGTCGTACAAAGATACTACCAACGGCACGTGTCGGTCCCAACAACTATCAAAATCAATCACACACGCTCGGAACACGTCTTCCAACGTTCGAATCGTCCTTTCACTTAGTTCATCGTCTCATAAAAACAATTAATCATAAAGAAAAGCACACGGATCGCACATAACCCTATTGAAAACGTTCAGAATATACAAGACGAAGTAATTAATACTACTCGTGCAAAATCACCTTATCGCAATATTAGGTACATACAAACCTATTTCATCAAAAATGAATTCATCGATCCAAAAATCATTGGACGTATACATAGCTCTCTCGAAGACATCACAATCCAATCAAACACAAAAGCCATTATAAGGTACATACAACCGTATTACGACATGTTTGCACATTAGCCAAACCATGCTAAGTAAATAAGCTCAATCAAATTAACTCATGCTTGCTAATCAGCCAAGCCATGATGAAATAAGAAATATCGACATGATTCTCGGATGAGTATGTGTCATCGTGGGGTGCTCACACACGGATCCATACCCAAAAAAAAAGAAATAATAATATTACAAGAACACCATCTCACTTTCGTCCCAAACGTGGTCAAAATCTCAACAAGCATCACCGTTCACAGTTAAATATAAAAAAAGAAATATATTACATGGCACGTGTTCTCCATGATCGGACGTCATTGGACAATGTCGTCTCAAGTTCTCACAACTTTTGATCACTCGACTAGATCACATACAACATAAACACATAAAAGACAAGGGTTCACCATAAAAACATCAACTATGTTTATCCGTCGTTTAACCATCGATAATCAAGGATGGTTGAGTTAAGCAAAGAGTATTCCTCACTTAAATAAACAAAGACGACAATGGAATTGTCTTCCAGTTACCTATGCACAATTGGCAAACATCAACAGTTTATCGTGTGTCGTTAAACATATCAAAAGAACGAGAAAGGAAAATGAATAAGGTACGATACGTTTGATCTAGGAGAATTCGTCGTCATTCCCCTTAGAGTCACTCGAACTCTGATTTCCTCTACTTTGGCAGTCTTCAATTTTTTTTTTAATTCCTTCTTAGTGTCGGTACGAGTCCCTTTGGTATTTCATCAACACCCTAGCGATTCTGATAAATTTCACACATTACACACAACACATAAAAACATTTTCCAAAATTACTCGGTCACAGTGACTTACTAAGTCAACGCCAAACAAAAAGAAAAGATTTCAAGGAACACAAGAAAATTCAAAATTTTCTTTAGGAATCAAGGAGGTTACAATTACTTGCAAAAGGATCCAACATTTTTTTTTAAAACGTTCTCATCCAAACATTTATCAAAAACACTACCGGTTTTAAAGATGACCAATTGATTTAAAACTACATTGCGCTTCCTAAACTATGCATAATTAGCTAGATCATGCATACTTAAGGACCAAGCAACGATAATCAACAAAACAGGACTCTTCCTGAATTATGCATAGTTAGCTAAGCTGTGCATAATTGAGGATCGAGTGACGACGCAAACATTATTATTACATACCAAATATGACTACGAAAGTTTTCGACATAATCTTCAAAATAATTAAATCATTTGAAATGGAATTTGAAATGGGAAAATATTGTTACTATCGTTTTAAGAAACACATCAAACATTTTTCGTCTACTTTGGAAACATACATTACTTTGCCTATTTATGAGGAAAAAAAATGAATAAATAATTTAGTAAATAAATCGACACCATTTACATTTGGTTAAACGAAACATTTCACACTCATACATATTTTCAAAATAGACTACTCACCAATCAATGGTAAGGTGGTTCAGGATTAAAGATCATTGCAAGCACAAAAAGTAATAAAATCCAAAAATCAATGAGATCGAACTAGGTAAACAAGCTATATAATTTCCAACTGAAATTAACTACATTAGGAATGAAGATACTTCAAATATATGACAAAAGTCTCAGGATAACAACAGCGATCTACGAATACATGGAGTAAAAATTGAATATCAACAAAAGCGTCAAAAATAAAACAACGATCATAATTCTCATCGTCTCGAGTTGCACACACATTCCACCAAGGGTATACGGGGAGAGGAGAATAATCACTTGGTCGAATAGAAACAATTTCACCAGGAAGGTCGAGATCTTTCACCTCTATAATTTGGTAAAGCGGCTTCGCCTCCTCGCTTTTGTTCAATATAAATAAATAACCAATTTAATGAAGATTTATAGCATCATTCAAGTAAATACAGAATTTTAGGTTCCATTAACCGAAAGAATAAAAGTCACAACGTCCATGAACAGGACAAAATATACCGGGTGACATACCCTCATCATCAAGTACTAGCGAAATAGTAGTTTTAAAAATAAATAATGGTCTCATACCATTGACAATATTAAAACGAAAAATCACATGACTATCCAAGTTCAGAAATAGACTCGCAAAATCAAGGAAGTGATGTCGTACGATCGAACCTTTGTGACTCAAAACATTACATCTTAAGGAAATAATACAAGTATGCGTTTGTTGGGTAATCCATTTGCATTTTCTAGTTAATGTTACCATGTACCTTGTAAAAACGAGTATTTACACATTTTTAATTTGTGTTACACCATTAAAGAATTTATACCTTTCATGTTTCAATCCTTACAAAGTTTTTATTTCTGGAAAATTTCAATCTCTAAGAAATTATTAACATTAGCAGATGCGGTGACTCGGTCATCATAATCGATAAAATCATTAAGTTTGAAAATCTCGCTACTTGTGTCAAAATGTCATTAATGTTCATATCTTAAGTACCAAAAACGTACATAGTAAGAATTTTCAAAGTTTTACGTTATTATTATTACGACTTATATTATCACAAATATACACGTATCCAACATGACTCAAACTAGTCCAATTGACTCTTAAGGTTAACCTTGACTTTTTATTATACACATGTCTTCCTTAAAACTGATTTGTTAAATCATATTCACGCAATTCGACTCAAATGCTAAAGAGGTTTCACGTAGTATTATCTCGGATAAATTACTGATTTTTGTCAAGACTTGAATCTTGATAATAATAATAATAATAATAATAATAATAATAATAATAATAATAATAATAATAATAATAATAATTAAGATGCTTATTTCAATAATTCTAAAATACAGAAAATTCGAATTTTAAATCTTTAGCCAATTATCAAACGACTTTAAAATTAACACATCTCGCAGCAGAGTAAAATGACGTTCCATCAACATTTAAAAATTTGTTTCAAGCGTTAGAATTTCTCACTTAAAGTGTATATTCCCATTTTTTCCCAGTTTATTTATTACAATGAGTGACAAGTTCTAGTTTATACCAATGCATATAACATGACCTTATGTTTAAGATAAAACCAGTTTTACAAAGTCTCTAGCTCCAAAATACATGACCAATTTTTTTTTCTACTCGTGTTCTATATTACAAATTATGCCAAAAGTTTGCTATATTGACCCGAAAATTAACTCATATCAAGCCCACAGCTACATATACTCGATAGTTATATTGTGAATTTTATTATAACTCCTTTCTCAAATTAAATTAAACAAAATCTTAACGAATCCATCACAAGCTTCTAGTATCAAATTATTAATATATGAAAACAAGGATTTTACGAGTAACATAAATTACTTATTATGATCTACCAACCAAGGTTAAAAGAAAAATAATTCCACTTTATTCATTTATTCTCTACACTTATTTTTACTTGTTACAAGACACATCATAAGTCATTTTTATCCAAAAGTTTCATTCACCATTTATTTAATATGTAAAACACTTTATGTTTAAATCATTCGATCAACAAAGTTTAATGCTTTATTTAACTCGCACAAATGCAGGACCTTCTCATGTATAATATCGAATTCAAAATAATGAAACAACAAAAACAAAATGAAATAAACGAAGCGAAAATACGTATGTCAACTAAGTGTTGTTATCGGCCTCGGATGAGTCTCGAACTCGTACACCACAAAATTAACACAAACCAACCAAATTCCAAGTTATCGCGATTGATCACAACGCTAGTCTAATTTTAAAATGTATATTTAAATTCAAGTAGGATGATAAAAACAATTAAATGACGATACGCCTCAACCACGTTTCATAATATACACACATGATTCGCCGCCACGATGTACGCATCGTTGATTATACTTCGGTTATGTTATAGTTACACGAACTAATATATCAAACCCATAAGGAATAAAGGAAATAAAGCTATACGTAAGTAATTTACGTTTCAAAAGAAAATGTCCAAAATGACACATCACGGTGCGATAACGACAATCGACATCGACTAGTCGATATAAAATATGTTACGAAGCATCATTTACGTATCTAGAGTATCAAACGAGGTTCACACTCGGTTATTCGATCAATAAATTAATTATCAAGACTGATAATTGGCGGTGAGGCTGAATTCTCAACAAAACCGCATTTTAAATGTATGATAATCACACAAGGACCATTGCTTCACGTGCAATGCCTTTAAATACTATAGTATATACATACTTATACATACAATCATTCCTACATATACGTAGGATTACAACGCGGTGTTGCCATGTAATGCAATGTAGCCCGTATGCCAATTACATGCAACATATAAGATAATCCTACAAGAATTTGCAAATTACGATGATAAGTACTCACGTGCACAACAATATATCTCAATATATATCATAGTATTTACTTACTAAATACTAGGAAATTCATATAAGTTTGAGGGATACATCTAAAATATAAAGCAATGCTAAAGAAATCTTACCGGAGCCATGCAGGATAGTTGTGTGCTTGGACAATTTCTTACGACACCAAAAGTTATAGTTTAGGATTTTTCAAAATGACCTAGTTCTCTATAACTCATGGCTCTGATTACCAATCTATAACACCCCCAAATCATATGCGCAACGGAACTACAACATTTGGGTGTTAGGCAGTTATCATCACACATAAGCTATTTCGAACGACTCAAAGAGACATAGAAATTTAAACATAAATTAAAGAATGTTTAAAAAATAAAGTCTAGTGTTTTCCAAACCCCAAAGATAATACAAAACAGAGTCGCATTTTGGTCCCCATTGAATCTCAACCCAAAAGTACATTTTCGTTCACATGACATAATATAAAATATTTAGGTGCTAAAAGGGAGGAAAAACAAAGTAGACCGCCAAGCCACAACAACTTCCATCCTCGCATGCTCCGCTGCTATCAATCTTGGTTACCTGAAACACATGCTTAAAACCGTCAACACAAAGGTTGAGCGAATCTATAGGTTTATCAAATCATAGGTTGAACATAAGTATTAAAACCAATCATGACTATTCAATAGCATTGTCGCGCAAACAATCTATTATTCAAGGATATTATCTTTAGCAATAGCTAATAATTGTGTTTAAGCTCGTGACACTAATCCGTTAACTCAATCACCCGCGTACATTTACCGGCATGATTAAGATGAAACCAGTGCCCCTTCTAAAGGCATTAGTTGCAATTATACCTTATTTCTTATCACAAGTTATCCGTCCGCAGAGGGTACTCAACGTACTAGCTCTCGTCTCGGATAGGGTCGTCAACCCCATAGTACTATCAATTGTATAAGCGGCTATCTCCAACCCACACAAGGGCAAGACAATAGTTAATAGTTCACGAATTTAGGGACTTTTGCAACTAGGTACTCAACACAATTCAAGGCAACATTCGGGTCCAACAATCATTCATGACTTATGTTCATTTTTATTTAAATTAGCATGTATCCCCCTCGCGGGTAAAAACATTTGAAATAAGTAAAGAGTGAGGCTATAGACTCACCTTGCGTAATAGTAGTGGTTCTAGCGAAGACGTAACGAGAAATGTCACCGACGATGTGGATGGCCCCGGGAAATCAAATACAACACCTAACGAATAAATACTTAATGAATAAACTCCTTCAAGTACTTTCAAGTACTGTATGTATATAATTAAAGTCACTCAAAGTTTGTATAAACTCACGCCAAAATTCCATACAAGTGATTATTACTAGACTCGTACTATCTACCTACGTAATTAAAGTTGATTCCCATTTTATAGATTTGCCGGTACTTCCCAAAAGTACGGGCTGTTTACTAAGACTTAAGCATTCCTATAAATTACAAGAAAATTTGGAAAAATACCTCATGACCTGTAGAAAACCCATATTAAATCCCATAAAAAGATTTTACTTTTAAGACCCGTTACTCATTTCATCACTAGACGTAAACTTTTCGGACTGATTTTGCACTTCTAACACGTAGGACTTGTTTGACCCATTTAAAAGACACCATTTGCTAATTTGACCATTAAGTCTAAAAATAGACTCCAAAATGCAGGTTTAGAACCAAATAACAACTTTCAATCATTTATAAAACTCTATCTATGGTCCCCGGGATTTGACCCAAAACCAAACATAATTTCGGATTATGTTGATTCTCATCCCCCGGTACACGAACTTTCAAAATAGCATAACTTTTGACTCGTTTGGAGTCGTAAGCTCTACCTTATACCAAAACGAACCTAAGACAAAGATCTACAACGCTATCCTATGTTTATGACCTGTTTACAAAGTTAAACCTACGAAAACTTACTTGAACAATCTGCCTAATTTTTACCCATCCAAAATCCTAACAAATCATCATTCTAATCACACCTAATATTTCCTAGACCTATTCTAACATCAATAAATCAATCCAAAACATCCTAACTATCCTTAATCACTTGTATGAACAATTACAACAAAAACCCATTTCATAGATCACACATGCAATTCAAAGATAATAATAATAAAATAATAATAACAAGGAGATGGAACCTTACAATGATTAAATGGATCAAAAACACCAAGAACACCCAAACCCCCCACATATTTCGTGGGTTTTGGGGCTGTGGAACACCAAAAACATAATCCCAAGCTTGATTGATCACTTAATTAAGATCCTAGCAACAATAGAACAACAATACATGTGTTTAATTAGATCAAATCAACCATTTTACAAAAATTAATCTTGAAAAATTAAAGTGGTTGCATGGTGAATTTTTGTGGTGGGATTTACTTAAAATGATGTTATAAACAATGGGTATTGATTAGATTTTCCAAAAATCAATTTTTGGTGGTGGTTTGTGGTGGTGAAGGGGGTGGCCGACGGTGGTAGAGAGAAAAATGGGAGAGGAGAGAATTTTTGAAATGAAAATAATGAGGTGTGTGTGTAAAAATTTTCTTTTATAGGGTAGGGAGGGTAGGAAGTGTAATATTAGTTTTCTTTTGTCCTTACTAGTAAAACAACTTTTAAAGAGCGGGATTAGTTAGCTAGTCGGTTTTTATAAATTTACGAGAGTCGGGTTTCGTCCCGGATTCATAAAAATTTAAGTCTCGTTCAATAAAATACTTTTTCAAAGATTTAAACGCACACGAAAAGCAATAGTAAGGTTCCGACTCGACTTAATACGTAATGAAACGAAAATTCGATAAATCTTCAATATCGAGATAATCGATAATAAAACATAAAACTTGGGCATCCATCGGCATCACAATCACTATTAGTACTCTTCAATCGTCACAACAATTAAATATAGGCACACATTACCGGTTTCAACGTAATCCGTCAAACATAACAAACAAAATTTCTTAAAAATTTCAAAAATATTCATAAAATAGGATTAATAAATGACGTTGAGCTCGGGATATCACATCCACAAGTGAGTCGCAACTTAGGAGAGATGCTCATAATGAACAACTCTTGAGACAATAACTTAGCATCATACGACACGTTCACGGGTATCACAATAACCCTAGAGAGGGATTAGGACTAGATATTTAGCTAAATTGAAAACCAACCGAAACCCTAAGGTGGTGAGGGTGTGGCGATCGCAAGAAGCAAAGAGAAGGGAGGGACAAAAAATAATGAAGGCCTTGGGGTTGTTTATATAGCCTTGGTAATCTTGGGCTCCAAGCAATTTAAACAAAATTAGAAACAAGAATTAGGAAACAAAAGTTTCCCTTTCCCCCCTCCTTGTTTGGCCGACGGTTACACCACCCCCAAGGGGTGTTTGTGCAATTTTTCCTTCTTCTTCTTTTAGCTTCTATTTAGTTTCCATAACGGTCGTTATAACTTAACTCTTATTTATTAACGATCGTTAGTTAAGCTTTGGTTTGATTTAATAAATATATAAAAAATATATTGAATAAATAAATTAACCCTTTACGTTATGTGTGCAATCCCGTGATTCCGAGTTCGATCATATCTCACGACTATTAATTTTCAGTCCATAAACTTTCAGTATCATAGCTAGCAAACAAAAGAACAAGCATCAAATCCAGTGCAATTGCTTCTGTTAGGAGTGTATCATCTCGCTTCAGTTCTTCAATTACGTAATCGAAGAAATCGTTGTTGACGTTATTAGGATTCCTCCTTCTTTCCTCTAACATTTTCTTCAGTATCTTCATCACCTTCTTTCTTCCCTAATAATTAAATACATCGATTAGTATTAGATAACAAAGCATGCTTTCTAAAAAACGGGTGATTGTTGAGACGTATATCTTTTCTCTTTCAACTTCTGATAAGTGTGTGTGATTCAATAATGCCGACTGATCAATTGTGTAGCGAGGATTCTTGTTGGGAGTTTCTCTGTGTTTGAGATAGAACTTATTTGAGGAATATTGGTTATTCCTCTTTTATGGTATTTGATCAATAAATTTAACTAAGGGACAGTCGGTTAGCTTCACATCATAGTTGTGGATACATATTACATATATAATTTAATACTGATCTGCTGGATCATATATCAACTGTTTGGACCAAACTTACACGCATGTCCATATTTGTGAGTGACCACCGGCCGGCCGTCGTTTCAATAATATTAAACAGCCAAAGACAAGACACGCATTACTAATAGACGTTAAGGTGTTACTTAAATCCAATTCGTGACGCCTTTACTGTTTTAGTAAACGATTCAGTGACGTGAAGGGTCTACACAGCTAAGCCAATATGATACGACCCTCTCGGGTAGTATCGGGATAGGACACCACTATAGCGTGCGCTAAAGAGAGACAAGAAGTTTTAAAGAATTACTTTTGATTAATTTGATTGATTTAAATAGACTACTATGAGATAATTCCCACGTACATAACACTTATCCTAAAACATGATAAATACTTTCCTTAAACATGTATCCTAAATAAAGATAAGTATGATGGTTATCCCAACCCATCATATAGTTCCTGACATATCGACAGGCGTAACACAACACTAGTGACATATAGACCATGCGACTACAAGACGGCTGTCTTTTAGTGTCGGCTGGCCTTTTGCTTTTGTTTTTGTTCTCGTGTGTAGATGAAAAGTGTCGATTTTGATTTGTTAGTCCCCTTTCTAGCTCTTCAAAGAAAAAAATTGCCATGAAACCAACCCATTCTCACATCATTCTCTGTTTCTGTCGTTGTATATATCTTACTTTTTTTTAACGGTGAATTAGCAAGAGGCTAGATAGATAATACATTCCATGCATAGATTATAAAATTGATAGCTCGTTTCCATCTCATTTTAGGTGTAAGGGGGCTAGGAGCAGTATTGGTGACATGCATGTTGTAAACTTGTAATTAAATAAATGGTCTTGTGTCTATGACTTGAAGCTTGATTATTTTGATACCTGTAAACACTTGTAATATGCTGTTCCAGGAATCGCTATAGGGATTGAAATTAAACCCGTTATAAAGGCATCAAAGTTTTCCCTTATATTCTCCAGTGACTTCTCCATATCATGACTAATCAATTTCTTCGCAGTGAAACTAAGTATCATCTGTTGAACGCCAAAAAAGACAATAAGAACTAAATCATATGAATTAAAATTATTACTTTACTTACATCTGCAGTTGCTGTCTTCAACTCTACAGTTCCTTTCTGAAGCCATCTTTCTAAGTGTGTGTTCGATACACTTTCGATATCAGATAGCATTTCTTTAAGGCATTCAACACCAAATTGACTTAGCACCATATTCTTGATAAACTTGTGCAGGTAACCATGCAAAGTGCTTAAATTCTTTCTCCCTAGTACTTCTGTCATGCTATATGGATACCAACACTGGAAAACTTGGTCCTCTTTCTTGAAGACCAGAGAGTTAAGATCAGGATCCGTTGAGACTATAACTTGAATGCCGACCACACTGGTTTTGAATACCGATCCATATCTAAAGAGTATTAAACAGGATATATGTTAAAGAACTAGAAACAAAAGTAAAGTCTAACATATGCCAAACTTAGTGGGTGTTTAGGATTGGGTTTGCAACCTGCTTATTTCATTTTAAAAATGGAGATAAGCTAAAATGAGTGTTTGAATAATAAATAGAGAAAAGTGATTACTTGTGTTTACAAGCTTCCAAAATGGAGTTTTAAAAACAAAATGGAGTTTTAAAAAAGTAAGTGGAGAGCTACTTATTTCATTTTCAAAATGGAGTTTTGAAAAAGTAAGCTTCCAAAATGGAGTTTTGAAAAAATGGAGTTTATTTTTATTGATTCTACTTATCAAATAATCAATAATCAAATTTGCCAAACAATTAAAAACTGATTATCTGATTATTACGATTTCAAACAGGATAATCAAATTAAAACACTATTTTCTAGAGTGACGTTTTCAAAATGATGATTATCTGATTATTCATTTTCAAAATGAATAATCTGTTTTAAATAAGTAATCTCAAACACCCCTTAATGTGAGGGACCTAAACTACCAATTACTAGAAGATGCAATTTCCGAGATACTTTTATCAAGACTTCAAAGGACAAGGGATAAAGTGGAAGCATGGGTTATATACTTATATATACTCTTTTACCGAGCTAGGTAAAGACGGACCCAAGATTTTCAATAGGACGTTTCATAAAAAAAGTTACGCTAACAAAGAAATTAAGATAGCAAAATATTTTTTACGGGTTGCACATACAAAAACAATGGCCTTTTTGAATTTTTTTTTTCACTTCGTAATTAAAATCGGGTGTAGCATGTGACACACCAGGCACCCATATAATCTGTCCCTGGAGCTACGGTTTGTAATATGTGTGTTATCATCAATCTCACTTGTTTCTCTCTCTCAAATCATCTCTTTGGTTAGTGTTGTTCATATAACTTGAATATCAAAGCTCTTTAATCTCTTTTTAACAAGGTTGATCTCTTTGTTCCATCTTGTATTCATTTAAGTGTGAGAGATAAAGTTGATAAGATCCACCTAATGGAGGTTATCTTTGTCTTTGTATTGCTAGCACTCGTTTATGGACTTCTTTGTATTTTGTATCTTTAAGTAATAAGAAACAAGGACAAGGAGTGGGTGGTTGTGTGCATATTGAGTATTTTTTGTTGTTTTGATATTGATTAGATGTTATCAAAGGTAAGTTGCTTTGAATCGTGAAATATTGAATTAAGGTTTTGACAAATTAGAGGGTTTTTTAGCTGGTGGTGCTTTCTGATCGATTGAGGGTTGATTCATAATTGTCGTGTTAAGAATCATTGATATTGGTGTTGATATGATATTTATGTGAGTTCTTGATTAATTAATGTTTTGAAACCCTAATTTTGTATTTTTTTAGGATTTAGTTCTCCATTGTTTTCTATGGGGTTTGTTTTGATATTTTTAGCCTTTGACTAAGTAAATCAAGGGCACACGTGGTTGATCTTAGTGTTTTTGCTACTTTATTTCAATGTCGGTTTTCTCTTTTCTTAAGTCGTTAGACATTTTATACAAACCCAATGGTTAACATCTTGACCCTCTTCTTGAGAAGTGCGAATGTCTTGCTCTTCCCACTCATAGGTACGAAGCTAGGTGTTACAGTTCACTTGGGTGTGTTTTTAGGGTCAGGATTAGTTATTTGGAGGACAGATTTATATAGCTTAGATATTTTGTAGATTTTCAATTAAGAGGTGAAAGTTTGTTTGATTTTTATTTGTTCTTGTCTTATTATTATTTGTTTTCTTGGGTTGTTTATTGCTTTGTTCTTGATCTGGTTGTTGTCTCTCTTAGCTTTGTTTATTTTTTGTCTATTGTGGGACTCTGTTTGTTTAGTTTGTTCATGTTTGCTTTGTGTTTTTGTCATCATGGTTGGACCTAGTTGTAGTACTAATACGTCTTGATTAATAATTTAGATGCTAGTATTCCTTACATATTCAAACTAATGATAATTCAAGTACTCCTCTTATTCCATTTAAACTGCTTGGTAATAAGAAATATATGATTGGGCTAGTGCTAAGAAAATATCCTTGTAGGCTAAAAATAAGTTTGGTTTTGTTAATGGGTCTTGTTTGAAAAAAGTCTTATGTTACCAATGATGTGTTGTCTACTCAACGGGATATATGTAATGCAATTGTCTTAACAAGCATGATGATTCATGTTTCTCAAGATGTTTACATGGGTTTTGTCTATTCTAAAAAGGTGGTATTATCATAAGCTCAACTCTCTTTGGAGAGAGTTTGATGCCTTAAATAAATTTTGTGAATGTAGTTGTGATGTTAAATGTTCTTGTGATTCTAGTTATGTGTTGGTACTGCATCAACAACTTATGAAGTTGATGTATTTTCTAATGGGCCTTAATAATTGTTAAAGTCTATTAGGAGTGCTCTTTTCACCAATGATCCTCTCCATGAGGTCAAAGATGTATACACCACTATTTCTACAAAGGAACCTAAAACTTAATTAGAATGCTACTAATTTTGTTTCTAAAACTTTTAGCTATGATATAAGACAATATAAAAATAATAATAACTTCACTAGAGGCTCTACAAGTAATATCAATAGAGGACCTAATCTAAACTTGAATTATAAAAGGATTGGGTCATATATTCTCCTTACTCGAGCTAGGTTTTGTAACATCTGTGTTATCATTTATCTCTTGTTTTTCTCTTTTAAATTATCTCTTTGATTAGTCTTCTTCATATCACAAGGATATCAAAGTTGTTCAGTCTGTCTATAACAAGATTGATGTCTTTATTTAATCTTGTAATCGTTTGAGTGTGAGTGATTTGTGTAGTGAGGTTGATAAGATATAATTGGCGGGAATTATCTTTATCTTTATGTTGCTAGCACTCGTTTGAGGACTAGTTTGTATTTTGTACCTTTATGCAATAAAAAAATAAGCATAAGAAATGGTTGGTTGAGTGCAAATTAAGTGTTCTCGATTGTTTTTTTATATCGGTTACACATATAATTGATAAAAAATGAAAAAAAAAACCTAACTTGTTCATGTTACCTAAGTGTAGCCCTCCTGCTTTACAAAAAAGAAATTAATCCTTTTGTGAGTTTTGTACATTTAATGATACGTGTAGCCAAATTAGATTTAATTTAAGGAGAACTTGTGTATATATGGCAATGGGTGAAAAATATCAAGACTTACGTGTACCGGCCATAGATAGGCGGATAATTTCTTCAATTTTCATTCGCGTGTGGATTATGGGTCAAATTTGTATCTATCGATGAGTGATGGGTGGGTGACAATATATACCCATCACGCGAATATTCATTTATAATACCCATAGGGGTATCCGTCAAAATACTCATGGGTGTACCCATAAACTCGTTTATGTTAAACTAAAATTTATTATGCGAATTTAATAGATGTGAGGTTGTTGGTATATATTTAAAAAATGTTGAATTCTCTAAAAAGTAGATTGAATCTTTTTTAAGTTTCAAGACCAAAAGGTGGAATAGCAAATATTAAACCTTCATAAATATATGTAGTATGAGTTGAGATCAATGTAGACATTTAACTTAATATAGACCATATCAATCAATCATATTCACTAAAACCTACTTTCCATCTTTTAAAAAAAATTATATATGTCACAAACAGTTAATCGTCAAGTGACAAAAAAAAAACACAATTACAATGAGAATTAAATAATCTTTCAATAGAGAGCTACATGTATAAACTTTCTACGGACTTTTTTTTTGTCTAAGAAAATCATTTATGATTCCTATCACGGATTATTATGATTTTTAAAATCATACTAGTATATGATTTCAGAAAATCAAATATAATTTCAGAAAATCATATACGGATCATATTCGATTCATGATACGAATCATATATGATTTCGGAAAATCATATATGATTCTGATGCAAGTCATATATGATTTTTTCAGACAAAAAAAAGTTCGTCGAAAGTATATACATGCGCTCCTCGATAAAAAGGTGATTTAATTCTCATCTCGATAGCATGATTTTTTTGCGTAACGATTAACGGTTTGTGAGATATTTAATTTTTTAAAAAGTGATTTTCTTGTTAGATGAAAAAAATGGTTGGTCGTAATTGATTGATTAGTTCTATGCTAAAAGAAATATCTACATTGAACTGTTGCCAATACAGTATAACATTTTTCATTTTATTGCATTTTAGACATGTGTTTTAAGTATTTTGTGAATTTGGTATTTGAGACTTTAATATGATACCTTATTGACTTAAGTTTATTTGGTAACTAAACTTTATTTAGATATCAAGGGACTAATCTCCACCTTCTATATCCATTTTAATCAAATGTATAAGATTAAACACAAAATATATTTCCACCCTCTTTTTTCAAATATTAATATCTCTTAAACTGTTAATCGTTATGCGAAAAAAAAACATACCGTTACGAAGAGCATTTAATTATCTTTCTATAGATATGTTATATGATATACTTTCGACAATTTTTTTTTTCATTTTTTTCATGTTTTTAAAAATTGTCATATATGATGTAACACCAGTATCATATATGATATAACCTATCATATATGATAGAAACTAATATCATAGATGATTTAACAATGTTATCATATATGATGAAACAGTATTATCATATATGATATTTCACGTAAATTTTAACAAGAAGAAAAAAAACGAAATTTTTTTTCTTCGAAAGTATATCATATTGCATATTGGTAAAAAATAATTAAACGTTCATCGCGAGGGTATAATAATTTTAGTTTAACACTTAACGGTTTAAAATATATTTAAATTATAAAAAATAGGTAAAAATTAAAATATATTTAATTTCATCTATTAGATGGAAATGGGGTGCATGGTGGAAATGAGTCCCCTCATATCTAAGAAAAAATATGGTATCCAAGATAACTTTTCTCTACCTTATTATGTAATTTCATAGTTATTTTTCATATCATGTTTTAAAATTTTGTTTAATTTCAATAACACAGGAGCTTACCAACGAATATGGGCATGGATGCATGGATAAAAAGTTATGCCCGTTGACGTGGTGTAACAAATGAGTAGCTTGTGAGAAAAACTTTACATAGATGAGTGTTGGGTTAGAGTTACATATGTCGATTACAACGTAGGCACCAATACCGGTCCAACATTACCATACCATGAACTCTTAAGCCTATTAGTATAATGCATATGGTACATTGAGTTTTTCGTGTTTAAGTTGTGGAGAAATGTGGTGTTACGTTATCATTTTTTTTTAGTTTTATACCGACAACAAGTCTGAATTTCGATCACGTAACTTCTAGATCTCGAGTTGTATTAAACTAAGGTAGCGAACACGGGAGAGACTACAAAAACTTGACAAACATATGCACACATTATACCCTCAAACACCAATTTATTATTTATCATAATAAAGTTTACATTGAGGAAGAAGAATGTTACGAACTAAGATCCTCTTTCATCTCTATTTATAAGGAAGAGGGGTAGGCAAATGAAACTTCCTATAAATCAACTTAAGTAGGTTAGCCAAAATACTTTCTAATATTATACTATTCCTAATTTATATTAGAAAGTAAACATAAGTCCCTAAACTATATGTAAGTTTATTCCTAATATTCAACAATTTCCACATTTGGAGTAACACTTAAACATAACTGATACTTAACACCTTTTACCTGTGTTGGAACCTCGAACTACGAACCACTTTGTTGACCAGGCATCATACTATAGTAATTTTCTTAGATAAGATTCCATAGACTCCTTCACTTTCTTCATATTTTCAACAACATTACCCCATGCACCCTCTTGCTCAGGTACTTCGGTTACCGTAATGTTTGCTCCACCTTTACACCAAGGTGTACATTTTCCTACTCCTTTACCAAGCATCTTGTGTTTGTCTTTACTTCAGGTTGCTTTTACTCCAACCATCTTTGCCACTTCAATATGATCATTACTAACCTGAAAAACCTCTACTTCACGATCCCCTTGAGTTCCCTACAATTTCACCTCAAACCAAAAACGTTTATCAACATGTACTCCGTACTCCATGGACTCATGTTTTAATACCAAGAATAAGTTATTTGAAACCAACTTATTTATGACCAAGTTGCTTGTACCTAACTTGTTTACGACCAGTTTGTTTGAACCCAACCTGTTTAGAACCAAGTTGCTTTAATCCAACTTGTTAACCTCCATATTTTTGTACACCAAAAAAGTCGTCACTTTCGCTTCCATAGTATACACACAACTCTTTTCATGATATCAGTCATCATAAGCCCACCGTTTGATCACCTTGATTCTATCCATCCACATCTTCATAGCATAACCCTCTTTTTCAAGAGTACCAAATGAAATCTGACTTCTTCGTAACCCTGAAACATACTTGACATCTTCCAGTATAAAGTTTGATCCATCATGCAATTGTATTATTACTTTCCTTGTCCCTTGGATAGTGCATTTCTTGTTATAACCTAACCTAACCGAACCGAACCACCATCAATACCATTGAAGTCATACAAGAAATCACGCATAGGTGTCATATGATAAGATTCACTTGAATCCATTACCAATTCAGTCATCTCATCACTGTCGACTAGCACCAGGGCTTCTTCAAAGTAGGCATTACCATCGTCATCAAAAGAATCAGAATCTTGATCATGTTTACCCTTCCTAACGAACCCACTTGAATTATTTAATGGACATGCTATCTTCAGATCACCCTCTGAATAATATATGAAGCACTTGACTTTACCAGTCCACATGTTGACTTATACCGCGAACTTCCTTCAAAATGAGTTTTACTTGAATGATCTGACATTCCCCTTACATATAAATCGTCACCAGTCTCTTCCTTTATGCCTTAATTTCTTTTCTTCAACTCCATTAAAGTTAGATTTCGCTAGAACATCCTCCGTTGTCAAGGGTTCCCTCCCATATAACAATGTCTCAACAAAGTTTTTGTAAGACGATGGCAACGACGTAAGTAACATAAGTTCCTGATCTTCATCCTCAATCCTGATATCAATATTCGCCAAATCAAGTATCAACTTATTTAACTCATATGTATGATCACCTAGTTTTTTACCTGGACTCATATATTATGTTTACAGGTTCTTCTTCAGATACAATTTGTTTTCTAAGGACTTAGTCATATACAGACTATTCAACTTCGTTCAAATTTCTGCAGCAAATGTTTCCTTGTTGAGTTCCCTTAAAACACGGTCCCCCAATCAAATAATCAAGGTATTGTATACCTTTTCACCTGTTTCGATGCCCGTAAGTAATGTCTCTAATGCAACATCATATCCATGTTGTACCATTAATGGACACATATTTATTTTCCATAACCCGAAATCATTATTCCTATCGAATTTCTCGATGTCAAACCTAGTTATCGAACTAGCCATTCTTCTTTAACCTTGATATAAACCTTGTCAAGTTGCTTTTTCCAACTTTACCGACAAGCCACACAATCCGTGTGTAATATACCCGTTGTTGCTAAAAACTTTTTCTTGCAAATCAAATTTGTTAGAATAACTCTAAATCCTCGATTTTGAACAAGCAAACCCAATCATAAGCTTAAATCCCAAACAAACCACAACCGAAACTTGTACCACAAGAAAACCCAAAACAACAAAATAACCTTCAATTGTAATCGAGTTTTAATAAACTTAAAACACGATATGTGAAGTTAACTTTAAATAATAAAGATCAAATCTTTATTATCCAATTCTTTTTCTTCAAATCTTAGAATTGCTCATCACTTTTGTAGTATATATCATGGTTCTAGCGCGCTTTATAGCGGGCAATAGCGTTAACCGTGACCTCCACGATACGAAATAGACTAAGGCGTCGTCTCTAGGTGTAACGTGCTAAAAAGCGGCATAAAGCGTGATATAGCGCGCTATAGCGCGTCGCGTGACACATTTTTTTTAAATCTTTTTGTACATTTACTAGAGTTTGGTCTATTTACTAGTTTTGAGCTATTTAGTAGACTTGGGCTTAGAAATTTTGTTATAGAGATAAATCCTTGAGTAGCTACTACTCGATTTTGTTAACTTGAATTAAATTATTGCTCCATTTTGTAAACTCGTTAAATAAATATTAATTTTTAATATTTTGTGTCGCTATATACCACGTTTTAAAAAACATTGTATATCCGTTATAACTTCTGTAACTTGAAACTTGACAATATCAATATGCTACATTTCACGCTATTTACAACCTTAGTATATATCTTCGAAATGATTTTATATATTAAAAAATAATATCTAAATATTGTGTCCACCTATGTTTTGATAACCAAGGTACTAAGTTGATGCAATGTCTCACTGAATTCCAAGCAAGCAATGTTAGGTAGATATTTTACTTCAAACACTAAGCAACAACTAAAGAAGAGAGTGTACCTCCACTGATTTCTTATCATAATTCAACCAATCATATTAACAGCTAACCTTAAATACAAATGACCATATTCTTTTTTCTTCAAATAAACGCAATTCATCATTTTTTTATTTAATAATTATTCGATAGTTATAATTTACATAGCTTATACAATGTTTGTGAATTTAGAAGTTAAAACTTTTTATTCATAACACGTTGTATTCTGTAAGTAGCTTTACCGTCGCAAATGTAAGGAAATCAAATATATCAAACGCGAAAGAAATAAACACGTGTTGATTTTCAACACATGCTTTCTCGTGTTTAGTCACTTTACACGATGCGGCTTTTATAGCAGTGTGAACCGCTGTAACATCTCAACTGCCTAACCTCCACAAGAGGAGAAACCCCTGTCAAATCAACGCACAGATGTTTACCTCCAACCCATCCAAAAACCAAAACGTCAGCGGGTCTGAGTGTGGATCTCTCATCTGACGGATAGGTAATGAAATTCACATGTGCTTCTTTATTGGCGGAGGTCCCGGCACGCCTACATATGTCGTAAAGAACGTCCCTCACAACATCAATCGGTACTTGAATCCTGAAAGTTCTTTACAGTAAACCGCATGTTCTCCAAAATAATTCAAACATGCCTTGCAACAAACAGGGCATATTGCATCAACCGGAAATAAGGGAATCATAAGACGATACTTAAGGATAGTACGGTATTCCACCGGAGACATATGTTGATCGAGCCCGTTTATGGGGATAGCTTGTAAAAAATCTTGAGCATGTGGTACGCGCACACACTCAAAAACTACTTTCTGTCTAACTGTCATATTAAAGTGGACTTCCATATTTTTCACTATCTCACTAGAAAGGGCACTCACCAATGCTTCTTGGATTCAGATGACCATGTTATATTTAGATAACATCCCGAGTGGCTTACCGACTTAGAGCATAACGTGCAGTGACACATCGACTCCTTTTATTCAGGCTCTGCTGATGCTACTTCAACGTCAACTTATATCAATAAAACACATGCAAATATCTCTTTTCTTATGACATTCTTTTTTCTTTATTTGAACCCGCTCACTAATATTTTTTTTCAATTGTCATATAAATTAAAAATTATTTTATTAAATCAAAATTACGATATATAAATAAAATTAGTTATACGGAAAAATACAAAAATAAAAATACAACATGAACCTAAAAATGTTTTAAAAAATTATTAAAACTAAAAATATACGACAATTTATTTTTAGTTATTATATTTTGGCATTATTTGTTCTTGTTTCATTCAGATAAATAACGCCTTTGGTTCAGGCATTACGCCGGCATTCATTGTGAGAAACTGCAATTTATTGAGATCCATGTTGAAAATATAGTTCAATTGTGGGTCAGTTCATACTGGTGAATGGGTAAGGAGGTACGAAGTGTACACCCATAAGTCCCTGAACACCCAGACTCAATTGTGGTTAAAGTTTGTTCAGCATCACTGAGTTTGTTCAGCATCGCTGATGATCTTCAGAGAGTGTAACTCTGGACTGAAGGTATTCATCAGGGAGTAACTTCACTGAAGACTTGTCTTCAGTGTTTACTCATCAGCATGTCTTCTTCAGTACTGAAGGCTTCAGCGGGAACACCCTTCAGGGGTAGCTGATGCTTCAGTGGGACTGAAGAAAAGACAAACGCTAGAGCTGAACTTGTACACTTGTAACAGTCTTTGACCCATTCAAGTGGAGTTAATGACCACGTTTAATTGGTAGTGTAACCACTTTCCTTGTATTATGGAGCACATTAAGAGGAGATTAATTGGCCGTTAATTCCTCTTAATTCCATTGACTAGGGTTTGAGTGCTACACCTATAAATAGGTGATCATGACTTGCATGAAAAGATATACAAAAACAAGAAACACGTAACAACAAAAGGGTTAGTGA
Organism: Glebionis coronaria; assembly: GCA_025667525.1. Taxonomy (NCBI): domain Eukaryota; kingdom Viridiplantae; phylum Streptophyta; class Magnoliopsida; order Asterales; family Asteraceae; genus Glebionis; species Glebionis coronaria. The sequence continues at coordinate 89,273,757 of CM046878.1, forward strand.
TTTGTGCCTAAATCTCTAACAGCATTTGGTCTTATCCCAAGTAGGTATTCGTGATACCCAGGCATTAGGGTCGAATAATTTAATTTGGAAAGTGATTACACGATTCCAAGTGATATCCGGTAACCATTGATTTGGTACGTAGCTAGGATTGATTATCTTTACCCTGGTTGGGACGAAGTAAACACCAACAATCAAAGTAAATTATTTTGTGATAATCAATGGCGGCTGCAATGAAGCATATGGTGGCTAACTTCTCCAAACTGGATAAGTTTGAAGGGGTGGATTTCAGGAGATGGCAAAAGAAGATGCACTTTCTTCTTTCAACCATGAGTGTGGTGTATGTGCTGACAACTCCTATTCCTGATGGTGGTGATGATGCTACTTTGGAGGAACTCAGGAAAAGGAGCAAATGGGAGAATGATGACTATGTGTGTCGTGGTATTATTCTCAATGGTATGTCTGATTCCTTATTTGATATTTACCAAAATTTTGAATCTGGTAAAGAACTATGGGATTCCTTGGAAGCCAAATATATGGCTAAGGATGCATCAAGCAAGAAGTTCTTTGTGAGTGATTTCACAAATAACAAAATGACTGATTCAAGACCAGTCATGGAACAATACAATGAACTTCTTAGAATACTTGGTAGATTTACACAACATAAAATGAACATGGATGAGACCATTCAGGTCTCTTGTGTCATTGACAAATTACCTCCTTATTGGAAAGATTTCAAGCATACCTTGAAACATAAGAAGGAGGAATTAACTCTTGTTGAGTTGGGCAGTCATTTGCGCATTGAGGAATCTCTCAGGGTACATGAAAGTGACAAGCCAAAGAGCAACAATGTTGCTGGTTCATCAGTTGTCAATATGATGGAGCATAACAACTCCATCAGGTACAATGACAACAAGGGCAAAAGTAAGCATCAGAATAACACCAAAGCAAATCCTAACAAGAAGTCATCAGTGGCTTGTTTGAAGTATGGGAAACCTGGACACTTCAAAAGGGATTGCAAAGGTGTTGATACTAGTAGCAAAGCTAGTGGATCAGGCACAAAATGTTCAGTGATTGGTTTCTAACAACACAACACTGAAAGGTCAGAATATGTTTAATGAATCTCACCAGATTTATTATGTTACATATGTATCTGAAGCTTATTTTGTGCAGGATGATGATGTTGCATGGTGGGTTGATTCTGGAGCAACTGTTCATGTGTGTAAAGATAGATGCTGGTTCAAGACTTATGAGTCACTGGATGATGGATCTATTCTACACATGGGAAATGAGTCAACAGCCCTAGTGCATGGACGTGGTTGTGTAGACCTTAAGTTTAGTTCTGGAAAGATTGTTAGTTTGTTTAATGTTTTGCATGTTCCTAATATTAGGAAGAATTTGGTTTCTAGTAGTATTTTGAATAATTGTGGTTATAAACAAGTGATTGAATCTATTAAATTTGTTTTATCCAAACATGGTGTGTTTATTGGTTTTGGTTATTTGAGTAATCAAACGTTCAGGCTTAATATTGAAACAACCACCAGTATTAACTCAGTTAGTGCTGGTAGTGCAAATATTTGTTCAGCCTCAGTGTCCACCGGTAAACTGAAGGATTCATCACTATGGCATGCTAGGCTGGGCCATGTCCACTTTAAGAGGATGCAAAATATGTCTAAGGATGGGTTAATCCCAGTATTTGACATGGACACTGAAAAGTGTCAGACTTGCATACTAAATAAGATTACTAAGAAACCATTTCAGGATGTAAAACGTGTAACTACAGTTTTGGAGCTAATTCATAGTGACCTATGTGATTTGCATGCTACTCCCTCATTAGGGAATAAAAAATACTTGGTAACATTTATTGATGATGCTTCAAGGTTTTGTTATGTCTATTTGTTGCATACTAAGGATGACGCATTAGATAAATTTAAAGTATTTAAAACTAAAGTTGAATTACAACAAGGAGTCCAAATCAAAAGATTAAGGACTGATAGGGGAGGTGAGTACATGGATGCTCAGTATTTTTAGTCTGTTGGTATCATCCATGAAACGACTGCTCCCTATACCCCTCAGCAAAATGGTATATTTGAAAGGAAAAATAGAGTACTGAAAGAAATGGTTAATTCCATGTTGTCTAATAACTAGATTTTACCTAGTTAAAAAGATTATGTGTTCGTTGATGTGTGTCTAATCGAATTGATCTAGGCCTCTATGTGTGACTCAGTTGATTTTGGTGGAAACAAAGGTTTTTGGTTTGTTTTTAAATTTAAATGTGCAAGACGTAAAAGGTAAATGTCGTTAAAATAAAGGGCAAGTATTATAAAGAGCGTGAAAATAAATCTAAGTCTAATTAAAAGAAAGTGTGCAATATAATAAAAACGTAACGGAAAGTAAATTAGTTTAATGACTAAAACTAAAACGTGACGAGAATTAAAGTTAGACAAGTATTAAAATCATAAACTAAAAATTAAACAAGACAAAATGAGAGAAAATCTCCCTCCAATCGGAATATATTCCGATCAGCCTTACCCTGACCTGATCGGAATGTGTCGTCGGAATTTCAATCGGAATATCTGTCACCAATGCCCCAATCGGAATACAACAATCCTACCCGGTCGGAATGAAGATCGGAACTCCAATCGGAATATCTGTCACTTAAACGATCGGAATATCCTCACTTGCACCTCAATCGGAATGTGGCTAGGAACTTCAATCGGAATAACTGTCACTCTTTCCCAATCGGAATACCAAGACACCCCCCAATCGGAAAGTAAAACCCTTTTCAGATTGGTGCCAATCGGAATACGTAGGTAATAACCAAAAATAAGCTTAACAATTAAGCTAAAATCCTAAATAAGCTCTAGACGAAATCCAAAGGTAAAACGTGTAAAAAATAAGCTACGAAACTGAAAGTTAACAACTTTTAAGACACGAAAAAGATGAACTTTAAGAAAAACAACTTTTTATATAAAAATAACTTTCGTAAAAACTATATAAACTTGAAAATAAATCAAATAAGCTATGAAGATAAGAGATATAAAACAATCAAAAGCATAAAAATCAAATCTTTAAACAACTTAACAAGATAAAAACGTGTAAATAAAAGATTAAAGAAAGGTAGAAGAAGATTAACAAGATAAAGTAAAGGTGCGGGTAATAAAAGAAACACTTACTTGAAATCAAAGGTAATTAAAGGTGCAAAACATGTATTTAAATAACAAGTAAATAAAGGTGCATAAATGAAAGTGGAAGAATGGTTTGTCAAGCCACCAACAAAACTAAATGAAATGAAAATGAGAGTATTTATAGGTGATTAGGGGAGAGGTTAGAGGAAACTTCCTCCCCTCTTTCCTTTCTTCCTTAATTGCATGCTTAGGTCCCTCCTCTTCTTTAATCTTTTTGTTAATTGCGCCATTAGTCCTTAAGCCTTCAAATCTTCTTTAATCTTGGACTTTAACGACTTTTGGCTCGGGATTTCTTTGGACTCGTCTTTTAATTCTTCAATAAATAAGACTTGAGTTCCTCGGCTTTAAGTAAACTTCCGTCTTTTGACTTTTTCTTCGATAAATCTTCAGAATTGGTCTTGAACTTCCGTTCTTTTTACATTCTTGACTTCTTGACTTCGTCTTTCATCCTTTTCTTCAATAAAAGTCCGTAAATGCCCGTGAATTCCCGTGTTTTCTCCACTTTTCACCTTTTCGTCCTAAATCACAACAAAAACACAAACCACGCATAATTCCGACATGAAAGACATAAAATACACGTTTTGGTCCGGTTATTATTGTAATTAAGTGGTAGAAAAGATGTGTGTTTACACACATATCAAATCCCCTACACTTGACCATTGCAATGTCCTCATGCAATGCATTAGTTACAAAGCACGTTTACATTTTTCATCATAATTAATCCTTGTTGGCCTTTATTAAAGAGATAGAAAATTATAAAAATTCAAAGCAAAGAAATTAAAAAGCATACCTTGGGTTTTGGAAATGTCATGAATAATCATCATCCTCAACTTTTCACTTTCTCCAAACCAAGCTTAAAAACGAGATCATTGTTATTATAAGTTAGTAAACTAACACGAACTCATGTGGGCCAATTATTCACTTAGACTCCCTTATTCCTAGGGGTATCTCTTGTATTTTATTGTTGTCTTGAATGATCACGAGGATGCATTGTTTGACTTATTTCGATAGTTATTTAGTCTGAAAATAAAGTGAACGATTTAATCAATAGTTAGCTAAAGGACCAAATCTTTTAAAACTGCTTCTCGGGACCTCATAAAGTTCATATCTTGGCATAACTCGCTTCGCGATTTGAGACCTTTCTCGGACCGATATTTGGCAGCGACTTCATACTTCAAACCTTGAGAGACGTTCATGAAATTATGGTCTTCTCTTCATATAGGAATTTCTTCACTTGAAGTTTTGAGAGATTCATACTTGGACCACGACTTCTTCATTTTTCTCCAATCTTTATTTTGGACTTTGATATACAACGATCCGCCTCCTTTTATGACTTGGATCTATTTATCCTCATACCTTGTTAGGGTCTTTTCGGATACACTTCTCCATGACTTTTGGGGAGTATTTGCTTTTCGTCGTGTGTCTCGATCCTTCATATTGATTTTTGATAAATGATTCTTCACATCACTTTGGATCTTTAGCAACAAAATATAGCCCTCATGCCTTGTTAGGGCCTTTTCGGACTCGCCAATCTTCGCGTCCCGCTTCAATAAGTTATGCCTTGGCTATGAACTCTAATCCATACCGAGCAACTTTTAAACGATCTGGGGCTAGAAGCTAAGTAACCTTTCAAATCGTACAACCTTATTTATTAGCAGATAAATTTATTAGCAAGCGATGGGAGAATAGGCTCATAATTAACTCACATAAATTCACGAAAGAATACCGGACTTATAATTGGCTCTATCATCTCTCGTTCTCCACAATTTAAAATCTCAAGTAATGAGACTTGTGGATACTTAGCCTATTAAATCAAAGTTTTGGGTTTTCGAGTCGCCTATAGGATCTTGTAAATTCTTAGACTTTTTCAAGTTTAGAAATCTCATTTTAAAGTTCCCTTGATAAACGACTCTCTAGGATCAATTATAGGAACTTGCGAAAAGTTCTTGTTCTTAACCCGTGAGAGTTAAGACTTTCGCGTTTTATAGCTCCCTATATAAAAGTCTAGCAAAACTTGACTTAAACACGTTAAGGATACTAGCTAGAGTAAACTCGGATTGAGTCAAAAGATTCACAACGTTTGAAAATTAAAACCACTTATTAAACATTTATTCTGGCAAAGAAAGAAAATAACTATACAAAAAGAAAAACTAATAGGCCAAAATTGATCAAAAATTTTGAAAAATGTCGAAAAAATTGATTTTCCGGTTAAAATGAGGACAAATACAAGGAAAAGACCACTTAACTTCGATAGAAGTCCCCCCTACACTTAAGATAAACATTGTCCTCAATGTTTAAGCATGTGGGAGTAAACTCCCCTACACTTAGGACATTGTGCACGTTGTTTAAATCTTGCTAAGGAAAAGACAACTAAAGAGATTCCTATTTTAAAATTGAGAAAATAGAAAATAGTGAATCGAAAAGAGTTTAGGATAGAACCGGGGTAAAGTAGAACACGGAATCACGGGTCGTCAAGAATCATCAAGAGTGGATCATTGAAGCTCGAATCCCTGATTAAGAAGTGAGGAGAGGAAATAGCAAACCAAAAGGGTCCCCCTACACTTATGGTAAAGAAAGCGAAAAGATAGATGCATGGGTTGCCTCCCAAGAAGCGCTTGGTTTTTGTTTACCGAGTCATGAGCCTGACTCGACCTTGATCATCAACGGAAGAAACATGAAACATATCCACCAGGATCGAAGACATAGTTTTCATCCATCAAATAACATAAGCTTAAGGCGAACAAGGCAAGCCAAAGAGGAGTAGGCAGGGTTCCCTTAAGCAGTAATGGAGCACGGTAGAAGCAAGGATGAAGTGGTGCAAGCATGTCTTCAATGGTTCCAAAGATTTTTCCTTTTATTTCATCAGGTGGATACTGAGATGGCTTAAAGACTTCAATACCGGGGTCGAACACCTTTTCCTTCAGGGGAAAATAGCACTCCGGCTCAGCCGAGTGTGAAGAAGATCCGCAAAGAAGCACAACCTCGTCCTCAGAAGTGGGACAAAGAGGTGTCAAATCATACGTGCAACGGATTTCGGTGTCGACCGGTGTCTTCTCCTTAGACAAAATGCTCTTCAAATCCAAAGTAGGATCAAGACGATAATCTTCAAAGTCATAAGGAGGAGCATCACTCTCATGAGGGAAGTATGTGTTGAGAAATTCAGAGAAATCTTCCTCAAATGAGTAATCGTCCAAAGTAGGATCGAGTGATGGCGGAGGATCTTCATCATGTGAAGAATCGCTCGAGAGAGTATCAGCCTCATCAAAATCATCGAATGTGGGCAGCTCGGGATACTCAGAAGTACAATCAAAATCATCCGAATCTGAGCTAGAATCATCATCATCATAAGCATCAAAGACCGGTGAAGAATCATAAATGGGAGAAGCTTTCAAAGTAGAGTGAGAATCATCCACATTATCATGAAAAAGTGGATTATCGATGCAAGAGTCGAATAGAGGATTGTCGTAGACGGTAAAGTCATCGAGCACATTAATCATATTCACTGATTCTCGGCCTCCAAAAGTTGTACTAGTAAGCTTCCCCATTTTGAAAACTTTTGCATCATCCCCGACTCTTAAGATTAACTCACCTTCGGCAACATCTACTAAAGCACGTCCGGTTCTCAAGAATGGCCGACCAAGTATTAAAGGAATACGAGGGTCCATTTCATAATCAACTACGACAAAATCGACCGGGAAAGTAAATGTGCCAACTTTGATAAACACGTCTTCGGCTATACCAACAGGGTAAGCGAGAGTGCGATTTGCAAGTTCAAGAGTCATCTTTGTTGGAGTGAGGTCGGGCAATGATAGTGTTTTCCAAACACTCAAAGGCATCAAATTAATACTAGCCCCGAGATCAGCAAGGGCAGTAAATTCTTCAGTTTTGTTGAACACGCAAGGCAACACAAAACGACCGGGATCTCCAAGTTTTTCTGGAAGTTCTTTAAGAATAACTACAGAGCAGTTTTCATTTAAGCGTGTTTTGGCGAGTTCAATCAGCTTCTCCTTCTTGTTAAGCAATTCCTTAAATGCTTTAACAAATTTGGGCATGTGGACAAGTGCTTCAAGAAAGCTAATGTTGAAGTTCATTTGAGAAATCATCTTGATATAGCTAGTCACTTGAGCGTCCTCCTTGTTTAGCATTTTGTTCTTGCCCAAACGAGAGGGATAAGGGATATTAGGTTTGGGTGGTGAAGGTGCAGGTGTAGGTAAAGGTTGAGATGTTGAAGGGTCATTTGTTGAAACTTCATCACGTCGAGGCGGAGACGGTAATGGTGCACTACTACTAGGTGTAGGAGGAGTAGGGATACATGGTGGTGGAGGAGGTGTAGATGATGGTGGTGGGATTGGTGGTCCTACGATGGTGGCTCCACTACGAGTAGTAATAGCACTCACATTGGCTCGCGGATTGGTGACGGTGTTTGAAGGTAGAGAACTTGAAGTAGAAGGTTGAGCAGGGGGCAAGAAACTAGCAAGCATATTTTTCAAATCATTGGTTTGATTGCTGAAAGAGGATTGAATGCTATCTCGAAGCTCGGATCTTATCTCATTTCCTTGCTTGGTGATATCTCCTTTTAGATTGATAATTTGGCTCTGCAAGTTCTTAATTTGCTCACCTTGGGTTCTCATGATGGCCTCAACATCCGGATTACTGGGTGAGGTTTGTTGGGCGGGTGGTTGATAAGGGTTAGAAGCTCTTGGTGGGATTTGGTTGCTTCTAGTGTAGTTGTTGCCGGGGTTTTGGTTTTGAGGAGAAAAACCGGGTGAAAGGTAATTGGTGGAACGGTAGCTCAGCAGATTTCTATCCCCTTGAGGTCGAGCTTGGTAATTTTCCGGTAAATAATTACCGTAAGCTGCATACACATTTTCCGGATTTCCTTGTGTCGAAGGACAATCGGTGTATGAGTGAGGAACGCCGCATGTCTCACAAGGATTAGCAACTGCTTTAACTTGTTGTTGTTGTTGGTTTGAAGCGAGAAGCGTAATACTTTTGCTCATTTCAGTCATCATGCGGGTGAGTTCGGTCATCTCAGGGTTTGCTGAGGTTGAGGAAACATTGACTCTCGGGTTGTTCCTTGAAGATGCAGAGGAATCCCAGTTTTTGTGGTGAGTAGTCATGTTCTCAATTAACTCTCTACACTCCTCGGGTCTCCTTTTCATGAATGTGCCACCGGCGGCTGCATTGATCGTATCACGATCTCGAAAAGTCAATCCGTTGTAGAAAGTATCAATCAATGTGACGGGAAGCATGTTTTGGTTTGGACAACGGTCGATCAAGACATTATATCTCTCCCAAGCGTCAAAAAGAGATTCATCAGGGTCTTGCATGAAACCGCTGATCTGATTGCGAAGGCTAGTGACCATGGATGGTGGAAAGTAGCGCGATAGAAAGCGTTGAGTCATGTCATCCCAAGTGTGAATAGAATTCTTCGGGAGACGATCAAACCATTTCTCGGCATGATGTAATAGAGTGTGTGGAAAGAGTTGTAGGCGAAGTTCATCCATAGTGGCCCCAGCCAACTTCATGCTTTGGGTGATTGTAATGAACTTGTCGAGGTGTTTGTTGGCATCATCATCAGGCAATCCTCTAAATGGGTTTGTTTGTACTTGTTGAATCATGTGGTGCTTCAACGAAAACTCAGGAGCGTTGATTTGCATCGGCGCAATCGGTCCTCCTCGTCCAAACATTGTTGGTTGACAAAGTTCTTCCATGGTCCGAAGATCGGGCTGTGGAAGAGCATTGTTGTTATTGTTGAGGTGCGGTGGTTGATTATTGTTGTTAACACCTGCCATAGCTAAATCTTCTTGAGGCTCGGGCTCTTGATAATTAGAAGATCTAGTACGCATACACCTGAAAATACAAAAGAAAAAGAAACCAAACACAAAGACAATATATATACACAATAAAGATAAGATCTTTTTGGATTTTTGAAATTTTTAATTTTTATGGTTTTTATGAATTTTTTATGCAAGAAAAATAACGTTCACAAGTGAACGGATCCCAAAAAGCAACGCGTCTCTCACAAAAAACTGTTGATCTTTACGAAAAGAGCCAGCAGCGGCGCCATTTAATAACTAGATTTTACCTAGTTAAAAAGATTATGTGTTCGTTGATGTGTGTCTAATCGAATTGATCTAGGCCTCTATGTGTGACTCAGTTGATTTTGGTGGAAACAAAGGTTTTTGGTTTGTTTTTAAATTTAAATGTGCAAGACGTAAAAGGTAAATGTCGTTAAAGTAAAGGGCAAGTATTATAAAGAGCGTGAAAATAAATCTAAGTCTAATTAAAAGAAAGTGTGCAATATAATAAAAACGTAACGGAAAGTAAATTAGTTTAATGACTAAAACTAAAACGTGACGAGAATTAAAGTTAGACAAGTATTAAAATCATAAACTAAAAATTAAACAAGACAAAATGAGAGAAAATCTCCCTCCAATCGGAATATATTCCGATCATCCTTACCCTGACCTGATCGGAATGTGTCGTCGGAATTTCAATCGGAATATCTGTCACCAATGCCCCAATCGGAATACAACAATCCTACCCGGTCGGAATGAAGATCGGAACTCCAATCGGAATATCTGTCACTTAAACGATCGGAATATCCTCACTTGCACCTCAATCGGAATGTGGCTAGGAACTTCAATCGGAATAACTGTCACTCTTTCCCAATCGGAATACCAAGACACCCCCCAATCGGAAAGTAAAACCCTTTTCAGATTGGTGCCAATCGGAATACGTAGGTAATAACCAAAAATAAGCTTAACAATTAAGCTAAAATCCTAAATAAGCTCTAGACGAAATCCAAAGGTAAAACGTGTAAAAAATAAGCTACGAAACTGAAAGTTAACAACTTTTAAGACACGAAAAAGATGAACTTTAAGAAAAACAACTTTTTATATAAAAATAACTTTCGTAAAAACTATATAAACTTGAAAATAAATCAAATAAGCTATGAAGATAAGAGATATAAAACAATCAAAAGCATAAAAATCAAATCTTTAAACAACTTAACAAGATAAAAACGTGTAAATAAAAGATTAAAGAAAGGTAGAAGAAGATTAACAAGATAAAGTAAAGGTGCGGGTAATAAAAGAAACACTTACTTGAAATCAAAGGTAATTAAAGGTGAAAAACATGTATTTAAATAACAAGTAAATAAAGGTGCATAAATGAAAGTGGAAGAATGGTTTGTCAAGCCACCAACAAAACTAAATGAAATGAAAATGAGAGTATTTATAGGTGATTAGGGGAGAGGTTAGAGGAAACTTCCTCCCCTCTTTCCTTTCTTCCTTAATTGCATGCTTAGGTCCCTCCTCTTCTTTAATCTTTTTGTTAATTGCGCCATTAGTCCTTAAGCCTTCAAATCTTCTTTAATCTTGGACTTTAACGACTTTTGGCTCGGGATTTCTTTGGACTCGTCTTTTAATTCTTCAATAAATAAGACTTGAGTTCCTCGGCTTTAAGTAAACTTCCGTCTTTTGACTTTTTCTTCGATAAATCTTCAGAATTGGTCTTGGACTTCCGTTCTTTTTACATTCTTGACTTCTTGACTTCGTCTTTCATCCTTTTCTTCAATAAAAGTCCGTAAATACCCGTGAATTCCCGTGTTTTCTCCACTTTTCACCTTTTCGTCCTAAATCACAACAAAAACACAAACCACGCATAATTCCGACATGAAAGACATAAAATACACGTTTTGGTCCTGTTATTATTGTAATTAAGTGGTAGAAAAGATGTGTGTTTACACACATATCATTGTCCTATTCAGGACTGAGTCAAGGGTTTTGGGGTGAAGCTATGTTAACAGCTTACTATTTATTATATAGGGTTCCCAACAAAAGGAACAAGATTACCCCTTATGAACTCTGGACTAAAAGAAAACCAAACTTGAACTACCTCAAAGTTTGGGGATGTAGGTCAGTTGTAAGACTCCCTGATCCAAAGGTGAAAACCTTGGGTGAAAGAGGCATTGAATGCATCTTTGTTGGATATGCTGAGCATTCCAAGGCATATAGGTTCTATGTAATTGAACCAAATGATTCAGTTTCTATAAACTCAATCATTGAATCAAGGGAGGCTAACTTTGATGAAACAAGGTTCTCATCAGTCCCTAGACCAAGCCTTAGGACTCCTGTTGGAGCTGAGGACATTGGTGCTTCACTGGAACCTAAAAGGGTCACTGATGAGGTTGTGGTTCAGCAACCTGAGCCTGAGCTTAGAAGAAGCACAAGGCATAGGACTCCAAGGAATTTTGGGCCTGAGTTTCAACTATACTTGGTTGAAGGTACAAGGGATGAGGTCTCAGACCAATAGTCCTATTGCTTTAATGTTGATGATGATCCCAAAATATTTGATGAAGCAATGAAGTCCCAGGATGTTACTTTCTAGAAAGAAGCAATAAAGGATGAGATGGACTCCATCATGGGGAACAACACTTGGGTGTTGGTTAATCTACCTCTAGGTTGTAATCCACTTGGTAACAAATGGATCTTCAAAAGGAAAATGAAGGTAGATGGAACTGTTGAAAAGTTCAAGGCAAGGGTAGTCATTCAGGGCTTTAAACAAAAGTCAGGGATAGACTACTTTGATACTTATGCTCTAGTAGCACGTATCAGTACCATAAGAATGTTGATTGCTTTAGCTAGTATTCACAATCTGATTATTCATCAGATGGATGTGAAGACATCATTCTTGAATGGTGATTTGGATGAGGAGGTTTATATGAACCAACCTCAGGGCTTCATCATGCCTGGTAATGAGCACAAGGTGTGTAAACTGATCAAGTCCTTATATGGACTGAAGCAGGCACCTAAGCAATGGCACCAGAAGTTTGATGAAGTGGTTTTGTCTAATGGTTATTCACTTAACCAAGCTGACTAATGTGTATATAGCAAATTTGATGAATCTGGTAAAGGAGTCATCATTTGCCTATATGTGGATGACATGTTAATCTTTGGTACTGACCTAGCGAAGGTTGATCAGACAAAGGAATTTTTGTCATCAAAGTTCTCCATAAAAGACATGGGGGAGGCTGATGTTATCCTTGGCATAAGGATCAAACATGAAAGTGATGGTATTGTAATTTCTCAGTCTCATTATATTGAGAAGGTACTGAAGAAATTCAATCACTTTGATTGTACTCCAGTGAGTACACCAATGGATACAAGTGAGAAACTGATGCCTAACAATGGCCAGGCTGTCTCCCAGCTTGAGTATTCTAGGGTGATTGGTTGCTTGATGTATGCCATGACAAGTACTAGGCCTGACATTGCATTTGTTGTGGGTAAACTAAGTAGGTACACTAGTAATCCTAGTACTCAGCATTGGCAAGGAATTCAGAGGGTACTGAAGTATATGAAAGGAACAATGGATTATTGTTTGTCATATACTGGATATCCATCAGTGTTGGAAGGTTACACTGATGCAAGTTGGATCAGAAATACTGAGGATAATTCATCCACCAGTGGCTGGGTATTCCTACTTGGTGGTGGTGCAATTTCTTGGGCATCCAAGAAGCAAACTTGCATTACTGGTTCTACCATGGAATCTGAGTTTGTGGCTCTAGGAGCTGCTGGCAAAGAAGCTGAATGGTTGAGAAACTTGCTTCTTGAGATTCCATTGTGGGTCAAACCTATGGCACCCATTTCAATCCGTTGTGATAGTGCAGCTACATTGGATAAGGCATATAGCCAGATGTACAATGGTAAGTCTAGACACCTAGGTGTTAGACATAGGATGATTCGTGAACTGATCACGAATGGGGTGATTTCAATACAGTTTGTGAGGTCTCAACAAAACTTAGTTGATCACTTGATGAAGGGATTGGCTAGAGACTTGGTTATAAAGTCTGCTGAAGGGATGGGTTTAAAAGTCCACTCTAGGCACTGAATGCTAGGACACCCAACTCCCTCCTGAGGAAACTTGGGAGCTGAGTTCAATGTGGAAAGCTGAACATTTAGGGGACTGAAGCACATGTATATCATCCAAATGATGTGCTTGTACTTGCTGAAGGAGGATGAAGTTATAACTTTTCAATGGTTAATGTCTTTGAAAAAATGCTGAAGCGAGAGCATGAACTAAAGAGGAACCACCTATGTAAATGTTGAGGTTTCGCCGCCTCAGGGAGCATGGACTTGGCTCTTACAACATTTATGAATTTGGATATGGACACATGGCTCGTAGTGTCAGGAGTTGTTATGGATTTGAAAACTTGTGTGTATTTTGTCTTCAGGTATTCAAAGAAGTTGAAGGGTTCAATTCTTAGAACACCCTGATTCTCGAATGTTTGAAGTGATGTACTAAGATGGAAATTCAATCCTTAGGATATTTTCATTTATGCACTGGTTTTGTTAATGTCGATTTTCATGCAAAAGGAATTGTACTATATTAGGGAGGATTGTTGGAAATAATGTTCAATTGTGGGTCAGTTCATACTGGTGAATGGGTAAGGAGGTACGGAGTGTACACCCATAAGTCCCTGAACACCCAGACTCAATTGTGGTTAAAGTTTGTTCAGCATCGCTGAGTTTGTTCAGCATCGCTGATGATCTTCAGAGAGTGTAACTCTGGACTGAAGGTATTCATCAGGGAGTAACTTCACTAAAGACTTGTCTTCAGTGTTACTCATCAGCATGTCTTCTTCAGTACTGAAGGCTTCAGCGGGAACACCCTTCAGGGGTAGCTGATGCTTTAGTGGGACTGAAGAATAGACAAACGCTGGAGCTGAACTTGTACACTTGTAACAGTCTTTGACCCATTCAAGTGGAGTTAATGACCACGTTTAATTGGTCGTGTAACCACTTTCCTGGTATTATGGAGCACATTAAGAGGAGATTAATTGGCCGTTAATTCCTCTTAATTCCATTGACTAGGGTTTGAGTGCTACACCTATAAATAGGTGATCATGACTTGCATGAAAAGATATACAAAAACAAGAAACACATAACAACAAAAGGGTTAGTGATTTGTGCCTGAATGTCTAACAGCATTTGTCTTATCCGAAGTAGGTATTCGTGATACCCAGGCATTAGGGTCGAATAATTTACTTTGGAAAGTGATTACACGATTCCAAGTGATATCCGGTAACCATTGCTTTGGTACATAGCTAGGATTGATTATCTTTACCCTGGTTGGGACGAAGTAAACACCAACACTCCATTATCGATATTTATTTTGCTTTCATAGCCTCGTATGCCGATTTACATGCTTGGATCTTTTGTCTTAAATTCCTCGTTCAAAACATCCTTCATACACCCCGTACCACTTATCATGCTTTTTTGTCTTAAATTCATCTTTTGTTTTCGATTTAATTATTTTTGCGGCTCTAATTTTATCGGGGGACAAGGTCGAGCATCATCTCCAAATATTTCCTGGTGATCATTCAAGTCGAAGGGCTCCGCTGCGTCCCATTTTTGGTGTTTTTAAGACCCTCCACGCGTGTTCGTAGTTAATATTTTTCCTCTTCGAAAAAGCACTATATCCGGCCTTTCGACACTCAAAACATCATATTATTTTCACCGCTTTTACGGTTTATTCCTTTGTAATAGCATGAAATCTTTGACAATCACTATTCATCTGATTCCATTTTTACGTGAGCATATTCTTGGTACGGACAATGTTACTTGTACTTCTGTTGAAATCTTGTTGAATCTCCCTCCAAAAGCAATCATCATTTCAGTCATTTCTAATTTTTTTGTTCTCCGAAACATCAACCCAACACTCGCTCAATAGTCTTTCCTCTTCACTTGTTCAGCGTACAACATTTCTGCTGGATCACCCCTATTGCCACGTCGTCTTCATCATCATTTGCGGACAAATCAACCACGAGGGTAGCCGGTTATTTTCCATTCAGTTTTGTTTTTGGCAGTTTCTTTTATTGCTGGTTGTGTTTCTTTAGATTGTGTTTCACGTACTTGTGATTGTGGCACATTTCGTTGACTTTGGTAATTTTGGAATTTTTTGTTGAGTTGCACGGAATGAAATGCTTGTTATTGTTGTAACTAAATTTGTTCGGTGTCATTTGGAGAAAACATTACGTAGCAAAAGGAGAGTACGAGAATTGCGATGAGTAGGATGCAATTGAGTTGTAGGATGATGGTGTTGACGGGTTAGAGGACGACGATTGATTCGGGTTTAACATGTTAAGAAGAAAAATGAAGTTTAGATGAGAATACTCATCATTTGGAAATACATCAAACGACACTACCACAATTGAAATACGTCTCGTGTGTGGTATATATGTTGCATGATTCTACAAAAAACTCCAAGTTTTTTCACCAATACGAACTCACATATCAACCCTGCAAATACCTCACTAAACACAAGTACAAATCCCACACAAAATAACAAATAATCCAAAATAATCATACTGATTTTACAACACCAAATTATCCAAATTTAAAACACAAAAAAATTGTATCAACATAGTTCAAGCTAAACATTGTCTTACAAATCTTGAATCCATACGTCTCAATCTTCCATGTCTTCGTCGTCATGCATTCCTCTTGATGATCCACCTATATCAAAGCTTCCACTTGGTACCAAAGAACTTCCTTCAAGATCATGCCCTGTACCTGTAAATAAATAATCATCTCCCGATCTTCTTTTACCTCCACCAATAGATGGTTCACCCAAATTAGGGTAGTCAGTGTAAGGGTGAGGGTAAAGCACATATGGATAAGGATAAGGTGGAACATTTGGCGGCTCATATGTCGGTACCTAAAACTTGCTTCTCCAGATAAGTGATGGAGAATAGGCATGGAATGTTCAAGTATGGAATTGTTCCTCATCATCATAGAATCTCTCCAAACATTCATCCTTTCACTCTCACTTAAGTTAGCATTCCAATCACCACAACTAGAGTTTAACCCACTTGGATAACTTTCTTCACCCATAGAAACACTTGGTTGTTGTTGCAAATGTTTCGGGTCTCTAATACACTGTCTCTCTTTATCCAACTCCTTCGCTAAAGCTTTGATATCACATACATCACATACTATTGGCTTTGAACATTTTTCCACTTATTCTCGAGTCTAATACCCAAGCTTTCTTGTTATCCAAGTCACGCAATGACCTCCACATATCTCACATATCTCACCTAATGTCTTAATCCCATGAGCTATTCTATACACATACTCAGAAATAACCCATGGCACAATCACTTGTCGATCTCCCACAATAGCACGCATCAACCAAAGATCCGACATGTTGATACCTTTTGATCTTATGAGCCTAGCTTTTAGACTTAGACTACACTGATAAATTCTATATAGTGTTAGTAGAAACTTTGAATGATATCAAAGAGTATGTGAAATCTACTCTTCGATATTATGAAGTTTATGTGTATTATGTGGTATGAAACAAAACAAAGAATATAAACCAAACACTTCAATATTATTATCAATAATACGAATATTCCAAAGAAGAGTATTATGGTTACAACCTTAAAGAAAAATTATATACAAGATAGATATCTAAACCTAACCCTAGGACCTCCTTTATAGTAAAAGGAGTCATTTGCAAGATAAACATATGAATGAATAAGTTTAAACTTTAGAAGATATACACACAATATCTTCTATACATATATTACGGGTCTTTAGTCTTTATCCTCAAAGTAGTATTAATATCTCTGACAGCACTAAGATTTGACTATGTCCACTACCAATACTAATATTATCACTACCAATATTAATCATATTAATACTGGTGATGTAACAAAATCAACACTAATTTATTCCCAACAATCCTTTACTAAACTTTTTATTTACCTTTATAAATCCACAAGTTTTTAGGATAAAACTAAGAATAACAAAATTTTAACTCACTTCCGAATCTGGTTATGAAGAAACCTAAGAAAACCAATGGCAAACTTATCCTCCACCTCTACCTTTATATGAAAGTTCACCATATTCTTAAGAGTGGTTTGAGAGAAAGGATAAACTGTGTCTACAAGTAAATAAGTAGAGACAGTTGTCATAACCAATTGATACACCCTAGAAGAATTGTACAAGCGTCAGTGCTTCAACTTTGATTTGTCTAGTCTTTCCCACATGCTGTTACTCTCATCAGGTACATACATTTTCTTCATGGTTTCCCACATATAGATATCCTTCATATCCTAACAAGCTAAAGGATTTCTTATTCCAAATCTTTCTTTCAGAACTTCCACAAGTCCATCAAGTCTTCTCCGTCTAAGACCTGAAACATTCTATTCAAGACCTGATACTTTTTTGTCTCTCCTCCAGCTCTATAAATCTTCCATCATCTTTCTTTTTCTTCATATTGAATTTCATAATTGATGATTGGAAATTTTAAATTTAGAGGCGTAACTAGAGTATCTGCAACAACTAACTCTAAGCATCCTTTTAGCTCTTCATTGGAAGGACCCACACCTTCTACTGCGAAACTTCCATTTATGGTCATTTTCTTTTGTCTTTTTGTAGTTTATGACCCTTCACCTATATGACTAGGTTATTATGTGACAGGACTTTGAGCATATATTGTAGACCTCTTCCTCTTGGATCTACATCTTTCCAATCTTCTTTGATGTGTCTCATGAAGCTTTCTATCCATCTATGATTTGGAATCGTAAAGTCTTCTGCAAATCTAATGACATGTACGGCCAACTCTTCAAGTTTCTCAAAAGTAAAACTTTTAGAGTTCTTTTGTGTCTAACCTTTACGATTTTTGAGCATTGCTTTGTAATAGTCTCTTTTTTCAGCCTTGGAGTTTAAGTCTGGTTCTTGTCTTGATTGATGCTCAAATAACCTATTCTTGTTTTTTTGATGCTTCAGAGTCATCTCCATAAGATCATACCTATCTTCAATTGGAAGAGTTACCTTGTAGTCTTTGTAGGTTTCTAAGAATTCTGCAATGATTGGTACAATACAATTAACTAACCATCCTTTCTAGCTCTTCTTCTGTATGTTGTGGTTGAATATCAGCTTCTCCCTAATCTAAAGTCTAGTTAACATTCAACTTTGGCTCTATTTCATGATCTTCCTTATTCTTAGCCATCTCAGCATCACTTTGAACTTGTGCTACTATGGTTGAAATGTCTACTTGAATACCATCATTAATACCAATTAATATTTTTATTACCAACATTAATATTTTCACCACTAGTACTAGCCTTCCCTGAAACCAGCATTGATCCTTGATCCATTATAGTTGTTAACTTCAATCCTAGTATAGTTTCAACCATATTCATTTCTTCTTGATGCTCTTTATCAGTTATTCCTACTTTTAATTCCTCCCCTAGATTGATGAGGAGCTCATCAAAAGCAGAATTATGAGAAGATTCATCTAAGGAAGGAACTCTAATTTGTCTTGATGGATGCTCAAAATTAATATCTTGTACTAGTCTTCTTAAAGTGTCCAGTTCCTTAAACTATTCTTATAAGTATATTGTTCATAAAAAAATCTAAAATATAACCAAGATGCCTTGTAATGACACAAAACATATTCAATAATATTATTTTTAATACTTGATGTCGGAAAGAAGAAAAAAGGAAATGATTTGTCAAATATCATCTCCAAAAATCAAGGATCAATCTTGATATGATATAGCCATTCTACAGATATTCTACAACCATTCTACAGCCTAGAATCATGTACATCCTTTCTTTGTATATGCCTTTTGTGTCCTATAAATGTAAGCTTCCGATGTATTGTAAAATATACAATAAAAACCAATCAATATAAAGTGATTTATGCCCTCTGATCGGTAATATGGTATCAGAGCGGTGAGACGTTCCAGACCCAAATATTCCAAATACATCTTCTACCCAAAACCAAGCCACCATGTTTGGTAGCTAAGATGATAACGCCAATGATCTTACTGCACATCTTACAAACTTTTTCAAAACAACCCTCAATAACCAGAATCAAACCACAAAACAGAGTTTATCTGATAGCTTGAAGATCAACCTCAAGCTTAACAGCCAGAATTACGCCCTTTGGGCTCAGACGATCCAACTAGCGATTGGGGGAAAATCCAAAAGTTTGCTAAGCCATCTTTCCGATGATCCCGCACCGGCAGATCCATTAGACGACGGCTACGAGCAATGGGAACAAGATGATTTAATTGTGTTTTCATGGCTAATACAAAACATTGAACTTGCACTTTCTAGCAATCTCACTGAGTTTCCCACAGCGAAAAGCCTATGGGATGCCCTGGTAGTTACTTACAGTAACGGGAAGGATAAGTTACAGACTTTCGATCTACACGTCAAAGCAAATGAAATAAAGCAGAATGGGTCTCCTCTTGAGATTTTTGGATAGCCCTGTAAGGCATATGGGGTGAAATCGAGAGAAGAGATCCGAATCCAATGATTTATGCCATCGATATAGCCGAATACAATAGTATCAGGTCTGAACAAAAACTCTTTCAGTTTTTGAATGCCTTAGATCGAAGATTCGATCCTATCAAACGGGAAATACTTCGATGGGATCTGCTTCCCTCGGCAGAGGGGGCGTACGCAGATGTTCAAAAAGAGATGGCTCACCAAGGAATCCTTGGAGCCACCACTGAAAATCCATTACCTAGTGTGGCTGTTGGTCTTGTTGCTGGCGGGTCATACGATTACGGTGGGTCACAAGTTTCTAGTGGGACTGGACTTGTCACGGAAGGGCAACACCACAGATCCGACTTCTCTAGAAAACCTTCATCCCAAGTGGATAAATTAAAGCTAAAGTGCACTAACTGTGGTATGTCAAAGCACACTGAAGATCAGTGTTTTAAGCTGGTCGGTTACCCCGAATGGTGGAACGATGGCCACAAGAAAACTGGTGTTCTGGCTGAGAAAGGGAAGGCGGCTGCCGCCGTAGGGGCCGACACCAACAACAATCACATGCAAGGGGACTTTGGTGGTATTGCCACCTCAAGTGTGAATAACGACGAAGGAAATACAAGTAAAGGGCTTGGGGTTTTATCCTCAGACCCTTGTTTATTAGATCCTAAAATTTTACAAAACGCATAAAATAATGCGTGGTTTTTTTATAGTAGGGCCACTGAGACTATGAATTAAGTCTTCTGATATTACCCTTATCTCTAAACCTAAAATATCTCAAATACAAACTACAAATGGGGGAAGTATGCATGTTAAAAGGGGAGGGACAATTGAGATATCTCGTAAACTAAAAATTCATAATTGCCTTTATGTCCCTTCCTTATCTCATAAACTATTGTCTATTAGCCACGTCACAAAAGAGCTAAATTGTTCTGCTTTAATGCACCCAACATTCTGTATTTTATAGGACATCAGGACTGGGATGATCATTGGGCGTGGCTCTGAATGGCAGGGGTTATACTATGTGGATGAGGTGACTCAACACGGTACAATGATGCTTGCTCATGGAACACCAAGTAGGGAAGCATGGCTATGGCATAGGAGGTTGGGGCATCCTTCCACAAGCTACTTGCATTTATTATTTCCTAAACTTTTCTTCCAGTAATGTTTTAAGTTGTGAAACTTGTGTTCTTGCCAAAAGCCATAGACAAACTTTTAAGCCAAATAACACTCGTGTGAATTTACCTTTTTCCTTGATTCATTCTGATGTTTGGGGGCCAGCAGAAGTTAACGCGGGGGGGGGGGGGGGGGGGGGGGGGGGGGGGCAAGGTTTCTATTTTTCCTTTTGTTTGCGGACGATTGCACACGAATGACTTGGGTATACTTCCTAAAACACAAGTCTGAAGTTTTTAAAATTTTTTATCATGTTCCATGCTAGGTTCAAACTCAATACAAAACCAACATTCAAATTCTTCGGACTGATAATGGAGGTGAATTCGTGAACAATTCTATGAAAGAATTCGTTCAGTCAAAAGGAATGATTCACCAAACGACTTGACCAAGACATCCCAAGCAAAATGGCGTTGTCGACCGAAAAAATCGAATTTTACTAGAGATGACTCGGGCTCTTATGCTTGAATCTAATGTACCAAAATGTTTCTGGCCTGAAGCACTTGCTACCGCTGCTTACCTTATTAACCGACTGCCCAACAAAGCACTCAACCTTAAAACAATGTTACAAAACCCTATCAAAATTCACAAAAATACCGCCGCGCCTCACCCTTGAACCACAAATTTTTGGATGTTGTGTTTGCCTATATTCCTAAAGTTGACCGAACCAAACTTAGTGCATGTGCTGAAAAATGTGTCTTTGTTGGATATGGAGTGAACCAAAAGGGGTACAGATGTTACAATCCAAAATGAGGCAATGTGGTCACTACAATGAATTGTGACAGGCTTGAAACTGAGTACTTCTA
Source organism: Glebionis coronaria (assembly GCA_025667525.1). Classification (NCBI taxonomy): domain Eukaryota; kingdom Viridiplantae; phylum Streptophyta; class Magnoliopsida; order Asterales; family Asteraceae; genus Glebionis; species Glebionis coronaria. The sequence goes on from CM046878.1 coordinate 89,295,216, forward strand.
CCGGTGATTTGTGTATTTTACATACACCTAATAGCATGTTAATTTAACATAATTAAATATTTATTTTTTTATTATATATGTACTTTTAGTGTGTTTTCTGATTATGTAGGTTACGAGCGAAATGGAATAAAATTGGCGCTTAATTAATTATTTGGAGAAAAGACATTGTGAGCGCTGATAAATGACGAAATATTGAAGAAAAAGATTTTAGCGCGTCGCAATATTTTCGGTCATTTTTTATTTGTCCGGGCTTCGTTTGATCAATTGTTGGCGTTGGGTTATTTTTTATTGGGCCAAAGTTATTATATGGCAAAAGAATTAAAAAAATAATAATAAAAAATAATTGTTGGACCCAAAAGCTCAAAACCCACCGACCAAGTGACAATATATATTGAAAGGGGATTGAAGGACATGTTGGCCGCAAGAAACATAAAAAGTAAATAAAAATACGATTGAAAAGATTGGTGAGATAGTGACAGTGAGGACCCCATCAAGTCAACATTCGGAAGAATTGGAGAGTAGCAGTACATTCGACACATTAATAAAAAAAGAATCTTTTTATTTTGAGATGATGAGTGCACAGCGGGCCGAGTACACCACGATGTCTGGCTAATTTTGTTGTAATTTTTTCCAGTAACTTTATTTATGGTTTGATCATCACTTTTGGGTTATCATATTTTTATTACATTGATTTATAATTTATTTATAAATTATATTATTTGATTTAATATTATGTTTAAGTATTTGTGTAAGACAATTTATTATTAGTTAACGGTTCATTCTTATTCTATTTAGTTACAGAAAAAGATGGTCGTATAATCGATATAAATTGTACCTAAATAAATTATTAAAACATAATTATTGGTTGGATTAATATAAGATTTATTATCGCAGGTCATTGATAAACATAATAAATGTCGACATTAATTCATTCATATTAAGTCGAAATAATCTTTGTAAACCAACTAAAAAGTTTCGATAATCCATAAGTGTGACCAACCATAAATGGAAAATGATTTATCCTCCTACTAAATATGCCTACATATCCTCCTACTTATATGATCATGATAAGTGAACTCATGAATGGATGTAATTAAGAAAGAGAATGAGTGGATTACACATATTTTAATTTGATATGAGTAGGAGGATAAGTAGTAACATATTGTAGGAGGCTTTAGCATTGCTCTAAATATTAGGATCTGGAAGGGATTGCATTTTTCTTTTAATTGTTTACATCCTTATTTTATTTTTCTAGCTTTATCATTAGCTTAATAATTGTTTTAATCTTTAATCCGCATTTTTATTATCAAAAATATTTTAGTTGTTAAATTTCAAAAGCAAAACTATTATTGATCAGTGGTCACCCCAAAACTTAAACTAAAACCACATATTCCTCGTGGATCGATACCCGCTTACCCTATCTAGTATAAGGTAATTAGGTTATTGTTGACCGGCACTTCGACGTCGATCAAAAATTTAGCGCCGCTGTCGGGGAATAGTGATCGTTTCGTTTATGTTTTTGTTAATATTTTTCTTAAATAAAATAAAAAAATACAAAAAGATTTTATTTTTCTTGTTTGTTTGTTTGTTTTTTTTGTTTGTTTGTTTTGTTTCTTGTGAGTGTGCAGGTTAGTGTTTGCGCACACGTAGATCGGGACATACATCACCGTTAGCTTACGATCCTGAGGTTGAGAAAAGAGCTAGGTTGAGAAGGAAAACGTTTCGACAGTTTTCTACTAATCTTGATTCTACAGGTTTAGCAGAGCTTTTCGCTGAAATGTCAGGTGATGAAGATGTTGGCGGAGATGCTAGCGGAAGTAGTAGCGGAGAAAAATCCCCACCACGGGGTTTTGATTCTTATAACAGGTCGGGGATCATCGAGGATCCCTCACCTATCGTTTATCCGAATCCGGCTAAAGGGGTTACAAGTAACTTTAAGATTCAGCCGAACCTCATAGCAATCTTGCCAGTGTTTCGAGGTCGTGAGGAGCCATACGCACATCTGTGAGAGTTCTTCTCAATTGCTGACACACATCAGGTTAATAACATTACCAAGGATGAGGTAAGACTTCGCCTTTTTCCTTTTTCTCTTAAAGATCAAGCTAAGGATTAGTTCTCATCTCTTGAGCCAAGTAGTATTAACTCATGGTCTGAAATGCAATCTGCTTTTCTTGAGGAATTTTATTCTATAAGTAAAACTGTTGCCATTAGGAATAAGATTAAATCCTTACGTCAAATCCCAAGCGAGCAGTTTCATGAAGCATTTAGTAGACTTAAGGAGTTATTAAGAGCATGCCCTCATCATGATGTTCTAAAATGGGAGCTTGTCAAAGCTTTCTGTGATGGGTTGGATTATAATAACCAACAATTTGTGATGGAAACTAGTGGGGGTATGTTTTTCTCGCGACCTATGGAGGAAGAATGGGAGTTTTTTGAAAAATTATTAAAAGGTTCCAAGACCCAAGCTTCAGTAGATCGAAACAACCACCCATCTTCCGCCAATTCTGTGTCTAACCAACGTGGCACAAATTCTAAAATTAGCGAGTTAAGTAAGAAAGTTGATCTTTTGTTGAAAAATCTAGGAAAAGGTGTTCCGAATGTGTCTAATGTGTCGCATAATGGGTGTTCAATGTGTGGTGATCCAAATCACTCAGTCGATAATTGTCAAAGTTGGGGGCGCCACCAAATAAGGAGGTGAATGGAGTCTATGGAGGTCGTCAACGAAATGACCCATTCTCCGAAAGTTATAATCCTGGATGGCGCAATCACCCCAACTTCCGTTGGAAAGATGAAGACAATCGCCCTAATAATGCCCAACAGCAACACTATAGTTATAAACCAAGGTATGAGGGTGGCGATTCATCTAACTTCCAACAAAAATCTTACAATCATAGGCCACAATAGTAATATCCAAATCAGAGCCAAGGGCAGGATGATAACCGTCTCTTGAATCTTGACCGAAAGTTTGATAGGCTTATGGATTCATTGTCTACCAACAATCAAGAGATCAATAGAAAATTTGAGGTGACTAATAAAAGACACGAGACCACTACCAAATCTATTGCAGCTATCGAGAGACAAGTTGGTCAATTGGCGAATCAATTAAACAAAAGAGATGAGGGAAAGCTACTGAGCTACCCCACTATGAATCCCGCACACAAGAAAAATGGAAATGAGCATGTGAATATGGTGACATCTCTTTGAAACGGGAAAATCTACAACATTGACAAGGGAATTCCAAATTCTCCTGATGTCGAGGATTTCGTTACTGATGACAAAATTATTGTTGAAGGTAAAAATTCTGACAATGTTAAGTCCCGTTCTAAGTTGGAAAATGATTTGTGAAATGATTTTCCTAAACCAACAACACCGAATCCTAAATCTACTGAATCTCCCGAAGTTTGGAAAAATCAACATCTACAAAGTTAGCTAAAAAGGGTCCTCATGCTGAGGATATGTAGGAGACTTTCAAGCAAGTTAAGATCAATCTCCCCCTTATTGATGCTATCAAGCAAATTCCTTCTTATGCCAAGTTTTTAAAGGACTTGTGTACCCAGAAGAGGAAGCTGAAGGCGTCGTTGCCTAAAAAGATTGACCTAACTGAGCATGTTACTGCGGTCTTGTCTAGCTCTCTTCCTTCTAAATTCAAAGATCCTGGAGCACCATTGATTTCAGTGGTGGTCGGAAATATTGCCATTAATAAGGCTCTCCTTGATCTTGGTGCTAGTATCAACATCCTTCCTGCTATTTGGTCGATAAGTATGACTTAGGAACGCTTCGTAAGACAGACACCATTATTTCCTTAGCCGATCGATCTACCAAAATTCCTAGAGGTATCTTAGAGGATGTAATTGTGAAAGTTGATGACTTCTATTACCATGTTGACTTCTTTGTTATGGACACCGAGTCATAATACAAGGATGTTCAACCAACTATTATCCTTGGGCGCCCATTCTTAGCCACGATAGATGCTAGGATTAATTGTCAGACTGGTGCCATAGATATTGCATTCGGTAATAAAAAGATAAGATTGAATATGTTTAATTCTATGAATTCTCCTACGATGAATGAATGTTACCAAGTAGATGTGATCGATGAGGAAGTCCAAAATCATGCATCCCGTATGCTTAAGGATGATCCTTTGGAATTATATCTAACTGGTGAGAACGAGGAGATTCTTGATGTTGCTGAAGTTCAAGAGATTCAAGAGTGTTTGGTCAGTTCTTTGGACCATCAAAAACCACCTTGGTCTTATAAAGTGGAGCCCTTACCTTCTACTTTTGACACGACCACTAAGCCGTCTTTAGAGGTGCCTCCAACTCTTAAGCTAAAACCTTTGTCATCCAATCTCAAATATGCTTTTCTAGGTCCTAACAATACTTTACCCGTTATTGTTGCTTCTGATCTTTCTGAATCACAAGAGGAAGCACTTTTAAAAGTGCTTTCTAAGTACAAAGCAGCAATTGGATGGACAATTACAGACTTGAAAGGAATCAGTCCCTCATTATGCATCATCGAATTGTTACGGACCCAGATATTAAGCCATCCGGAGATGTGCAAAGGCGTCTGAATCCTAATATGAAAGAGGTAGTGAAGACGGAAGTTCTTAAATGGTTAGATGCTGGTATCATCTATCCCATCTCAGATAGTAAATGGGCAAGTCCCACTTAAACTATGCCTAAAAAGGCCGGAATCACCGTTGTGGAAACCGAGAATGGGGAAAATCTCACAACCCGACCAGTTACTAGGTGGAGAGTTTGCATAGATTACCGTAAGCCTAATATGCCACATCGAAAGATCATTTCCTATTACCTTTCATTGATCAAATAGTTGAGAAGCTTTCTGGTAAGAAGTTCTATTGCTTCTTGGATGGGTACTCCGGTTATCATCAAATACCCATTCATCCGGATGACCAGGACAAAACTACGTTTACATGTCCATATGGGACATTTGCATTTCGAAGAATGCCTTTTGGTCTGTGTAATGCACCCGCTACCTTTCAGCGGTGCATGATGAGTATCTTTTCTGACATGGTTGGAGAATCTGTAGAGATATTTATGGATGATTTCTCCATATTTGGTCAGTCCTTTGAAAGCTGCCTTGATCAGCTTGAAAGTGTGTTAAAAAGATGCACTGAAACTAATTTGGTGCTTATTTGGGAGAAGAGCCATTTCATGGTTCGAGAGGGAATTGTATTAAGGCATGTTGTGTCTGAAAAAGGATTTGAGGTAGACCGTGCCAAAGTTCAAGTAATTTCGACCCTTCTTCCTCCTACTACCATCAAAGGTGTGCGATCTTTTCTTGGTCATGTCGGGTTCTATAGGAGATTTATTAAAGATTTTAGTGCTATATCAAATCCTCTTTGTAATCTACTCTTAAAAGATGCACGCTTTGACTTTAATGAATCATGTCTTAAAGCATTCAACATGCTTAAGCAAAAGCTTGTAGAAGCCCCTATTCTGCAATCACCTGATTGGTCGAAGCCTTTCGAGATCATGTGTGATGCTAGTGATTATGCCGCTGGGGTGGTTTTAGGGCAGCGGGTGGATAAGAAACCCGTTGTAATCTTTTATGCTAGTAAGACTTTTTCAGAAGCTCAAATGAATTACACCACTACTAAAAAAGAGTTGTTAGCCGTGGTTTTTGCTCTTGATAAGTCTAGGTCATATATTTGAGGGCATTCTAAGGTGATAGTATTTTCAGATCATAGTGCCTTAAGACATTTGTTGACTAAGAAAGAGACAAAACCGAGGTTGCTTAGGTGGATTTTGCTTTTACAGGAGTTTAATCTAGAAATCCGGGATAAAAAGGGGTCAAAAAATGTGGTTGTTGACCATTTGTATAGATTTATCCCTCCGCCGTTCAACCCTTCTGATGTGATTAAGGAAAGCTTTCCGGATGAAAGCTTGTTTGAGGTTTCTAAGGTTCCTTGGTACGCAAATATAGTCAATTATCTTGCAGTTAAAAAGCTTCTGGAGTTTTGGTCCAAACAACAAAGAAAATACTTCTTCTCCCAGTTGAAGCATTATTTTTGGGAGGATCCAGAGCTCTATAAGGTGTGTGTTGACCAAGTTGTTAGGAGATGTGTTCCCGACCATGAGCATATGGACATATTGGCTCATTGTCATTCTTATGCATGTGGTGGACACTTTGGTGCTACGATAACTGGGCATAAACTCCTACAAAGCGGTTTCTTTTGGCCGACTATATTCAAGGATGCCCAGTCTTTTGTGAAATCATGTATTCGTTGCCAACAAGTTGGTGGGATTTCAAGGCGTGATCAAATTCCTATGAATCCCATACTTGTTGTTGAGATCTTTGACGTGTGGGGTATTGACTTTATGGGACCATTCCCCACTTCACATGGCAATGTGTACATTTTAGTGCCAGTTGATTATGTGTCTAAGTGGGTAGAGGCTGAGGCTACTAGAACCAATGACCATAGTGTAGTTCTTAAGTTTTTTAAGAAGAATATCTTTGCTAGACACAGAATTCCAAAGGCTATCATTAGTGATGTGGGTTCCCACTTTAAGAACTTTAAATTTGGAAAATTATTGAAACACTATGGAGTTAATCATAAGATAGCTACCCCTTATCACCCACAGACTAGTGGACAGGCGGAAGTATCTAATAGGGAGATTAAGCGAATTTTAGAAAAGACCGTTCGTAGTGATAGGAAAGATTGGTCCTTGAGGTTAGATGATGCCTTGTGGGCATATAGGACGGCTTTTAAGACTCCTATTGGTATGTCACCATATAAGTTGGTATATGGCAAGGAGTGTCATTTACCGGTTGAGATAGAGTATAGGGCTGAATGGGCGATTAAGACCGTTAATTTGGATTTAGAGAAAGCGGGTAGTTCTAGGAAACTTCAACTATCTGAACTAGATGAGATTCGACGTGATGCTTATGAGAGTTCTAGGATTTATAAAGAGAAAACCAAAGCTTTTCATGACCGACACATTACCAATAAATCTTTCTTGGTTGGTCAAAAAGTTTGGTTATTCAATGCTAGACTTAAGCTTTTTCCTGGAAAGTTGAGAAGTAAATGGACGGGTCCATACATTGTGACTCAAGTCTCTCCACATGGAGCCATTGAAATAAAAAAATATGGTGGGGGAGAGCCTTTTAAAGTTAATGGAAACTGGTTGAAGCCGTATGTTGAGTTGGAGAGTGATCAGATAGAAATGGTGGATGTGGTTTACTTGGAACCATTCCAACCGTCTTAATAGCTCATATGAATTGTGTCTGGCTGAAGACGGTAAACTTAGCGCTTCGCGGGAGGCAACCCGTGGTTTGTGGTTTGTAGTGTGTGTATTTTCTTTTGCATTTTATTATCTTATTTTTATTTGTTTTTAAAACTTTATGGGTGTGTTCACTACAAACCCTCACGAGATAAAACTCGTCCAGTCGGGCTACCGAGTGATTTAAAGGCTTGTTGCATACGCTAAATGCAACCGTGATTCCTACGAAAGTGAGTTAGGTTTTTGTTTTTTTGTGAGTTTGTCAAATTGATTTTTAACCAAAATTTCAATTTAAAGTTTTTGTATTAGGGGCAATGCAATTCTTTAAGTTGAGGGGGTGGCACATGTGTTACATGTTTTTGTGTGAAATTTTGGTCAAAATGGGTTAAAATGTGATTTTTGGGAAAATTGAAAATTTTTAAAAAATTTTAATCACATTATAAGAGTCTTGTGCTAATTAGATGTGGAAGTTTCTTCTTCATATATGTTTGTTGAGTGTTTGCAGATTCTGAAGATTAGCTTGTGGATGAGTTAGAAGATTTGTCCATAATTATCAGGTGCACCCGATTCCATTGAATAATTTGGTTATTAAATTGATTTGATTGTTTGCATGTAGTTAGACATATGTATAATTTAGATGATCAAACCACGCCAGTTGAATTCCCACTATTTACCTTTGCTTAGATCGAGTAGAAAGTTTGAATAAATAATATGTAATTTAGTAATGTAATAGTTGGGTTAGGATACTTATAATTGATCTTATTCGGCTCGCCGCCCGCGCACGATGGCCTTAGAAAAGAGTTGGAGAACTGTCATAATTATTGGTGGTAGTCATATGCTGGGCTTGCCTATCTGATTCGTCACCCGCGCAAGGTGATAATTTAGTTGTTAGCATGGGTCAGACGCCAATTTTTATGATGGATAGCATTGCACTTAGCTGAGACAATTTTATGTGAAATAACTCAATCCTTGTATTGTTGTAATAAAATTAGGAAGACCGGTTTAATTTAGTGCATTGATTAATTAGATTATGTGGTAGATAACTCCATCATGTGATGTACCAGTAGGCACGAAGTATAGTTGTTCCCATTTAATTAAAACGGATAAATTAACCGGTTCCCATGTGCCAATGTGTTTTAGTATGCACTTATAGGATAGATATTCATTTTTCTGAATAGTTGGTCTTTATATCAACCTTAAAAGGAGTGTATAAAGCGTTCGGGATGACTTGTATAAGAAACGGTCCCGAATGGCTAAAAAAATAGCTTATGTGCGATGTGAAAAAAAAGTGAAAAATGAAAGAAAAAAAATGTGAAAAAAGAAAAAATGATGAGAAAAAAAAACGGAAGTATGTAAGCTAAAGTATGATAGCTTATGATGTGCTCTTATGGTATAAAAACTCCAATGATATAAAAGGTGTAAGATATTCTCACCTCTTGTTTTAGATTAATGTTTAGATTAATTATAGGTGTGCATTAGGTACGTTGGACACATGGTTAATTATATGAAATATAAAGTAAATGGAATCAATGGGAATGGTTATGCTAAGTGTTTAAGAAGGACAAAAATATTGGTAATCATTTTAGATTATTTCTCATGTAGGATGGTTATTAGTGTACTAGGTTGAATTTGATCTTTTTAATAGAATTTAAATAATTGTTGGACCCAAAAGCCCAAAACCCACCGACCAAGTGACAATATATATTGAAAGGGAATTGAAGGACATGTTGGCTGCAAGAAACATAAAAAGTAAATAAAAAGACGATTGAAAAGATTGGTGAGATAGTGACAGTGAGGAGCCCATCAAGTCAACATTCGGAAGAATTGGAGGATAGCAGTATATTCGACACATTAATAAAAAAAGAATCTTTTTATTTTGGGATGATGAGTGCACAGCGGGCCGAGTACACCACGATGTCTGGCTAATTTTGTTGTAATTCCTTCCGGTAACTTTATTTATAGTTTGATCATTACTTTTGGGTTATCATATTTTTATTACATTGATTTATAATTTATAAATAAATTATATTATTTGATTTAATATTATGTTTAATTATTTGTGCAAGACAATTTATTATTAGTTAACGGTTCATTCTTATTCTATTTAGTTAAAGAAAAAGATGGTCGTATAATCGATATAAATTGTACCTAAATAAATTATTAAAACATAATTATTGGTTGGATTAATATAAGATTTATTATCGCGGGTCATTGATAAACATAATAAATGCCGACATTAATTCATTCATATTAAGTCGAAATAATCTTTGTAAACGAACTAAAAAGTTTCGATAATCAATAAGTGTGACCAACCATAAATATTAGGAGCTGGAAGGGATTGCATTTTTCTTTTAATTGTTTACATCCTTATTTTATTTTTATAGCTTTATCATTAGCTTAATAATTATTTTAATTTTTAATCCGCATTTTTATTATCAAAAGTATTTTACTTGTTCGGTTTCAAAACCAAAACTTTTATTGATCAGTAATCACCCTAATACTTAAACTAAAACCACATATTCCTCGTGGATCGATACCCGCTTACCCTATTTAGTATAAGGTAATTATGTTATTTTTGACCGGCACTTCGACGTCGATCAACCGGTCCCAACACACTGGTCAGGGGGAGGGAAAGATTGAGGACCCATTGAGTTGGTTAAAATGGATCCCTTTTCTGAAAACATTGATCACAGTACTGGAAATAGGTCACCTCACACTACCACCGAACCGTCAATCAGTGTCGTCCAAGATCCGCCCAACCTAGAGTCCTAGGTAAGTACTTCTTAGAACCCTCCTTTATCCAGTAACCATGGGGATTATGAAATGCCAGCAGAACAGGAAGTGGAGAATGAAGAACCAGAAGAAGTAGTACAAGTTCAACAAGAAGACAACAATTCTACTCAAGAAACCATGACAGAAAAATATGTGCTACCCCCAAGAGAAAATAGAGGAGTCCCTCCCAATAGATACTCACCAGAAAAGAAGACTACAAGATCAAAATTTCCTATGGCAAACATTGCTAAAGGAAACTTATCCAAAGAAGCCAAAGCATATGTTATCACTTTGTGCTCTGAACAAACACCTTCTACAACTCAAGGAGCCTTGGAATCGAGAGAGTGGAAAGAAGCCATGGAGACTGAAATGAAAGCACTCAAGAAGAACGACACATGGGAAAAGTGTGCACTCCCACCGGGCAAAAAACCAGTGGGATGCAAGTGGGTCTTCTCTATTAAATACAAGCCAGATGGAACTATTGAAAGATACAAAGCTCGACTAGTAGCCAAGGGCTACACCCAGACATATGGTATTGACTACTCTGAAGCATTTTCTCTGGTTGCCAAGATCGATACGATCAGGGTACTCTTCTCTATCGCTACGAATAAAGGGTGGCCTCTCCTTCAATTTGATGTGAAGAATGCGTTCCTGCATGGGGAACTAAAAGAAGAAGTTTATATGGAAGCACCACCTGGATTCGCCAAAGATTTTAAAGAAAATGATGTATGTCATCTAAAAAAATCTTTGTATGGGCTAAAATAATCCCCTCGAGCATGCTTTGGTAGATTCACTCTTGCAATGAGAAAATATGGGTACAAACAGAGCAACTCTGATCACACTCTATTTCTAAAACAAAGAAATTGCTTTTTAACGTGTTTGGTCATATATGTTGACGATATGATCATTACCGGGAATGATAAAGGAGAAATGGAGCAGCTAAGACAAAACTTATTTATAGAGTTCGAGATGAAAGACCTAGGAAGATTGAAGTATTTCCTAGGAATTGAAGTTTTAAGATCAGAAAGGGGAATATTCATTTGCCAAAAGAAGTATATTCTTGATCTCCTTGTAGAAACTGGAATGTTGGATTGCAAACCCATGGAAACTCCAATGATGACAAATCACAAGCTCTATATGGAACCTAAAGCTAAGTTAGCTGATAAAGAAAGGTATCAACGGCTAGTGGGGAAACTAATATATCTATCACACACTAGACCCGACATAGCACATGCTGTTGGAGTTGTCAACCAGTTTATGAATAAACCTCAGACACCTCACATGAAAGCAGTTATTAGAATCCTAAGGTACCTTAAAGGAACACCTAACCACAGGGTGTTATTTAAATCAAACAGGCACTTAGAGATACAAGCATATACTGATGCCGACTGGGCAGGTGATAAAGGGAACCGGAGGTTAACCTCAAGTTACTTCACGTTGGTTGGTGGGAATCTAGTAACATGGAGGAGCAAGAAACAGAAAGTTGTTGCACTCTCAAGTGCAGAAGCTGAATTCAAGGGTATAGCTCGGGGACTGGTAGAAATTCTATGGATCAAGAAACTTTTAACCGAACTTGGTTTTCCTCTAAAGAGCACAAGTAGAATGATGTGTGATAATAAAGCTGCAATTCAAATTTCAGAAAATCCAGTTCAACATGATCAAACAAAACATGTGGAGATTGATCGACACTTCTTTAAAGAAAACTGGAAGCTGGAATTATCGAACTTCCATTTGTCCGTTCTGAAGACCAGTTGGCAGATGTTCTAACAAAGGCGGTCAATGGAAAAATCTTTAACAAGTGTCTTGGCAAGTTAAGTTTTGGGGATCCCACTACTTAACTTGAGGGGGAGTGTTGGAAAGAAGAAAAAAGGAAATGATTTGTCAAATATCATCTCCCAAAATCAAGGATCAATCTTGATATGATACAGCCATTCTACAGATATTTTACAGCCATTCTACAGCCTAGAATGATGTACATCCTTTCCTTGTATATGCCTTTTGTGTCCTATAAATGTAAGCTTCCGATGTATTGTAAAATATACAATAAAAACCAATCAATACAAAGTGATTTCTGCCCTCTGATCGGTAATACTTGAGAAAATTTATTTTGGATATCATAGTTATCTTGAATATGAGGGAACTCATTCCCACCCTCTATTTATATTTTCATCGGATGGATAAAATTAAAAGTATTTTATTGTTTCACCTATTTTTTATAATTTAAATATCTCTTAAACTGTTATATGTTAAACTAAAAAAAAATATACGAGGCGAGAATTTAGTTATCTTATTATAGATAGTGGGTTACCTCCCCCCCCCCCCCCCCCCCCCCCCCCGAATGAAGAAGTAGTAAGGCCCCTTTCCTGCGCACTAAGATATACTTATGAAGAAAAAAATTCGTTTTTTTTTCGTTCTTGAAACTTGCGTGAAATATCATATTTTTTTTAGAACGGCAAATGTTAGTGGTTAGTGGGTCGTGCAATGACATCCAAGCGGAAGAATGACTTCTTCGAACATTCGCCTAGTTATGTTAGACTCATTATCCGAGCGTGAAACATCATATATGATAATAGTGTTTTATCATATATGTACTAGTGTTAGATTACGAATTATTAGTTAATCATATATGATATCGGTTTATATCATATATGATACTAGTGTTACATTATATATGATATTAGTATCATATATGATAGTTTTGGACAATGAAAAAAATAAAATAATTTTTTTGTCGAAAGTATATATATCATATAGCTTATTTATAAAATGACAATTAAATGCTCATCATGGTAGTATATATTTTTTCGCATAACAATTAACGCTTTGAGAGATATTAATGTTTGAAAAAAAATTTAAGTTTAATTTTCTCAATTAGATTAAGATGGATATGTAAAATCTAAATAAAATTTGCTATCAAATGTACTTAAGTTTTAGCATTTTACAAATGTTTCAACAAGCAATACTACAATATTCATGCCACAATTAACTAAACATCCGTAAAATAATGCGGAAAATTGAAGAAATATGATGAAGAGCGCAGCGAAAAGATAAATTATAACTATGAGTTGAGATCCTTGTAAAACAATGTTTAATTAAAGAATAAAAGAATAAATCTTAGTCATTCAATTTATCTTGATCTAACGGATATAATCTATTCCACATACCACTAATCCTAATAAAACAAATACCTCTCATTAAAAAAAATATTGTAACGGTGTAACCCTCAAATCACACACACTCCCAGAACTTCTAACCGGAAAATAACAATCTTCGTCGAAATTCAACATGTAAAGCCAGAAACCTCAGCGGAATCACAAGCAAACAACACTCCTCATCGGGATCATAATAAATCTCTTCGGAATCAAAAAAAATCTCGCCGGAATATATCTAATATCACCGGACTATATCAAACTTCACCTGAATCCTTAACCGCAACCGCCCCGCCGGATAATCAACAACCCTCGTCGGTGACTCCTCCTCCTCTACTCGGCTGGTCGTTTGTTTCGCCAGAGCTCCGTCCATTAAATTGGGATTTGCTAGTTATTTAAGGTGGATGTGTGTTTGAAGGTTTGGAAAATAATAGATAAGGTTTTTGTGGTGATTTTTTTGTTGTCAGTTGACTGTTTTTTTTGTTGGTTTGAAACTTTGAATGGCAGATGTTTGTGTTTGTGCTTTTTGGACTTTGTTTTCGATATCTTTACATGTTCCTTTGACATTTAGAATCCAATTTATAAGCTACAACCTTTTATTGTTAAATAAATCTCGGTACAAATCTAATGTGATTTTTCTCAAATCACATGTGATTTGTATATAAAATAAATCTGAAAAATTATTTTTTTATTTCATATGTGATTCGTGTGTAAATTACATTTGATTTACGTAAATCACATGTGATTTGTACATAAAATAAATTAAATAAAATATGCGTTATGTGTGTATTCAATAAAACTCAATACCAATCACATGTGATTTTGTACGGATCACATGTAATTTTGTAAGAATCACATGTGATTTGTACGAATCACATGTGATTTTGTACGAATTACATGTGATTTTTTTTTAAATTACATGTGATTATATACAAATCACATGTGATTTTTTCAAATTACATGTGATTTTATGCAAATCACATGCGATTCAAATAACAAGTGATTTGTACATACTAAACCATAAGACTGTTATATCTTATATATAAGCACATATTGGTATGACAAATGTATTGCATGTGTTTTATTTAATTTTGGAAGAACTTTTGATAATTATTCTATACTCAATTAAAATAAGATAGATTTAATTGTTTAATAAATCTCGGTACAAATTTAATGTGATTTGTAAAAAATCACATGTGATTAATCACATGTGATTTTTTACAAATCACATGTAATTTGTACATACGAAACAATAAACCTATAATATTTAATATTTACTTAAAATATACGAGTAGGATTCTTGTCAAATGCTCTATAAAACATGTGTCGATATGTCAAATGTATCATGTGTTACATCTGTTTTGTTTAATAAAACTCTAACTCGAGCCAAATATTAATTTATATATTGTCAAATCATATGAACACGTCTAACCCTCTATCATCTATAAAAAAGGTGAATAGAAGAATGAAAATTAAAAAAGATATCACGAAAATAGAAAAATAATAAAAAAAATACATTTGTCATAAAATTTTAATTTTAAACTTACTTTTATTATATTGTCATGTCATATTTAATTACAAATACCTATCAATGACTTGTCTTAATCAAGTTTGTATTTTTCCAATTAATAAAACTAAAAACATGGTTTATATGTCTTTGAAATGTAAGTTTGACTTTAAAAGGTAATGCATAAAGTATCATGCATGTGTCCTTCAGTCTTTTCACATGTATTCATTTCTTTTTCATTTTTTTCCGTATCATCTTCTTTATCTTTTTCTCTATATATCTTCATCATCATTTCACCATTCGTTTTTACCATAAAAGAACAACACAAACTTATTTCATTTTATATAAAGCTGCTAAAAGTGTTTTCTTTCCCACACCAGTATCATATTACATATATATTTTATATATTTGGATCAACAACAACCACAACAAATACAAGTAGCAGCATTTAAACAATCATTTAAGATATAGATCTGACTCAAAAGCTACAACACTCTTTTTGCGCCTAGTGGATATAGAAGAGATCCGAATCTGCACCATAAGTTCACAGTCGACATCGGAATGACGACGGATCATTGTAATGACAGATCCGGGATAATCCTCAGACCAGCGTTGGAATGTGAATGAATTAGTAGTTATTTACTTTAATTCACACGGTGATTTTTGTGTATGTTGGGTGAGAGAGTGTATCTGTGTGAAATGAGAAAGTGGTGGGGTTGTCAGTTTAATTAGTTTAAAATAATTTATTTTACACCGTTAGATCTAAAAATATTGAACGGTGGGGATTGATTCTTTTATACTTTTTTTAGAGATGATTCTTCATTGAACTTTTCTCTTATAACTATAATAAAAAATGGGAAATTTACGCAACTAAGAAAAAAAAAAACTCCCCTCACAGTTCTCTTTTGCGGTTTCCATTGTTATGTTCGTAAAAAAATTCCAATCTATTTTATATAATAAAACAGAATATGTTACAAGTCTTTAAAGCAGAAGAATTAAATGAATGAATTAAAACACCTACCATAAATAACCTACGTACAAGACCTCAATGCAAAGAACAATTAAATTAGTTACCAAAATTAACTCAATAGTGCATTTAAAATCCCAGATCATTTGTTTTACAGTACAAGCCAACTAAAAAAGTAGGATGCAACGTTTTATTTACAAAACAAAAAGTTGTAATTCAACAAATTTTGTTACTTGCTTAAAATCTATTTTAAGGATTAGCAAAAACAAAAGATTATTTTGTGTGTATAAATGTGTGTATAAATTCATTACTTTTTATTGTTCAACAAAAGAAGTTTTTGAAAAAAATATTTGCGTATGGAAACATTACAAATAAATCAAATTTTAATTTTAAATAATTTTTTATAAGCATCCAGTGACAAACTTTGCTGTCAAAAATAATGTTATAAAGTTGTAAAAATTTATATGTAAAAGATGAATGACAATTAAACATGTTGTATAAAAAAGTAACGGATATCTTTTGAATACATTTAAATCAGCTTTAACTCTGCATGTAAAATAAAAATTCAGTTACAAAATATTAAATGAAAGTCAATAGAAATTTTAGGAAATAATCAAAATATTCTCCTCAAAATTAGCAACTTTAAAATTATATCAATAATTTAGCAAATCATGTTAGCTAATAAACGTAAAAATAGCAATTATGAAATTATATCAATGGATTTTCAGAAATAAAGATTTTAGCAATTTGGAATTTTGAATGTTAAAAAGTTACAAATAAATTTAATAATAAATATATTTTTTAATAAAACAAATCGAAAGATATATAATTTGATAATTCCTAACAATTATTTAAATTAAACATATATTTTTAATTAAAAAATAAATGATATAATTATTGAAAGTTATAACAAAGAATTTACTTTTGAATATAAAATTAACTTAATTCTATAAAATAGACTAAGACGTGTGGCATTAAAACCACAATTAAAATAATTTCATAAATAGTTAAACATCTAATTACCGTGTAATTTTTGTAAAGTCTCAAGCTGGCATTAATATCCGAGATCACTTATTTTTGTAAAGGTAGAATTCTGTTTCATATCATTAAACGCAATTAATTCGTTTCAATTCAAATCAGGCCTATGCACGCTCCAATATAAAATTATTTCCATCATTCCTTCATCATTTGATTTGATCCAGATTTGATTAAACCACATACGCTGCGTTGCCCCTACTTCTTCTTTGCCGCCGTGTGCGCTGTGCGATGTTGTTGGTAGGTTGGCGATGTTGTTTATGGGTGCTTTTGATCTCTTTCGATTGTGATTAGCG
This sequence comes from Glebionis coronaria, assembly GCA_025667525.1. Classification (NCBI taxonomy): domain Eukaryota; kingdom Viridiplantae; phylum Streptophyta; class Magnoliopsida; order Asterales; family Asteraceae; genus Glebionis; species Glebionis coronaria. The sequence continues at coordinate 89,312,186 of CM046878.1, forward strand.
GTTGTTCATAATGGCAGAGCTATAAAGTTCTTTTACCAGGTTTTGATATTGCCTAATAGTTCATTTTTTAATTCTCAGTATTTGAGATGATAATTTGTTTTTTTCATTGGTGACAGGTTGCAGTTCTGACTCATGAATACAAAATGGATTACGAAGATCGGGAAGAATTTTGGTGTTTAACTAGAAAGGTAATATTATTTCAACTTATGAGACATCAATTTTTGGGTTTGCCATTTTTTAATCTAACATAATACATATATGTAGATGAACACTTGTATTACGCATGCTATGAAGTCTACGGAAGAAGATAGACACTTGGCATTCAACCGTGAAAACAACAAGTTGGAACAATTCAATGTTGAGAAAGACATGAATTGTGCATTAAGTCGATCATTACTTTCTTCATTAGAAATGAACGTATCTGGTACACAAGATGGAGAAAATATAAGAGAAATTGGATGAAAGGTATTGTGTCTATTATCATTCTTTAAAATCTTATAAATCTCTATAGGACAGCTTAGTATTAGTAGGGTACTTAATGTTCTTCAAACAATCCGCCTTATAGTATGATAGTATTAATAATACTTATAATTGCCTACTTATTTAAAAGGTCTAACTGTAGTTTTTATATGTATTTGGACAACGAAGTTCTTTCATAGCCTCATACCATAAATTTCTTTTTGCTTTCTTAGAAAAAAACCAGCACAAAATTATAAACATCTAATGTGCAAGCAGATCAAAGTAGCCGAATTTAGATTTTTGATTCCAATTCTGCACATCCAACTCATTGCATTATGTTAGTACGAGTAATAATTATTATTTGAAACGTCATCACCCTGGCATTATTAATTTCAGTCACGTCTTACTTTTAGAAGCAAAATTGCTTATGTACATCTTTTTCTGGTTTCAACAAGCATAAAACTAAGGATCGCATATTATGTGAGCTTGGTAAATGTGTTTTGTTTAAACGTGTTAGATTTTTGGTCTTTTGAGGCTTGCGTAAATAGGATTGGTCATTTGATCCAGTTCATTATGTGTCATTCATTTAAACTTGTAATAATCAGATCATAATTATTTTGCAACGAGAAAGTTGGAACTGAAAACTATTTCTTATAAAAGAAATCTAGAGTGGAGTTTGAGTAGACCCATCTATTTAAGTGTTCAAGTAGGGTTTTAAGTGTGATAAAACTATTAGGTTGATGTTGCCATCATCAAAACGGGTCATTTTTAAGTAACAGTTGAGGGTGTCAAACTATATTCTAATCTAATGTAATAAACCATAGTTCTATATTCGTCATGATCATAACGGGTTAGGTTAGGATTGATCAATGGTTCCAGGTATGGTTGATGAGTGGTTGAACGTGTTCCAGGTATTGTTGATGATGAATGTTCATTGAGTCACTATTACTTCATAAATAGATTGGTAACTCAATGGTGATTATTTGCTCCTACTTCATCTAAACCAGGTTCGCGTCTTTTCCTTCTGCCAGACAAAGCGACAGGCATTCATTGGGTTCTCAGAGATGTAAATATCTTAAGTAGCATGTACATTTTTGTTTTTGGTGTCATTTATATGATTAGAGAGCTTAATTAAGCTAGATGTAACTGCGACATGAGCCACTCTGCCACAAAATGAAGAATAAAAAAACAGTAATTTGATTTTGAAAAATTAATGATATGTATGTTATGAAAAATGTAGTTGATGAAAGATTGAAGGATATAGTAGCTAAAGGTTCTCTTTGTATGATGTGTGTATAATTATCAAATAGATTTGTTACTTAGGCATACAAATAGAAAATGATGGTATGAAGTTTTTAGATGCACTTGAGACGACATATCAACTCAAGTTGGGGCTGTGGGATCATTCGTGGAACAATAACAACATCAAAGGCTAAAATAAGAAGGAATTCACAAAATTTTTGCATCATGTGATCATGTCTAACTTGCTCAAGTATAGTTGGTGACGGAGAAAGGTTTTCTCCTGGTTTTCCTGGCCAATCATTTTGATTATAGTGTTATAGCTTCACTAAGGCACTTCTTTTTCAAACATAAAATTATATTAATTTGTAAGCCCCGTTTAAACAAGCGAGATATATACTTTGCGTTAGTGGTATGATGCTTAATTAGAGATTGATTATTCATGTACATAAACTTGACATTACATATACTTGAGCGTTCAGATCGAGTTGCAAATTAGGATTTTTTTTATTTGTCCACACAAACGCATCGATTCAACAGTTAATTTCTAAATTAAGAAAGAAGTTATAGTATAAAAATTTAATTTTACGTAGATGAAGACTCGCAAAGTATTTTATTATATATTATGTGTTGAACGTTTTGTGCAAAAGGGAGACGTGGTATAAGCTAGAGCAGCTCTATGTTTGATCCGTTTTTGTCTACACTATCCGTGAAGATTTCTCATGTTTAACTAAACATCAGCAGATTCATATTGTTATAAAAGTCACTTATATGATTAAAGTCAACAAACATGGTTAAACCAGTCATGATTATATATTATTGTGAGTTCATATTACGTCACTAATATATATTGTAGAAGAAGATTCATATTCATATAAAAGTTGCACAATTAAATTAGTTTAATGTACTCATCATTATATATTAAACCGATTGATGCAGTTTTGGTCAAAAACGGGTCATAATTATATCGGGTTTTACGTTTTCGAAACTCAGTTAGAACTGCCGGGTTTGAGGTCGAAAAACGGGTCATATTAAACCAGTTTTTCTTTTTTTATTCAAACATGTAAATTATACGTATTTGCAACGTAATTTTGTTTTTACCAAATATATTTATTGGTAAATAGTTAATATGTTTTTAACTTTTTTTACTATGAAAAATTTCATAAATTTTATATAATTTTTGTTAATCATTAAAAAAATAAAACTTTTAACTTTTTTGGAAAAACTGGGTTAACTTAGATCAACCTGAGTTTAACCGATGACTCGCGGGGTCGATTTCAAAAAGGTTTTTCAAAATATGGTTAAAAGTAAAAGCGTCGACAATATATTGATCATGTAGTGAGAGAAGACTTCAAGTTCTAAAATTAACAAGAGTAACAAATTATTAACAAAACAAATTTTAAAAGAAAGCATAGCGAGGTTGAGACAATTACTCGGTTAAATAAGTGTTTTTCGTAAAAGATCGCCTGAAAATGGTTTCCTCTATATCCTTCATTTAAAAAACAATTACAAATGTGGTATACAAAGAAGTGTTATATGGTTTATGAACAAGACTCTAATGATGTGTACAATATATAAAATTAAACGCTTATCGAATATTCATGTGTATTTTTTTTTCATCTAATAACGGAACCTGTTTTTTTTTTTTTAATATTAACGTCTTTTTATTACTTCTTACAAAAATCATCCAGTAGGCTATACCCGACGTTAGACGTGTATTTATTAGTGGGTTCATAAGTTGCGATAGCATATATAAAACCGAATGTGGCGCTGCTATAGATCAGTCCATTTTCTCTATAGAGTTTATTAATGGGTTGAAATTCTCAGGTGTTCCAAACCATAGAATCGTTTTAAAAGTTGGAGTTTCGATTATGTTGTTGTGAAATATAGATCAAGCAAATGGTTTGTGTAATGGGACAAGACTCCAAGTTCTACATTTAACAAGCAAAGTTGGTTTATATCTTCCACGACCTATTTTCACTCATGGATAACATTACATTGTTGTTTCACGAGTAAAAAGCAAAAAGGGGTTGAAAGTTGTCGTTTGTGATGAGGATGGTAATATTTCCAAGACTACTACAAACGTGGTGTACAAAGAAGTTTTTTCACAATCTATGAGCAATGTTCAACAAATATGTTGTGCTTATATTCGTACATCTTATTAAATGTTTTCTCAATGATTCATTTTTAATCCAAGACATTTTAACTAAAGTCTAATTGCATTTTTATGTCAACAAATAAGTGTTCACGCATTGGAATTTGGCAAGCAACTACGCATCTATGGCAAACATCATCTCATACTCAAGATCATCAACTTTGTAATTGTGTATGCAAAATAATAACATTACCGTGTAATGATACATGTTTACTCTCGGTTTTTCTTTATTTCATATATTAATGCTTCATGCTTACATTATTTATTGTGTATTTCTCTTAATTTACTTTCTCATAATATTTCTTACAAATTAATTTTTCTAAGATATCCCGTGATTCCACGGGTCTTTAAGCTAGTTAAACATAAAATCCATCGCCATAAATAACCCCTGAACCTCACCGAGATAATCAATCCCAGTAATATTCGGTTAGTCTTATATAATTTTTTTTTAATAAATTTTATTCGCTTTTTGCTTAATTCATCTGCTTTTTCTTAATTTATCTGCTTTTTGCTTAATTTATCTGCTTTTTGATTCAATATTTTTTTTTTGTGGTTAATTTGAGATTTAGAGTAACGGGTATTGTTAAAGATTTGATTTTGAGCAATACCCAGAAAATATTTGACCTAATTTTTGGGTTTTGTAAATAAAGATTTGTTTTTTTGGGCTAATTTGAGATTTGGAGTAATGGGTATTGTTAAGATTAAGTTTTTAACAATACCCTGAAAATTTATGACCTAAGTTGAAGTTTTGCCCTAATTTTTGGGTTTTCTGAATGAAGATTTGATTTTTTTGTGTGTATTGTGGTTAATATGGGGGTAGACACTCTGAAATCATGGTTGCAGCCATACTTGGTGTTTTGTGTCGCTTATGGATTCGCAGATCCGAGCCTCATTACACATAATAGTAACTGATATTGTGAATGTATGTGGCAATTCGATTTCGTGTCTAGCATCTTCTTTGGCAGTGGTATCTTGATTGCTTATGTGTCTGAGCCTAATATGCGTTAAAATCTTCGCAAATAGTGGGTGAAGACAACAATATCTGTAAGAAAATAGGAAATTTTAGGACTAATAAACAGAAGGAGCCACAACATGTCTTGGATGTGGTATATGGTAACAACAAAGGTAAGCATCTGAGTGTATAAATGTAATATGATATTTGAAGAGACTGATTTGGAGAGTTTTTATGTATTACAAAATATTGTGCAACTTTCTACCTGTACGACCCATTTACATGTGTACGATCCATTTTAGATAGCTAAATACTTTGTGGTTGCACCAGAAAATTGCTTGCATATTATAATAAGAATGCTTAGGTTGTTGGAAACCATTAGACCGTGCTTACATTACCTTTCCTCAATCCTGGAGGACTACAATTCTCGGGATTCTATAGATACAAAGAAAATCATGGTAACGAACCAATTCTCTATATGCCAAGGCAACGACATCAGGACCTTGAACTACAAAAAAGCAGGAACCGAGTCTGGTTATGTGACTTGCTAAAAGTAAACCCGGAACACTATCAGGTAACTAAGAAAATTATTTAAGCATCCGCAGGAGGAAATTACATATCATGTTGTCCTTTACTATTTAACAGTTTGCTAAAACATATTCGTTAACCACAATACCTCCTTACTGTAATTGCATCTATTGCTCCAAAGCAATCCTCCAAAAAAAAAATATGCAACCAAATGAGTAATATTATGTTGGCATAGTGAACCATAATTCTATATCTTTGGTTCCATATATAAGGGGGTTACCACTTTCAACAATGAATATAATTTAATTTACATATAAATCTAAAATACATGCATATATCCAATGATGCATAAATAATTGTCTAGACAAACGAGATACATCATGTTGTTGGGGAGCGAACTCAAGATCATCAGAACTCAAGATCATCAGAACTCAAGATCATCAGAACTCAAGATCATCAGGACCTTACTGCTTATTTTGCTCCACCGCGTACAAAATCAGTTCATTGTGTACAGCATGGCCATCGAGAGGTTTTTTATCAACTGTTAGACTATGAAAACCTGTACCAACTATTTTATATTAAAAGATTAAATATATGCATCTTTATAATTGTATATATATTTTGGATTACTTTGAGAAAATCTGATCCATTCTCTTACTTTTCATGCCTTCTGCCCCATCAAGGACAAAGGCATAACACAAATTGAGAGAAGAAAACGAAGCCTGGAGGATATCCTCTTGATTAATGAAAATGTCATATATAGGATGGACACTAAATATTGGAAGGATAAAGCCCTTCATGTCTTCATGGGACCTAATGTCCATTAACGAATAGAATGCTAAACCAAGAGCTTGATGAGTTGTTCCACTTCTAAATATGTATCCCATTTATATTTGTGTCTCTTATTGTTATTATCATTATTGTATAATTTTTGTGTGTTTACTTTTGGACGTCTTATACTTTAGCAAATGCGTATTTACTAATTGGTTCCCAATCATTATACTTGGAAAATATGTCGCAGCGAAGCGCGGGTTGACCCACTTGTTTAAAATAAGGGTTGACCACGTAATTAGACTATCCTTGTATTATTTAACAAAAAAACATTACAATATATATGTTACATAGAAATGACGTGAAAGTAACATAAACGGCTAAACCCTAGCCAAAACATAAAAGTTATTATAGTTGATACATATTTATCTTATATTTCTTATTCAAATGACAGCCGATAAACACAATAATAAGCTACAAAGGCTAGCTAGTTGCTAGACTTGGTCGTGTACATTTTTCTCAGAAAAATGGACATGGAATCCGTTTGGAAAATGAAGGCCTGGAGTTTGTATAATTTCGCCTCCTTTGACTAGTTTCCACCTGCAAATTTACAAGTGAAATTAACTTGGCATCTTTCTTTGGTCTCTAACAAGATATTTAGTATATATTGTGGTTTATCTCTACCGATATTTTGTCACTAAGTTATGAAGAGTGACAGCCATTTCAAGCCTAGCGAAATCTGCTCCCACACAAAACCGTTGGCCGCCTCCAAAAGCCATGAAATCCCTTGATGAACCTTTGAAATCCATCCCCTACTTGCAAACAATTTGAATATTCAAGGGGAAATTAGATCGTTTGTAACCTTTTATTATACTTTTTATCAACGGAACAAAATGAGATTAACAAAAAGTTACCTCCCATCGCCATGGATTAAAGTCTGATGGATCCTTATAAGTGTCAGGATTTAAATGAGTAGCCGGAGGAGATATCATAATCACCCAACCCGATGGAAGAGTGTAGTCTGTTACTCTGTTTCATACATATATCTCAAATCATCACACAAAAACAAATCTTACTAATAGTGTATATATAATTTTGTATACACTTCATGGATATTTACCTTTGTACTTGAAATCTGCTATTATTTTTCTGAATATCATTGGAACTAAGTTAGCCAGTCTTACAGACTCGTTTATAACCTGGAATAGTTTGTTAATATTAGTACTGCCCGTACTGGTGAGTGGTGAAGTAGTTTATATTTACTTTAATGATGATACTAACTAAAGGCATTTAGCACACCTGAAACATGAATGTCATGGACTTATATTCTTCCCATGTAAGTCCAGAATCCGGATTTGCTCGGGCTTTTACAATCTTCTCTTGTTCTTCCTACATGAAAAAAAAGAGAGTATGGACAGTTCAACAGGTAATAGTTTTACACAAACAATGTTAATTATGTACTAGTTTGACATGTTGCTTGTCACATATTGTTAATTCCTTCAAAACTCTAGGATTTTCCATCAGAAGTTTGATAGCTACGGTTGTGGTGATAGAAGTTGTTTCATAGCTAGCAAACAGAAGTAGAAACATCAAGTCTAGAGAAATTGCTTCTGTAAGGAGTGTATCCTCTCGCTTCAGTTCTTCGATAACATAATTGAAGAAATCTTTGTTGACATTATTAGGATTTCTTCGTCTTTCCTCTAGCATTTTCTTAAGTATCCTCATCACCTTCTTTCTTCCCTGATAAGTTAATATAAGGATTAGATGAGATGTTAAAAGCATGCTTAATTAGCAAGAATTGGTCAGCATTACGGTACCTGTAGACATTTGTAATGGGCTGTTCCAGGAATAGCTATCGGGATTGAAATTAAGCCTGTTATAAAAGTATCGAAGTTCTCCCTTAGATTCTCAAGTGACATCTCTAGATCATGACTAATTAGTTTCTTTGCACTGAAATCAAATATCATCTGTTGAAGAAAAAACGGACCATAAGAATCAATCATATTAGTTGTAAACAATTAAATATTACTAAATGACTTACATCTGCAGTTGCCTCCTTTAACTCGACAGTTCCTCTGTGAGCCCATCTCTCTATATGTGTTTTTGATACACTTTCGATTTCAGAAAGCATTTTTTTAAGGCTTTCAGGACCAAATTGATTTAGCACCATGTTCTTAGCCTTGCAAAGTGCTTAAATTCTTATTCCCAAATACCGCTGTCATGCTATCTGGATACCAGCTCTGGAACACTTGGTCCTCTTTCTTGAAGATCAAAGAGTTCAGATCGGAATCGGTTGAAACTATAATCTTAAGCCCAAGCAAACTGGTTTTGAATACTGACCCGTATCTAAACAAAATTTAATGGATAAATTTATTAAGATACCGGAAACAAAATAACACATAAAGTACGTATACAAAAGAAAATTGATATCCTTTCTAGTTTATTTGAACATGGCCGATCATGAAAGTTGGGAAGCTGGGTCTTTGAGCCGGCCCCACATTATCGGACATATTCATATCAACTTGAGATCTTCTATACAAATCACTGGGGAAGTGCTTGTTGTGCAAGGTTCCCGGTAATAATGAGATTTCTTGTTTACGTAATTTTTGACATAATTTTAGGTTCTTATATACTCAATACTTTTGAACTCCCTATATTGTGTGTATTAAGTGACCATTTTACCTTTCCGTTGGTAATAGGAAGATTGATAAACGAAAGATATAAAATACACAAATAAACAGAATTCGAATGTGAAAGAAAAAATACACATAAATAATAAATCACCTTTCCATCCTTCGCTTAATAAAGGTTGGAACGTCTTTGGTTCGTTCAGGGGTAAAGAACTGTGAAGTTTCGCCGAGTAATGGCCAACCCATTGAGCCAGGTGGAAGGTTACCACTACATTTAGGGTTCCTCCACCTGTAAACCCAATGAGTGAAGCTTACTACAATAAAACCTGCAACCCATAAACTAATAGGCCACATTTTTGGTGTATGAAGTTGAGATAGAAAGATAAGTAGAAGGAGAATGTGAGAGAAACATATGGCAGAAATAAAGTATATATAGGCAGCTCAATATTTGATCGACGTCGAAGTGCCGGTAAAAATAACCTAATTACCTTATACTAGATAGGGTAAACTGGTATCGATACACGAGGACTATGTGGTTTTAGTTTAAGTTTTGAGGTGATCACTGATCAATAAAGGTTTTGGTTTTGAAATATGACAACTAAAATACTTTTGATAATAAAAATACGGATTAAAAATTAAAATAATTATTAAGCTAATAATAAAGCTAAAAAAATAAAATAAAGATGTAAACAATTAAAAGAAAAATGTAATCTCTTCCAGCTCCTAATATTTATGGCTGATCACACTTATGGATTACTGAAACTTTTTAGAACCGATTACAAAGATTATTTTAACATAATATGAATGAATTAATGTCGGTATTTATTATGTTCATCAACGACTTGCAATAATAAATCCTATATTAATCCAGCCAATAATTATGTTTTAACAATTTATTTAGGTACAACTTATGTTGATTATACGACCATTTTTTTTACTAAATAAAATAAGTATGAATCGTTAACTAACAATAAATTGTCTCACACAAATAATTAAACATGATATTAAATCGATAAAAATAATTTATAAATAAATCATAAATCTTTGTAATAAAAATATGATAATCCAAAAGTAATGATCAAACCATAAATAAAGTTACCGGAAAGAATTACAACAAAATTAGCCGGACATCGCAGTGCCCTCGACCCGCTTCGGTTCTAGAACCGCCCCAACGGCATAATCACTAGCATCACACATGATCTCGAAAGGCTTCGACCAATCAGGTGATTGTAGAATAGGGGCTTCTACAAGCTTTTGCTTAAGCATGTTGAATGCTTTAAGACATGATTCATTAAAGTCAAAGCGTGCATCTTTTAAGAGTAGATTACAAAGAGGCTTTGATATTGCACTAAAATCTTTAATAAATCACCTATAGAACCCGGCATGACCAAGAAAAGAACGCACACCCTTGACGGTAGTGGGAGGAGGAAGGGTTGAAATTACTTGAACTTTGGCACGATCAACCTCAAATCCTTTTTCAGACACAACATGCCCTAATACAATTCCCTCTCGAACCATGAAATGGCTCTTCTCCCAACTAAGTACCAGATTAGTTTCGGTGCATCTTTTTAACACACTTTCAAGCTGATCAAGGCAGCTTTCAAAGGATTGACCAAAGATGGAGAAATCATCCATAAATATCTCTACAGATTCTCCAACCATATCAGAAAAAATACTCATCATACACCGCTGAAAGGTAGCGGGTGCATTACACATGCCAAAAGGCATTCTTCGAAATGAAAACGTCCCGTATGGACACGTAAACGTAGTTTTGGCCTGGTCATCAGGATGGATGGGTATTTGATTATAACCGGAGTACCCATCCAAGAAGCAATAAAATTTCTTACCAGAAAGCTTCTCAACTATTTGATCAATGAAGGGTAGTGGGAAGTGATCTTTAGATGTGGCATTATTCAGCTTACGGTAATCTATACAAACTCTCCACCCAGTAACTGGTCGGGTTGTGAGCTTTTCCCCATTCTCGGTTTCTACAACGGTGATTCCGGCCTTTTTAGGCACCGTTTGAGTAGGACTTACCCATTTACTATCCGAGATGGGATAGATGATACCGGCATCTAACCATTTAAGAACTTCCGTCTTCACTACCTCTTTCATATTAGGATTCAGACGCCTTTGCGCATCTCTTGCTGGCTTAATATCTGGGTCCGTAACAATTCGATGCATACATAATGAAGGGTTGATCCCTTTCAAGTCTGCAATCGTCCATCCTATTGCTGCTTTGTACTTAGAAAGCACTTTTAAAAGTGCTACCTCTTGTGATTCAGAAAGATCAAAAGCAACAATAACGGGTAACGTATTATTAGGACCTAGAAAAGCATATTTGAGATTAGGTGGCAAAGGTTTTAACTCAAGAGTTGGAGGCACCTCCAAAGACGGCTTCGTAGCCGTGTCAAAAGTAGAAGGCAAGGGCTCCACTTTATAAGACCAAGGTGGCTTTTGATGGTCCAAAGAACTGACCAAACACTCTTGAATCTCTATAACTTCAGCAACATCAAGAATCTCCTCATTATCACCAGTTAAATATAATTCCAAAGGATCATCCTTAAGCATACGGGATGCATGCTTTTGAACTTCCTCATCAATCACATCTACTTGGTAACATTCATTCATCGTAGAAGAATTCATAGAATTAAACACATTCAATCTTATCTTCTTATTACCGAAGGCAATATCCATGGCACCAGTTCGACAATTAATCCTAGCATCTATCGTGGCTAAGAATGGGCGGCCAAGGATAATAGTTGGTTGAACATCCTTGTATTGTGACTCGGTGTCCATAACAAAGAAGTCAACTGGGTAATAGAAATCATCAACTTTCACAATAACATCCTCTAAGATACCTCTAGGAATTTTGGTAGATCGATCGGCTAAGGAAATAATGGTGTCTGTCTTACGAAGAGTTCCTAAGTCATACTTATCAACCAAACTAGCAGGAAGGATGTTAATACTGGCACCAAGATCAAGGAGCGCCTTCTTAATGGCAATATTTCCGACCACAACTGAAATCAACGGTGCTCCAGGATGTTTGAATTTAGGAGGAAGAGAGCTAGATAAGACCGCACTAACATGCTCAGTTAGGTCAATCTTTTTAGGCAAAGACGCCTTCAGCTTCCTCTTCTGAGTACACAAGTCCTTTAAAAACTTGGCATAAGCAGGAATTTGCTTGATAGCATCAATAAGGGGGAGATTGATTTTAACTGCTTGAAAGTCTCCCACATATCCTCAGCGTGAGGACCCTTTTTAGCTAACTTTGCAGATGTCGATTTCTCCAAAGCCGTAGGGTAAGGTGTGCTGGACACACCACCTTCCCCAACTTCGGGAGTTTTTGTAGCCTTTGGATTCGCTGTTGTTGGTTTAGGAAAATCATTTAACAAATCATTCACCAACTCAGAACCGGACTTAACATTATCAGAATCTTTACCTTCAACAATGATTTCATCTTCAGTGACGAAATCCTCGACGTCAGGAGAATTTGGAATTCCCTTGTCATTGTTGTAGATTTTACCGTTTCGAAGAGACGTCACCATATTCACATGCTCATTTCCATTTTTCTTGTGTGCGGGATTCATGGTGGGGTAGCTCGGTAGCCTTCCCTCATCTCTTTTGCTTAATTGATCCGCTAATTGACCAACTTGTCTCTCAAGAGATGCAATAGATTTAGTAGTGGTCTCGTGTCTTTGATTAGTGACCTCAAATTTTCTATTGATCTCTTGATTGTTGGTAGACAATGAATCCATAAGCCTATCAAACTTTCGGTCAAGGTTCAAGAGACGGTTGTCATCTTGGCCTTGGCCCTGATTTGGATATTGTTGTTGTGGCCTATGATCGTAAGAATTTTGTTGGAAGTTAGATGAATCGCCACCCTCATACCTTGGTTTGTAACCATAGTGTTGTTGTTGGGCATTATTAGGGCGACTGTCTTCATCTTTCCAACGGAAATTGGGGTGATTGCGCCATCCAGGATTGTAACTTTCGGAGAATGGGTCATTTCGTGGACGACCACCATAAACTCCATTTACCTCCTCATTTGGTGGTGCCCCCCAACTTTGACAATTATCGACAGAGTGACTTGGATCACCACACATTGAACACCCACTATGCGACACATTAGACACATTTGGCACACCTTTTCCTATATTTTTCAACAAAAGATCAACTTTCTTACTTAACTCGCTAATTTCAGAATTTGTGCCACGTTGGTTAGACACATAATTGGCGGAAGATGGGTGGTTGTTTCGATCCACTGAAGCTTGGGTCTTAGAACCTTTGCTTAGTTTTTCAAAAAACTCCCATTCTTCCTCCATAGGTCGCGAGAAAAACATACCCCCACTAGTGGCCATCACAAATTGTTGGTTGTTATAATCCAACCCATCATAGAAGACTTTGACAAGCTCCCATTTTGGAACATCGTGATGAGGGCATGTTCTTAATAACTCCTTAAGTCTATTAAATGCTTCATGAAACTGCTCGCCTGGGATTTGACGAAAGGATTTAATCTTATTCCTAATGGCAGCAGTTTTACTTATAGAATAAAATTCCTCAAGAAAAGCAGATTGCATTTCAGACCATGAGTTAATACTACCTGGCTCAAGAGATGAGAACCAGTCCTTATCTTGATCTTTAAGTGAGAAAGGAAAAAGGCGAAGTCTTACCTCATCCTTGGTAATGTTATTAACCTGATGTGTGTCAGCAATTGAGAAGAATTCTCGCAGATGTGCATATGGCTCCTCACGACCTCTAAACACTGGCAAGATTGCTATGAGGTTCGGTTGGATCTTGAAGTTACTTGTAACCCCTTTAACCGGCTCCGGATAAACGATAGGCGAAGGATCCTCGAAGATCCCCGACCTGTAATAAGAATCAACACCCCGTGGTGGGGATTCTTCTCCGCTACTACTGCCGCTAGCACTTCCGCCAACATCCTCGTCACCTGGCATTTCAGCGAAAAGCTCTGCTAAACCTGAAAAATCAAGATTAGTAGAAAACTGTCGAAACGTCTTCCTTCTTAACCTTGCACTTTTCTCAACCTCAGGATCGTAAGATAACGGTGATGTTCGTCCCGATCTTCGTGTGCGCATACACTAACCTGCACACTCACAAGAGACAAAACAGACAAACAAAACAAAACAAAACAAGAAAAATAAAATCTTTTTGTATTTTTGTATTTTATTAAAGAAAAATATTAACAAAAACTTAAACGAAAAGCTCACTGAGTCCCCGGCAGCGGCGCCAAATTTTTGATCGGATAATCTTTGTAATAAAAATATGATAATCCAAAAGTAATGATCAAACCATAAATAAAGTTACCGGAAAGAATTACAACAAAATTAGCCGGACATCGCAGTGCACTCGACCCGCTTGTTATCAATCCTCATCTTTATAAATAAAATTTTTTTTTTTCTTTTGTCTTCACTCCGATATGCTCCCCTTATTTCAATCCTTTTTTTTTATTTGATAGTGCCTCTGCGTCCAAGATTCCCAAAAGTCAAAATCCCCTTTTTTTTTATCTTCAATCGTCAACTTCTGTTCTCCCCTTGCAATTCATCCCTTTCAATATATATATAAATTGATAGTCGGTTAGTATTGGGCTATTGGGCCAATAAGAAAAAAAATTGTTATTAATTTTTTTTTTCTTTTTACTCTTTTGCCATATACTAATTTTGGCCCAATAAAAAATAACCCAACATCAATAATTGCTCGAACGAAGCCCGGACAAATAAAAGATGACCGAAAATATTGCGACGCGCTCAAATCTTTTTCTTCAATATTTTTTTTTCATTCATCGGCGCTCACAATGTCTTTTCTCCAAAAAATTAATTAAAGCGGTCATTTTATTCCACTTCGCTCGTAACCTACATAATCACAAAACACACTTAAAGTACATATATAACGACAAATATATATACAATTATGCTAAATTAACATGCTATTAGGTGTATGCAAAATACACCAATCAATATTTTGGACCAGTATAACTACAATGATAAAACAAATTTACGGGCATGCATTCACTCCAATTTAACATAATAACTTCATGTCCCATGCATATAGCTACGTGCTTAAAATTATACGTTTATATTCAACTTATATTACAAATTACAAATAAGGTAAATGAAGAAATAAAAATAACAAACCCTTGGCACAAGTGGTCGGATCCAGAGCTGGCGCAAGGGCCACGGCCAGGGGCATCATATAACTTGCCGGAGAAATAACATGTTGTCGGAAGGAAAATATTGACAGAGATGAGAAGAAAGAGAGAAGGAAATAAGGTAAAAGATACTAGAAGAGTTGAGATCTACAAAGAACTATATCCTAAAAAAGTACAAAAGAATCAATCTGAGCCATCCAACTTTACATTCATCCAATGGTCAAAATTTAATCAATATAACATATATAAACCACAAAAAACACATTTTATCCCTCATTTGTTACATATTTTCTCTCTCTAAAAAAACACACAACCCCTTCATACCTCCCAGCCACCACTACCACCACCACCTACCACCGAAAAGTAACAACCTCGACCACCACCATCATCGAAAATCAACAAAAACAACGATGCATGGGCGCACATTTTCCGATCAGATCTGACAACGTATTTAGATCAGATTTGACGCCGGATGTTGATGATTAAAATCATGTGATAGCGAAGCTTTTCCGATCAGATCTGATGGCGTATGATGATGTTGATGATTAAAATGATCTGCCATGGCATTTAGAAGCATATTTGTGTTCCTGAATATGCTTCCTTATAGAATAAAAAGACGATGCCGGAAATACAACATATCTCAGCGGAATCACGAAAAAACTCAAAAAAAATCACAACAAATCTTGCAAGATTCTTGTGGGTTTTGTTTCTTTGTTTTCTCCATAGTCCATACTTAGATAGTGTTGTTTTTGTTGTTCTTCTAATGATTATAGATCCATTTGATCAGACGTTAGAAACCCATCAGTCGTATTATTATCGGTTGTGCTAGTCATTGTATTTTTATGGGTATTTGGTTCTTACAAGAAGATGTTATTGAAATATAATATGATTTTATTTGAATCACATGTGATTCGTGTGTAAATCACATGTGATTCCGACCTAATCACATGTAATTCTGTCAGAAAATGTAGTTTTTGTACATCATAAAAAATACATGTGTTTCATGTTATTTCATTATTATATGAAACCACATGTTTTTAATGTACAAGGTTACATAGAATGATTGAAAGAAACTATAAATATAAATCCTTCAAGCGCTTGAAAAAATGTGAAACGAAAAGACTACATAAAAATCAATAGAATAAAGAAAGCACTACAAATAAAGGTGTTGTTAAAAAAGAAAAGTGAACATTATGTAAAGAAGACTAAGACATACATAAAAATAAGTTTGAGGTAAATCACATGTAATTTGAGGTAAATCACATGTGATTTGTGGTAAATTACATGTGATTTTCATATCAATATGCAAATCACGTCAAGCACATTCAATTTGTCAAACAATATCATCGTGGCATACTGGAACTTCAAACACTTCACCAAAATATCTCTCCATATGAAGCACTGTAAAAACAAACATGGGATTCAAACATAATTACATGAATGACGTGAAATTCAAGAAAAATCACATGTAATTATCACTGAATCACATGTAATTTAAGCAGAATTACATGTGATTCAAACGAAATCACATGTAATTCAAAAGCCAATTTGTTTTATATATTTTACATAAATGACAACAAACATTTTAATATATTGACTTAATTATATGTGATTCAAAAGAATTACATGTGATTCATCCAAAAGTGGGTTTGTTAAAATAAGTTAAGATTTATAAATTCTTGAATCACATGTAATGCAAGCAAAAAGACATGTAATTATCACTGAATCACATGTAATTCAAGCAAAATTACTTGTGATTCAAACAAAATCACATGTAATTTAAAAGTCAATTTATTTATATATATTGTACATGAATAACAACAGACATTCTAATATATTGACAGAATTACATGTGATTAATCTAAAGTGGGTTTGTTAGAAGAAGTTATGATTTCAAAATGCTTGAATAACATGTAATGCAAGCAAAATCACATGTAATTATCACTGAATCACATGTAATTCAAACAAAATTACAGATCCGTGATTATCATTTTAGAGGTTCGTACACTCGCCCAAAATATATTCAACCGACGTAGACAAAATAAAATTTATAACTGTGATTTTAGCATGAGATTGTTTTGTTATTCTTAAATGGAAATCATATGTTATCAAATCAAGAATAAATCTCATGCAAATCAGATGTGATTTATGTGTGAATCACATGTGATTCGTTTAGATCACATGTGATTAATGGTGATTACACTAAATTCTCTTGTTAGTGAATGGTATATTCTTTGTAACTTATATTATGTTTGAATATAAAACACAACACAATACTAAAAATTTATAAAAATCTACACAATTCAAATCATTTAGATCAATAAGATACATTTAAATTGTATGAATAAACTTAAATATGATGTCAACTGAAATAAGATACATTTAGAAAACTCAATACAAATCTGATGGTGATAAAATCACGTGTGATTTGGAGAAATCACTTGTAATTTTGCTCAAGTAACATGTGATTCTATAGGCTAACTGGATTGCATAACTTGTTCCTGTAGTTGTTCCTACACTTACACCTAAATTGCACAACAACCTTAACCATGACCTCTACTTGACCATCTTCATGTTCTTACGACTTGATAACATCATTACATGTTATTACTTGACCATCTTCATGTTCTTACGACTTGATAACATCATTACATGTTATTACTTGACCATCTTCATGTTCTTACGACTTGATAACCTCAAAAACCTTATGACCATTCACTTTCATCTTGTCAAATATCAAACCTTCTGCAATTCATTAACTGAGTCAAAAAAAATCATTACATATGGTAGATTGTCTTGGACCAGGACAATGTTAATGCAACTACCAATTAAGTAACTTTACACCAAGACAAAAAGGAAAGCGCTCCGCCTTCACACCCCACCGAAACCAAACAACCATACGCCGGAAATCAAACACCCTCTCCGCGGATCAAAGAGGATGAGACATGACACGTAGGATCGGAGAGGTTGGATCAAACTAGTCGTGGTGGGTGACGGCGTACGGTGGTGGATGACGGTGGTGGGGTGAGACGGTAGTGGTGCAACAGTGGGGGTGGTCGTGATTTGATTTGAGTGTGTGTGGATGTGTGTTTGTTTGTAGAAGTAGGGTTATGATAAGATTGGATGAAGAGAGATCTGAGCCGTACAATACATTTAAAAATCAAAGGCTGAGATTCATTCCTTTGATCTTTTTTAAGTATATGTTCCTCACAAAACTTTTCTCATACTAGAATACTTCGTTTTACGTTTTTACAACGAGTAGTTGTAACTTTGATTAGCTAGTTCAGAAATGTTTCTCATAGGAATACGGGAATCATTTTTTCAACTTATTTGGGTAATTTCGTTCTTCAAATCGTACTCTTTTTCATAATTTCAATCTTTTTAGGCGTACAATTTTAGTTCTTTTATCCCATAATTAAATTTTCATAAATTTAATTAAAGCTGCCACTACAAAATTTGTGACATTTACTTACTCAAACAATTGCTTACTAAAGTTTATAAAAGTCACTATTAACACTTTTACCTACTAAATTCTAAACTATTAATATAAAAGTCACCAAAACTTTTACTTAATTAATATTTAAAATATGATAAAAGTCACCAAAACTTTTACTTACTTAATATATCTAAAATATGATAAAAGACACTAAAAACTTTTACTTACTTAATATTCAAAATACTATAATAAAAGTCAGCAAAACTTTTACCTACTAAATATAAAGTTTTACCCAATTATTAAAAAGCTGAAGAACTCTCTTATCCATTCCAAATATTAAAAAACAAAACAACGATCATCTCGTCGTCGCATCTACGGTCATTTCTCCGACGCATCTCCTGATTAGCTCCGTCGATTAGCTTCAATGTCTCTCCGTCGCATCTCCGGTTATCTCTCCGCCGCATCTCCGCCGCATCTCCGGTCATTTAAACGAATCACGAATCGGTATATCAAAGCTCTTATTCCGTTTTAATCGCAATCATATTATAACGTGAATGTATAAATTGATTTATAGTTGATTTTGTTAGTTTTATAGTTTATTTGTTTCTGATTTGTTACAGTAGAGATTAGGGTCGATTTTACGAATAGCCAAGTGTATTGGAGCATGATGTTTGATCGTATATAGCTGTTCAGTTTTAGGAATTGTAGTTATGTAAATGTGATTGTCTAGGTTAGTGGTTGGGAGTCTTGTTCCACGTTAAAATTAAGTTTTTATTAATCAGTCTAGTTTCGGCGTTGAAATTTTAGGAATTAGTAGGGCACTTGGACATCACGTATCAGATCAATTAAAGTCAATCTTAGATTCATCAATTTTGGGTAGTAAATTACAACTGGCAGTTTGTTTCCGTCATATAAAGACGCAACTGCATATTTTAGAAGGAAGTTCAATTTTACTAGTAACGTCGTTAGTTATGTCCTAAAACTATCTTGACTAGAATACCGGAAAGAACTAGATTTATATCATCCTCGTTGGAACTCACTAAACTTGCAAGTTGTAGAAGAAAGATACTTTCATTTTTGTAAATGTCTGCATTGTCTAGTTAACTCCCTAAATGGTCAAAGATCTATTCTCCTCTTAATTGGTTGGCTAAAGTAGCTACATGTAAAACAGGCATTACATTTTTGTGTTATTATATTAATTAGTAATCATTCTCCATGAACCAGGTCAGTTTGTCATATTCATTTGATTATTCACATTGTTATCATAGTAATTAGGTTAGTTTTTGTTACCTTTCGTCACTCCTGGCACATTCTTATGATCGATATGTTCAACATTGAAACAGGACAATCCAAATAATGTATCTACCATCAGAACTATATGCAGTGCACTCTAGAAATTCCAAAAGAGCGACCATGCAGGTAGAACTTAACTATAATTAGTTTTGTCTATTTTGCTTAATTGGTGCATCACTTTATACTTGGTGATTAGATGTAGAATTATTCACTATCTGTGTTATGTCTGTATGTTTGTTTCAGAAACAATCATGACAGATGGCAAACGGTGAAGCAAGTGCATCTTCGAGGCTGACCTATGCAGGATAGATTCTCATGCCTTGTTTTAGAACAATTCCTCCAGTTCAGACTGATTTAATGCATAATCATGTCAAGGAAGTATTCAATGCAAATCCTGTGAGGGATGTGTTTATGTTTGATAAAACAAGAAGGGCGTTTTATAATAAAACATTTTTTGGTAAGTTTCCTTGACTTTGTGATGCAAACTATTGTAGATCAAAACTTATATATATTTCACTTCTAGAGGTTGGGCTTATGTCAAAATGGGCCAGGTTAAGTTATGATAGTTACTGTTAAGTACCAAATGTCTGCAACCTTGTGAATAACTGAATTTGCTAGTTTTTTTTTTTAATTATCTGCTGAATACCATTTATTGCAGATTGACCGGCTGCTATCTTTGCTTGTTGGGGAGTCTGAACTGACCAAAACGTTAGGGCGCCCATTCCCTTTAACAATCGTAAATGTGGAACGAAAGGTAATGCACATTCATGTACCTTCTTAACCTTTAAAATAAGTATATATGTACATTTACAGTAAACCTTGTTAATCTCTATCTCTTGGTCTCCTATTTTATTGCATATGTTACTACCTGATTCATGAGTTGCCCATTTCTTGATGTTTTGTAAATACGTTTCTAGCTTAATTATCAGTTCTGGTGGCCGCAAGTAATTAGTTCTAGTATATGTAGTAACAATAATTATCTATTACACAAGCTTAAATTTGGATAGTAGTGTCTAATTGGGGGCTATCTTTGGCGTGATGAACACACTTCTTTAAATTTAGATAAAATAGTATCAAGTTGGGGGGCTATCTGTTACACAAAGCTTAAAGAACTAAATTTAGCCTTCATGGCATTCATTTATTGCAATAAGTGATCAGTGAGAATTATTGATCTTGATGAACAAATGAAGTGTATGTATACAAGAAGATCATAGGGTTTTAATATGTATTTTGCATGTACACAATGTTACAATCACATAGGTAGGTTCTTTCAATAACTTTGTGGTACAACTGGCAGGTACAATTCTCTGAGAAGGATGCTAATTCCAAGAGCGCCTTTTAAATCATCTAATGTAAGATATACTTGACTTTTTCTTTTTCGTTGTAACTTTTTATTGAATGATCAGAGAGACATTAAGTAGCTAAAGCTTTTGGACTAAAATATGACCAGTTTGATCCGTCCCCCCGCTTCCCATCATTATTTGACTTATATGGCTATACATTAATGCTTACCAATGGTTTTTCACTTTTCTGATGTAACGAGAAGCTTATTTTTCTTTTATTCTTGTGTATGTTAAGAAGTAAGACGAGGACACGCGTCAGCTGAGTCATGTTACGTGCAAGTCTGAAGTTCTGTGAGTCGTAACCAACACCGCATCTGAGAAAAATATGAGAATTTTCAAAGTTATTGTAAAATTTCTGTTTTGAAGTCATATTCTATGTTTTTATCTGATGTAAATGATGAATATGCTGAGTAACGGGATCCTTGTGTTTAGATGGAAAACTGAAAAATATTTGTATTTTGAATCTGATTTGATATGATATAGAATCTGGAAACCAAAATTTGAAAATATTTGTATTTTGATATTGAACCTGGAATTAGAAAGTATCATCATTTTGTGATAAAAAAGTTTATAATATATGAATAGCTTTGCTTACTCTTAGTCTTAGGTGTATAAAGAAAAGAGTAAGCAAAATTTTATAATTTATGAATAGGTTTGCATACCTTTGCTTACTCTTAGGTGTAAAGAAAAGAGTAAGCAAAAGTTTTTAGCCTTTTACTTACTTAATAATGAGTAAGCATAGATATTTAGCGTTCTCCCTATTACTTACTCTTTTGTTATGAGTAGGAGTTTCCAAAATAGCTTTTGGTGACTCTTTTCTTATCTTTTGCTTACTCTTGCGTAAGTAAGGAATTGTCACAAATTTGTAGTGTGCAGACGAATAAAAGATTTTATCAAACAATTTGAGTTTGGGCTTAACTCGTTTAAGTCGAATTTTTATCAAGTTTAAGTCTAAACTTGTAAGGAAAACTGTATACTTTTATTAATATAAATCAGATTACAATTAATAAAACTAACAAAAAATAAAGACAGAAATTAAATAACTGATAATAAGTAAAAGTAGTAAAGGTATGAGACGAGGCTCGTGTTGAACACGATTCTCTTTATACAAATTCGTGGTCTGTTTCTCAGGGTACAACGTCCAAATATAAGCTTTCGAGCCGATCTCAAATCCGCATGTTTAAATTCTCTTCATGTAGATTTGAGATTGACTTTTGCTTTTTAGTTCGTCAAAAATGTTCTTAAATTTATTGATGAGATTAATTGTCTAATTTAATGTTTATACACAAATATAAGCTTTTCGAGACGATCTCAAATCTGCATCTTTAAATCGCGTCAAGGTATAAGTCGAGCTCGAGCTCAAACGTTGCTTGACTCAGTTACAACCCTAAATTGAACTAGTTGGTTTATTGTTAGTTGAAAAATAAGTTGATTATTTTAAATAATATTTTCTCTTTTTAATAATATCAATATTACTTACATAAATAAATTATATATAACTGTACTATATTAAATTATAAATAAATACAACACGATGCTAAATGTCAAAAGCATAATGCATACGACAACTAACAGGGGTAGGCCAAATATATACAAAATTGTGTGTTTACGACATATGATAGGGGTATTTTTTGATCATCTCGTTTACGGCAACAGAATACTCGCGACCGGCCCCGATTAGATCTAATTACTCATATGATAGCTGCAAAAACCCTAATCTCTCCAATGACGGCTGGTGATCAATAACCCTAATTTTCTTCATTCCAAATCGTTTAATCCTTCTTGTGATTGATTCAAAAACCTTATAACATCTTATTATTGCCTTCTTTTAACGTTGCTCTAACAATTTTTTATACGGCTGCTGATTAAGTCATATTAGGGTTACGATTTTATTTTTCTTTTTTAGGGTTTTGATTCTAGTGCTGTTATAGGGTTTGTTTTGTGTTGATTCTGGTTTATCAATCATTATGAAAGTAGGTTAGAGCGATTGAGTGAGTGGCTTGGAACCCTAGATTTTTAGGGTTTCTTTATTGTTGTTTGATTGGATGGCTGGTGTATTGTGTAAATAAGAGAGATGTCAAAGGAGGGGTGGGGTATTCCTGTTGATGTGGAAGGTCTTGCTACTCGAATGAAATGGTTACATGAAGGAGATCATACAAGAACTTGTGGACAGCAACCATCTACTGGTGGTCTTGTTGGTCTATCAATGGGTGATGGGAGTCTTGATCCAAATGTCTCGGTTGGGATGTTAGATCAGAGGTTAGATATGGACATGAACATGGAAACACGTAACGAATCGATCCTCCATGTCTTGGTTGACGCTTTGACTGCTGATCATGAACGACCTGCTCATGGTCTTGTGAGTTCTGGTTTGAAGAACTCTCCACCAAAGGCTACTACATTTCTTATTAAGGAAATTGGTGATGTTGCTAAGTTTTTTTGTGTTTCTCTTAATTCTTTTGTTGAGCTAAATGCTTTTTTTTAGGAACTTGATGCAGGCTCTAATCAGGCGTGGGAACGTTTGTCACAAAAGAATAGTGATGGAATCATTAAGATTATTGATCAACATTTGAGCTTTCTTGAGCAGCAAGCTGTTGACGAGTCTATTATTAAGTTTGTGGATATCTATAATGAGACTTCTATTGTGGCTGATCTTATTTTCGAAGGGGTTAATGTTTCTGTTCCTGGAAGAGTGGTCCAAAAGGTTGGTTCTCGCTTTGAATATACCTTGTATGGTTATTTTCTCGGTCAGAGATTGGCGTATCCAGTTGTTGAGTACTTTGCTAAAGATAATTGGGGTAAACATGGGCTAAAACGAATTATGATAAATAGTAAGGGTTTTTTCTTCTTCAAGTTTGATTCACAAGCTGGTTTGGAGGCTGTTTTGGAAGGTGGCCCTTGGTTGATTTGCAAAACTCCTATCATTCTCAAGACATGGTCATTGGAGACTCACTTGTTTAAAGAAGATCTGACTAGCATTCCTATTTGGGTGAAACTACATGATGTTCCAATTTAGGTTTTTAAAGAGGAAGGAATTAATTTAATTGTTTCTTTTATTGGTAAGCCAATTATGTTTGACTCGTTTACTAGCTCTATGTGAAAAGATTCATGGGGTAGGAGTAGTTTTGCTTGGTGTCTCATTGAAATTAATTCTGATGCTGATTTAGTTGAGGTTGTTACTATTGGTGTTCCGTCTCTTACTAGTGATGAGTATACCAAAGAAAAAATCTGGGTTGAATATGAATGGAAGCCTCTAAGGTGTGGTACATGCAAGATTTTTGGTGATGATACTAATGTGTGCCCAAAGAAGGTTGTGCCTATTTCCAGTGCTTCTACGGTTCATACTAGAGCGCCTGTTGAGACATCTAATGATGGCTTTCAATTAGTGGGCAAGAAGAAAAATAGAAATAGAAAGTCCAAGTCTAAGTTTACTGGTCCGTCGGTTCAACCGAATGTTCAGTTTGTTCCCAAGTCAACTTCTAGTGCACCCAAGAAAAGTGGTACAACTGTGGGTAATGCTTCACCTTCCAAGAGGAAGGAAGTGGATCCTTTTTCAACTATTGGTAATGTGATCACATCTAATTCGTACTCTGCTTTAGATGAAAATAGAAAAGAGGTTGATCTTGTTTATAATGAATCTGCTAATCTTCTCAACTTCAAAATAGTTGGAAGCTCCTATTACACTTATGCTGTCAGCTAGATTGGTTCATTATGGTATTTTTTTCTAGGTGCATTTTATGTTTCTAAAATCGTTAGTGGTTATGGCATGTCATAAGCACTAGATTGGGTGGTTTATCAAGCTCGTGAGCTTGAGGCTAATGTGGTATCTCAGCCACATTCCGTTTGTACTTTATTGTTTTTTGGATAATATATTTACCGGGGAAACCCATTACAAAAAAAAAATACTTCTTTGAAACTAGGTTGATCAACCTGACCCAAAACCGTCTAGACCCGGGTCTATTTAAACCAATGTTTTTAGAAGATCTAACTAATGGTGACATGCCACACGTCTATACCTAAATTCATCTTGACATGTGAATCGAACCCCGCCTACTTTGCCACGTTTGTGATCTATTTGGTGGCTTTCATTATTATCGAACTCGTTGTGTTCTCGAGTTCTTTTTTAAAAGAAATGATATGAAACTAAAAAAAATCGTTTTCTTGTGCTTTTGTTGAAGAGAAACTATATGACTAAGAATATTTTTAACATTTTGTTTTTAAAATTTTCCACTCAAAATATAGGCGTATTTGGACGGGGGAAACACAATCAGACTATTGAGTATATAATAAGCAATATAGCTCCTAGTATTTACTTATATTCGAAACTTGTGATAAATGAACATGTTTAAAAGGATGTAAATGTAGTTATTTTTTGTTTTTATTCTTTTCTCCCCAATCGAGCACACGATATTCTTTCTTTTTCATTCATTCATTTAAATACGAGAAAATGAAACAAAAAACAAATAATCTTTCATTTCCTTCTTTCCTTTCTTTTCCTTTCCATTCCATTTCATTTCTTGTCTTTCTTTACCTATCATTTTTAGCTCGCATGATGATAAAATGAACAAGTTTAATAATACGTAAGTATAGTATGTTGAGGACCGGTCTAACAATAATATGACGAGGAGCAATCTTATCAGTAGAATTTCATCAATCATGCATTATTTTAATAATACATGTTTGGGTTCGTCTTCTTTTCTATAGTCGTAAGCTAGAGTCTATTTTGAGTGGCGGCAATCATTATACATATAGTCATATTTGTATATTTAAGAAGAAAGAAAATCTAACCATAATCTTAGGTTTCTGATGTGCACGTTTTCATGATGTGAAGTTCCATGGAGATGGTAAACAATAAAGAGAAATGAAGGGAAAATCATAGGTGTATTATGTGTTGTGTAACTGAATTACAAACTAAGAAGAGGGGAAAGTATTTAAAGAGTACAAATGTTACACATTTGGTCCCTACAATTATAAAGATGACAAAATTAGACCCTTAGTTGTTCAATCGCTTGTTATGTTGTTCTATAATGACCACTTCTGTAAAAACACCAGCCAATTGAGACTAAGTGTTGACATAATAGGGGTTGATAAGACCAGGCTTTATGTGATATTTGATAAAGTGACAATCTACTTCTATGTGTTTGGTTCTGGCATAGAAAATTGGATTAGCTGTAATATACAGTGCAGCTTGAGTATAATAGGACATGTCTATTGGAAGAATCGAGATACTTTGAAAAACGGACGAGCCATGTAACTTCTACGGAAGATCTGATACCATAACTTGCTTCTTGGATTTGCATGACACTGGAGAATCTAGAAGAGCATCACCTAGTAGTGGACCTCTTTGTCATAGCACAACTAGCCTAATCAGAACCACAATATGCTTTCAATTCTAGAGTTGATTCCTTTTCCATGAGAATACCTTGACCAGGAGATTGTGATAGATACCTTAGCAAGTGGTTTACTACATGAATATGAATTGGTGCATGCATGAATTGACTCAGGAATTTCATAGTATAGCAGACATCAGGTCTTGAAATGATAAGATAAATCAATTTCCAATTAACATTCTACATAATTATGTCACTAAGTTCAACTCATTTCTATCAACTTTCTCACTCCGAGATAATAGATATTGAAAAAGCAATCCGCTCCAGCGTCCGATCACCAAAGCCAAAAATACACTTATAGAGTCTAGAGCAAATGAGATACAACAAGAATATCCTTATGACGCAATCCCAAAGTCAGTTGTTATTCATCATTAGAACACAAATGATATTTAATAGAGTCCTACGTTTTATCCTTGTGATATTGCTAGAACATTGATAGTGATAATTTGTAGTAGTCATAGTGATGAATGGAAATCATTCTAGTGTTTACACCAAACAGCACTACGGTAGGTCATGTGTAAGATTCACTACGAATTGAACATGTGTAAACTGGAAAGCAACGATTGTTTGATTCTTAATTGATTCAAACGTGTTCTGGGTTTCTACGCAATATCCTTATGATCTTTCCAGAACATTTAGAGTGACACTCTTCAGTGCTCACAATGACCAATGGAAATCCTTCCAGTGTCAACCTCTAACAGCTTGTGGTAGGTGACTTGCGAGGTTTTGTACAAACTGAACATATATCAACTGGAAAGCAACAACAGTGTGATTCTAATGAATCAAACTTGTTTCAGGATATGAATTGACGGCCAAAATCAGTCGGAGTATAACCAACTGATTCACCTTTATCGTATTATTAGTAGCAAGGCTAATAGTAGGTCATGAACTTGCTTTGAAGTTTCTGATAAAGGAACATGTGTGAGAACTCGAGTTTTTGTCAAGTCAGTTGTCACCCGTTAAGCTCTAACTATGTGTTAGGTTGTATGCACAATGTGTTTTATATGTTTTTATGAGTGATTTTGGGGAATAAGGAAAAATAAAATGAATTACATGATGTGTAAATCATGGTACAAGTTGGAAACAAAATGAAATGAAATGAGTTCAGAAATGAACTACGGGAAAGTCTAGGCATCGTTCTTATAAGGTTTCGTGTACGCATCGTATGTTCTATGTATGTATTAAGTATATATTATAAGGTTATGATAAGTTTTAGAGTTACTTTCCATATCTAAAAACTTTTAGAAATGGAGGTTAGTTCGAAAATCGCTTAAAAAGTCAAAGATTTAACGTAGGGC